>OV656814.1:1262500-2512500 GCA_927399485.1 Calamotropha paludella | reverse complement strand
TTGCGCTTGACACGAAACGCTCCGCGTCCTTGTAAAAGCGGCTCCTCTGGAACCAGGGATCTCTTCGCGAATCCTCCAGAGCATATGTAACTCCCGTGTGTGAACTATCATCACGTGCCAAAAGTGACATTGTGTCCGTGTAAATTATTAAATAATCGGAGAACACTAAAGAAGAAGCCGGCCGGCGAGAAGCTCGACGTGCATCATTGCCCAGGTAGGTGCACTCGATCCTCATCCCCAAAACCACTGAGGCTTTAGGGTTATTTATCCGCTATTTAACATTCTATAAATCGCCTTGCCCCGGTAGTGAAAACCTTTGGCGTCTCCAAGACTGTTGATATCCTTTTTTTAGGCATAGGCAGGCGCCTATTTACAATAAGCGTCAAGCGCCTGCTTGATCACTGTCTCGCCTGATGGTAAGCGATGGTGGAATCTATAATATGACGCGCTTGCCTATAAGATACCTATTCACTTGACTTGAAAACCCCTAACTTGTATTTGTCAGGTAACACAGACTCAGGCAAAGAGCTATAATTAAGTTATAAAAAAAACGTCAAAAATTGAAACCAAAACGCTTAGTGCGATTCTTAGGTAGGTATATCAACCATATAATTGTGGCACCTATTTGTAAGTTTCGTTGTCTGATTTAAAAATGGAGACGGCGGAATAAGGTTGTGCAATTCTGCAGCACACTCTCCGAAATGTATCCTATAAAGAGGCTAGTTACCTTTTGTCTATGTTCAAGGCTTTTGAGCTTATTATAAAAAAGATCGTCATTGCCGATAAGCCTCTTGGTCCTCCTCTCAATGGACTCAAGCGTCTGGAGCTGAGAACAGTACTCCATATCCATACGCGATCGAACTTGCGCTTGGTAAAGGTTGAGCAATACTAAATAAATAAAAAAAAGACTTAGACTTATTTGTTACCTTCTTAGTTGCATACACAAGTAAAAAAAATATACCTAGGTATTAAACTTTCAATGCATTAGTAAAAAAAAAAATTAACCCAGTTTTATAAAGAATGGCCAAAATCCAATTACTCGTAATAATTTCGGAAACATGTGTGTACAAACATACCTCAAAAATGTGTATATTGGTTTACATTTATATTCACTGGGCATGTCTCAGGGTGTCTCGCTGAGACTAGGTATACTGCCGGCATTAAAATCAGTGTTGCCGTTTTAGCGCATTTCGCGCTAGATAGTGCAATTCTAAACTCTTCAGCGCTTTTTTTCTGAATACAATGCGCTAAAAAATATTTTTCGGAATCTAGTAGAAAATTGTAAAAATTATTGACGATCGTAAATTTAAGCCAATAAGTTAATTGCCAGAGCCGTAAAACGTTAGCTGGGAATTCCCTAAAGGATTTAGTATTCCCCGACCACAATGTTATTGATGCGTTTATTATTTTGTCTCTTTTGACGTGACAACGTCTTATAAATTGGTTTGCCGGGTGACACTTCAAGAAACTGCGTTACGCTCCGCTCACGTTATGCGCTTACAATGAGAGCGAGTGAGAGGCACGCGTCCCTTCCACTCGGGCATGGTTAGCCCGCCTAAGAGCGAGAGAGACAGACATAAAAAGTGGAAGGGACGCGTGCCTATAAATTAATGTTTTAAATATAATTCTTTGTATAAATAAATGTTTTAAATTGTTACTATTATTTCATCCTTCTTCCTACTATACGAATGAATATTCACATTAAAATTATTTTACCACTCAAAGTCGTTGTCACGTAAAACTTTCGCCCGTATACCGACTTTACAGGTGATACATAAATAACTTGACAAACCACAAGAAAACTTGGCTTTAATTAGCATAAAAGTATACATACATCGCAATGACAATAATATGACAGACATTATAAAACAATTGCCCATGACAACTTGGCACTGATATTAATCATAGACTGTAAGCCCATTGAGTGGAAGACAAGGAGGTTATATATCATTCACCCCGTCGGCATTTTCTTCGAGGATGAAATCATTAAAACGACTAGGGAGCTTTCGAGTTCTCAAAGACTTGCGAGGTACCGGAGGGTGCTGTACATGTGCTTCAGGTTCTTCATTCGACAGATCTCCATGGTCTTGACTTTCGATTTCAGATTCTACATACGTCCCCATCACATTTTCGTCATCGTTATCTGAGAAGTCTTCTAATGTCAATGGTTCTTCATCCCTCGGTAGCGGAGCCAGCTGTCTATTTGACACTGTTGATTCCCGGCCATCCGGACGTCTAATATGTGAATAAGTCGGATTGCTTTGAAGAAGTTCTACTTCCTCCACTAGAGGGTCATTTTTAGAGCGGACATTTCTTCTCATTAGAATCGGGCCCGGCTTGAGCCATGACGGGATAGATTCACCAACTGGAGTTCTTCGAGGGAAAGTGAAAAGTTTCTCATGCGGCGTTGCGTTAATTGAGGTGCACAACAGGGAACGGACACAATGTAGTGCAGGATTCAAAGCAAGTTCCCAATTTTCTATTGAAAGGTTTTTGGATCGAAGGTTTAGTTGCATTGTTCGCCACAGCGTTCCATTTAATTTTTCTATCTGACCGTTGCCCGCTGGATTGTATGGTGTTGTACGTGAAGCCGCGATACCATGATTTCTCAGAAATGTTTGCAACTCTTCCGACATGAAAGATGAGCCCCTGTCACTATGTATGTACAAGGGCTGACCGAAAACGAAGAAGATCTCTTTGAGGCAGTTAATAACTGTTGTTGCGGTCATGTCCTTACATGGAAACGCAAAAGGGTATCGTGAATACTCGTCGATAACCGTAAGTATATATTTGTTATTGGTGTTTGAAGGAAGGGGTCCCTTAAAATCCATATTTAGCCTTTCGAAGGGGGCGATAGCTTTTATGAGAGTACCCTTGGCTTGAGCAAAACGTGGCTTAATCTCTGCGCACACCCGGCACGAAGTCGTCATTGACTTGATATCGTTCAGAGAGTAAGGTAAATTTTTGGTTCTTACATAATGGTACATTCGCGTGATGCCTGGGTGTGACAAGGCATCGTGGATTTGTTGAAGTTTGTTGGTACTCATATAGGCGCATACTCTAGATAGGGCGTCTGCAGCAACATTTTCGACTCCCGGTCGGTAGATAATGTCGTACTTATAGCATGATAACTCAATGCGCCACCTTTCGAATTTGTCATTTTTAATTTTCGAGGCATGTTGCTGATTGAAAATGTGGCTGACCGATTGTTGGTCCGTAATCAAAATGAAATGACGTGCGATGAGTAAGTGGCGCCATTTTCGTAAGCTTTCCACTATAGCACATGCTTCTTTTTCCACAGCCGCGTGTTTGCGCTCACAGTTTGACAATGTTCTAGAGAAAAACGCTATTGGGCGACTTCTTTGAGAAAGTGTTGCTGCGATGGCATACTCAGAAGCATCCGTTTCGACTGTCAAAATTTCTTTGTCATCAATAGCTACAAGTGCTGCCTTTTGTATATCAGACTTGAGGAGACGGAAGCATGATTGTGCGTTTTCATCTAGCGGGAATTTCATATTACTGATAAGCGGTTGAATTTTAGCCGAAAAATTTTGGACCCATTTCGCGTAATGTGCAAACAATCCTAGAGCTCGCTTGAGTTCAGCGGAATCGGTTGGCAGTGGAAGCTGTAGTAGGGGCTCTAAGCGGTCCTTGTCAGGTTCAATTTCGTTATTTTCTATTGTATATCCCAGGAGACTGATACGATTTAGACTGAATTTACATTTACTTTCGTTAAGTGTCAGTTTATATTTGGTAACTGCATCCATGAATTTCTGTAAATTCCTGTCATGCTGTTCTTTTGTTTTACCACACACTGTGACGTCATCTAAGTAGGCGTATGTGCCTTCTAGCTTTTCGTTCTCAATGATAAATTCTAGTGTTCGTTGAAATGCAGCTACTCCGTTAGTTACGCCAAACGGAATTCTTGTGAACTGGTATAGTTTACCGCAGGCCTCAAATGCAGTGTATATTTTTTCTCGTTCCTCAATGGGTATCTGATGGTAAGCTGATTTAAGGTCAATTTGACTAAAAATATTAAATTTTGCAACTTTAGCAACGACTGCCTCAAGGTTTGGTAAGGGATATGCGTCGAGATGTGTAAATTTATTGATAGTTCGAGAGTAGTCTATCACTAGACGTTTTCGATGAGCCCCGCCGCCAGCGATAAGCACTTGAGCACGCCACGGAGAAATGCTTGGTTCAATAACGCCATCCTTCAATAGTTTGGAAATTTCTTCTTTTATAAAAACTTCATCTTCTTCAGTGTGTTTTCTTGATTTTACAGCAATAGGTTTGATATCAGCTGATAGATGCGTAAAAACTGACGCTCGTGGGACTGATGCCTCCATTACAGCGATTTGCAATGGTTCCTTCAAGCCGCCAAATTGTAGCTCTAATTTCGAATGGTCTTTGAGTAGATCGTGACCAATAATGACATCTGCACACAAATTGTTAACAATGAGCAGTGGTCTTTGCTTATATACGTGTTCATTAATTATGAGTGTAGCGAAACAGATTCCATCGACGAACGATACATGGTTCAGTGAAGCTAGAGAAATAGCTTGTTTGTAGGGTCTTTGCTTAAGTTGCGCAGTGGGGATTGGCTCATGATACATAAGGTAATACTGCTGCGCCATCTTGCGGGCTTGTGTCACTAGCAGACGGTAATCTTTGAAACCACAGTCATGTGCTAAGAGACGTAATTCTCGGCTGAAGTCTGAAATGCTTTCATCCTGTCTCTGTTTTCTCGTAGCTAGTATATGACGGGCCAGAATTTCGTTTTTAGACTTAGTAAATATGTTTCTAAGTACCTCGATAGCTCCAGTATACGTGTGACATTCCTTTATGTAAGCGTAGTTGCTAGCAGATAGATGATTTGCCAGTAATTTCAGTTTCACCGAGTCTCCAGCAGTCATTCCTGGCGGAGACTCTGCCTCGAGGAAGTTTTCAAAGGTGTAAAGCCAGTGAGTCCATTTTGTATCAACACCTACACTACTCGGATCAGCTTCGAATTTGTCGGGGCGGAAATATTTGGCAAGAAAATTTTCGGTCAATTTTTCGACGTTTTCTTTAGACATTTTTTTTTATATGCTAATTAAATTGATACATAAATAACTTGACAAACCACAAGAAAACTTGGCTTTAATTAGCATAAAAGTATACATACATCGCAATGACAATAATATGACAGACATTATAAAACAATTGCCCATGACAACTTGGCACTGATATTAATCATAGACTGTAAGCCCATTGAGTGGAAGACAAGGAGGTTATATATCAACAGGCAACCAACCAGTTTTTTTACATTAAAGTGTTATGTTATGACTGTCTCTGATTTTACTAACAGAGTTCAATTATAATGATACGTCATCAGTTGAAAGTTCTTAAGAAAAATTGCCACACTTTTATGTTGCCTGAACACGGTTTGAGAAAATGACTAAAACTGTAAAAAAAGAAACGGCATCTGGTGAAGGCACACCAACCGCACCCGAACGTAATGATGACCAGAAAGATATTCAGTTTTTTAATTCAGTTGATTTTGATAAATGTAATAATTTAAATTTTAGCTGTGAATTTTTAATGGCAATAAGAGAAGATGTGAATTTATGTAACCATTATTAATAATAGTTAATAATGGTTAAATAAATTCACATAAAAACACATCTTCTCTTATTGCCATTAAAAATTCACAGCTAAAATTTAGCGCAATTTTGAAATGAGTTTGGTGAATTTTTTTCTTTCTCAAACGGCAACACTGCTTAAAATTTATGTTGGTAATACTTGTTGATGCTTGGGGAATCCCCGATTCGAGTTTGTATATATGAAAAACTCCACTATTGTATTACGCAAGAACTCACCAAGCAATTAGCAGTTTATTGTTGTAAGAATTGGTTGTTTGTTGCAAGTGAGGATATATTTAATTAGTTTATTGTGAAAATAGGTTGACAATGTCTACTCGGTAAGAATTTTATTCTAATATTTAAAATAATTTATACTATTACAATTATTTTAATTTTTAATCTACCCATAAAATTAATCATTTACATCGTCGGTAGGTATCGGTAGTAAAGTTTGAAATCACAAGTTACGAAATTATTATTTAAAATAATGATTCTCATCGCGCATTTCAAAATCAATTCACTATTTTGACATTCGTAACCACCAAAACTATTTCGGTACCTATGTTCATCGTTCTTTCAAAACTTACAAAATTTGACACTTGAATTGAACTTTGAACAATCGGTGGACTTTCGTTATAAACATTTTTACGGTCGCTTTTTTGGCATTTGTTAGCAATTAAGTAGATTTTTCAATAAATAAAAACTATAGTATTATTACAAACTTTTTGCGGTTTTGTTCTAGAAAGTATCAGAGTGGAAGCGAAAAACGAAAGCGAAAAAAGGAGTCTGAAGAACAAAATAAAAAATTACCTAAAATAAGTCAGTACTTTAATAATCAAGATAGTATACAACAAGAATCAAATGAACAGTACTTTAATAATCAAGATAGTATACAACAAGAATCAAATGAACAGCGTGACGGAAAGGCAGAAAATGATGACATAAGTGGCAATATCGCAGGGCCCGATAACAGTGAATATTTAGATTCAGAGCAACCACAACCAGGTACGAGCAAATCTTTAAATGAATCATGTTTGGACATAGAAAAATTAAAATCTTTACCGCATGTTAATGATAAAGGTAACTTAAAAGAACTCAATGATCAGGTAAAACGGTTTGTGATCGAAAACGGACACTGTAAACCAAAAGGCCCCTTTTTAAGGGATAGTAACAATAGATCTTTCTTAGATAAATATTATTACACTGTTTCTAAATCTGGCGTAAAGTTAGAACGTACATGGCTGTCCTATTCTCTATTGCTTCAAAAAGCATATTGTGAACCATGTTGGTTATTCGCAAATAGGGCATCTAAAAATATACAAAATATTTGGATGGAAGGCTATGATGATTGGAAACATATTGTGGAAGCCATAGAAAGACATGAGACATCGAAAGAACATTTGCATTCATGTTTTGTACATCGACAGTGGCAGTTACATGGAACACTAGATGAAGAGCAAGAGTCCATTATCAAGAGAGAAAAATTTTTTTGGCGCCAGGTACTCACTAGACTCCTTGATGTTACTCTGACACTTTCAACCTGTAATTTAGCTTTTCGTGGCCATAAAGAAACGGTATATGGCAACGATTCTGGTCCAAAAGGAAATTTTTTGAGTATTGTTGAGTTGTTAGCCAAATACGATCCTATTTTACAAGAGTTGCTAAGCAAACCTAAGGGCCAGATTAAATACTTAAGTCCAAAAATACAAAATGAGCTCATTGCTGTTCTGGTTCAAAAAGTGGAAAATGCTCTGGTAAATGAAATAGTCACCGCACCGTTTTATTCCATTTTGTTTGATACTACTCAAGATATTTCCAAAACAGATCAATTGTGTGAACTTTACCGTTACTGTGTAATCGAGAAAGATGAAAATGGAACTCCAAAGGCGCTCGTAATTAAAGAGTCATTTTTAGGATTTCATGAGGTTAAGGATCAAACTGCCTTAGCAATGTCCAAGCAGATAATAAAATCCATAAATGACAAAAGTATTTCTCTGAATAAGTGCCGTGGACAAGGGTACGATGGAGCTAATACCATGAAAGGTACTTATGGCGGAGTTCAAAAACTCATAAGAGATATAGAGCCAAATGCAGTGTATGTCCATTGTGCTGCTCATAATTTAAACTTGGTAGTAAATGATGCAGTAAAAGAGGTCATAGAAATACAAACATTATTCGAAATTGGCAACAAATTTATAATTTTTTTGGCCATAGTATTAGACGATGGAATATATTATCTAGTTTTATATCTGACAACAAAAAAGGAGAAACCGTTGTATCATCAAATTCAGTAACATTAAAAACAATGAATCCAACTAGATGGGCAGGACGCTTTGATGCCATGTTTGCTTTAAAGGTTCGATTTGTTGATGTTCAAAAAGCGCTAACAAAAACCATTTTATCAAATTCCAAATCAGATGAGAGAAATGAAGCTATCTTGCTAAAGAAGAAGGTAGAGAACTACAATTTTATTATGTTGCTGGTTTTCCATTGCAAAGTCTTACAAACCATAGACGCGGCTTCTAAAGCACTTCAATCTAAAGCCATCGATCTTTCAAATGCTTCAAAGCGTTTGCAAGTCTGTCTAGAAGAACTTGAAAAGTATCGACATGAATTTGAAGATTTAAAAACGGAAGCAAATAGTATTGCAGTTAAATGGTCTATAAACCCTGAATTTCCTAAAACTCGTCAGAGAAAAGTGAAACGTCATTTTGATGAAATTTGTGAGGATGAACGTCTCCAAGATCCTGAAAGCTTGTTTAAAGTGAACGTATTCTATCGTGTATTAGACATCATCATTAATCAACTTAGATCGCGTTTCCTTGGAATGAATGAAATTGTTTCCAATTTTAGTGTCTTGCAGCCTGCCACTTTGCAAAACTTGAATGATACTGATTTATTGGAAAAGGCTTTAGCATTTGTCCATTTATATAAAAAAGATATATCTATGTCGTTTTCCAAAGAAATTTTCAGTTTTCGATCCTCTTTTAAACACGAAATAGAAAGGTCATCTTCTATAAGAGAACTTGCTGACTTATTAATAATAAAGAATCATTTTATATCTTCAAGCTTTCCTGAAGTGTGCACTGCATTTCTGTTATTTCTCACCATTCCTGTAACTACGGCTAGTGCCGAGCGATCATTTTCAAAACTGAAATTGATAAAAACTTATTTAAGAAATTCTATGGGACAAGAAAGGTTAAGCAATTTGGCTATTCTATCCATCGAAAATTCTATGGCCCGAAATTTGAACTTTGATGATGTCATTAACACTTTTGCTGAACAGAAAATCCGAAGAAAGGAATTTTAATAATTAAAATTGTGTACTTAAAATAAAATTGTGATTTCAGTTCAATATGTACTTTAAATTAGGTACCTTTAATTAAAAGTGAATAATTAGAAAATCAAGAAATTATAATTATAAAGTTTGTATGTACCTACTTCACGTAGTGATTTATTAGTTAACTCTTACAAATAAAAGTGTATAAATAAATATTATAAAATAAAAAATACTATTGTTGTTGGTTCAGCTTCTTTATATATTGGGGAAGTGGGAGGGCCCATTCGATGAATTTGCCACGGGCCTCGAACGGTATAGTTACGCCACTGGAAGCGTGTGTTGATTAGTTAGTGAAAGTGCAAGGTGTGTCGCTTTCTTAGTCTCTGCATTTACTTGCATCGAGTCAGGTGGTTAAACTTTTTTTAATGGACATGTATTTCCGACAATTGACGCCTGAATCTACCTAATAAATAAATATATGTTGTAATAAAAGGAAACCATAACACTATTACTATTGTGATAACAGAAAAATATTATTTTTTCTGGATTATGTGTTGTGACGACGTATAATATTGTAAATGTCGTTACTTCTGTTAAAGCTGACGAGTTTCACCCATTCTTTTTGTCAGATAAAAGGCGTTCTAATTGGGTGGTAGCTTAAAATGATGTACGATTAAAACAACTTATTTTAAATGCATTTCAATAAAATGATTTTCGTTTTTGAAGTTATATCTTCTTATTGGAGGGTAAACCGCTTGTTACGTAACGCGTTACAGCGCCAGTCTGTCTGGCTTCCCTCTAGTTAAGAGTCCTTTTTAACTGGCCTTTTTTCGGGACATCTTGGTTTGCTTTCCCGACGTCCAAATATATCATTAAAGAATACCAAGTAAACAGACTTTAATGAGAAACGTGGATCATTTCAAAATAATGCCTTTGCTTCAACAGACAGCGTAGTAAAAGTCTGATGTAAATTGCGGTTTCCATCAAATAACACTTCGCAATAACGATAAAAAACAGCGAGGGGGTGTGTCGGCTCTTGTAATTTGTATTATGCGTAATTTTGCTGGAGAACTTTTGCGTTTACGTCTTGTGAAATGTTTAGGATTCCACGTAATCCCGCTTCGTATGGATACTGAATGTTCGGTGGATGGATGTTTATAATATAAAAATTTTAGGTAAATAAAAAAAGTCGTGTGGTGTCGTGGGACACCGGATAGGAACGAAGTTCCTTATTGTATATTATATATTAATTTTAAGATCTATTCAAGGTATAAAAAATATAATTATGCATTGCATGCACATTTTTATTATGATTGTTTTATCGATAAAAAGCAAAGGAAATACTTATCAAAATTATCTTAACATCTTTATTTTATTAACAATGATTTTTTAAAATATACCATAATAGTCATCATGCAGACTATACATTAGACACATTAGCCATCCCATATAGACAATACATAAAAATCTTACGCTTTTTGTTTAATGCTACGGGCGTTTTTTCCCGGCTATGGTAACCCTCCGCAACGCCACATAAGGAACTTTGTTCCAAAAAAAAAAACAAAAAAACATGCTTTTATGGTTAAACGAACTTAAAAATAAAAAAATAAATTTTAATATAACAATTAAGTAATTAATGTCATTGTAAGAAAAGCATGGGGTGCTCGATACCGATTGTTGTATTTTATTTATTTATTTAATGATTACCAAGATACCTTATTTTTTTTATTTTGAAATGCAAAGTTAGTGTAAGAAGAATGTACAAAGCTACTATAGATGCATGATTTGTTCATATTTATGTCTTTTATATAATTCTTCAGTTTGTCCGACTTTAAATTCTTTTAATTTTTTTTTACGAAAAACGTAAATATAAATAAATAAATACAATGCCCAATGGCCGCTCCCGCTTGGCGATGCGATGATATTTTGCTCTGTTTGTAGCGCCAAACATTTATTTTATTTTACTGGAACAAGACAACTACAGACGATGTAATGTAATAAAATGTGTGGTGAGATATATAATTTTGCGTCATTTCTGGAATTAGATGTTTTAAAAACAATAATTTAAACGCCTGATTACACAGAACACCCTACGTAGGGAATTGCCACATCAAAAATAACCTTTTTTAATTGAAGAGGGTACACGGTCTCCCTACGTAAGACTTGCCATGACGTAGTTATTGACGTATGCTCATATTGAATAAAAAAGCCATATATATATATAGAAGATATTATTGAGAATTTTCAAAATAAATCACAATGTTATTTATCACGCCTTTACGATATTACTACAGTTATCGTTTAACTATGACAATTACTCTTAAATCTCACCTGAAAATATAAAGAAACGACATTTAAAGTTCACTAATATCGCCTCCTCAATTATATCCTTTAATTTATCTGTATACAAGTTTCTTTATAACAATAAAATGCACAAAATAAACTGAACACCATCCGCTATTCAATCGCGCGTCCCTCCGATGTACCTACCCTCTACCAACTTGCACAGACAACTTATAAAAGCGCAAAACGCATCAAATTCGAATTAATGAAATGTCATTTCATTACATTTATATTGTCAAAACTGTTAATATAAATGAAAAGTAATTATATTATCGAAAAATATTTATGGATTCTATTACGTCAAAAAGAACGTCGTCGAAAGTTCTGGAACTGGCTAATTACACAAACATTTTTTTTGTAAAATTTTATGGCCTGAGATATGATCAATGAATGTTGACTTATATCCCTTTAATGTTGTTTCAGTAACGGTGTGGGGTCTTGCTGAAACCTCCCCGTGAACTTATTGAGAGAACAGGAAAAAACAACTCCCGCTGCTTTGTTTCACTTGCCATTACTCGTGCATGTTCACAAACACTTAGTTGTTAATAATCCACCATAATTTATCGGTCATATCCATCACAACACAAATTTTAACAAGAAAACCAAAGTCACGCTTTCCTCTCCCGTCAAAAAGTCTTTAAACAATATTTAAAAAGTAATTACCACATTTGAAAATGGAACACTGGCTGTAGAATATAATCTGTTTCACTTGACTGTCGCTTGTTATCATATTGCGGCGTCATTTCAATGCTTTTCTACATAACCGTGGATTTGTGAAAATGTTTTGAGTACGATTATCTATCGTAATAAATGGAATTAGAGCTTAATTCGGCATCGAACTGCAGTTTGCGACGCAAGACGACAATTTATATACTGGTTTATATATGTAGCTGGTTTGCAGAATTCAAGAACAGTCGTTTCAATTTCAGTGACGAATTTACGCAAACTATTTTCTGCTGGATTTATTAAATAAGCAGGTAATTACGTTATAATTGGAAACATTAAAAGAAGAGGCAATTGAATGATTTTTGAAGTTTAAAATTCCTTTGAATAAAACACTCTTTTACGGATTTTACGCATATTTTATACGTCAGGATTAAATATAAAATAAAATATGAGCAAAATCCGTAAAAAAGTGTTTGATTCAAATGTATAATGTAATGCGCGAAAATGTAAGAACTAAATATCTAAAAATCTGTCATCGCCTCAAAATAAAAAAAATCTTGCCATTGTAATCTTTATATATATAATTCTTCTGTGAGTGTGTATGTCACTGAACTCCTCCTAAACGGCTGGACCGATTTGAATGAATTTTTTTGTGTGTGTTCAAGGGGATCTGAGAATGGTTTAGATTCACAAATCAGTCCGGCAGATGACGCTGCAGTCGGCACAGCAAAGCGTGGTCGGGTCAACTAGTAATAATATACAACATTCCACTATTTTATCATCATATTTGAAAGCAAATATTTTTTAAAATAAGCTTTTACTTACTTTGCTTACCTTTTTGTTGTTTTATAAGTAAACAACGTAACATTACTGCCTTTTATTTGAATTTCAGTTGAAAATACTATGTAACAATTGCTTTTGGTGGTTGCTATTTGACAACACAAATTTAATACAGTACATTTTAATCATTTATTAGTTACACTTGCGACGCTTACATATTAAAATGATAAATGAAATGAAAAATAACTAATAAATTTTGAATCGTCCAATATTTATACCTACCACCCGTTCAGGATGTCTTTTGTCTAACTGACAAGAAGAATGGGCGCAAGAAACTCGTCAGCTTTAATAGAAGTAACGACATTTACAATATTATACGTCGTCACGATACATAATCCACAAAAAAAAAAACAAAATTATTCTGTTATCACAATAATAGTACTATTATGAATGTGATTTCATTACATCGTTGATTACAACAAAATTCAAAAATATTCTTTTTTAAGTATACAGATTTTAAATACTCTTTCGAACATAAGCTTACCGCTTATCGAAGACAGCTTTGCGGTTTTAGTACCAGAGAGAGACCGAGGCAGCACCGTCGGTCGCTCGTTAATACGAATTCACGTTTGAATTTCGAAATTCGAACCTATCGCCCCGGTAGCAAATCGGTTGTAATTTAGCTAACAGCCGATTCAGGAGCTTCTTTACTTTGTGGATTCTCGCCTACAACTAAGATTTACTCTCCGTGAAAAAACATCTGTATTGAACAACTTTTACCGGAAACGGATTTTAATTTGAAATATAGACCTTTTTTTATTATAACGAGAGGACGTAAAAGTAAAAGAACTAAATATATTATGGAAAGGGGACTTTTTGGCTGGGAGTGGGAAGCGCTACGTTGGTGGTTTTGTTTCTCTTATTAAAATTTAGTTGTTGTGGATATTAGTGTTTGTAAACCACAAGTGTAACAAAGTAGCGGAAGTAGTGTTTTCTGCCCTCTCAAGAAGTCCACGGAGAGGTTTCAGTAAAACTCGACACCTTTACTGAAACCTAGAGGAAAAATATATTTTATTGTTCATTCATCATCATCAAAGTAAAAAAAGAAATCTCTCAAGAACTGTCATTTATTCTTACTTTATACTGGCTAAATGCACATACCGTGCAAGCCTCAAATAAAGAAACGTAAATATGGAAAAACATTTGTATTGTGGATATGCAATTTCCCAGTTTATATAACAAAAGAAAATATTATTACATAAAAAATAATTTTCAAGCATCATGCGGGACAAGAACCCGCATCTCCTCATTAAACGAGCGAGTATTCTTCCAATTGTTCTGCCTGACACCAGAGACTAGTAGAAATGTATTTTCAAGTAAATTTTCGAACAAAACCAATTGATCTCAATCAAGCCCGGGGCCAAGACAGGATCCAGAAGGTGCCTATTCATTCATTTATTATCGCTAAACGTTATTACCGATAAACTGCGTTATACTATTTTTTTTATTTTAAGACGGCGATATTTCGGTGCAGTTGTATCAACACGAAAGAACGCTTGATTGAGATCAAGAGGGAACAGTCAAAATAAAAAGAAAACCGGCCAAGTACGAGTCGGACTCGCGCAGAGGGTTCCGTACAAACTCTTAGTTAAGCAAATAATATACATAAGTACCGGTGGTGCTGGTGAAGTGATCAACGGATTGAGGGACAGACTTAACTTTGCTGTAGAAAAACTTTTGTCCCCATGCATAGACATATTGTTGAAACTGACAGCGTATTGGTGGTACATTAAAAGGGATAATAGAAAATGAGAGCTATAGACCAGATAAACATACTTAAATATCAATAAACTCAACTAGATAGACTATTAAGTGAATAAGGTCGGAGAATCCAAAAGGAGATGGCGAAGCAATCGTTTGAAATCGAGTTTAATATGTCTTTGTCAAGGATGGTACTTTCATCTATTGGTCCTTCGAGCCGGATAAGTTAGCAGCTCCACCTATACAAATTTGTAATCATACGTAACTGAATAAATAATGTTGAGTTTGACTTTCATTTGTATAACAATCCCTCAGGGACGTTTATAATTGCTAAAAAGGTTTCCGTTTGCTTCTTCATAAATTATAATTGATTGCGCGGTTATAAGAAGGAGCATTCTTAAAATAGGTGTGTTCTAATTGCTTATTAATTGTTGAATTTTGAGGCGGTAACGAAATATTTAATAATTACCAAATTGGCTGAATCATTTATACCTTGGCCTCGAAACATGATTATGGCGACATTTTGTAGTAACATTTTTTTATATTATTAAGGTGCTTGGTACTTATAAAATTGCCGGTATGAAATTATTTCATAAGTTTTGTTTTCTTTACTTATATTTTTAAAATGCTTTTTAATATGAAATTTTGTGTGTTTTATAAGTCGATGTCTAAGTAAAGAAATAAAAAGATAAAATTGTTTTAAAAGTTACAAAGTATGAGAGCCATAATTTCTAAGTTCTTTTAAACTTAAAAAAACCATATTACGTATGTTTAATTTGTAAATTATAGTTATGTATTTAAGCACCAACTGACCGCGTTATTCAATGCCTTTCTGTTAGCATTTTAGTTCCACAATGTGACGATAGATGGCGCTGTGCCCAATTACATCTCACAACTGTTTGATTGTACTGAGTACGCTTAACCTAAACATATTTTGTAACATGAAGGTAATTAAGTTTAAAGCAGTGTTTATACAATACAGTGGATGTGAGTATATTTGAAGTACAGAATAAATTGTTGTAATTATTATTATATTATTATTATTTGTCTAATGTATATTCCTGAGTCATTTAGTTTTCAATAACTGGATTCTGTTTTCTTAAATTGGTAATAGATATGAGCTGGAGTCCAAATTAATCACACCAATTAAAATAACTGTTGCCTTACCATATGGTAGTAGTGTGTAGGAAAAATGCCAATTTCATAGGTATGATTGATTTTTAACCAAAGAACGTAGCAATTATAAAACTATGTAATATAAGCAATCATTAAAAATAATATTCAAGGTTAATTGTTTCTTAACAAACAAATTATTTGTTTGTAAAATATTATGTTTGTGTCGATTTTGCGGGATTTGCGTAATTTGAGTTCCACCCACTTTTATTTTTCAGAGATGGCAATAATACAATTAGTTATGTCTGTAATGGTAGCAATTTGGCCAGCGTATTCTTTGTCGGCCTGTTTTGAAATTTATTGCCAAGCGTGTGTGTTATGTTTGATAACACTCATAATTTTAACCTTATTTTAGAATTAAACTTCGGTAAATTATGATTACTGTCAAGATATGATTTTCCATTTTATTCTTTTTCGAAAACGTTCTAAATTAATTTTAATCTTTGTAAGTTTATATGTTATTTGATGTTTATTACTAAAATATCCTACATCGTTCAGATGCTAAACAATGGTTGTGTTGGTATTTCAACCAGTTTTAAATTTCGGTGCCTCATATCCTGTCTGTAAAGGAGCTGACCATTTGTGGCGCATCCTTCTTAGGAAAAGTTTGCATTTGTCGCCATATTGGACTGTCATTGAGTTTTTGCCACAGACTTAAAAAAATCATAGACACCACAAGAGACCGTGTTTGGTTATACTAGGTCGATACAGTCGCTGAGCATAAAGCTTCGCTAGCACCATATGAGCGGAGCGTAATACTAAAAAAATTAATAAAATAAAATAATGTTTATTTAATTTTGCAATTCTATAAGAACGAAAACTTACAAAAAGCGCGTGCTTTTTGTTTCAATGGGAAAACGTAACTTTTTTATTTTTGCGAATTTCAAAACTCTGTTACGATCTGGTCCTAAATGTGTTGATTCGATTCCACACAAAAAATATTAAAATCGGTTAATAACTTGGGAAGTTATGGCGTAACAGACATTGCGTTATTGAAGCCGATCTATGGGAGCTCCGTTCCAATTAAGGACCTTTACTATGAAATAACTAATTTTTTACACATTATGCGCATGAAAGGCGTTAAAATTTTAATAATTTAAAATTTTATGATATTGAAAATTACATTTACATTTATTATATATGCGTTCAACAGCATAATTAATGGTTGTTTAATGATAATAAGCATTTCTTACATAATCATGGTTTTTCATTTAAATAAAATTACTTTTGCTGAAACAAAGACGCGTTTCTTCTTGTTTTTATATTTAATCCTGACGTTTCCTGTTAAGGAGTGTAAAGCGATAGATATCTTCCAAAATTTTTATAGTTACGTGGTAGTTACAGTTCTAGCACAATATTACCAAGTTATTTTTTGTGATTATAGTAACAAACTGCTATAGAAGTAAACTTAATTGATAAAATTATAAAAAAATTGGGTGAGTTTAATTTCGACGTAAAAGATCACGGCTTCTGTAAAGAAGTGTAAAGATGGCGCGGAAGTTTCAAACTAAATATGACTATCAATACTTTATTTTGTATTTTATCTGTAATAAGTATATACTTACAATCTCAACAGCTTGTGACTAAGTTATTGGTGTGAGTTGTCCCAAACTTATTATTTCATTTATTTTGTTTCAATAATAGCTATATTTACATTCGGCCCGTTCATTACCTTCTTTGAAATTTCTTAATAAAACGCATTAAATACGTGTCTTTTGTATTCTTATCTCTATGGTTTTTGCAAACAACGTTCCGTTTTAAAAGAAATCGTTTGTTCGAGAGAGATGTTCTAGAGAATTAGTTTTAGTTCATTTTGACTGAAAGATTTAAAGAAGAGAGAACTTCGTCGTAATATTTGTTATTTGTTTAATAAAAAATATTGCGAGGATAGTAATAACAAAAACAGTTGTTTGTTATTATTATATTTTTTGTTATTTCATCATTTAATTACAATAAAGAGTTCAACTGAAGGTATCGATAGGTCAATTGCAAGAATACTTGCCTCGATTGCGAGGACATCTGGGTTCAAGTCCCGCCTGATACAAGTTGATCTTTTCTCTTTTAATAATTTCTTTAGTTTTATAATATGTGTGATAAAAATACCTAAATTAAAGGGAAGTCCTTTATTTAGTTACTTACACAATTATTGTTATAATTTATATATTTTCCAAAAACGCCTATTGAAAGCAATATGATTGCCACATTCGAGTGTTCGGCTTCAAGATGGCGTCTTTAACCAAAGAGATCATAATAACAATTTTTAATTGAAAATTTAATTAAAATATGGTATAGTGCAGAATTATAGGTATTTATTGGGTTAAAAAAGCGATTTTTCATTTAATTCTACAATAAATAGTTTACCGTCAATGTTTCTAACTTTTATTTATTTCTGTATACAGACACAGACATACAGACTGATTACAAATAGCGGCCTTATCGCTAAAAAGCAATATCTTCTAGACAACCTTTTACGCATAGACCAAAGTAAGCACTGTAAAGCTTGTGTTATGGATACTAGGGATAGACATACATATAGATATGTAAAAATTATAGAAATATTTATGAAAACCTATTATTTAGGTACTAATGCTCGTATTCATCACACAAACATTTGCCCCATTCGGGACTCGAACCCAGGACCATCGCGATCGGTGCGAAAGGCAGGGTCGCAGTCGTTCCACTTAACTAACTAACTATGTATACACAAATATATAATATAACATATGCATAATATTATACATTGTTACTTAATAAATAAATTATTAAAAATTAAAACGAGATAGCATTTTCAAAAATTTGCTAATGGAATTTCAGCTTTAAAGGAAAACAAATTTCATTTGGAGTTGGTATTCAAATAGTAACCTTCAATATGATCCATTAAGTCCCGATTCCTTTAACAAAGTCACGTGCCACGAAAATCCATTTCCGCGGCATCAATCTTATTAAATTATTCTCTTCCGTTAATATTTTGCGTGCATGTCGAGTTTCGTGTCAATTTCTTAATTTTAAACATGCCAGAGAAAATTAAAATAAACATTAATATATAATAATAATAAATAATAATATTTTTTACAATCACACCAATTAGCCTAGCCCAAAGTAAGCACTATAAAGGCTTGTGTTATGGATACTAGACTAACGGATAGAGATACATATATGATACATAAATATGTAATATTTATATTAAAACATATAAATACCCATGACTCAAGTACAAATGTTCGTATTCATCACACAAACATCTGCTCCTTCTGGAACTCAAACCCAGGACCGTCGGTGCGGAAGGTAGGCTAGTAGGTAGGATTCGAACCCACGACCACGGCCAGCGTCTCGGTAGCTCAGCGGTCAGAGCACTCGCCCGGTTTGCGAAAGGTCGTGGGTTCGAATCCTACCTGAGGGCTCGGAGGCGTAGTTGTTTTTTATACACGTATTTTATATATTATAATATTACTATCGTTAATTTATCAATGTAATTAAATTAAATGTTTAGTTTCTTTTAAAATCCTTAGATCAATTTAATTTTATTTGATACCATTTTATTCTTTTTTTTTTCATTTAATATAATTTTAACGAATGTCACTGTGACATACATCAGAATTTTTCAACCTTTGATAAACCTATATATTTGTGATAATTAATGTAAGTCATGTACTTAATAAATAAATAAATAAGAAATTATAACTAAAATCTAGTTGTAATTTCTTTAAATTTAATCTGCTTGCAGATTTGACTGCTTAAATAAAAAATATATAATTTATATAAAAAAAAAAAACAAAATTCAAATAATCCTTGTTTTGTTTTGACTTGAGCCTTCGCGGATTTTGCAATGTGTTTTGTTAAACTTAAAATCAATGTAAGTCATATGAATTAATAAAACAAATTTTATATCCACGGATGTCATCAAATGCGTCTGAAAAAAGCAGGCGAAACGTCAGGAAATCAATGAAACCCATTTTCACTTTCCCGCCTCAAAAATTATGCTGTAATGGCATTTGTTTGTACCTAATCTATAGAGGTCAACGCCCTACCTGTCACAATTACTTTCGGTAGCGCTGTCTCGCTCTGCCTTGTAGGTCAATTAACGTTATTTCACTCGCACACCCTCGTGCGAGTTTTGTTGATTTTAGGTGTTTTCCAACACACTTTACTGCGATGTTACTCGGAATTTTAACACTGCTTATTAAAGGATTATTTAACCGAAAATACAATTTAATTAAGAAGTATACATACATATACATATTAATACAACAATGATGACCGACATACCCTTACACGACTACATTGAATCTAGTTGCCGCAACGGTAGCGATCCTGCCTTTCTCACCAACGGTCCTGGGTTCGAGCCTCGGAAGGGGCAGATATTTGTGAAATGGATTTGAGCATTTGTACCTGCGTCATGGGTAGTCATATATTTTTCTATGAATATTTCATATTTATGTATCCTCTGTGTATATCCGTTACCCTAGTATCCATAACACAAGCCTTACAGTGCATACTTTAGGCTAGGCTATTTTGTGTAAATGTAAGAAATATTATTATGATTACAGTATACGAGTAATTTTTTTAAATATATTTTTTTACAAAAAAAAAACTACTTGTCAACGAGCGGGATTCGAAACCATATCCCTTTGCTATCAGTAATAACGGATACAGCCATACTTTTCCGACTGAGCAACCGAGACAGATCTTAAGAATTTTTCCAATAGTAATGACTTCATGAGATATATGAATTTAAAAGCAAAATGCTTAATTAACTAAAAATAGAATAGCCTGGTCTCATTTTAATCTCCCTTAACACTTGTGTGAATTCACGATATTATGTAAGATATATTTAGAAAAACCACCAATTTTATTAATATTCATTCATAACACACTACAATACAACTGTGCCCAGTCTTTTTTTTTTATTTTTTATAAGGGGTTTTGGCTTGGTTACAAAGACCTTTGAGCCATTTCTTCATATTATGTCCATTCTTGTTTAAAGAGTTGATTTATGAATGATATGAATGATAGATTATCAATGGATGATGAATGAAAAGTGAAATACCTTGACCTAGGTTTCAGTAAAGATGTGGGGTTTTACTGAAAATTTTTCGTGGACTTCTTGAGAGAGCGAAAAGACACCATCCATTGTTTTGTTTCACTTGCAAACACTCGTGCATATACAGAAACACTTAGTGGTTAATAACCCACCATTATTACACACTAATATCAACCACAACACAAATTTTAACAAGAAAAACAAGACCACCATAGTGACGCTTCCCGCTCCCGCCAAAAAGTCCCCCAGTCTTCTTTTTACCTCCAGTAACACAGACTATATTAAGTTGTGAATTTCTCTATAACAAGATTGAATAAAAGAGAGCGCCTTTTCATTTACCAGAGACAAAAAGCTTTGTACTCAGACCTCATGCAGCCAATTGTCTTTATTATATGGAATCAGATTATGATTTCACGCTTAAAGATTATAATATACTTTATCAGAAAATGTTCGTATTAGATTGTTTGTTATAGCAATACACAACCTCGGGCTTATTTGACATTTCGTTCGCGGAACTCGAGTTATGTTTGTGTCTTGCGGGAGAAAGTTAATCATTGTTTTTGCTCCAGTTAATTAAAGCGTATTATGTCTTGTGAATTGTTAACGGTTTGTAATTTTATTACAAATGATTTTGATGTTTCTTTTTTTCTTTGTTTTGTGTACTAAATATTTTATTTTATTTTATTTATTGAATAGGGCTTACCAACTAAATACATAAAAATAAGTTACATTAAAATTTCCGCGCTTAGCAAAAATGTATCATATATGCATTTAACTTAAAGGTAAGCACAACATTATTATACATAGAAGACGTTTAAATAATTAATTATTTAAAATTAGATATTTGAAATTAGGACATTATTAATAACAGAATAAAAACTAAAAAGAAAAAAAAAACTTAAAACTAAAAATTAATCCTACAACAGTCCAAAATTGTTTTTTTAAAGGAAGCTTTTGAATCGGAAAAAATATTTAAATTATTATTTTGAAATATCAAATTACAATTTTTCAGCATCGAGCAAACAGGAGAAAAACTTCCATAACTGTTTTTTCTTAAAGGTACTGAAAATGGTTTATAATTATGCAGACGAGCTGCAACTCTAGGAACTAATATTTTAATTTGTGATAGGAGAGACGGACAATCAATATCATGGTTCAATAATTTATACAAGAAATTCATGGCCAGCTGTTCTTTTCGTTGCCTTAATGATAACATATTAGGGGTTAAAGTATGAAATTGCCGATTTGTACTGAAAATCTATATTGTTTATTTTTTAAATTTTTAACAAATTTATTTAATCAAAATAGTTGCCATTATTATCTATACATTGCTGCCATCTAATGGGAAGGTCATTAATGCCTTTGCGATAGAATTCCGACGATCTAGACTGCACAAACTGTGTGAAAGCATTTTGTACTGCCTCCTGGGAAGAAAACTTCTTGTCACGTAGATAATTGTCCAAATCACGAAAAAAATGGTAGTCCGTTGGAGCAAGGTCTGGTGAATACGGAGGATGACGAATGGTTTCTAACTGCAGTTCCTGAAGGGTCAAAATGGTTTCTCGTGCTGTGTGAGGTCTCGCGTTGTCGTGGAGCAATAATGGTGAAGATCGATTCATGAGTCGGGGCTGTTTTACTGCTAGTTTTGTCAACATGGTTCGGAGTTCGGCACAATAGACATCTGCCGTTATTGCTTGACCAGATCGGAGAAAACTATAGTGAATAACACCATGCTGAGACCACCAAACAGTTACCATTACCTTTTTATTGGTAAGTTTTGCTTTAGGACACTGTTGTGGCATTTGACCTGGGGTCAGCCATTGCATTTTTCTTTTCCGGTTATCATAAAGAATCCACTTTTCATCACATGTTACAATTCGATCCAATATTCCTTCATTTCTGTACCGGTTCAACAAGGCAACACAAGTTTCAACACGCGTTTCTTTCTGCAGATCAGTCAAATCATGAGGCACCCATTTTTCGTATTTTTTTATTTTATTGATTTGACGCAAGTGAGTCAATATTGTGGGTAAGGTAACGTTAAACCATGCCGCTAATTCCTGGGTACTTTGACTAGGATCGGCTTCCACTATCTCTCTTAATTCATCGTTATTTACCTGTGTGGGCGGTCTTCCTCGTGGCTCGTTCTTTAAGTCGAAATTTCCATCACGAAAGCGTTTAAACCAAAATCGCACGGTGCGTTCATTAGTAGACCCCTCTCCAAACGCAGCATTGATATTGCGGGCTGTTTCTGCCGCGTTAGTTCCGCGTCGGAACTCGTATTCAAAAATAACTCGAATTTTCGCAGTATCCATCTTTCTTGTCTAAATTGAATAACAAAAACAATTGAAAGTCGATATTCAAATGTTTTACATTTTTTAAAAAAAGAACATCATAGAAACCATTTAAAAAAAGTTTCATTCGAAAACCTCAAACCATGAAGATTCTATGTCAATTCAAAGAACCTATTGCAATAAAACGGCAATTTCATACTTTAACCCCTATTATTAAACTGAACCAACCTTTCAGAATATCCCCTAACGCTGCGGTAGGTACCATTGATGTAAGAGATTCTGTTCACAAACTTTTTTTGAATCTTTTCGATACGCTGCATATTGTTCTGATAAAATGGATACCAAACAAAACAACAATAATCCACATGGCTACGTACCAAAGCGAAATACAAAACCTTCATTGCCTGAACACATTTGAACTCTTTAGTGTTTCTAAATAGGAACGCTAACATTCTAAAGCACTTGTTGACAGTGTTATTTATATGATTTGTAAATCTCAATTCAGAATCAAGAGCAATACCTAGGTCTCTGACTTGGTCCACTTTCGTCAAAACCGTTCCATTTATATAGTAACTGCTAGCAAATTTGTTATGTTTACGTGAAAATTTTATATGATAACATTTATTTGCATTTAAGATCATGCCATTTAGTCGACACCATTGCGTAACCCTATCTACGTCCTCTTGAAGTTTCATCTGATCGGCACTGTCTTGAACTGCCCTAGATAATTTTAAATCATCTGCGTAGAGTTCAAATTCAGAGTTAAGTATACAGCTTTTTATGTCTTCTATGAACATAACAAACAAAATCGGACCGAGGTGTGAGCCCTGTGGAACTCCGGAGGACGGATGAATCGCTTTCGAGGTAAAACCATTCACAACAACTCGCTGAGTACGATTGGTCACGTAAGATAAGAACCAATTTGAGAGTGATCCGTGTATGCCAAAAATGGTGTTTAGCTTGTATATTAGTAATGCGTGATCCACCTTATCGAAAGCTTTACTAAAATCAGTATAGATTGCGTCTACTTCTTTTCCCAAACTCATACTAGTAATTATTCTGTCCACAAATGCTAAAAGGTTGGTTGCTGTAGAACGTCCTTTTACAAAACCGTGTTGCTGATCTGACACATTTTGTTTTACATGCCAGGATATGTGTGGGCATACTAACTTTTCAAAAACCTTGGCAAGAACTGAAAGAATACTAATTGGCCTGTAATTATTGACATCACTTTTATCGCCCGCTTTGTGTACTGGAATAATAATAGCGTCTTTCTACATTTTAGGGAAACAACCTTCCAAAAGAGATCGGTTGTATATAATATGCAAGGGTACATTTAAAACAGTAGCACAGTTCTTAAGAAAGATTGGGTGAATACCATCTCTGCCTGCTCCTTTACTGGAGTCAAGATCTTTTAAAGTTTTTTCTATTTCGTCACTAGTTATATATATTTGACCCAACGTAGCAATAACTTGAGAAGTGGTTTCATTGTCTAAAATAGCATTATTAGCCCTATTATACGACAAAGCGAAATTGTCGGCAAAAAGATTAGCAATGTCATCTCCATCTCTCGCAACTCTGTCACCTAAATTCATAACAGATGGTATATCACTTTTTATCTTTCTTTTGCTCTTAATATAAGCCCAAAAGTACTTAGGATTTTTAATAACACATCTGACTACTTTTTCTATATAGCTTTTATAATATTTTTTTATAAATGATGATGTACGGTCTTTTAAAATATTATATTCCAACTCATCTAAGCCATTCTTAAACTTTTTGTACCTTCGACGAGCTTTTTCTTTTTCACGCAACAAACGAATTAGATTAACGGAATACCATGGTGGGTACTTCCTATTATTATGCTTCCGTAAAGGCACATGTTCAATAATAACCTGGTTTAAAATCATATGAAATTTAGCTACAACCTCATCTATTGTTATACATGCTTCAAATTCCATTTTCCAGTTCACTTGATTTAAAAATAAAAAATATATCAACCATAATAATATTTTGGAGTAAACCTTATGTCCTAAATGATAAATTGTAGATTTTTCCAACACACTATTAAACGCATAATTCTTGTAAGGTGATAGTAACTCAATTTTAAAACAAAAAATTAGAATCCAAACCATATTTTGAAGTTCTAAAATCTAAAATTAAAAATATATTCTTGTTTTGCCGTCCTAACGAAAAACGCTGTAGGGAGTAGTGACGTGTTTGGAGTTACTAGTTGTTAATTTTTTCTTTAGGACATCAGTGATGAAAAGCTATTTAAATGGTTTTTTTGGTTAACTTTATAATACATATAAAAAATATATTTTTTCTTTGCTTTTTATTTTGCCGTAGTTGGCTAGATAACGATTAATTAAACACTCAAAATTTATAATATTAAGAAACTGTTGAAAATTTCATTGATAAAAACAAAATTATTCAGACAATATACGTACAAACAAATCCGCAGTTTTACATATAAGTTACTCGAAAATAGTTATTACTTAATAGAAATACGAAAACATGATATTCATCGGTGATAGTTGATCTTTGCTGCTTTTTAGCGTTAGGCGGTTAACACACTGCACCGCGCCCCGTCGCGTAGCGCGTGGCCGCAGATTGTATCATTGTATGCAAGAATCTCAATTAATATAGAAAACACGCCTATGACAGCACACTGCCGACGCGGGAACGCGCGGGTAGGCGCCCCGCGCGCAGATTCTGCGCGGGAGCGCGGGGCGTGAAGAAGTAGGGTCAACTTGTATTGAAAATCTGCGCGGAGAAGCAGATTACACCGCTAAGATAGGCAGATCTGCGCCTCCGCGCGGGGGCGCGTTTTCTGTCGCTACGCGCACCGCGGCGGGACGCATCTCTAGTGTGTGAACCGCCTTAAGGCCGCCATTTGTACTTTATCTGTATGTTTGTCTTTTTTGTCGCGTTTGATATGCAATAAAGAGTATTCTATTTTAGCTGACATGTAAAACAGCGGATGCGCGATTAAGAATTCCAATTCGTGCTATTCGTTGTGGAACTAACGCCATCTATGATGAGAAGTGTCAATCTTTCGCAATGTTATGTGCGGCGGTGGATAGGTGTCGCCGAAACATTTTAGTTTCATCATGCTTTACCTTTAATTTACAAAGGGAAGCGCTCGGCTTTTATCTCACCTGATTTGAAGGCCAAGAGGTACGCACACACTTAACCTGGATTTCTTTAGCACGGAACCATAAGTAGCTAACAAAATATAGAAGAGCATCGATTATCCGAACTCATTGGAGGACTTGGGTGTTCGGATATTGATTCAGCCATACTTACGTACAGGCAAATGAGAACCATATTAAAATTTATATCTTTTTACAATGCAATGTTTATTTGTAAAATATAGGGCACAACTATACTTTGGTGTTATAAAATAAAGGGTCTTACTTAACCTATTTAGCCACGTTACATATCATGCAAATATTTGAGTAATAAAAATATTTAAAATATCTAAGTAAATGTCACAACAATAGTAATAATATAAAAATTAAATCTCATTTTTAATACACTTTTAATGTCAAATGTCAGGATCACTTAAGTATGCTTTCAATGTATAATACGCTTTATTAATTAAAAAAAACTTTGGGAGTCAATTCATGTGTCAGAATATTATTAATTTCTTTTATGAGTTTCGGTAGCTTCTTTATTGACAAATAGGAGTTAAGCAAAAAAAGTGCAGACAATCTTGTAGTAAAACCTGTATAAGGCTTAAAAAATCTTCAATTTTCGTCTGCCGAAGGAAATTTACCCGCTAATGAACGCTGCAACGCGGGAGATGCAAGAGAGTAACGCGCGGGTCGAGCGGGCGTAATAGTTCGGATAAGCGCCATATTTTGGAGCGGAGCGTAAAAATAAAAAAAAGAAAATCAATAATGTTAAACAAGTTTTAAAATTTCATAACTTTCAAAAAGCGCGCGCGTATTTTTTTAATGGGAAATCCCATAGAACCAATGTTTCTTGGCAATATCTTTTTTTATTTTTGCGAATTACAAATTCGGTCACGTCACGTTATATTCCTAAATGTGTTGATTCGATTCCACACAAATATTATTAAAATCCGTTTAGAACTCGGGAAGTTACGGATAGCGTAACAGACATTGCTTCATTGAAGCTGATCCATGGGACCTCCGCTCCAATTATACATAATAATATTTGGCATAATTGGAAATAGCTTTTTGGCTGGTAATAAATAAAAAATATCTAACTTAACCTTCAATGTATGACAATTTATGCCAAGTGACTTTATGTCTATTAAAATTATGCGTTATGAATAGCTCCCAGTTCGGTTGAGCGACGTTCGGATAATCGACGCACCACGGACTATCTCGAATATTTTTCTCTATTTAGTAGAATATTTATAAATGAGTGATCAAATTAGGTTTTTAATAATAGTGTCGCTATTTCAATACTGCGCCATCGTCTTCGTCCCCTATGCTCTTTAATACAATCCAAAAGTTCTATACATATATAATATTATCTCTTGGGTTTCTTGAGAATTCTGAAGTTTCTATCGGAACAAACAAACTTAATGTTTGATGTTGTTGTCTCTACCGGAAGATAACATATATGTTTATAATTATATGTAATAGTAAGTTATATGTACGTAGGTGTCACGTAGCATAGACAATAGGTATATACCAATATTTGTATTCGGAAATGTGAAACTTAAACTAATGGGAATAAAATTGTTATTTTAAACATGCTTTTATGAACATTTAATTTATTATAAAGATATGATGAACAAAATTATAACATTAAATTTCAGATAACACCCATATACATACTAATTAAGATTGTTAAGTTAACTATATCTCAATCCAAACATTGCATAATAAATGATTAGTATTTGTCTTGATTTAGAATTTCATTGTAACATTATGGCATAACTAATTTTAACTAATGTATGTTTATACTACTTATATACTATGTGTAAACTATGTACCTATGCATATGTATTCATATGCTTATACTATACTAGCGGCCCGTCCCAGCTTCGCACGGGTGGACAAAATTCTTTAATTTTTTTCTAGCATTCAATGTAGCCTATGACACTCAGCAATAATGTGCCTTTCTATTGGTGAAAGAATTTTTAAAATCGGTTCAGTAGATCCCGAGATTACCCCTTACAATTTAACAAATATACAAACACACAAACTTTACTTCTTTATTATATTAAGTATAGATGAATTGTCTATTCCTAGCTGACTGATCATTGTATGGGGTGGAGGGTTGATGACGTGAGACACAGGTTTTACCTAGTTCGCGAATCAGCCCGTCACGATCCTTAAAATTGAACCATCTTATATTGTACCTATTATAAAATTTAATAATAATAATAATAATTATTATTAATACACTTTGTCATCAAAACCGTAATTGAACTAACCAATACACACCTTGATGATATTAGTCGCTATTCAGACACCATTTCTTCCATAATATGGATTGAAATTCTAAAACTAGATTGACATTTAGGAAACCGTCGCCAACACACCAATATTGCTCTTGACAGAGATAAAAAGTACTTATCATAAAAGAGGGATCGCTTCCTGGATTCCACTTCATAATGGGATGAGGATCACTTGAATTCAAAGCTGGATTTGTAGGGGAACAGGGAAAATTATGTATTAAAACTCCGGACACTTTGAATGTTTATTTCATCTTCAAATATATTTTTTTTTGTAATAAATATATGACGCTCCTAACTATATTTTAGTTTAGAAACCCCAAAAAAAGACTTTAAAAGTTTCTTTTACGAATTTTTTGCTTTTGCTTTGCAGTTATTTTCATCTTCATATATACCACATTAGAATTATTATGGCATATATAAGACAATTTTGGAAAAGATGCAATTGTGTCATTATTCTACTAGATGAGCGATTTTATATGTTTACTATCAGAACAAACCTCCTTATTGTGAGAAAAACTTCAAAATGGACACTAAGGCAAATATAAAACAAGATTAATTTAATGCTTAGCATTATTTACAACAAAGCCTTTTACAATTTCCATGTTCATAATACCGCAACATTAATAGGATGTCTGAAAAGCACTGAAACATTGCTACACAAGGACAACATATCAAACGAATGCCTGCTCAAAAACAGCCGCAAAAAGAAACGTACGAATGAAACGTTGGCGAGCTCTCTAAAATGGCAACACCGATTAAAACTGGCCGCAAAAAGTCCGTTGGCAATGCCGTCCAAATTGCCGCTAAAAAAGAAGACACCGTTCCCGCGCAAACCGTAATCGTTGGAACGCGACGGACGAAATATGAATGGAAATGTCCGCCATTTTAGCGATGGCATTTTGTTTATTCGCGCCATTTTATTGGCTCGTCGATAAAGCGCGGAGATTACTTTTTTTTTGCAGAAAAGTATTTCGTTTGTGACTGGCTTGGCATCTGCGGCGTGAAATCCGCAAATGCGTTCGGAAATGCGGAACACGAAAGTTGTTAGTTAACAGTATCGATATACTCTAAGTAAATTGCTAGCGGATTCCATTTGTATCTGTAAGCTCATGTTTTTATTTATGGCTGGGTAATGCGGTACGCTTGCCTGTATATGATACAGCACAACCTTTTAAGTCACTTGAAAGTAATAGTGCTAACATGAAACAAGTAAATGAGTTAACTTCAATACGGAAAAATATTCCGGAAGGGTGAGTAAATGTGAACAGACATCTGAGTTAGCTTGCTTCATCGTAGGTCCTGCCTTGGCCCCCGAGCTCGACTAGGATCAAGAGCAAACCCATTAAAAATATAATGTAAAATTCTTAGGATAGCTAGAGATAGATCAAAGATTTGACTGGAAACAAAGCATAGATTTTTTTGTAAAAGAATAAATAATAATATTACATTCATTTACACCAATTAGCCGAGCCCAAAGTAAGCACTATAAGGCTTGTGTTGTGGATACTGGGATAACGGGTACACATACATATATGATACATGGATATGTGATATTCTTAGAAAAATGTATAAATACCTATGACTCAGGTACAATTGTTCGTATTTATCACACAAACATCTGCCCCTTCCGGGATTCGAACCCAGGATCGCCAGTGTGCAAGGCAGGATCGATACCGTTGCACTAAACGATCGTCGAATATAGATTTTCTTATGCTCATCTTATGCTTTATTCAAATTAGCAAAGAAATGGACCGAAAGTACTGCCTTAAAAGCTGAAGTCAGTTATTCGTTACGGTCTCATAATACGGAAACGGATATGCAGAGGACATTTAAATCACAAACTTGTGATTTGATGTCCTCCTCTCTTTGAATCACTGAAAATCCTGCCTATAAACATTTAAACAAGTGAAATTTGGAAAATTAATTATGTTTCTTCAAACATGCCGAAGATTCCTAGTATTTTCTAGAAATACTAGGAAGGTTAGTAGTAAGTCTTGGCATTGGTTTCAAAAGTGTTTGATTTCAAAAAACTTGTTTCTATAATATGTTCTTAAAATCAATATTAGGATACCACTAAAGATAAAAGACATGCCTTTCAATTAAATATAATAAATAAAAAAAAATAGTATATAATAAACAGGGTATATAATTTATAATAAATATAAAAAATAGTATATAATAATGAATGAATTTTTGAATTATAATGAAATAACTAATAATAATAATATAATATCTCTTACATTCACACTAATTAGTCTAGTCCAAAGTAAGCACTGTAAGGCTTGTGTTATGGATACCAGGGCAACGGATAGGCCTACATATATGATAAATAGATATTTAATAATCAATATATATAAATATCCATGACTCAGGTGGTCGTATTCATCTCACAAACAAAAAAAAACAGTGCCCAAGGACCATCAGTGCGTAAGGCAGGATCGTACCGTTGCACCAAATTTCCTTTTTATTTTATTATTATTTCTATTGTGTTGTATTACTGTGATGATATTTGAATAAAACACTTTTTTACGGATTTTTCGCATATTTTATTTTATATTTAATCCTGTCGTTTCGATTCCTTTACATTAGTCGTAATCACAGGATAACTAAGATAATGGTTGTCATATATTTTCTACTACCTTCACAATATTTTAATCGGGCACGTTCCTAATTGTTAATATTTTTTTAATATAAAATGAAATTCTTTTATTTTTACATTTTATTTAGTTAGTGAGTTAAATAAAATAAAATGTAAAAAAATGTTTTAATAAAAAAAAACAAGGTTTGTCATAAGAAGTGAAGAAAATATTTTTATTAATGGAATTTAAATTACTTATGTATGTGAGGTGGCCGAATTATATTGACATTAATTATAATTATGTTATTTTTATTGTATTTATCGTATATTTCCACCATAGAGCTGGCATAGCCTTGTGTGGAGGTTAGTTGAGTCGTGTATGGTTTGTCAGGTATTTGGAAAATCAAGAATTTATTTTAAGGACGTTCGGTCCGCTCGCATATAGGTGCTTGCCGCGTGGCCACTCTATCCGTGCTAAGCGTCAGATGTTACTGTTACCCGAGATCGTCAGACTTAGTAAGGTTACGATATATATAGGAGCCAGCTGCCTTGTCTTTTTTCATGATTTTTTAACGCTTAGTTCCTACGCTTTAACTTTAAAACTTGGCTTCTTTTTGTTTATATATACCTATGTTTTTTGTTGCAGATCCATTTGACGTGCGGAATGGTGCAATGACTTGGAAGCGATGCTGCTGCAGCAGGCGTCGTCGTCGCCTGGTCCCAGCGGCAAGGCCAGTCCCAAATTCGTCCCCAGCCCAAGACCGAACCCCAGCCCTAATTTTAGCTCCAGACTCGCTGGTAGTCCCAGTTTGAGTGATGGAGCGTCGAGCTCAAATAGTCCCAAGTTGGGCGCCAATAGTCCCAAGTTGGGCGCTAGTCCGAAATTTGGGAGTCCAAGATTAGGGTCTGGGAGCCCTCGGTTTAGGACTGCTATTGAAGATGAGGCGGCACTGGAGAGAATTCAAGCGGAGTTGAAAGAAGGCTGGACGGTGCACACGGGGAGAGATGGCAGACTGTATTATTGCAAGTAAGTGTTTTTCTAATTACTATTATTAAAAGTACAACTATCACGATTCAACCTCTGTTCCATCATCGGCGAGTAGCAAGCAAAGCTAGAAACTTGAAGCGAATGGGCGAGGTGAATGAGGGTGTGTCCATGTGGTTTGCTGGTAAACTGGTGCAACTGTTCCGTTGAAAATGTGCTGGTATATGGAAAACCCAGATTTTTTTTAATTATTTAAAAAACTAAATCTAGTAAGTTTGTAGAAATAAAAAATATGACAAATTCACTATCGCCGTAAGCAGCTAAGCGCCGTAAGTCTTGTGTATTTTGTACCTCAACGGTTTCCTTCTTTGAGATAAGAAATTTGTCCAGTTAGTGCAACAACTTGGTGTCCCCTAAAGGTACCGCAATGTTTTCTCTTTTTTATAATATCTATTTAATCTACCAATTTAATTTAATTCGTTTTATATTGTTTAATTTATTTACATTATATTAATCTTACTGAAATTTCCATTTTCTTTGCCATTCTGAACCCATTAATTGTGTCATAACTGTTATCTAATAATTCTCGAGCAATTTCTATTTTATTCCTTTTTTCTAACTCCACTGTTCTTGGCAATTCAATTGTATATGACACTGACTTCAGTTCTTTATTATCACTTCCGCTCTCATCAGCTAGGGTGATGGCTGAATATCGGTTCTACACCTATTCTCAGGTAAAATTTTGTTGCAGTGAGCCTTGACCCTATTTTTACTGAAAAACACAGGTTACAATTTGATTTTCTTATTTTCTTTCAATGGTAATGTATAATATGTTTACAAATGGAATAAAACGTATCTATCTATCACATAAAGTCTTTAAATATCCGCTTGATATTTATAGGTCTTACTTCTTATTACTTTATACCCAAAAAAACTTCTATAACTTTAAAAATGGGTAACAAAATAAATAATGTTGGCTACAATTTGCGAGTGAAGTTAAAACTAGATTTCCCGAAGCGCCCGCAGCTGCTTGCTGCTTTCAAAGTTACGTTCACGGATCCAACTTATTACAATAAACCAAGTATTTGCAATCTAGCGATTAATGAACAGTTCTTCTTAGTTTTTAAAGGTGTAGTATTTGATTTCAGGAATTTAATATTAATTGGATGGCATTTTAACTCTTTGCAATAATAATGCGATAAATTAAGTAGGAATGTACTTACGTCGTTTTAACTATACAGGAGATAAGTTGGAACAGCTGGTTTATTAGTTCTTGCCCACTTTGGTGAATTTCATATATACCTATACATACAAAAAATCACGCTTTTTCCCGGAGTAGGCAGAGATCACAGATTCCCACTTACCACGATACAAACACACATCTCTCACTTCTTCAACTCCTATCAACCTTTTCATATAAGCTCGTCGGTTAAGGGTACTTTTGGACTGGTCTTTTTTGAGGAATTTAATATTTACATATCTAGGTATTCTCTTTGTTTTGTTGTCTTTAAAAATCTTAATGTTCTACATCATAGCATTCGTTACATTAAATCATATGACATTTCTTTAAAAAAATATAATCTAATAAGTCTTCAGAACCGGCGCAAAATATTTGACATATTGTTGTTATATAAAATACTCAATAATTTAATAGATTCGTCTACGCTTCTAGGTAAGATAGGTTTCATAGCAGGTATGCGCCTTCTTTTACGGTCCTCTCGCAAACGACCACTTTTTGTTTCTCCAACACTTACAAAATTATATACACGTATTGCTTCATTTATCGTTCCACTAACATTTACAATAACGAATTCACTGATGTAGAACTTTTTAACACTACATTAAGAAATTTAAAGAAAACTTTAATATTGAAATTTATAAATGGCACTTGACACTCAAAAAATTAAGCCTAAATTGTACAGATTTGGATTTATTGTAGCTTATTTTTGTAGTTTGTTTGTTAATTTGTAAGCGTGAGTTTCGCGTCTTATTGTTGTAGAAAGTTTCATAGTTGCTGGCGCTGTAGGTCTTTAGATATATATATATATATATATATATATATATATATATATATATATATATATATATATATATATGTATATTACCCATTTTACCTTACATGCTATAAATGCATTATTTTTCTGCACTGTCCCTTTTGAAATATTATAACAGCTGATAATTGTAAACTGAAAGATGAAGGCCATGTTCTTTTTCAAAAAAGCTTTTAAATATATTAACACTAGCTGACCCGGCCACGCGTTGCTATGTTATAAATTTAAATGAAACCAATCCATGTCCTAAGTTGGAACAAATCCAGTAAAATGAAAAAAAAATAATCGGTTGAGTAGCTTCGGATTTCATCGCGGTCAAACGCTCTGACAGGGAATTTAGATATATATATATAAATTTCACTATTGATAAAAAACCACAATGTACCAACTCATTTAACGCCGTTCTATTTATAATAAAACACATCTTTTCATTGACTATATTCACAAGATTAAAAAAAATCGATATCTGTAAAAAATTGTGATAAGAATGAGTGGGCGAGAAAGTGAGAGGACTAAATACCGCATCTATAAATATGTAACTTTGACAGAAATATTTTTTCATCTATATCAAATTCAGGGTTTTATTAAAATGTATTTGTTACAGTGAGCTAAGCTTACATTTCTGTTTATTGTCATACAGCTTGCCCAAAAAATATAACTCGTGCGAGAATTGTTACATGACAATGCTCGCGGATTTTGATGCTTGGTTAGCGACGCCACCTGCGAAACACAATGGTGCGGCAAACTGTTTGCCAGAGTAAATAATCAGTCAGTATGGTGAGTTTGTAAAGTCTTTACGATAAGATAAGATAAGAAAAGATAATAAAAGATAATCAAACGTTTTATTCCCACTTCATAATAGTAATTTATTGTTGCCAATGACACTGCCCCATATTTCCACGGAGACTTAGCTGTAGCTTAAGTCTTATGTACCCCATTCTGGCGAGAGAAACAAATGATTTTTTATTTATATTTTGAATACGAGAACAATTCTATTATTAGTTTCCGCTGATGGCTATGGGCCAGACATTTATTAACTTTCTTGATCGTCTTCTTGACGATTTAGTGAAAAGCTTAAGAATTTTTTTGTAAAGTCACTGGTAGTGTCTGTTTGAGCCGCGCTGTAGCGTCGAATTAGTTCGAGAAAAGTATGTTTTACATATTTGTTGACTTGTATTTAAATAAAGTTATAGTAGCTTGTTATTTGATCTGGGTCTGAATCGTCTGATTACTTTTTAAAAAAATATTACTTCTCCTTCATGCCTAAAATCGATGAAATTTCGGGAATTCAGGAATTTATTTTAAAAAGATATCAAACATCTTTTATAAACTGAACTAAAGAAATTATTTGGATCTTTGATGCATCTTTGGTAGCGCTGGAAAAGTTTGTTTAAGTCAACAAACTGTAACCCATATTAAAGGGAGAAAAATATAGACCTTGCCGAGTTTCTTACGACTTCTTCTCTGTAAAAGGTGTGCCGATTTAGGATTTACGAAGCCATAGCATAATTGTTGACCTTTAATAAATGCATTGTGAATGCTCACATTGAAAGAAAAGCATTTAATTTTTTTATATATCTACAGCTATACCAAACATCCATCAAACTGTTATAGTACTGTAGCAATAGAGTCTTTAGAAAAAAATTTTAGTTTTTCGACCCAGCTGTTTAAAGTAACCTTGTTGGAGCTGAGCGAACGAAATGAGCGAAGCTCCCATGGATCAACTACAATGGCGCAATGTCTGTTACGCCATAACTTCCCGAGTTCTTAACTGAATTTAATATTTTTGTGTGGAATCAAATCAACAGGTTTAGGACTAGATTGTGACGGAGCCCAATTTTTGAAATTCGCAAAAATTCCCATTTAAACAGAAAAATATTTTTATTTTTTAGATATTACGCACCGCTCCAATATATGGTGCTAGCGTAGCTTTATGCTTAGCGACTGCATCGCCTAGTATTATAATTGAAACCTATCATATTGAGACATAATAGTACCATGCTAGAAAGAACGTAACGTGTACAACAGGATATGACTTTCTGATTTTCATATATTGTGTGATTGAGTACTCACATTTGTGACGTCAATGTTTTCCCTCTATGGTCAGTCAGTACTCAATAGGGCTGTGCCCTATCGTATAAAAAATACGGCAGATTGATTCGGTTTCGGTTAAAATTTTTTTATTCTCATTAAGACATCATATTGTCACTTAAATGAGTACATGTTAGCAAAATGTATTTATTATTTAGCTGCGCAAAAGCAAAACAAAACGTTATCAAAAAATTATTTAAATTAATAGAGAGATTCGTTTAACGCATTACTTTTATTCAATTCAACTCATATAGTACAGATATATCTAGTATATAGTAGACGTAGTAAGTCAGTAGATTTCCAAAATGATTTGTTATTTGACCAATTTTTTATATATAAATCCATTCATTGTATTTATATAAGGCGGCCGTAGCCCAACAGTTCGATCCATGCCGGTGTAGCACATATGTGAACCTTCTCGTAAAACAAGTCTTAAGCTTACTTGGAGAAGTTAACGGGAATATAAATAATGTTTTTGTAGCATTGTGTAATATTCCTTTAACAAAAAAAAAACAAAAGAATTACAAAAAACAAAATCATAACTAAATGTCAAATTTTCTCTTTCGATATGTATCTAAGAGACTTAAAGTACCTATAGGAGATTTTATAAGGTCCTGGTTACAATATATTTATGCAGGGATTTAAATGCTTATTATAATATTATAAATAAATAAAATAAATATTTTCTACATTCACACCAATTAACCTAGCCCAAAGTAAGCACTTTAAGGCTTGTGTTATGGATACTAGGGTAACGGATAGACTTACATATGTCATACATAAATAAGTAATATTCATAGAAATATATATATAAACATCCATGACTCGGGTACAAATTATCGTATTCATCATAAAAACATCTGCCCCTTCCGGGATTCGAACCCAGGACCGCCGGTGCGAAAGGCAGGATCGCTACCGTTGCACCAAACGGTCGGCTTATTATAATATAATTATAATATTTCCGCATTTAAATAAAAAAAACTTATTTAGGTTTTTTTGGCATAATTTATATTCAATCCTGACGTTTCGACTCCTTTACAGGAGCCATGATCACACGATGGCTAAAATGGTCTTATATTTCGTCTTATAGGTCATCATAGATTTCCTACTACCTAAACAATATTTTAATCGGGCAAGTTCCTAACTGTTAAATTTTTATATAAATCAAAATTGTTTTACTTTGCATTTTATTTAGTTAAAAATTTTTCACTACGATTACTGCTGAGTTTACCACCAGCTCGGAAATTGGAAGGCCCTTCCGAGAACTGGTGAAAGAAACTCGGACAGGGGACCGACCTCCATCTTAATTTTTTAAAAGTTACTTATGATATAGCATTTAATTTTTTCTCATCTTGATTATTAATATCCACCTTTTTCGTATCTATCCTTTGTAGTTAATTTACATTGAAAAAAAAGACGAGTACATTTTTTTAATAAAACAATTACTTAATTTTTAGTGAAAAGAATAAAAGAAGATTACTTTTATTTTCTTATTGAAAATGCACACACAGTTTATATGCAATATAGCACACAGTTACAAGAGCAAACATAACTTTAACTAATTTATAACCCAAAATATAATAAGGCTTCTTATTACGTGTTTGATTACTGAGATCTATACAAAAGTGAAAGTTAAAAGTGAGCAATTGATAATTACAGCACAGCTATTAGCTTTAAATTGAAATTTCCAGATCATCATTACAAAGGTTGTTACAAAAGTACTTTAATTCTTGTCGCTTCAAGGTCTTTCTCCGTAGATATATCTGAATTCAGGTGTTGTTCTCAATGTGATCAAAAATGAATATATATCATAGTCATAGTGTTTGACCACGATGAACTCCGAAAATACGCAACCGATTTCGATGTATTTTTTTTTATTTTTAAAGTTTTGTTCCTACTTAGGGCATATAAAAGGTTTCAGTGTAATCCATAATAAAAAAACAAATATTGCAAATTATTTACGCTACAGTAACGCGTGGCCGGGTCAGCTTGTGTAATATTAATAAATATTTAGCTTATCTGTGCATTGATTTTTTTGCATTAACAATGCTATATTTATATAAAACAAATACATCTACGGGCCCTCAGGTACCTCCACTCCTACCTGAGGGCATATTTTAAATCTTATCAGCATACATATGTTTGTATGTGTATATGAAACGGCTTGATTACACAATCTAGGATTATTAAATAATTATTTTTTTAGTAAATAATAATATATAACGCTTTATTGCACACATACAGGATAAAGAAAAGTATACAAACAAGTGGCTTGATTGCTACATAGAAATTTCTTCCAGGCAACTTTGGGTGAAAAGATGGAGGAAAATAGGAGAGTGAGTGCGCATATAGAAAGGACAAGTGTATATATAATTTGATATAGCTTAGATGGTGGATACGAAATAATATGATAAGAGATCATCGTAATCACAAAACTTCATAGATACCACTTTTGACAGTGTCACTTTGAAAACTAATTACAAAATAACGTGAATCGGAAATTAAGTCTTAAGGAATGAGAAAATAGTACAACGATCATCATGAAACTTCGTACATATATTCTTGGAGGTATTAGAAGTAACATAGGATACTTCTTATTGAAAAAAAAAATTGCGGGCGAAGCCGCGGGTAAAAGCTAGTAAGAAAATAAAAACGAGTGTGATTTAAACCACACAACTGAAGTAAACCTGCTTTAGCTCCAGCTACACACATATATATATTTTTTTTTTCTTTTTTTTTTTTTTTTTTTTTTTTTTTCTTTATTTCTTCTCTCACATAGAATTACACATTGTAGAGTTTATGACTTAATCTAAAAATAATTATAAAATTAGTCTATGCGAGAGACTGGCGTCCGTACTAGGAGACCCTGTATGACAGATCACCAGTCTCTCCACATCCGAACCGACGATTTCCAATTTACATTTTTAAACAACAGATAAACAACTCAAGATCGATCTTAATCTAGTGTGTGTGTGCGTGTGTGTGTGTGCGTGTGTGTGCTTGTGTGAATATGTGTGTTTAATGTAAATTTACGAAAGAACTGTTAACAAATCTTCAGTTGCAATATAGTCTAATGATTTTAACCAAGAGATTGTATTTTTTTTGCAATCATATTTATTTCTTGGATAGATATATATATTAGATATACGAAATGTAACTGGCTATGAGAGAAAGAGCGAAAGCAAGGAAGTCAAGCGTGCGTAAATAATTTTATTTCTTAAACCTTGTTGTTTTTACAGAAAAACTAAATTGTTTTTATTTTTTTCATCAGAGTGTATTGATATATATGTCGTATCCGGTCATGAGTACTGACACTAAACGAAACTCAAGCGCGCCCTCTAGCCGGCGAACATAAGAAACTGCGATTTCACGCGCTTCGACAGAGTCGTGATGTTGTCAACGTGCGAGCTCCGATTCACTTTCGATCGAGTCGCCATCAAGTGTTGACGTCGTCACGGAACTGTCCTGCGTTTCGCTAAGTGCCTTATTATAACAAGCTTGTTACGTGCTACGTGGTTCTTAATACTGTGTCGAAAATTACAACATCTTCTCAGTGCACAATTTCTAACTCTGCCCATATGATATCGGAAGGTTCGGACCAAAATCCTGACGTTCACTCCGACATATACATATAAACGATTTTTTTTTCATTCAGTTACATATTGTGACAACCCTGGCCAACATGGCGCCCGTCGCGAGACCTTATCCGTCGGATTGAGTTGAGACATTGTTCATTATATCCGGTAAATTATAGTTACGCCTCTAATAGTAGATAATGCTTTATAGTGGCGATCAATCAATGCCTCATATTGTAGATGCTGTATTTGGTAAGCAAATTAGGTGGTAAATGATTAATACATTGAAATAATGGCGATTCGAATCTTATTAGGAAGTAGGGCGCAACGATTTCCAAACTAAATACGTACGAACATATGTGTATGTGAATAAACACAACTACACGCACATACATACAATCACAAACGCACACATATACACACATTCATTCTCAAAGGGGATTCTAATTTTTGATGATTTATAAATTTATGATTTTTATATTTTGAATTGATCTATTTTTATATTAATATCTATTTTTATATTTTGAATTGATGAAAAAATCAGCTCGGCTCACAAGTTCAGTTGAGACTCGAACCCGTAACCTTTGGATATCTGGTCCACTGCTCTCCCAATTGAGCTACCGAGTCTTGTAAGCCGTACAAAATTTTTAGAATTTTTTACTTTTCTTTGAATTTTTTGACCAACTCATAAAAAACCGTACCAATCACTTTTCGGAATATAAGTTTTCTCGGCGATCCCATTAGTTGGACGAATTAGGTGGATAAACAATTATGATACCAGGAGAAATAGTTCTTCCTCGTGGACCCACTCATGGGACAATATGATGTATTTTACTAAATTACATTTAATATTTTGCTGATAGTAACAAAACACATTACTCTGAAATTTTGTTTTTTCAGCTAAATGTTTTATTTAAGCTTAATTATTAAAAGTATGTAAACAGATAAAGATATTGCATGTAATGTATCCTATAAAAATGGATAGGCTAGCGACCTTCCGTCTATGCTCAAGGCTTTTGACCTTAGAGATCATTGCCGATGAGCTTCATAACCCGCCTCTCTATAGACTCAAGCATCTGGAGCTGGTATTTGTATAACATTAGACACCACATACATTGTTCTGTGAGCCGTGATCACAGGATGACTAAGATGATGGTTGTCATGTATTTTCTACTACCTTCACAATATTTTAATCGGGCACGTTCCTAATTATTAAAATTATTGGGTAAAAATAGTGGTATGTTATAGTTGAATACCTAGTACGCCGAACCCTTAGCTTTGGACCTCTATTTACGCCACACCCTGTATATGGTTGATATACCAAAGAATCGCACTAAGCGTTTTGGTTCTAATTTTAGGATCCGTACCGCTAAAGAGAAAACTCTTTGCCTGAGTCTGTGTTTCCAGACAAATACAATCTAGGGGTCTTCAAGTCTCGAGTGAATAGGTATCTTCTAGGCAAGCGCGTCACATCCTAGATCGCATCGTCGCTTACCATCAGGCGAGATAGCGGTCAAGCGCTAACCTTTTTACTAAAAAAAAATGAAAAAAATTGTTTCAATAGAAAGTTATCATAAACTAAATAATTAACTTTCTTTTGTTCTTATGATGTCATCACTGTATTTGTGCTGTCATCTTCTTGATTACGAAACTTTATTAGAGAATCAGCATACATAACGTGTGAATTAATATGGTAATAAAACATTTACCTACTATAGAAGCGGGCAACACCACTTTAATTAAAATTGTACACTCCAAGAATTCATTGCTCTGACATAATGTTACGAGTAGCACTCACTTGTTTCTGAATAACATTAAAATGGCTAGCTTGTATTGTTCTCGTAATTAAATTATTACGTAATCACTATTTGTGACGATATAATTATTACGGTAAATTGGGTGTAAAAATGAGAAGCCACGACAAATATTATGTATGTACACCATAGAATAATTTCACATTATTATTGAAGTGAAAACTTCTTTAGCATCGTTGTGATTTGAAAGTAGATGAAACGAAAAAGCGACAGTAAAAAGAGACAGACATTAATTCATAAGATTTAACGTAGGAGAAAATGAGATAGGAAGCGTTATACATACAGTGTCTCTTATGTTCGTGGTATGTACTTTAGTTACCATTTCCTCTTGTATCATTTATCGAAAATGTAAGCTCTGAGTCTGAATAAATCTATGTAATATATACGAATAAAATGTAAAATAATTATCTAACTTTGTATCACTATGATCATTACTATAAACTTACAATTATCCTCTTCCCGAAATTTTACATTCGTCTCATTATCTTGAAACCAACATTTTTGAAGATTTCACTTCTACCACGTGTGAATTGCACACATGCTTTTTTATCATTATAACCTCTTATTTCCATAATGGATGACTTACAAAATAAATATCATAGAATTGTCAATACACATTACATGTTACGAATAATATAATGAGTATTATATTACAATCGTATTAAATGATTTCATGTTATATAAATTTCTAAATAATTAAATTCAATTTATAAATAATCCGTATATATATAGAAAAATATTAAATATATTTAATTTTTAAGTCAATTTACAAAATCACCTTACATCGATTCTTTATTTTTATACTGTCGTCGGCCGATTAAGTCTCCATGGTTCTAAGGTACATCTTATTGCTTGGACTGTAGAGTTGACTTTCAAATGACAAATCAAAGGGTACTTTGATGTTTAAATATCTTACTCTATTATGATAGAGAATTGCACAACCTTATTCCGCCATCCCCTTTTTTTCATCAAATAACCAGACTTACAAATAGGCGCCACCATTGTAAGTGGATATACCAAAGAGTGGCTGACTAAAAGAGTTTTGGTTCCAATTTTGTGTTCTCTTCGCCTGAGCCTGTTTCCTGATAAATACAATTTAGGGGTCTTCAAGTCACGATCTTTTAGGCAAACGCGTCTCGTCCTAAATCACATCGTAGCTTACCATCAGATGACATTGCGGTCAACATCTTAGCTATTCACGGTTAAAAAAATGACAATTTATTATTAGACAATATATTACAAACGTGTCATTTATTCGGTAAATATGCGATAGTGTAAAAAGAAATATGGAACTTATAAGATAAATTATTATAATAGAAAAATACTAGAAAAAAATCGACTCGGGTCACAAGTGAATTTCAGGCGGGAAACGAACCCGCAACCTTTGGAAATCCGGTCTAATGCTCTCCCAATTGAGCTACCGAGCCTTGCGAACACTCGTCGAAATTTTCTAGTACATTCCTGATTTTACGCTGTAGGCCAGCGTTGTTTCATCAATGAGAGGAACATCCTCTCGTATTCGAAAAAAACATTTTTACAAATGTTTGGTCAATCGATTAAGATGAAACAGCCATGTTAGATTTATAATTTTTATATATTTTATGCATTTTCAATGCGATCTTATAAGATAAATTATTATAATAGAAAAATACTAGAAAAAATCGACTCGGGTCACAAGTGAATCTCAGGCGGTAATAATTTATCTTATAAGATCGCATTGAAAATGCATAAAATATATAAAAATTATAAATCAAATATGGAACTGTTCGCTCACAGCAGTTAATTCGTTCTCGTTCTAACGTTTTCATTATCATTACGCAACATCCACGTTCATTTCAAAAGCTCGCTTCATTCCCTGTAACGCAATGCATTGTTCCATTCGTCATGCGGCGAATAAAATGCTTTCAGACGTTTCATACAACGCGTGGTTGTCAGCGGACGTCAATGAGCTTTGTTTTCAGACTGAAAAATAATACCGGAAAGGAATTAATTGTACTGGAAGAGACAATTCACTGTTTTTGTGGTTGAAGTAATTTCTCAAAGAATATAAATAATTTTGAGTCGAAATTACTAATTGTTATGTATAACATTTCAATATAAAGAATTATAGACAATTTACTAACTTTTTGATAAAAATTTTTTTGGAAAACAACATTTTACCTGTTCGTTGATTAGGTAATTATATATAACTAGCTGAGCCATCCACGCGTTGCTATGGTAACGTTAATTAATGACCCGGCTACGCTCATTACGCTATTCTCATCAGCCTTTACATACAAGCTCGTCGGTTAAGGGCACTTTTGACCTGGTCTTTTTCAGACCTCAATTTGGTCTCAGAATATTATATATATATATATATATATAAAATAATAAGTATATATACATGTGATATTGGTAAGAAACAAAGAATTATTTGTTATAACATCAACAATTTCATCTGTCTGTCGTGCCGCTTCCAAGCAAAACTAACTCCGTGTTTTAGTAATATGGGTCCATTTCACGTACAATAAAGTCCCCTCGGTCGGGTAAAAGTCCCGGGCATCTAGGGACTGTTTATTTGTGGGAAAACGGCACATGGCGGGGAAAATTAATGGCCCACTTGTGGTTCCTAAGAAAACATTCCGTGTTTACATATGATTTCAATACAGGCGTAATTAAATGTAAAACGTTAATTAGGTCCGGAGTGATAAAATAACGTATGCATTTAAATTGATTACAAAAAAACGAAATTAAGTAATATTAGTGGTCGACCATTGCAAGAAATTCGACTGTTAATTACGGTTCCTTTTGTATAAGATATAAAATACGCTCGTAAATAACAACCGCTCCTCCGAGCGCTCAGGTGGAATTCGAAACCACGACATTTCACTATCCAGGCGTGTGCTCTTACCGCTGAGCTACCGAGACGCTAGCAGAAGCGTCGAAATTTACAAACGTATTTCAACTTCAGTTTCAGCTTCTATGACGGTATGTCTGTTACGCCATAACTTCTCGAGTTCTTATCCGATTTTAAAATTTTTTGTGTGGCATCGAATCAACACATTTAGGACTAGATCGTGACGGAATTTTGATAGGTATTCACAAAAATAAAAAAGTTATGACCAAGAAACATTGGCTCTATGGGATTTTGCATTGAAACAAAAAGCGCGCGCTTTTCAAATTTAAATTCTTGTAGCATTTTTTTTTAATTATTTGTTTTTGTAGTACGCTTCACTCCCATATATGGTGCTAGCGAAGCTTTATGCTTAGCGGCTGCATCGACATAGTTTTCTATCTATAAATATAAAAATTCGTATAACAGTGTTTGACCGCGATAAACTCCGAAACTACTCATCCGATTTTGATGATATTTTGTTCATTTTGCTGGATTTGTTTCAACTTAGGACATAGGATAGATTTTATTTTAATACATAACCAAAAAAAATTTTTATGCAAATTATAATAACTGATCCACAGCGATGCGTGGCCGGGTCAGGTAGTACTGTTACGATAATAATAATACTTCTTACATTCCCAACCACGAACCTTGGGCCCGTATGTGCGAAACTTGCGAAAGGCAGGATCGCTACCATTGGTACGTATCATCAATTTTTGTCCCGGTGTCTGTAATGAAATCTTGCAAGTTAAATTTGACTCACTTCCGATTGTGCTGAAATTTTGCATGCCTATGTATATCGCGTGACAATACAATATTATGATGACATAGAGCTGATCTGATGCTGGAGCTGGAAGGTGGCCATAAGTACTCCGCAATAAAACGATACAACCCCATCGAGTTTGGGCTCGTTTGATTCGTATTGACGAGTACTTTGAGCGTATATGGTAATCTGGGTCTGATGCAGCTGGAAGATGGCCATAGTAACTCCGCAATAAAACGATACAACCCCATCGAGTTTGGGCTCGTTTGATTCGTATTGACGAGTACTTTGAGCGTATATGGTAATCTGGGTCTGATGCAGCTGGAAGATGGCCATAGCAACTCCGCAATAAAACGACATAACCAAATTTTGACTTTTTAAGTGTTTAGTTCGCTTTAAGCGCAAGTAATAATAAAAGCTTGTTTAAAAAATTTTAACAAAAAACACCGATCCCAAAAATTACTCTACAATTGCAAGGACCACTAAAAAGTTAAAAATAATATTTTTTTCTATGCTTTTATACATTAATACTAATAGTTATTTTTGGAGTCGATGCCAGCAAATTATCATTATAAACATACAGTATTTAAAGAATTTAAGTATTAATTAACTAACAACCAATACAACAAAATATTTGAGAAGAATACAATATATATTTTTTGTTGATAATTGCTAGCACCGGTTCCAAAAACAACTATTAGTATTCATGTAGTAAAAGCATAGAATAGACTAATAAATATTATTTTTAACTTTTTAGTTGTGCTTGCAATTGTAGAGTAATTTTTGGAGTCGGTTTTTATTCTGTTAAATTTTTTTATTTTTTGATTTTAGTGCGTTATTTTGCAACTTGTTTTTTGAAGAATTTTTTATTTTTATTTATTATTTAGTTTGCTATAAACACCGAAATCGTTACCGAAAACAAAGTTATTAAGTAACAAACATTAAAAAAAAATACAGCCGCATTGAGAACCTCCTCCTTTTTTGGAGTCGGTTAAAAATAAATACTTATAACTTGTGAGCTGTTTACTTTTGCTCTTTTATATTTTTTACTTCAAAATTGATGCAGAATTCCAACAAAAGAATCTTTTTACCTTCATTTTCAACAATGAAATTTTCATAACAATGTCAAAGGAGAACGAATCTCGAGCCACGTCTAATCGCTTCGTCATGTAATTACTTTAAATGTACCTGCATCTTTCGATTAACGTTCTCAATTGCCCTTCCAAATTGCCATCTTCCACTTTGTTAATTGGCAAAGGAAATTCAGAGAGAGTCTTAAGGAAAGTCGCTTTACAATCTTTGCTTAAAACCATTACAGGACCAAGCAAGGTACTTGATGTTACGTCACAGCTTTTATATGAATCTTAGTTTTTAAAATTTTGAAAGAAATTAACAAGGCTTAAGATTGTTTCAATATTTTTGTTTTTAGGATTAAAAATCGCATGAATCAGCTATCATCATCATTAAGCGTCTTAAAAATAAAAAACAAACTAGGCTGTATGGGATTTATACTCTTTGCCATTACAAAAAAAATCTATGGGATGAAATTATCAATCATTTTGCGCGCGAAATCAAAATATGGGGGAGAACTAATTTATACGTATATGTAGGTATTTGTTATAAACGTATTGAATAATATAAGTATATGGTATTACTTTAATTACCGACAAAATGATTATATGGATGATATAGAAACGTATAAATTTTATTTAACTGTGAAATCTTTTCCTAGCTCTAACTCTTGAGAAATAAATAGTGATGTCCTCCTTAACGATCATTTTCTTCATCTTGTACCCACTCAAACATACGTCATTCATAGTTCACAAACTAAGTATTATTTATTTCTGAACCGATTTCTATTGCTTGTACAGAAAAAAAGAAACAAAGGTATAATTCACAAATATCCTTGTGATTCCTGTTATCCGCAATTGTCCGGAACTTTTAGTCCTGCTTCCATTAGTGAAGTGGAAAGAAATAATAAGAAAGAAAAGAATAGTCTAGTTCCAAGTGAGCACTCTAGGGCTTGTGTAATGGGTAAAAAGGTAACGGACTTACATACTTTATGTATAAAATAGGTAATATTCATTGATATATAAATGGCCATCACTCAGGTACCAATGCTCGGATTCGTCACACAAACATTTGCTTCTTCCGAGACTCAAACCTAGACTGTGTTTCTTGCCATCCATATTGGCTTTCAAATCTTTATGCAAAAGTTTTTTAATGATAGAGATCTCAATGTTATGTATTCTGACTGACTTAAGAAATTAATTATCTATAATAGTTGTCAGAAAGTAAGCCAACAGTATCTAGTCTGCGCAAGAGTCCGCAATTCTACTTAGATAAAATCGAATTAACTTTAATCGTAATCTCGTTGTCAATTTCTTTTCGCATTACAAGTAACTCTTTGACAATGATTAACCGCCTACAGAATGCGAATGCTATTTTTATATTTAAATAAACTTTGTTTATTTTTGAAGTGAAAACTTCTTTAGCTTGGTTGTGATTTGAAAGTCGATGAAACGGAAAAGCGACAGTAAAAAGAGACAGACACATAAATACATAAGATTTAACGTAGGATAAAATGACATAGGAAGCATTATACAGTGTCTCTTTGAAACGAAAAAGCGACAGTAAAAAGAGACAGACTCGTAAATTCATAAGATTTAACGTAGGAGAATGTTGTGAATCAACCTTTTTATACTTACAAATGTGTCTATGAATAAATAAAATGTAATTTTGAAATTTGTGACATTTTACTTGAAATAAATCTTTGAGAAGACAAGTTTTTGATTCGCACAATTTTCGTCTTTTATTATTTCCATCCTGGCACAATATTAGTTTCCAATATTTCTGGCGACCGTGACAGGACCTAGTTTTGGACATAATTACATAATGGAAGGCCTAAAGAAGTTGCGTTTGATCTCACGCCGATTTTATTCTTTTGCGGAGCGAGACTTGGAAGATGCAATGGAGATAAATTCCAATAAAGATGTCCATGCGATGTTCAAAATCGCGAAACAAAAGTCCGACGAACTATTCAACGTAGATGCGAGTGAAGATACCATTTTCGCTGATCTGCAAACAGCAGAATCGTATAAGTCACGTTGGATAATAGTGAGTACAAAATACCATCGTCAGTTCCCGAGTAATGTCGATGTAGCATGTGATGCAGCCTCTGTATGTTCACACTCTCACATGAATACTGCTTGCTCGGAAAAGTCATTGCAGAAGCGTTTCACACTACCTAAAATTGAATTACGCAAATTTGATGGTGAGGTTGGCAACTGGATATCGTTCTGGGGACAGTTCTCGAAGATCCATAATGACGATGACATTGACGATAGTGATAAATATCAGTACTTAGTTCAAGCTACCGTACCAGGATCTAAGGCGAGGGAACTTGTCGAGAGCTTTCCGCCTTATGGAAAAAATTACCAGAAGGCTATCGAGCAATTAAAAGATCGTTTTGCTAGAGAAGATTTACTAATAGAAAATTATATTAGAGGACTTCTTCAGCTGATCTTAGCCCGCGATAAGCAATTCTGGTGTGGGAGGATGTTGTGAATCAACCTTTTTATACTTACAAATGTGTCTATGAATAAATAAAATGTAATTTTGAAATTTGTGACATTTTACTTGGAATAAATCTTTGAGAAGACAAGTTTTTGATTCGCACAATTTTCGTCTTTTATTATTTCCATCCTGGCACAATATTAGTTTCCAATAGAGAAAATGACATAGGAAGCATTATACAGTGTCTCTTTGAAACGAAAAAGCGACAGTAAAAAGAGACAGACTCATAAATTCATAAGATTGATCATAGGAGTAAATGAGATAGGAAGCATTATACAGTGTCCCTTATGTTCGTGGTTCTCTTTGTGCTCTGCTTCGTAACCCCCTCCACTCGTGTTTACCAAAGCATAGTGGGAGTTTGCTTGGGCCTCAGCATTGTACGTGTGTTAATACGTTTTTATGTACGCATGCGTAGTACAAAGCTTGAGAGAAGGCATCACAATAACAGTGGTATTTTGTAAACGTGTACGTATTATTTTTGAAGGTTTCACTTCTACCACGTGTGAGTTGCACACATGCTTTTTTATATTTTTATTGTACACGTATCTTTAATATTGAATTTTTGTTAACAAAGCATAACTGCTATTTTTTATATTGCTACTTAAATAACAGCTGTTAGAATTTTTGAATTTAACTTTGGAGTACAGCACGCAATCTTGAAATATCTCTTAGGTAGCGACGAGTGAGTTGGGTCGTCAAGTTCCTTAAAATATAATTGAGCGAAGCGATGGCTGGTTGCCTCATGCTTGCGAACTGCTTTTATCTTGGGAGATCTACCGGCGATGTAGAATACTGTAAATGTCATCATTTAGGTTAAATCTAACGAGTTTCTTACGCCCGTTCTTCTCAGTTAAAAAACGTTCTGAAACTCGTAGAAATATTGGTGAACGTTTCTAAAGTTTTTTTATAATTTTAATAAGTGAATTTAAATAAAGTTTTTTTTATTAAATGTTATTTCAATTTATCTCAACAGTTGAATATCGTCCACTGTTCAAACGCAGCCTACCGAAAAGATCGAGAGGTTTGGGCAGGTGGGTTGGGGATCGTAGTTAAACATCAATCTTCAGAAAAAACTTTGCTGTCTATTTTGTGGTCATACGAGAGGTGTATTGTGATTAATTCATCATCGCAGTCAAATGGTGTCCACTGCTAGACCGAAGCCTCCCCTAAAGGTAAAGGGTTTGGCCATAATCTCTATGATCGACGGGTGGGTTGGAGATCGCATTGAGAGACCATAAATACGTCTGTCTGTCGGTCTTCTACAGAATGTACGTTGAAGAGTGTGCTTAGGATCTGCATATGCTGATACCGCCATCTTCCTTTTTCTGTTGGACATCCAAACGCACTGCGGGCTACCATCCTTTCTTGGTGGCTATTCCTTCCTGTCGCATCAAGCGCTTCTCAACATTTTTCATAATGCGCACAGAAAAGGAATGGAACTCCCTCCCTGCGTTTCTATTACCCGTCCATTTTTAAAGGCAAAGAGACTAGGTACCTTCTGGGTTAGCTCGTTCCATCGTAAATCCTATCTTGGCCACCGGGTTGTATTGGGATCAAGAGCGAACCCAACGAAAAAAGTAAAACTCTGCAGTCCATTTCGTTGTCAACTGGAGGTACTGTAGCTTTGAGGTGATTTCCTTTAGCACCTTTAGTCGCCTTTTACTGTCGTAGGGTGTCACCCTTTAATGCAATGGGTTGGCGCTTTTCCACTTTTCCAGACACCACACGGAAAGGACAAAATTTAACTTGTTTCGGAAATTGATAAACTTCCCCGCCTTATTTAAGACAAGGTGAAGTTTCTAATAATTGCTTTGGATTTTTTATTTATTTATTAATTTAGACAGACATAAGTTTACAGATAAGTCACCCAAGACACTTAAAAGATTAATTGAATAAGTCAAAATACATTAATTCTTATATAAAAGAAAATAAAATACAAAATAGAGGGCCTCAGTCGCAAAATTCAACTGTCAATCCTTAAAATAAATACATAATATATGTATATTTTACAAGTGTTAAAATATTTGTAATATGAACGTATTTTCAATTACATCTGTTTGTCTGATGATACTGTTCATGGTTCCTGGACTGCTGTCGACACGATTAAGTAATTTGTAAAAGAACATCCAATTTTTCCACAAATGCAATATTAGTAATGTGAAATATGGTCCATGCTATTTTATTCCTGTGGGTATTTTGTTTCATAGTAAATATATAAGTGCTTGACTGCCATACCATCTCGCCTGATGGTAAGCGACGATGCGATCTAGAATCTGATGCGCTTGCCTGGAAGATACCTGGAAGATTCACTCATGACTTGAAGACCCCTAAATTCTATTTGTCAGAAAAGGGAAAGAGTTCCGCGGTACGAATCCTAAAGTTAGAACCAAAACGTTTATTGCAATTATTTGGTATATAAACCATATATTTTGTAAGTCTGTTAAGTGCCAATTTTTAAGTCTGGTTGTCCGGTGAAAATGGGGAGGGCGGAACAAGGCCGTGCAATTCTGCTGCACACTCTCCGAAACGTATCTTATAAAAATGGATAGGCTAGCGACCTTCCGTCTATGCTCAAGGCTTTTGACTTTAGAGATCATCATTGCCGATGAGCTGCTTGGCCCACCTCTCAATAGACTCAAGCATCTGGAGCTGGTATTTGTATAACATTAGATACCACATACATTGTTCTGAATCCAGGTAATGTTGCTACAGCACGTATTATGGAAATCGGAAAAAACGAAGGTACTATAACACCCGAGCCAACATAGAAAAGTCCGGCCGGGAATCAAACCCGAGATCTCATAGTGATATTACGTTAGAAATATGTCCAATATTTTTTCTCATTATGTTAGTAATTTGGCATTTAGAAGGAACGATTACCATTTGTTTTTGATAACATAGCACTGTAAATATGAAACGCCATATGATGCCAAAATCTGTGCTCAGTTTCTGTATAAGCTGCATCAACACACGCTGCACTAATATTCTGCTAATTTCCATTTCCTCAATATATTCGGTGATTGCGGTATACCTCCCATATGTTGCATCAGTAGTGGTTTGTGGTCGAGTTTGGGATGTTATAACAGTATATTAATTATGATCTAAGCCATATCATATTGGAAGGTGAGTATTGCGGTACATGAGAAAAAATTAAAAGAAAAATGTATCACAAAATGGAAAAAGAATGACTGAAATGGAAAATGTAATTGGTAAGACTTCACTTTTTATAGAAGAAAAACCTTAAATAAAATGTTATAAATAAATAATGTATCTAACTGTTTATCTATCTAACTAACTATCTCGCCAATAAACTGCTTTGCAGTTTGGCGACTTTAAGTACATTTAAGTAAGTTAATTTGGTAAGTTAACATGTAAAAAAAATGCTAAAACTTCGCTAAGCCACAATATAATTTAATGAGATATCAGTACAATACACGGTAAAACATTTAAATTGATGTTATTTCTGAAACTATTTCTAAAACTACATTAATAATATTATTCATAGACTGATCGAAAGAGATTTTTTTTACATATGCTGGCATTTAAAACAAAAAATCGATCCCTTATGATTAGTAATTTTGCACGCCATATATAATATGAATATATAATATATTTTTTAAGGTTTTTAGTTTTTAGATTTAGACTAAGTAATTTTAACTTAATTATTTCTGTATTATAGTTGTTATATACAAAATTATGTAAATAATTCAATATTATTATATTTCTTTGTCATCTCATATATATATTTCTTTATTCTTTAAATGGTTCATTATTCTCCCTTTCGGAAGATGGGCTGGAAATAGTAAAAATTTTGATCACCTAGCGCTGACCGCGTCTTGAAAATGTTCTCATCCGTGTGTTGTGCTATGCTTATTGCTGCCTGTCCACGGTTAATTCCACCAAGAGCATGCATTTAAGTGCATAAAATCTCCGCTCCTTTTTAATCTCCACTCCTTTTTAGTGTTTGAGTAAGTTGCTTAACTCTCACAATAGCATGCCGAACGTGCTAACCACCTGACTCAATGAGCTCCTCCAAGATAAATATATGGTAGTTTAAGAGTATGTGCCGAAAAACTCCGAATCTTGAGAGAAATACAAGTATTTTAGTAACAATAGCGGACGGTTACAACATCTTGCATCACTATCAGAATCGCCGTATTGGGAGCGACCCACATTTGCCGCGGAACTGTTTCCGTTATCCACACGCTTCGTCGTGTGTATTATATTCCTGATGAAAACAAAAAAAATCGTTCAATACAAACTCCACAGAGCCATCAACTTTTTTTTACTACTGCGAAGAGGTTTTATGTTTTATATTTTTATATCGACACGATTTCCTCTCGTTGATTGTTTTGTAGTAAATAATAAATAAATCATTATAAAACAACATCCCATACATTATTCTAAACCTAAGTAGCTAAAGACAAAACACAAGTATGTTATGGAATTCAGAAACAATGACGGTATCCAACACAACACCAAGTTAAAGAAGGATGGTAGCTAAGGCTGGTTTTTGGCCTATTTAATTTTTCACAAAAAACATTTTTTTTGGCTAGTAATTATAGATCATAAACAGTTGATTTGACCATTAACGGAACCTCAGATCCCTCCCCCCTTCCCCCCTTATTCCTAAATACCTAAATCTAATTTATCTAATCACTCATCAATAACTTAATTAATAAATGTGTAATTTAGCTAAAAGAATAAGTAATAAATATTATAGGTAAGTGTACGTGGAAATCTTTGCATGACTTAATCATTATGGCGGATCATGTGGTACCTTAAAAAAATGTTTACTTTATTATGTTTGACGCAAACAAATAAATAAAAAAATTAAAACAGTTCATGGGTTTATTTTGACGGACATGCCTTTTAACTTGACAACTGATAGGTGACCAAATTTTGTTTTAATTTAGAGCTTCTCCATGTTTTAGAAGACCTTTTCAGACGTAAGCTCGTCTGCATTTCCAGTTGTTAACACCTACCAATTTAGTTATAGCTAAAATAATAATCATTTATTGATAATCGTCTCGGAACTTACAATGGAAACGTAGACGAAGCTTATATTTCATGGTTTTGATTTATGTGTGGGTAGGTTTATATCTTTTTGCGCCGGCATTTAGTTACGTCAAAATGCGGACATCAATGATACTTATCAATTGTTTCTGTTTGAAAGGAAATAGAGGAAGATTTTCTTGCCAAGAGGGTACCAATTTTGGATTATTACAAGACGTCGACGAATTTTATTTCCTGGTTGCTTTGATTGTAACTGAAACTTGTGGCACTAACAAATTGTAACAAACTGTTCTTTTACACCAAATAGCCTAGCCCAAAGCATGCACTATAAATCTTGTGTGTCTTACGGATATAGTCCCCGGCAAATAAGTTGAACATGATTTTGAAATCACGTGACATGCGCAGTAGTGAATAATGTACCTAAACTTGCTACTGCGCATGTCACGTGATTTCAAAATCATGTTCAACTTATTTGCCGGAGACTATACTATGATAACCAATAGACATACATATATAACACATAGATACAAAGATATATTATATACACTTATTCCACGATTCAGGTGGAAATGCTTGTTATTCATCACACAAACATCTGCCAATTCTGGGACTCGAACCCAGGACCGTTGGTGCAAGAGGCAGAGTCGCTATCATACCACTAAACGGTCACATATATACATAATTAGTTCTTATGTTTACTTTATAATAGAATGATAAAAATCCTCAGCAGTTTTGACTTAGATAAAGTCAGTTATAGACGCTAGTGAGGATTTCTTATTTAATCTATAGCTAAAGGAAAAATCTTACTCAGGGTTGGGTGCTCTTAACTCGGCTACTGGCTTTCAAACCGATGTAGGTCAAACGTCGCATATATACTTGATATATCTTAGAATCTTCTTCTGTGAGATAAAGATCCTTAATTATTCGCATTGCTATTTGTACTGGAGTTAACGTCTGTGATGCGAGGTATGTAAGTATTATCTTACAGTCTAATATTCTATGGACTATCGCTATGGTAGTCAACGGTAATATAAATAACATATTTCTTTAAAAAATTGGTTGTCTGTAAAGTTGGTTTACGGCCGATAATTTTACGTGGTAGCGTCATAAGAAAACATTGATGAAAAATTGCATACTTTTATGAATTGAATTGAATTATTATCACTGAATTATCATTATTTTGTATTATACAAAGAAGGAGTTTTGGAAATTGTTTTTTTCGATAAATTAACATTAAGTTGTTGTAATAAACAATGGAAACCACAATAACTTTTCACTTCATGAAGTGGAAGAGAGAAAGATGCGCCACAAGTCGAACGCTTAGGCCGATCGTGCCTCTCAATCGCTTGTTCCGCGCTCTCGCTTGCACGCTCGCCTCAGGCGGAACGTTACACTTTTTCGTACGTGCAGCCGGCGTTCATCTATTTATAAAACGTTATCACGTCAAAAGAGCAGTGCACGCTATTTATAACTTAAAATCTGGAGATTGTTTTTCGAGAATAGTTTAAGGAAAATGTTATACTTACTATGTCTACAACCTAAATTGTTTGTAAAGAAATATTATAACACTTTTTCTGAACAGAGTAATAACCATTCTTTCAACATAAGAAACTAAAATAAACTTGCTGTAACTAATAAGCTTGAAATAGTAAAAAGCAGGCTAAGGTAGATGAGTTAAGTTTTATAATAAGATGCCACATACATGCAATGCTTAGAGAAATATTTTGTTTTTTTTTTAAAGAAACCCTGATTAAAGGCTATTAGAGAATTGATTATTATTTAAAGCACAAAAATGGGTGGAGTTAATAAACTTTAATATCTACATTACTATTTCATTTAATTGCTGCTTTAAAGAAACTACTCAACCCATTTTGATAAAATTTTTTCATTTTGCTTCCCCTTTAGGACATAGGATAAGTTTAATTTTAATTAATAATCTCTACTATATAAAAGAAGGACTTTGTGTGTTTGTTACCATATAAAGTCACCATAAGCCTAAGAATAACAGTTTTTATAGGTAATCAATTAACGTTACCATAGCAACGCGTGGCAGGGTTAAACCAGCAACGCGTGGCCTGGTTATACCAGCAAAGCGTGGCCGAGTAAGCTAGCAAAAATAAAATAGAAATATATATTAATTGAGCCACAACAATACGTGGTTGGGTCAGATTAATACATTATTCTGAAGCCAAGTACCTAAAGCACTTGTGTTATGAAATTCAGAAACAACGACGGAACCACAACACCCAGACCCGAGAAAATATAGAAAAGTTCGTTTTCTACATCGACCCGGCCGAGTATCGAACCTGGGACCTGGGAGTGACGTCACCACGAAAACCGGTATGCGACTCAACCACGGAGGTCGTTTTCTCGTTATAAATATATAATCTAAGATCACAAATTTGTTGATTGTCTGTCCGCTCTTTTTCCCGCTCTTTTTCCATTGTATATGCGTTACCATACCAACGTGTTAACCGCACGTAGTTCGTCTACCGGACGCTAGATGGCACTAACGGAAAAATATTTAATAATAGAAAAAAATTAAAGAATTTTGTCAACCCGTGCGAAGCCGGGACGGGCTGCTATTAAATAAAAAAGCTTTTTATTTCGAACTACAAATGCTCATATTGGATTAGTATTTCACAATTCTTAACTACTAGTGTTAGTAAATAACAATATATTAAATCACCCTGCGCACCATACCTGTCCACGAGGGTGAAGTGAACCTATGGGCCACCGTCTACAGAATGCTGTTGCGACTACCAAAGATGCTGTCTTTTTGCGAATTATGGCATGGAAGCCATCAGTGTGATAATGTGCAAACATCTCTGACGCACTGCACTGCAACATCCTGAAGATATTGTAATATTGGACCCGCAGGGCAACAAGCGATCTTTTGGCATGATTAACCCACAGACTCCCCGTCCAAAGCAAGAAGTAAAATCAAAGTTCTACCCTTTTGCGTCATTATTACTTATACAAAGCAATTACCATGGACCTTCACAGACCTTGAGAGTTCCATCAACAGCCAATCAAAGTTAACTTTAATCAGAATTCGGATAACCCAATAAGCAATCGCTTTACCGCCATCTCGAGATCTATTCTCGGCAATCGACTAAATTAAAACATAACAGAATTTAGGCGGTACCTGATTTGACTCTTGGGATCTAAGTGGTAGGTAATGGATGTCCTGAATTTGATTCTAGCTCAAAACTGATTTGTTACAAGCAATGAGTATTGGATATAAGTTTTGCTGTAAATTGATATCAGTAAAGAAAATAAATAACATAAAATGTCACGTTAAGTAAATACAGATATATATCAAAAATATATTAAAATTAGTTATAGTTATATTTTATGTACCGAAACTTTTATAATATTTAAGACTTAAGATTGAATCATATTTTATGAATATAAAAATAAATAGTTACTTTATTTCAAAATTAGCTTGGAAGGTTTCCACTTAAGGTTATGGTTATTACCTTGTACTTAAATCAAATGTAATGGTTAACACTACAATGTTTTTGTTATTATTAAGGATACTATAGGTGTAATATTATGTACAATGATACTTTTTTTTATATTACTGTTTGTGTATGACCGTTTATTTCTATCAATAAATAAAAAAAATAAAAAAATATCCCTTGGGAACAGTACCCTAAGTTGTTTTCTATAACCCTGACAAAGTATATGCAAAATTTCATGATGATCGGTTGAGTAATTAAGGCGTGAAGGTGTGACAAACATACAAACTCACTTTCGTATTTATAAGTTAGAATTCCATTCCAATAGTTGGGGAAGCGCTTAATCTTACCTGTCCCCCTAGAAGTGATAATCTTTCTGAAAGATAAATCTCTGATCTTACGGATACTGAAAACCTGTTATTATGATATTTTTCATTTCCAGGGCCGGACGCGAAAGTTTGTGAATTGAATGTGTTAAACTTTGTGATCGTTTATACATTAATTTAAAAATATATGGTTGGCATACATAAGGTACCGCTAAAGAGAGGAACTACTTGCCTGAGTTTGTGTTTTCTGACAAATACAATTTAGGGGCCTTCAAGTCACGAGTGAATAGGTATCTTCTAGGCAGGCGCGTCACATCCTAGATTGCATCATCGCTTACCATCATCGCTTGCCTATTTACTACAAAAAATCTTATGTTCTTTTAATCTTTACAAAATAACAGTAGCACTAACATACAGGATCTTTTTGCTTACCTTTTCAATGCATAGAGATATAAAGATCTATAATCTTAATATATTACTTAGAAAAAGAAATATATATATTTTTGAATAAAGTTAACATAATTCTTTTCTTAACATAAATCGATTGAAACATATTATAATACAATATTCATTATATCTAGATATAAAACAACAAAAAAACTTAAAAAGTGAAAACCAGCCTTACTGCTGCTGTTAAAAAAGGTGTCCAAAAGCTGGCAGCGTTTCCTCGATCGATAATTGTATCTTTTATACAATAATGCAATTTAACCTTGGAAATTGTTTTTACATTTAATCTTAGGTCAATAATATATTAGCGTTAATCAATAAATATAGATCCATATTTAGCAAAGAAGCGAGAGAAATAAATAAGAATCTTAGAAAGTGGTATCTGTGATTTCTGCCGACCCCTACGGAAAAAAGCGTAATATATATGTTTGTGTGTATATTTGGCAAAAATCTCATCTTATTTAAAAATGCGAGAAAAGTAGTCTTATAATTTACGTTTAAATATTTTTTCATGTTATAAAAAGATTTGTCTATTAATTATTAACCGAAAAATAATTCGGTTTATTTTCAAATCTTTAAGGGTTTTAGATCATTAGATACGTATTTATATAACCAATTGAAATTTGTTTAAAAAGAGTTCTGGCACATGAGTTTCTTGCCCTATTCTTCTCATGTTAGCCCCTACGTTCGGAATCGGGTCGTTCGTGGCGATTACATGCGCGGCATCAACTCCGCGGATGTACTTGCCGCTAGCGCACGGGCTATCTTTATTATAGAAGAATATTTTCTTGATTTTGTAAAATTGACGATTTTAAGTGCCCGCAAGGGCCTATGAAATAAAGTAATTTTGATTTTTTGTTTGCAATAGCATAATATTTGTTTTGGTGCATAAACGTGCATGAAACTATTATCGTGTATTATTTATGTTCACATTAAAGTCAGTCTTAACGTCAAAGTAATAGAAAGTTTGCCATTTTGTTTTTAAAGTAATAAGGAATACTCTATTGAAAGCTGTTGACTTTCACGGCACGTCTTCGGAAGTTTTTTTTCTTCGTAAGCGAAATGCCGTATACATAATCAAGAAGAAACAGCAAGAAACTCGGAATTATTATATGTTGGAGAGTTTAACTTTTCTAACGCGAAATATGAAGCACAGGAAAAATAAAACAACAGTGTCAGTATTGATTTAATCAGTACACATTATATTATGACAAACACACAATTTGTTACCATATACAGTTACCATAGTTACCATAAGCCTTAGAATAACAGTTTTTATAATCAATTAACGTTACCATAGCAACGCGTGGCCGGGTCAGCTAGTTAAGATTTAATTTAAAACCTTAGGCATAGGCATTCTGTGTTTAGGAGTCAAACGTCAGGATTTATGTAAAAAAATACAAAATTAAAGGCGTCATGTGGTTTTTTTAAATAGGCGCGGAAGTCCATGAACTATTTCGTTTCTTTTATTATTTCAGTTAAGTTTTTCCATAAGAAAAGGCAAAGGATACTTAACCCATACAGTCTCGGTTGTAGTTATTTTCTTTTCTTAGATAATGAGAGCTGCTTATGAATGATGGACGATCAATGAATAATTAAATAACCTTTTTCTCTAGGTTTCAATAAAGATGTGGAGATTTACTAAAACTCTCGTGGACTTCTTGAGAGAGCGTGGAAAAACTCTTTTTTATTTATTTTGGGGCTTTTATCCCCATTTTATCTTCTTACAATTCTAAGATGGCACAGTTTTGTTAGGTTTTAATAACAATTAAGTATGGAACGAGAATACTGTTCAGATTTTGAATTAAGCTACTTAATTTTTTTTTGCCATATCTGATTTAGGATTCGCTAGAATGCTTTGAATTATCCCAACGAAGGACATATCTTGTGATCCTATAAATTATCTTCAGGTTGGTATCTATACGCACATATGATGGGGGTTGTATTCCCATTTCGTTATCTCGCGTGTATCTCCCGATCCAGAATGAGCCTCGGGAAGATTAATGGTTCTAATATCTCACTGAGCTGCTGTTTGCAGTTTTACCCCTAAATAGATGAAGAAACTTCTCATGATTTATATTAAGATACTGGAACATCATTTAGAAATGTTTACATTGCAATCTGAGTCAAACTTTACAGATTATAAAGATTTAATTTACATGTAGCTAAGTGTCTTGTTGATTTAATAAAAGCTTGACATATTTTTTTTTTATATTGCAGTTGTTTCTTTCATTTTCTTGATTCATTTTGACATGTAGAAAATCTTTGTTTTAGATTGAGTATATTTAGGCAGACCGTTCTTTGCCTTTGTTTCTGTAATGAAAAAAATATCTGTCACATTAGTCTGAAAAAACAACAACCACATCTAAAATTAAAACATAAGAATATGTTTTAATTTTAGATGTGGTTTACATGTTAAATGAGTCAATTAAAAGAAGTAGAATAATAAATAATGAAATAGATTGTTTAAAAAAATATTCTTTTCAATAACTTGTTAAATGTATATAGCATTTTCTTTCATTTAAAAAGCTCAAATTTTACTTAAGCAAAGTATAAACGAGGAAAATTGTCTGCGTTCCTTCCTCTATGTATGTTAACCACTGCGCCATTTATACATTGGTTAAGTAGAAACATAGGTTAAACTCAGGAAAAGCGAGACGGAGCGACTTCTATAAAAGCAAAGAGCTAGGGTGTAACAAAATAAAAGTAACATTAGATGAAAGAAAGTATAGTAATAAATTATTCGTGAAAATTCGGCTGTTTTTTTTTACCATGTAACATCTGAGATATTGAATATTACAAAAAAGTGAGGTCATGAACAACGTACGCTGAATCAGCAATTTGTTTCTGTACAATGACATTAATATTTTTTTCATACAGTTGCTAAAAAAGTGGCGTATTGCAGGGACGTAGGTATAGCGTTCGGGATGTTGGGCTATTACATACTCGAGCTTTTTCTTTACCTTTTCCGAACTCGTGCGTTCTCTTTCCCAACTGTCAAAATAATGTCTATTAAAAAAACCAACCACAAAGTTTCTACTAAAAAAATCATAGAAGTTTTTATGATTCATGCAAATATTTCTAAAAGAAATTACTAATCACTACATAGTATAAAACAAAGTCGCTGTCTCTGTCCCTATATTAAAATATTTAAATGTATGCTTAAATCTTTAAAACTACGCAACGGATTTTGATGCGGTTTTTTTTAATAGATAGAGTAATTCAAGAGGAAGGTTTATATGTATAAATATGCATAATACAGTAGAGCATTGCATCCGTGCGCAAGCCGGGGCGGGTCGCTAGTTTGTTTCAATATCAGATTTAATGATTTGATTCCATGAGTTATCTTAGGTTTCGTTTCATTTCATTTTATTCAATTTTATTTTTATTTCATATCAATAAGAGATTCTACCGAAGACTTGGCTGTATAGGAATAGTTCCCTTTGCATACCCAGAATGGGTGAAGAAAACAAAAAATGTCTGCTTATATATTTTCAAGGTTTGCGCCATTTTATTAATTAAAAAATATATTATAATTAATTATTTAATTTTCTTCATTTTTCCGCAACTGTTTTAAAAGTAGTTGTTCAGTACACGTGCGGAACCGTAATTGCAACTTGTTCCGACTGTCAACCCTCACCTTCGGCTGCGCCTCGGCTCGGGTAGACATTTGTCGGAACTCTTTGCAATGCTAGGCTTTCCGCACTCGTAATGAAATATACTATTTCACTAAAACTAACCAAACTAAAGGTCGAAGGAAATAAATTAATAGGTATGCAATAATACATGATCGTGCAGTATATTTTTCATGGCCGTGGAATGCAGGTAGAATTAAGAAGTAATCGGAAATTCGGTACCCGTTAGTTGTTGAATTAAAAACATTCACGTTCTTAATTCGAACGACGACCATTTGGTGCAACGATATTCACTCCGATGGTCCTGGGTTCGAGTCCCGGAAGTGGAAAATGTTTGTTTGATGAATGTGAGCATTTGTACCTGAGTTATGGGTTTTATTCTTCTTACTTTTTGCTTAAAATGCATCTTATCATTTGAGACCAAGCGTTACCAACTTCATTTTATAGCCAAATAATTAGTATAAGATGTTTTTCGCTTCTCAAAATTAGAATTAAGTTAATTTGATTAGTTTTAGTTATATGTACTTTGGAATACCTTTCAATGTGTAAACGTGTAGTTTTAAGAATGATGGTTAGCTCGTAACTGGCTAATGTATAAGACTTATTACCAACAACTTCATTACCATATCTTAAGAAATTTGTATACATCAGCTGTGAGCCTACCTTATAAAAAAAACAGAGTTAATATTTATAAGGTGGCTGCTATATCTAGTTTCTTATCCTAATTGTGATATTATAAATACGGAAGTGAGTTTGTTTGTTACCCTTTACGCCTTAACTACTCAACCGAACATCATGAAACATTGCATACATTTTTAGGAGTACAGAAAAGGACACAGGGTATCTTTCAGCCAGACAAAGTACTGTTCCCAAGAAATAAAACTTTTAATCGATTTTTTATATATTTTTTTTTAATTTTTTGGCTTTTTTGAGCGATGTATTAAAAAGACAAATAAGGTTGTTTAATTTGCAACGCTTTAGAACAAAATAAATAGCAGATATGCTTGGTGACTGGTGATCATTGTAATAAGTACTTATTTACGATTGTTTTCTACTTTCTAATTCAATCATCCGAAAAGATTCGATGGATTGTGTAACACTTTTGATCAGTAATGCACGAGTGACATTACAATATCGAGTGAAGTTGTATAACCATCTTGTTAACGGGAAAAAAATATTGAATCTCAAATAGAAACAGATCACTAGAATGATTGAGTTATTTAAATAAAACGTTTACCTGTTAATTGTCGCGTTTATTCTCGTTTTTAGAATTCCTTACTTCAATCGGAAATAATATAATGGAAGTCTAATAGGGTTACTTTGTTACCGTTGCAATAGTGTGCATTTTCAAAACGCAACCTCGCAGGCTACTGTACTGTCTCAAAGAGCAACTAAAAATAGAAAAGTCCTTAAAATTTTCCAGCAGTGTTGCAACCTAAAAATTCAAACTCAGACTCCCAGTCTCCTTTGAGTGTTGCTAGGTAGCACAGTCGGGTAAATATTTGCCGCGAATTATTCATGGGCAGGCGTAGTGACAGCTTGTCGATTTTGTTTGTTTTATAAGTTTGACGATCGTTTGGTACAAGAGTAGCCATCCTGCCTCTCGCACTGACGGTTAATGTATATTTTAATAAAGGCAGAAATCAAATCTACACACCTTTTTACTATCTGTGTAGATTGTAAACCATTATGTTATTGTTGGAGTTAATTGGACCGTATTTTAACTAGAGTTCATTTGATTGTGTATACAGTGACACATTTTTAGAAGTTGTAATAGCGTATGTTGTTACTAGATGTCGCTATACGCTTGTCTATCGCGCAATTATAGTTTCTTGTTGGTTTTCATATATGCTTTTATTATAATTGTAATTTCCGTTCTTAGTCAATATACGGTTTGGTTTTTATTAAAATATAGTTTTAATTTTGCTTGTCAAAAGTTATGAATGTTTTTTACTTTTATTATACACCACCATTGTTACATCAAACCGTTTATTTGAGCATTATAAACTATAAAACCAGACAATGAAATTTTTACAGCTCTATCTCGGAAATATGAAAATAAAAAAGCAATTTATTGAAATCTATTCACAACTGGCGGAGTAATAGTGGAAATCGTAACAGTGATAAAAAAAACCGGTCAAGTGCGAGGCGAACTAGCACACCGAGGGTTTCGTACAAACTTTTAGTTAAGTTCATTACGCGAATAAAAAATCACGGTTGTTGTGTAGGAGCGCCCTCTTAAATATTAACTATATTTTAATTAAATTAATTATTTTTAGAGTGAATAATATAACTCAATATTCTGTTGACATTTCTAGTGGATACCAGTTGCCGTTATCAATATCGAGCAAAAATAACCAAAAATACACGTTGGTTGTATGGAAGCCTCCTTAAATATTTATTTTATTCAGTTTTTTAATATTTGTTTCTACAGCGGCAACAGAAATACATCATATGTGAAAATTTCAACTGTCTTATTCACAGTTCATGAGATACAGCCTGGTGACAGTCGGCCGCACAGCGGAGTCTTAGTAAGAGGGTCCCGTTTTACCCTTTGGGTACGGAACCCTAAAAACATATAGCTGATTTAGAAAACTTTTTTTAAGTGGTTGAAAAAAAAAGGATTTTTACTATTTGACCATTTGGTGCAACGGTAGCGATCCTTTGCCTTTGCCTTTCGGACCGACGGTCATGGGTTCGAGTCTCAGGAGGGGCAGATATTTGTGTCATGAATACGAGCATTTGTACCTAAGTCATGGGTATTTATAAATATTTCTATTTATATTACTAATTTATGTATGAACTATGTATGTCTATCCGTTATTCTAGTATCCATGACACAAGCCTTACAGTGTTTACTTTGCGATATATATATATATATATATATTATACTATCCATTTCCTTTCTCTCACCTTTCTTGTATTATAACTATTTTCAATTAAGGTGCTTCGCTGTGCTGTTTCCGTTTGATGAGGAAATGTGAACCTTTGTTTCACCCTGCTTATCATATCGCAGACAAAAGCTTTATCTACGCCATAACAAAAACGTTGTTCTATATACAGCGGTACTTATCACGCAGTTCGCAGAGGACCGTGACTTGACAAGTTTGTCAAATCTCGTCAAACTTATGCCAAGTATTTGTCGAGAATCCTAACGGCCAAGTGGTACACGGGGAACTTTCGGCAAGTTTGCTGAATCCATAACTTCAGAAGTTTGGCAAATCATGGCTGTTCGGCATTCCTGTGTTTTGCCAAATATTTGATTAAATACGTGATACGTGTGCTATTTATATGCCAAGGTACCTTCACGGTTTTTTAAGCATAATTTTAGTTCAGCTCACATTCACACTAATTTTTCTAGCCCAAAGTAAGCACTATAAGGCTTGTGTTATGAATACTACGATAAGGAATATACATACATTTAAGATACATAAATAAGTAATATTCGTAGAAATATATCTAAATACCCATGATTGAAGTACTCGTGTTAGGATGTAAAAAATTGCAAAGTGAACGAGGGGCATTATATAATGTTTTGAAACAGAACACCGCTGATGTCGGCATATTACAGAGTATCCTAGCTAAACCTTGCTCGAGTTCAGCTCTACATAAACGCAGATGTTTGTGCGCTTCAATATGACCCTTCCGTGTCATAATGAAAAAAATGTACCCAATTATATTTTATAAATTATTATAATTTTAAGTATTGTAGTGCTCTAAGGGAGTTCATGATGATAATTCTGTTAATATTACCATCATGTAAAACTCATGATACAATAAACTTGTTTGTATTTGACTCGAACCCGAGATTGTCTGTGCGAAAAGCAGGATCGCTACTGTTGCACCAAAGTGTTTTGAAAAGCGTTAATTATGCCGTGGGTACCATATACTTTAGCAATTCTAGACTATGCCCGATTTTTTCGCATCTTACTTGTTAAATACTAGCTGACCCGGTAACGCGTTGTTATGGTAAGGCGTATACAATGGAAAAAGAGCGGACAGACAAACACACAAACAACAAATTTGTGTTCTTAGATTATAGATTAGGCCAACTGATTCGTTTGTTAAAAGTTTTTGCAGATTAGGGATGTGTTATTATCATGATATTACATCCGCGGGTTGGAGCCAGGGATACTTCTCGTCCTAGAGTAAGAACATGGAGAGAAAAAGAGAGTAGAAAGATAAAGCGACACTATGATAGGAAAGAAAGAAAAACAAGATAGAAATAAAAAGCAGCGGGCTGTGCCCGATTCTCCCTACTGTGTTTTCATAAAGGAAATTGTAATTGTTTTTATTTTGTATATCGCATAGTGTCGCCTCTAATTACGGTATCACTTAATCAAGTAGTTATTATGTTTGTATCTGTTTTGCGATTGTATGTGCAAACTTGTTGATGATCCGTTTAATAAATAAATAAAGTAAGGTCTCTTCTCCATCAGTGGCGATATAAATAATGTATTATATACATACATGCATAACTGCTTTTTTCTCGCAGATATTGGTAGATATTACAGATTTCCACTTTCAAAGATCCTGACATCTCTCGCTTCTTCAACTTTCATTCGCTTTCGTCCATCCTTTCTACATGTTTTAACTTACTTTAAATCAAAGGGTCAACTGTGAGCCTAACGGTCAAGGAACAAAGTCCCCTTGTATTATGTATTGTATTGAAGACAGTTTAATGCAACGTTAGAGATCCTCCTTTTCGCATCGAAGGTCTTGGATTGAGTCCCGTAAGCGACAGATGTCTGTGTTATCAGCATTTATACCTGAGTCATGGGTATTTATGTATATTTCTATGAATCTATGAAATTTATATGTATGTCTATTCGTTACCATATCCTAACAGTACTTACTTTGGGCTACGCAATTGGTCTAAAAACATCTATTATAATTACTATATAAGATATACGAGTAGTTCGCGCGTCAGTCTGATCTTTTAATATAAAAAATAGTTTCATATTATTTAATTTTAGTAATTTTATATAAATACACGACAACTTTTTTAAAGACTACTTTAATAAAATTATATGTAAATTCAACTTCACTTACTTTATATCGGCCAGGAAGTTTAACTAATTTTTGAAAATAATAATAACGATTTGTAAAATCTAATATACCCTCTCAGGAAGGTGTCTACTTAATTGATTGTGACTATGGAGTTTCCTATATCGTGTAAACAGAGATATATGGAGTCGCAAATAGGCGTGATAATAAGTCTTTATGGTGTGTGCATGCTTATAAAGGACCCACCACTACATTAGATTTAATAAACCACAAATCCTTGTTAGAGAATAGACATTTGTTGCTACGCGAAGCTATTGAGGATCAGAAACCATCCTGATTTCCATAGAGATGAAGGTTGAAGTGTACCACCTGCTTGGCATTCCATAATTAATAAAATAATATCTCAAACAAACCGACACAGCGAGACTTTGTGTATAGTGAGGTCATTTTGTACATAATAAATGTATCATGGAGGAAAATTTTGAAAATTTGTTTCGTCAGTACTTCTGCAAGGGTCTCCCATTTCCGAACCTCACATTTCTACCACCAGTAGACTCACGAGTTTTCAATGTATCGTAGAGATAATCAAATAAATTCATTTAATGAAATTAATTTTATTCATTGCTGTTTCAAAATAGTATTTGCATATCAAATAAGTGGTTAGGAACGTACGTGATTAAAATTTTTAAACACGTATGCCGACTATTACCTTAGTCATCCTGTGATCGCGGCTCCTGCGAAAGAGTCGAACCGTCTGCCAGATTGTTTAATCCAGACGGCGTCTGGATTAAACAATTAAAAAAAAATGTGTGTGTCAGCTCCGACGCACAACTGGAGTTTACTCCTTAAAAAACGATTGTCTTTTTGTCACAGAAAAAAATAAAACAAAAGTTGAAAATAAAAGTGAAAGGTGCGCACGATAGGTTGCGCACAAAAAAAGTAACGCTGTCATTCGATCACTAAATTCTACATATTTATTTATACCAAACGCTTTATATGAAAATCAATACTTAAGGAAACTCCAATAAACTCCAAAAATCAGCAAGGGGTCCGAGGTCGGTCACCTGCCCGAGTTTCTTCCGCCAGTTCTTTTCGGAAGGGCTTCCCAATTTCCGAACTGGTAGTAGACTCAGTAGTATACAATGTAATCGTAGTAAGAATTTAATAACTAAATAAAATGTAAAAATAAAACAATTTGATTTATATAAAATAATTTTAACAATTAGGAACGTTCCCGATTAAAATATTGTGAAGGTAGTAGAAAATACATGACAACCATTATCTTAGTCATCCTGTGATCACGGCTCCTGTAAAGGAGTAGAAACGTCAGGATTAAATATAAATAATAATAAATAAATAAATATTTCTTACATTCACACCAATTAGCCTAGCCCAAAGTAAGCACTATTAAGGCTTGTGTTATGGATACTAGGTTAACGGATAGACATACATATATGATACATAGATATGTAATATTCATAGAAATATATAAAAACACCCATGACTCAGGTACAAATGTTCGTATTCATCAAACAAACATCTGCCCCTTCCGGGATTTGAACCCAGGACCGTCGGTGCGAAAGGCAGGATCACTACCGTTGCACCAAACGGTCGTCACAATATAAAATAGAATATGCGCAAAATCCGTAAAAAAGTATTGTATTCAAGCAAATATTTTAATAGAATGAGTGGTTGGATGTTTCAGGGTAGAAGCACAAGTATGACGACCATTACATTAGTTATAGTGTGAGTCGAAATGTCAGAATTAAATATAAAAAGTTGACGCATCGTAAATCCGGTTAACGTGGTTTTATTAATATAAACTCATAATGGTTTTATTAATACAATTATCTTACACAATTTGTAATGTAACATTTGTAATGTCAAACACTACCTATTGTTTCCCGGTCGTAGGTATTAAACTTACTCAAAGGGTACTCCATGTTGAACAATATGCTCGTCTTAAGTCCATCAGTAGGATCGTAATCCCTGGCTCGGGGACTGGATCTGCCCGTAATGGAGACGGAATATTGATAGGATGTTTAAGCTACCAAATCCATAAGCTGTATTTAGAGGTAGATATAAAATTTAGTTAGATTCAGCGGTCAATAATTTTTTTAAGTATTTTTTTAAATCGTGAATAGGTAATCGCTTGACCGCTATCTCACTTAATGGTAAGCGACGATGTGATCTTTAATTTGACTTGTTTAGATAACTATTCACTCGTGACTTGAAGACCCCTAAATTGTAATCAGGAAACAGAGTCAGGCAAAGAGTTCAACACTTTAGCGGTACGGATTACAAAATTGGAACCAAAACGCTTAGTGTGACTCTTTGGTATCAACCATATAACGGTGGCGCCTATTTGTAAGTCTGGTTGTACGATGAGAAAATGGAAAATAGATGATAATTAAAAGCTTATTTCAAAAGTAGCTAATAGTCAAATGTGAACTAAATTTAATCAGTAAATGCAATTTAAATGTAGGGTTGGATCTGAAGTGCTTAACATGTAGTCTTGTAAAGTGCTGCGTCATTCGGTAAGCCAGTTATCTAGTTATTCCGTCTTCCCTGACACTACACTTCAATTTCTACTTGTTCCGTAGTGACATCCACATCGCACAAGATTTCTACGGCCTATGCACTGGGAAGGTACTTAATGAAGACAAAACATTAAATAAAATTTAATATAGAACTTGCTAATCAAATTACGGATCACAAAATTATTTTATATGCAGATGACATCTCAGTGATTGTGACGACAGATAAAAAATACAAATTAAAACGTGATCATGAAACTGACATAAACGATAATATCGACAAAATTATAAAATGGCTACAATTACATAATTTAAAAATAAATCTTGGCAAATCTAATTTCATTCAATTTAATAAAGCAAATCAGGACAAATATTCAATAAAACTGACCATAGACAAATTAAAAGAAGTAACACATATTAAGTTTCTAGGTGTAAATATTGACCAAGAATTAAATTGGAAAAAGCATGTAGATGAATTCTAATAGTCTACGCTTTAAGCAAACTAAGGAAAGTTACAAACATTGACACTGCTATCATGACCTATCGGGCCTACGTTGAATCTATTATTCGCTATGGATTAGTATTATGGGGTAATAGTAATAGTACCGATAAAAATAGAATATTTGTAGCACAAAAAAGGGCATTAGAGCCATTTGCGGTATTGCCCCTGACTTTTCATGTAAGCCTTATTTTAAAAGTCTTGGTTTGCTGCCGTTACCATCACTTTATATCTTAGAAGTGTCAAATTTTGTAAGGCAGAATCAAGCATATTTTAAAAAAGCGTCCGATGTAAATTCAAGGCTGATAAGAAATCCAAACAGACTTGTATGCGCGGATATTCCTACATCAGCCAAATATGAGAAGAGCTGCTTGATGATGTCTATAACAATTTATAAGAATTTACCTAACCACATTAGAGAGCTTCCTTCAGATACAGCATTTAAAACTAAGTTATATATTTGGCTAAATGAAAATAATTTTTATGACCTAAAGGAATTGTTAGATTTAAAATTTAAATAGAATCAATAGTGCACTGTTTAACGATATTGTATACCTAACAATAGGTTATTTGTGAGGAACTTATTTAATTTGTTAACATCAATTTAAAACCACAATTAATACAATAAAGAATATTATCATTATCATCATCATCATTAATATGACGTCAAATTGCTGTGATTTATTCCAATGTATTTTTTTTATATTCTAATGTACAATTTTATTATATTGTAATTTAGTTGACGTCTGCTATTGGAGTTTTGTTTTAAACTTTCATGGTCACTAACATTATAGTAATCGAATTTCCGATATTTCGGAACTGTTGCAGGCGCCATGATCACGGAGCAACTGAAGTAATTGTGGGTAGGCTGTTATTGCCAGACATATCGGTCTACCCTCCTACGAAGTTTTTTATTGCTTGCAACAGTGCCGAAATATCGGAAATTCGCTAAAAACAAGGTACATGGTAACAATCCCGTTAATAACTTATAAAACTATACTATTGGAGTTGTTATTGACATCGATATAACTATTTCATCAATCATTTGTATTGTATATCATTGGAATTATATTTTTTAATCTATTATAAATTTAATATGACATTGATATTTATATGCTAAGCAAAGGGTAAAAACATAGTGAGACCTTAAAGTTAACATAAGAATGAAATTACCTATTTACTTATGTTTTATAAAAAATAATCTGAATCTAATTTAATTAAGTTAGTACTGTAAGCTTTTATAAAAAACTCAAAATTGGAACGTAGTTTTATATACGATGATTACGTTCGGCAGTTGCTTGGAGAAACTTGTGGTCACAAAACGTGTAGGTCGACCGCTTAAATGAGTCTTCGCTTACATGGTACACTGTCGCTAGGGTACGGCGACAAAGGAGATCGAGAGAGGAGCGTATAGTGCGCCTTCTCCCTTTTTCCGTACCTCCCTTTGTCGCTGTACACCCGCGCCCCTGTACCGCGCGGGCGAACACTCATTCAAGCGGTCGACCTATACTTGTAATGTATCGACAACAGTTGTGTGTACAACTCTTTAACTACTAGTGTCATATTGAAGCAATAAATACTAAGCATTAATGCAAAAAGTAAAAATTCTTTTATTTTGAATGATGGCTGCCATTTCCGTTAACGTTTACAATTAATGCTCGAACCAATTGACCACCGCACTGCATTTTTCAGTCAAAGTGATAGGAGATATTATTTTTCTTTTAATGATTTTTATATATTTTTTGCAATTTTTTAACGCTAGCTTATAAATAAATATAAATTATTTTATGAGAAAAATACTAGAAAAAATCAACACTGCTCACAAGTAAATTCTCAGACGGGATTACTGAGAATCAAATCTATATTTTTTTCTATTCATTTTATTGACGGCTTACGGAGATCTAAATACTTAATGAGTAAAGAAAATTGTATATCAAGATATGTAAAAAAATGTTTTTTCTAAGAATCAACAAAGAACAGTCAAAGTGGGAGGACGCCTTATCTTACCGTTTTATTGTAACAGCGAAGCGATAAATATTAAAATTTTGACATCATTAACTTACGATAAGGAAATTACAGTTCCGATAGGGAATGGGTGTTTGTGGTTCTGGAAGAGGAAAAAGTTTTACTAAAGTAGCCATTAAATTTGAAGTTTGAATATTTTGCTAAAAATCCATATTATTGGATGGTTACTTATTTAATTGCTGATTTTTCATGCACCATTTTTATTAAAATGACCTATCTAAAAAATCAAGGTCAGTTGTGTGTTTCTTCCAGTGTTTTTAGTACTATATTTTAGTTATTTCAGCTATTTAATACAATTTTTACGTTTTCATATAATTTTGGGATAAATAAACTTCATAATTTTCAAGTTGTTTTTAAAGGATAGTTTATATTTGAAAACCTAAACACTGGTATTTTTTTAATTGCGTCATTTTATTTTATTATTTTTATATATTTTATGCATTTTTCAAAGCGATCTTATAAGATAAATTATTATAATAGAAAAATACTAGAAAAAATCGACTCGGATCACAAGTGAATTCTCAGGCGGGAATCGAACCCGCAACCTTTGAAAATCCGGTCCAATGCTCTCCCAATTGAGCTACCGAGTCATTTCAGTTTCAAGGTAGCGTTTTATTTCCTAAAAAAGTTATGTTTTTTTCACAACATTTTTTTATTCCCTTAGTTACTACTTAGTCGTATAAAAAATTGTCAGACAACCAAAAAAAAAACCATTGCTTTATCGCTAAAATAAATATCTTCCTGAAACCACAAAAATACATATCCATACACAAATATAGAGTAAATGTGACAATGACAAAATAGAGATCAATTTAAAAATAAATAAGGTACTACAACACCCAGAAGTTATCCAATATAGAAAAGTTAATTTTCTACATTGATCCGGGATTGTATCCGGGACCTCAGAGTGACTTTACAATGTAACTCGGCATGCGAATTATGGATATTTCTTAACATCCATAATTCAATTACAAGTACTATTTAAAAATTGATATCTGCATTATTTTTGACAAAAAAAACTGACTGAATCTGTTTAAGACTTAGTGGCATGTTTTATAATAAGGCGACTGGAGTTTAAATCAAGATTCCTTGTAAGCTGCGGTTTTTCCTATTACGGAAAAGTTGTATAACGCTGATCGGATAAACTCGGTTCCTTATCTATTTCGATTGCATTTGCGGTTGGAAACCAGTATCTTAGGTAATGTAATGCTGCTTGGAAACAAATTTATCAAATGTGATCACTGGTTGTTAGTTTCCGCATGTGGTATATGGGATATTTCTGTAACACATGCCATAGGGTACGCGTGCAGGGAATAGAGCTGGTATGCGGTATACCCTGAACTTACACTGCACATTATCTCAGTAAATATACAGCTACAACAGTACCAAAACAAGGCCCAGTTTTTGAGGTAATTACCTAAGGCTGCATTAGCGGGTTCATAACAGATTTGGCTGGAAAGAAACACGAGTAGTAAAGGAGAGTGTTGATGTACTCCTCAAACCTACACCCGTGTCACAAGTCTCGGGATCTACTAGGAGTTTCTCTTTCTGCCACACGATGGATCCGGCACCAGTACAGTAAACCATGGAATGCTAAGAAGTTCGGTTCTCTCATTCGATTAGAGCGTCTGGGGTGGCACTGTTATGTTTTTGCATAATTGTAAAGTATTTCTTTATTAAAACATTTATTTAGATTTTATAATGATCAAATTATTGGATGAATCAACTAGTTTATAAATAAAATTGGGTAGTTAAATAAAACATTACAAATTGGTCACTCAAAATACTTTCGTCTGTTATGACACTGTTAAAGTATTAAGGTCGATTTTAAAAACACTGCACTGAGATTTCTTAGACAATAAAACACGGGCTTCTCTTCGAGGTTTGCAACTGACTACAGAAACAATGACAAATATATACGTTATAGTTATTTGTATAGAATGACATTAACATGTTCGAAATGCTTTATCAATAATTTTTTTAGCTCAAGAAATATTAATTCTAACTATTTGTTACAAAGATTGTGAAATTATGCAATTGTTTGGTAATTTCTTTATTGTACATTTTTATGAGGTTGGTCTGTGGCTGTTTTGTTTACTTATGATTCGTAGACTTGAACCTTGCATTAATAACTGTATTACTGTTTACCTATCGAAATATTACCCTTAATATATCTACCTTTCTAGATGCTTAAATATAACTTTTTAACTGTTTTTATTGGTGACGACTTATAATTAATTGGCTTTCAGTAGTTAACATTTCTACCTATTGTTATTAATTTAGCTGTTGGTCTTCCGACAATAAAATAAAGAAATAAAAAAACGTGACCGCTCGTTACGACGCCATACCCGCAACTGACAGCATTGCGATGTTCGCTTAGGGCTCTTGTTGAGGTTTGCGTCAGTGTGAGTGCGATCGTTTCGATCGATTGTACGTAGGTACCTTACTTCAGCTTTATATTTTCTGTGACCACACGATTGGAAGTTGTTATGAGGAACTAATTAAAAGTTCTTGTCGTAATTACAGGTACTTGTGATGGATCGATCGATCTGTTGTGTGTAGAACTCTTAACAGCTTGTGTCTAATTAAAGAGATAAATATCAAACATTAAAATAAAAAGGGGAAAAAGATTACTTTTTATCTGTTTTGCGTTCGTGTAGCTTCAATTCCCCTTTCAGATACACTCGAGACATGAGTGTGGTGCAAATAAATAAATAGTCTACCCTCGAATTACATTGGGATTGCGGAGGCTCCCCGCATGACTCCCTCCCTCCCCGGTGATTTTATTTCACATTTTATCTGGGAAATCTCCATATGCGGTATGTCTACTAAGCTATTGACTAGTGAAGTAGTATGCCATTATACTACAGTTCAGCCTGTCATAGTGGTTGACCGCGATTAACTCCAAAACTACTCAACCGATTTTAAAGTTTTTTTTTTCATTTTAATAAATAATAATAATGTTATATTATGTGATGAATGATTATTTATTTAGATTTTTTTTACATGAACTGTTGATACAATTATTTTATTTTTTAAGATTTAACATAAAATATAAGAACAAGCAACATGCTCACTTTATCAACAATCTTTATTTCAGTGAGTAGGTATAACATATATTTTTTTAAATTCAAATCTATACACAATTTTATTTTTCGTCCTTGTAATAAATTAATATAGCTGGATTTGTTCCAACTGGACATAGGAAAGGTTTTATTTTAATTTATAACACAGTAATGCGTTACCGGGATAGCTAGTATATATTAAAAACCCCTGTCACATACTCCAAAACTACTCAACCAATTTTGAAGTTTTTTTTTCATTTTGCTGGGTTTGTTCCGACTTAGGACATACGTTTCATTTTGATTTATCATTATGAAAAATAATTATAATAACTGCACCATAACAAGCGTGGCTGGGTCAGCTAAATTAAATATGATTTAAATTGTCGACACTGCTGATGCGGAAAATATGCGATGTAGATAAGTATTCAGCTTCCTAACTATGGATCCTTCTTAAGATGTGCCAGATCTTAAGAATATTTAGCTAGTTAAATATTGTAGTGTTTCATAACAAGTTTTGGAGTAACTTTTAACGAGTGGCCGCTGAAAAGTGTTCTCCGGATGTTAAACAATTAGCCGAGGCGTTCGTTAGCATCAGCTAATTGGAAAGGGGACCCTGAACAGGGTTGCCTCGTTTATATTAAAATATGCAATAAAAAAATGGGTTATAATTAATTATTTTTATCTGTTTACAACCCGAAAATTGCTAAATAAACAATGATAAATATAATAATTGGTAATCATGTTTTTATATTGTTATTATTATATAATAACTAGTTTTTACCAGCGGCTCCGCTCGCGTTAATGTAGACTACCGATTAAAAGTTTAATTCTATCGTTCGGGAATAGTACTCGTTTTCGGGATAATAGGCACCCTTTTTGTGAACCCCCGATCTTTATGTAAAATTTCATGATGATCAATTGAGTAGTCAATGCGTGAAAGTGTAACAAACAATCACTCAATTTTATATTTTTAATATTAATTAGCATATACAGCAGTCGTAAAGTAAAGTTTTTATGGAGTCCCGATTTGAACACCGTTTGAGGTGAATAATTGCAATGCCTTTTTTATATGTATACAAAAAACGCACTTGTCAACAATAAACCGTTAAAACAATAATTTTTAATTCTTGTAAGTAAACTTTTAATAAAAATGAGCCATTGAGCAATTTTTTTTTTCAAAAACTCCTTACCGCTATCTATATTGGACTAAAGAAGTGCTTTGTGTACTTGAAGAAATGTATGCAACTTTATTTAATGTTAAGACAATATATATATATATTTGTAGTTATTGTGTATTTATTAGCACAGTCATAAATAAAAATATGTATTGTAAGCACGTACTAAGCAAGAGGTTATTTCTCGTCGATAAAGCGAGGAAGACAAACCTTTTATAGCATAAAATGGTGGGAGGCAAACCCTCACATTGACAAATAACTAATAACAGCACACGACCAATCACAGCAATCGGCCAATTACACGTAATCGTTTAATGACTTTCAAACACCGTGATACTCATTTAATAATTGTACTCATATTCATAATTTCGTTTTGATAATAATAATAACTGAACAATTGCTAGCGTAGCTTACAGTATGTATGTAAAGAGCCAAAAAGATGTCGCATTTCCATTATTCCAAAGACAGAATTGCCATTTTTAGGGACATTCTGGCATTGTAAACTCAGATTCGGAATTTGACAATTCTGTCTTTGTAGTGCTGGTGGTGCGATGTATTCATTTAAAAAAGAGCTTAATAGCAAAGTTATAATGTTGACTTTTGTCAAATGTATATCTATTTTTGGTTGTGTACATAGATATTGAGTTTTGCGTGCGTGCCAACCCTGCCTGTTTGGAGCGAGGAGCTGACACCACACTATGAACCCGTGAACTCTATTCTCTATTCGCCTTTGTTTTTGTATTTACTATTTAAAATTCCGGAGTTCCTATACGATGGATATGGCAACCATTTATTTTATGAAGCATTTATTTACAACCAAACAAAATGAATGGAATGAAAAGCAGTAAGGTAAACAATACTATTTTACGAGGAAATTCTTTTAAATAGTTTTCGTTCGTGGAAATTTAAAAATAAAATTTAAAAAAGTCTTTAATCTTATGACTAAATATGATGTTGTTACTATTACTCGTATTATCAATTATTATTAGTTATAAGTTAACGGGGTGATTGTATGTATAATTCAACTGCTAGTGTAGGCGCACACTAGGCGACACTCGACAGCGACAGATCGGCGACTAGACGCGACGACAGGCTGCCGCCGAGAATTTCATATATTTTGTTCAAGGCATCGCACACTTGGCGTCAGGGTCGCGACGACAAGCTAGAGGACTCGCACGCGCTCGCTACTTGTCGCCGCGTCTAGTGGCGAACAAGACGCCAAATGTCAACGAAGACGCCGCGACAAGACATAGACCCGGCGACAAGTCGCCCAGTTTGCGATGGCTCTTATTATGTCTAAACAAATAAAAATATTTTCGATTTTTGTGTCTGGCCCAGTCGTTCTTAAGACGCCGTGTTGAGTCTCGTATAAGATAATGATTTTCTAAATTTATAAAATAGACACCGAAAACGCTAAAACAATGAAAGAATCAATACTATATATTTTTCGATTTCAATTAAGAAGAGAGTTCCTTGAAGGAAAATAATCTTGACAGTAATTATAATATCTTCACCCGAATTAATATTGTCCTAAAATCAATTAAGCCGAATTATAATTCAATTCGGAGAATGACAACATTAGTTGAATCATTTACATAAGAATTTTTTGATAAACATTTTTTTTATTGATACTAATGTTATAGAAATTATTAGTAATATTTTTATATATAAATATACATATATGTATACATATGTTGTTATATTATGTGTATTGGTAAAAGTATAAATCTGTTTCTTAGTATTGGGTTGCAATCGGTTACTCATAATAATTTAAATTAGAATAAGTATGCACCGCCTTTTACTGTTTCTGTACTCAGCTCTCCGATTGACTGGTAGAGAATGCCTAAAAGCATTAAGTCCGGCATTTGTACTGTTTTGTACAATAAAGTGTAATAAATCATCTGACACACGTAATGTGTACTAATAGTTTAAATTCGTCATTGTATTTTCATTATCATTTATAACCTTTATAAAGTAAATATTGTAATATTACTTTATATTAAAGAATTAAACTAGGTCCTTTTGTATCTAAAGACATTATATAAGATATTTATACTAATATTATAAAGAAGTAAAGTTTGTGTGTTTGTATAATTGTTAAATTGTAAGGGGTAATCTCGGGATCTACTGAACCGATTTTAAAAATTCTTTCACCATTAGAAAGGCACATTATTGCTGAGTGTCATAGGCTACATTGAATGCTAGAAAAAATTTAAAGGATTTTGTCCACCCGTGCGAAGCCGGGACGGGCCGCTAGTAATATTATAAAGAAGTAAAGTTTGTGTGTTTGTATATTTGTTAAATTGTAAGGAGAAATCTCGGGATCTACTGAACCGACTTTAAAAATTCTTTCACCAATAGAAGGGCACATTATTGCTGAGTGTCATAGGCTATATTGAATGCTAGAAAAAATTTAAAGAATTTTGTTCACCCGTGCGAAGCCGGGACGGGCCGCTAGTATAAAATAAAATCAACTAATCTCAAGCGAACGAACCCTATAACTCAAATTTATCCAGGCGAGGTCTCGGTATATCTCGGTATATGGAAGAGTACTTGCCCGAATAGCGAGTTGTAATGGGTTCGACTCCTGATTGACACCTAAAAAAAATTGATTTTTTTTCTTGCAATAATTCATATTCAACAAATTTATTATATTCTCTTACAACTGTTTGTATCTTTAATCCTGACATTTCGATTCTTTTTCAGTATGAAAATGTAATTTTTCCGCAATGATTTAATTAATACTCCACAGATTTAGCTGATTGACATAATTTACGCAAAAACATTCAAAGTTAACAATCTCAATGAGTTAATGAAACAGTGCCTGCCGCTGAGATTTCGTAATAAACTGCGTTGTTATATATTTATTCATTATTACCCTATACTGTTGGTGGGGGAAGTAATCTCCCACGTATAACTCGAGCATATTTCAAATTTAATCAAGCGACTTAACGACACACGTGCCTGTTGTAATTATTGCCTTTCTCAATCCCGTTCATACGAGAGCGAAGTGAACACGGTCGGGGTTACTAAGTATTGCTTTTTACCCGACTACGCCAGAAGGAGGGTTATGTTTTTCGATGTCGAGAGTTTGTATGTATAATTGTTTCGCACGCTCTGCGGCCTGAACGGCTCGATGGATTTTAGCTTGAGAGGTGTCGTTAGATTCATATTTACTGTAAGAGTGACACTAGGTATATAAAAAAAAAATGGTGGATTTTTGGCGTCAAATTCAAATGTTTGGCATGCTCTGCAGCCTTAACGGCTCGATTCATTCAATAATAAAATTTAAAATGACACCCATCCTATAACCTAAGTCGGAACAAATCCAACAACGACGTTCAATGACGTCACCCGCTTGTTTATAGTAAATGTCAGTCTAAGTTTTAGGTATTATGATTTGACAGCTAAAAGTTTATTAACAAGCAGAGATGTCATAGCATCAAGTAACATGCATGAAAGTGTTTTTGGCGGGTTTTGTGTTAATTTAAACTTTGATGGTGATTTTTATAGATACTAGCTGACCCGGCCACGCGTTACTGTTTCTCAGTTATTATAATATGTAGATGTCGTGTACCAAAATGAATCGGGTTAACGTTTCGGTTCTAAGACTACACATATAGCTAACCGTTCTTAGCCTTCTAGAATGTTATTCTTAGGCTTTTACTGACAATATGGTAACAAACACACACACACACAAAGTATTGTCATAATATAATTAGGATATGGGAAATTAACAAAGTATTAATCAGATGCCAAACGTTAAAGCTATTTCAAATACATTCTTGCGAACTTTTCGTGTGATGTCAAAAATAATTGTTATTTTATTTCATTTATAAACGAAAATTGTCTGCAATTTTGATTCGAACAAACCTAAGAATTGGAAGTAATCTGGCGAATGCAAACTTGATCCGTTTCCCGAATGAAAGATGGCAATCTCAAATAAGGCGGACGTGCCTAGCATAGTCTGGCAACATCGTGGTTTGTATTCATTAGGTCAGTGATACCGCCCTATTGGTTCTGAGACATACCAGGAATAAATATGAGCAGCGTTTTACAAATATGTTCATTTGTTTTTTACTTATTTATAAAAAAAACGTGAAAAAGGATTGGTACAGCAAAGTTTTGAATAATACAATTTTACGGATTTTGCGCATAATTAGTTTTATATTTAATCCTGACGTTTCGACTCCTTAACAGGATCCGTGATCGCAGAATGACTAAGGCAATGGTCGTCATATATTTTCTAATACCTTCACAATATTTTAATCGGGCAAATAAATTATGTGTAAAATCCGTAAAAAAGTTATTTTATTCAAATGTATTATGTTCGCGGAAATGTAAGAACTAAATAACAGTTCCTTTTTTGAAAAACTCCCTAATTGGGCAAGACGCTAATTTTTAAAGGTAAAAATAAACAAAAAAAATACAACAAATAGGTATAAACGATCGATGTGGGAACCATATCTCATATACAGAGTGTCCCAAAATATGGTAAAGCGAAAATCCAGAGGTAGAACGTTCCCCATGTATATTCCGCGTTTTTCGAAGATTTCGAATGAAGTTTTTTCATATTAATAATAAAATTAACCTCAAGTAACTATTTCCGCACTATAATATGTAGTTTTTACAAATGATAGAATAATTATAATTATAGGAATGGATATATATTTAGGTACTTTGTTTAAACGGTACGATATTAACACATTATGCTTAACAAAAACGGATAAAGCTCTACGAGTGAAAAAAAGTTTCCTTAGAGTTTATTTAATCTGTGCCATCTTAAATTGGCGTCAATATTATATAATAATAATATTTCTTACATTCACACCAATTAGCCCAGCCCAAAGTAAGCACTGTAAGGATTGTGTTATGAATACTAGGTTAACAGATATTACATATATGATACATAGATATGTAATAAGTATCGGTATCGGTACTGTGACAGGGATAATATAGTATATATACGAAAAGTAACTGGCTATAAGTGAAAGAGAGTACCTCACCTCTCTCTCTCTTGCCCCTATAGTAATATATGTATATTTAACATAACTCTGTCTCTCTCTATCTTCACTAACTTATATCTCCTCTCAACTTCCATCCGCCTCACCCGATCACACTTTTCGTAACGCTCCCGTCACGAATTAACCAGCTTACTACCCGAGTAAAGCGTGCGTAAAGAAATTTTACTTCAAAAACCCTCTTAACCAATTTTCTAACACCATCTTCAAACACTCTGGGAGTATTTTTTAGCTGTAATTAAAATAAATTAAAAAGGCCTCAGAGAAAAGTTTCGGAGACGTCCAACAAATCATTTCCCGCGAACTCTTTTAAGACAATGTTAATATTACCGCAGCGACAGACAAAATGAATTTACGTCGCATAAATAATAATCTTTTCGTCAAAAGAATTTCCACTCTAATGCTTTGATTGAAAGTTTAATTTTAAGAAGAAGGATTTTCTTAGTTTCGTCGTGGCAAATGACGGTTTGTTCTATATTTAAAATTGTTGTTTCTTAAAATTTAAATAAGGTTTTGCTGTAACTGATCGACAACGATCGAGAGTATACAACGTATACTCTCGGCTAAACAAATTAAATAATTAAGCTACAACTTTGAACTCCATTTTAAAGTAAAAGCAAACAAAGTAAAGACGTAGAGCAGAGGTAGGATGATTTTCTCATACTCAGTTCAGTTTTGTCAAAAATTACATAAGTAACGTTATAGCACCGTATGTGAAATACATAATATCGAATAATAAATAATAATTCGCACCGACGTTCCTGAGTTCGAATCCCTGAAGGGGCAGATGTTTGTGCGATGAATACGAGCATTTGTAAGTGTTTGAGTCACTGTAAATATGTATCTATATCTATCCTAACGGACTAGGGTAACCCCTAGTATCCATAACACAAGACTTATAGTGCTTACTTTGGGCTACGCTAATTGGTGTGAATGTAAGAAATATTATTATTATTATATTATGTATATATTTGCATTTTCATTGTTTAATTAAAAAAATCGACTCAGCTCACAAGTATCTAACTTCTCCAAAGGTTGCGGGTTCGATTCCCGCCTGATATTCACAGATACGATCAGAGTGGTTTTTTTCTATGATAATATTTTTTCAATTTTATTCTTATTTCATTTTCTACGATATTTAATTTAATTATTTCAATGTACCGTGATAATTTTCTTTTTAAAGTCGCAGGGTTCAGGAAAGAAACCCCCCTTAGGGAGAGGGTGCGACCCCTGCGGGTGCTTACAACGCCCACAATTAAAACATGTCGGAAAGAAACATCATTTTATTAACATTTTTTACCAATTATCGTTTGTGACGCAATGAATTCAATTTCTTTAACATTTTTTAATAAACCTAATTCCTTTTCACTTGACTTTTAGGTATTCAATTAAATCCGACATTAGCTTTTTAATCATTTGATTACATGAATAGCTTTTTGATTTGATTATTTTATTCTCAATTAATATTAGACTTGACTTCGTCTCCCGGCTGGTATTAGCTGGTTCGTTCTTGATCCTAAACAAACCCGGGGACCAAAACTGGATCCACGATGGAACAAGCTAACCCAGAATGTGCCTATTCACCGTGGCTTTGAAAACGCACGGGTTATAAGTACTCGGAAGTACAGACGCAGGGAGGGAGTTCCACTCTTTTGCTTTGCGCATTGTAAAAGACGTTGAGAAGGGCTTGGTGCGACTGGTAGGGTGGTAGCCCGTAATGCGTCTGCAAGTCTGATGGAAAAAGGGAGATGGAGGTATGAGCACATGCAGCTCCTGAGCACACTCTCCAAAGTTCAGTCTGTAGAAGACTGACAGACGGATTATAGAGGACAGATTAAAAGTTAAGGTGGAATTAAGCTTAAATTATACATCGTGTTTACCAGGGGAAGTATACTTTTTTCGGGATATTAAGTACCCTATATTTTCTTCATATCCTCTGATAACTTGTATACATACCAAATTTCATATTTTTCGTTGAAGTAGTTTAGGAGTGAAAGCGCAACAAAGAAACATCTTTACGTTGCTTTTTTAATGTATCTTGTAAACAAACAAACATTGAAATCTTTTTTAAGCTACGGGGAAAAGAAAATATAAATATAAAAGAAAAAAGATAAACAAAATAATTAGTTCTTACATTTCCGCGCTTATTACACATAAAAATTAAAAAAAAAAACGGTATTTGCGCATAATTTATTTCATATTTAATCTTGACCTTTCGACTCCTTTACGGAAGCTATGATCAGGATTAAATATAAAATAAATTATGCCCAAATATTGTAAAAAAGTTGTTTTATTCAAATAAAAATAAAAGTGTAATTCTATAATCTAAGATCACAGTTGTTTGTGTTTGTCTGTCCACTCCTTTTCCCGCTCTTTTTCCGTTGTATCAATAACGTTACTATAGCAACGCGTTAACTGCAAGTAGTTCGTCTACCGGACGCTAGATGGCGCTAACGGAAAATATGTAATAATAGAAAAAAATTAAAGAATTTTGTCCACCCGTGCGAAGCCAGGACGGGCCGCTAGTATAGATATAAAATAATTAGATTAGACATAAATAAAGATACAATAGACTTAATAAGAATTGGAGGAAAAGAAATAACTTTTAACTCAGACACGAAAATATCTAAGATATTTATTGAAATAAAGCCTATATTTATTTATTCATATATCACATAAATTTCACAATAACAATTCAAACCAAAATGTCAACTGCGTCACAGAATAAATCAAAGCCCCACAAATTTCCTCGTCAGGATTTGTAAGTTGACGAGGGACTGAACTCTGTAACGATCGAACCACCAATATTTTTGACTAATTAATTCCTCAGTTTTCCATCACCTGGATAGATGGAGCTGTGAACGATTTAATATATTCGTCTATGGTTTATAAGCTTACAGCGAGTCACAGAAGTATTTTAGACAGGAATGTAAAATTTGTGTATATTTTTGTCATTTTCTATATTAACTTGCAATAACGACGGAATTATTATACGTTTGCCATTATTAAATAAAAAACAGGCCAAGTGCGAGTCCGACTCACGCAACGAGGGTTCCGTAAATTTTTTTATTATATTATGATGTAACTAAAAATTTACGGTTTTCGCTATTTTTCCTTTATCTGTGCTTAAAGACGTTGCTTCGTACCAAATTTCAAGATTCTGAGTTCACGGGAAGTACCCTGTAGGTCTTGATTCCCTTGTAAGTGTCGAACATTTGCGGAAATTTGCGGCATCAACGGCTGTATCTTTTGATTGCTTTGGTTTAGAAGTTTGATTTTTTCACAGCTCCAAGGAACAGTAGATTTGAGTATTTGATATAAATTCAAGATACCTCCACACGTTCCTGAGAAAAAGGGTCTTGACAAACAGACGGACAACAAAGTGATCCTATAAGGGTTTTTCCTCGAGGAACGGACTCTAAAAGTAGCATATTTTTGTAAGTAAAAAAGTACTTAAAATCAATAAGAAATAAAAATGGCATATATAGGTACATAAGACATACAAACATTCAACAAAAATCAATAAAAACCTAAAACAAAACTAAAAAAGGCAAAAATAATATACAAAATATATTGTAATATAAAATAACTTTAAAATTAATAAAATATTCATAACCAAAAACTTGTTATGTGATATTTATTTATTTATTTAAGGACTTCCAACAGAGAATGCTTAAAAAAATTAAGATAATGGTTACAATCTGCGTGCTTCTCAAGTTAAAGGATGCAATTAATACTAAATATGCAATAGTGATGTACATATAGACTTAAACATGTGACTCAAGATTGATAAATCTATAATCTAAGATCACAGTGGTTTGTGTGTTTGTCTGTCCGCTCTTTTCCCCGCTCTTTTTCCATTGTATCAATAACGTTACCATAGCAACGCCTTTACCGCAAGTAGTTCGTCTACCGGACGCTAGATGGCGCTAACGGGAAAAATATTTAGGTCGCTAGTCATACTAATAATACCTTAATTAAATAAAAAACAAATAGTTAAGTATTTAGTGTTAGGTTAACAATAGTTATATTGTTATTATTATTCGCGTTCCCTTAAAAAAATCGCAAACGATTCAGTTGATGGTGTGGACTTTTACCGAAATCCAGATGGAAAAAAATACGTTTATCATCCATTAATCATTCATAAACCAGCTTTCACTGATTGCTTGCAATATCCATGTATGCGGGTCTGAATAAGAAAATGCTTGTGCGATGAGGTTGTGCTTATGTAACCGAGCTGGTCGGTTATGTTTCGTTGATACCTACCTGTTTCGTTGATATTCTTTTTTTAAACTCTTCTTATTTCAAAATGATTACTTTTTTCAATCTCTTCGTGTTTTAAAAACAGAACACGAAGTACTTTTCTTTTCGTTATTTGTTATTCTTTTTTAAAATTTTTCTTATTTTCGGAACTTTTTCTTGGTACATTTTCTTTTGTTATTTGGTATTCTTCTTTCAATCTCTCCTAATTTTGAAAACAGAATACGTAGTACTGTTCTTTTCGTCTATTGATATTCGTTTTTCAATCTCTTCTTATTTCGAAAACATAGTACGTGGTACTTATTTTTTGTTATTGTATATTATTTTTCATACGATCCTTATTTTGAAAACAGAGTACGTGGTACATTTCGTTTCGTTATTTGATATTCTTTTTTCAAGCTCTCCTAATTTTAAAAAGAAAATAAATGGTGTTTTTCATTTTTATTTTAAGAAAGTCAACGAACTAATCTCGAAATGAAATTTAGTTATGTGTCGGACGGATTGCGACGCAAAAAATGTTTTGCGTTAACCTGCAAACAAAGTTATAAGATGAATTATCATGATATGTTATATCTGAAATGTGAAATCACAGTTCATATACCTGTTGTTCATAGCAATACATTTGATTAAGAAATAAAAACAACAAATATGTTATATAAACGAATAAATAAGTTATCTACAAAAAGCAATTAAATGACACTAATCAATACTCCACAGAAGGCTTTGAAAACACCTAAGCTTTTCGTGAAATATGTCTATATGATTAAATGAAACATTGAACTTGTTGTCGGCTCTTATTATAAAACTATTTTTCTTGTAGTTTACCCTGCACAAAGGTGAAGCAAAACTATTTTTTTTTCTTTATTTTTGGCTTGCAAGATTTGTGCATTTAGCCAGTGTCAAGTAAATTTAATTGGCAGTTCTTGAGTAATTTCTTTTCTTAATTTGATGATGATGAATGAACAGTAAAATTTATTTTTCCCCCTAGGTTTCAGTAAATGTGTGGTGTTTTACTAAAACCTCCCCGTGGACTTCTTGAGAGAGCAGGAAAAGGCAACTTCCGCTGCTTTGTTACACTTACCAACACTCTTGTATGTTCACAAACACTTAGTGGTTAATAATCCACCATTATTACGCACTAATATCCACCATAACACAAATTTTCACAAGAGAAACAAAACCGCCAATGTGACGCTTTCCGCTCCCGCCAAAAAGTCGAAATTATCTTTATTACGCGCGTTACTTCTTGAGCACTTAATATTAAATTTACCTAACACATAAGGAGAATTAACCAAATTATTAATAATTTTATACTTAAGTAGTCCAGTTAATCTATATTTAATTTAGAATGAGCTCCTAACTCAGGTTTAATACATAAACTAGCGACCCGCCCCAGTTTCGCACGGATGCAATGCTCTACTATATTATTCATTTATTATACATAAAAATCTTCCTCTTGAATTACTCTATCTGAACTGACGACTGTCTGGTACAACGGTAGCGATCCTGCCTTTCGCACCGACGGTCCTGCGTTCGAATCCCCGAAGCGGCAGATGTTTGTATGATAAATACGAGCATTTGTACCTGAGTCATGGCTGTTTGTATATATTTCTATGAATATTACTTATTTATGTATGATATATGTATGTCTATCCGATACCCTAGTATGCTTAACACAAGCCTTAAAGTTTTTACTTTGGGCTAAGTTAATTGGTGTGAATGTAGGAAATATTTATTTATTTAAAAATATTTATCTATTAAAAAAACCGCTTCAAAATCCGTTGCGTAGTTTTAAAGATTGAAGCATACATAGAGATATAGGGACAGAGAAAGCGACTTTGTTTTATACTATGTAGTGAAGGGGACCCCGGCCATCGTGTAATGTTTTTGTAAAGGATAGTGAATAAATATTTTTCATTTTCATTTTTTTCAAATGGTTGTAGTACAGTTTTATTTACATTATAACCTAAAAAAGATAATTATATTCCGACAATCATTATATCCTATAATATTTTTGGGTTCCTTACTACGTACCGTAACGGAACCCTTATAAGGTCACTTTGTTGTCCGTCTGTCAAGACCCTTTTTCTTAGAAACGCGTGGAGATTTGGTACGGGTAAGGACAAAAAAAATGAAAACCCGTAATTGGTCATAATATCACATTAAAAATATTTTTCGTGAATTATATTTGCAGTTGAAATGTATGGGAGTTCACATATTTCAATTAAATTGTTAATATAGTTTGTTTTTTGGTTAGAATCAAGAACATATTCATCATAAGGAACCCTTTCCGAGCGAGTCCGACTCTCACTTAGCCACTCAAATAGGAAAAAAAAAAATTTTATTTTTCCTCTCTTATCTCATGACATGCGTCACCATTTCAAAAGTTGCCTAACTAATTTAGGTGACGAGCTAGGATTAATTGAATTCCGTGGTGCGCCGCCGCACCGAGCCTGTTTGAGTTCGTTCTACCAAGTAAAATAATTACTCGATGAAATAAAAAGGCTTTATTTAATTATTTTAACTAACATTGTATTAACTATAACAAATGTGAGATAATAAACTTAAGGCGGTTAACACACTGCACCGCGCCCCGTCGCGTAGCGCGTGGCCGCAGATTTTAAGATTGTATGCAAGAATCTCAATTAATATAGAAAACACGCCTATGACAACACACTGCCGACGCGGGAACGCGCGGGTAGGCGCCCCGTCGCTTTTTGTCGCTACGCGCACCGCGGCGGGACGCGTCTCTAGTGTGTGAACCGCCTAAGTGTTAGAACTGTAATTACATCAATTATATATGTTGACAATATTTAATAAATCATTGTTACTTTATGATAAACTAGCTGACCCGGCCACGCGTTTCTTTGGAATGTTTGGACAATCGATTCGAAAACAGCCATTTAGTTTTATAATTTTATATATTTCTTGCATTTTTCAATGCCATCTTAAAAGATGTATTATTTTAATAGAAAAAGATTTTTAACTTTCGGACATACTTTATTACATACATACATAAAAATAACCCCTGTTTCCCTCAGGGGTAGGTAGTGTTCTGTGTTGCTATTCCTGTCTGTCACCAAACGCGACAACATCATTTATAATGCGAACAGCAAAGGAGTAAAACTCCCTCCCTGCGTCTGTGTTTCCGAGTACTTATAATGCGTCCATTTTCAAAGCTAGAGTGTATAAACCATCTGGGTTAGCTTGTTCCATCGTGGATCCTGTATTGGCCCCCGGTCTGCGTATTGCCACAGACACCCATAGTCTGTACTCAATCGCTTCGTGCTCATTAAAAAAATGAATATTCTGAAGCAAACTGCCTATGAGTACAGACCAATCTGTATAAATAAACAGTTTGCTCGCGAATTTCTTGGGCTCGAGCTTGATTTTGATCAAGAGTAAACCCATTAAAAGTATTGGATTAGAATTAAAAGTTTTTGATGTCAAAATTTGACATAATACGCTTGTACTTTATCTACAGTGTCACAGATTTAAACTATGTTTTACAGCAAATAAATAATTTCAATTTCAGTTCTTATACCTAAATACCGGATCCTCAACAATAGAAAAAAAAAATTGGTTGTCAGTAAAGTCAGTTTACGGACGATAATTTTACGTGATAGCGTCATAAGAAAACATTGATGAAAAATTGCATACTTTTATGAATTGAATTGAATTATTATCACTGAATTATCACTACATAGTATAAAACAAAGTCGCTTTCTCTGTCCCTATATCCCTATGTATGCTTAAATCTTTAAAACTACGCAACGGATTTTGATGCGGTTTTTTTAATAGATAGAGTAATTCAAGAGGAAGGTTTATATGTATAATACATGCATAATATAGTAGAGCATTGCATCCGTGCGAAGCCGGGGCGGGTCGCTAGTTTAGTATAATACAAAGAAGGAGTTAATTGTTTTTTTTTTCTCGATACATTAACATTAATTTGTTGTATTAAACAATGGAAACCACATTAACTTTTCACTTCATAAAGTGGAAGAGAGATAGATGCGCCACGACTCGAACGCTTAGGACGTTCGTGCCTCTCTATCGCTTGTTCCGGGCTCTCGCTTACACGCTCAGCTCAGGCGGAACGTTACACTTTTTGGTGCGTGCAGCCGGCGTTTAACGATATATAAGGTTATCACGTCTAAAACATGGTAAAATAATACCAAATATTGACTTATATAGACTTTATAAGAAAGAATATAAGGCGATTTATTGATGAGCGCAATCTTTTATTAATGCAACGACGTAAGCGACGACCTTAAAAATTGATGAAAATGTATGAGTGATTGCATTGGGAGTTGACCCGATTGCATGCGCCTACAGATTTGCATAATTTGTTCTGAAATTTGCACAACAGATATTATTTTAAGTACAATACGAGAGTATTATACTCAATTCAATCCAATAATTTTATTTTAAAAACAATAGTTGACATTTGTTAGTAATAAAGTGTTAATACTGAAAAAAATTGTTGTGTGTACTTATGTACGTAAGAAATAACACTTCTTTAGCGTAACTAAACATAGGTAACTAAAAATTTCCTCCCGTGTGCCAGTACTCTTTGTTTGTGAAAAGAAAGATAAATTTATAAATCATATATTGATCAGTAAGAAGCATCAAAAGATTAATAGATTTTCTATATATCTGTATACAGAATCAAGTAATATAACAAAAACCATTAAAATAAACTGTTTAACCAATATTAATGTAAAAATAATAAAAAAATATATTATAAACAAATAAAATCAATAATTACACATAAAAAGTTTGTAAAATATAAAACCGCTTTTAAATAAAACTGTTATAATGTCATTATATAATATCAAATTGTTATTATAATCTTAATATATATAAATTACGTGTCACGTTGTTTGTCCGCGATGGACTCCTAAGCTACTTAACCAATTTTGATCAAACTTCGTAACTATCTGTCATTTGATCTAACTCAAAAGATTTTAATTTATAACATTTGATTTTAATTTATAACACAAAAACGCGTGGCCGGGGCAGCTAGTATTATATAAATTATTGTTAAACAACATATACAATTTAAAATCACACACACATACTTTTACGGTAGATAAAATATGCGATATATGATAAACCTAACCTAACCATAAGGTTGTGACGGGGTGCAGCCGGAGAAATAAAAGCACTCAAGGTCACTTGTTTTTATATTTAAGGAATTAAGGCACAACTGAAACAATTATATAAAAAAGGTAAATTACACTGAATACAAAAACAATTTCACATTTATCACTAAAAACATATTATAAAAGGTAGGGCTACTTACAATAGTGCCTTAAAGAAACTTAAATAGACTTATAAACAGGAACTGGTGGTACAGAATATATATACAGGAAACTTGTGAATTATGCTTATGAGCTTATTATACTTGTGAGCTTATTATAACTGCTCAGCACTATAAATATATTTAAATAATTTGTTATCGGTGAGTCAACCATTCTACGCGCTGACTCTGGTAAGAATAATCTTCGAACAAAACAAATAAAAAGAGACAGACAGTAAATTTAAAATAGGAAACAGAGACAGACAGTAAATTTAAAACAGGAAACGAAGAGAAAAGAAAATATGAAAAATGGCCAGAGAAGAGCGCAATGAAAGCAACGAGTCGCCAATATAGCTATGGCGCCTCGTTACAATACCCGCTCCCCCCTGGAAGACCTAGTTTAGATATTTCATAGTCTATCGAAAAATAATGCGTTAAGCTGTAAGCAGTATGTTACAGTTCAAAATCTTTCGATAGTTTACAATCTCGCGAGATAGATTATAATGTAACGGTATTTACAAATTATACATTATACGTATTACATATACATATAATTGCTCGTGACTGTACCTACGTAAGAATGTTCAGTTATACGGTTCAAGTTTGACGTGTGGCAAGACTATCAATCCCGGGGCAAGATAATCCAAGCACTAAGATTATTAGACGTCTGAAGGCGTCGCGTCTTAAACTCCGGGGACGAATAATGCGACGTCTCTTTTCATATTAAGCTTAGCGCAAGTATCTTGTTTACTTTTGAGCTTAAAAGAGTTTATTCTTATAACGCTTTCAAGAATTATAACACGAATACGTATTTCTCACGTTTTTCTCAGGTCGCTTTCTTGTTTGTCTGTCTGTCTGTCTGTCTGAGCAGTTGGATTCTTGCAACTCAATTTTGAGGCACTTCCCGGCCACCTAGCGAGCTGAAATTTTTGGAGCAAGTCAGAACCCGATGACAATGCATCCTAAAACTTTTAACTTTCTAGGTACACTTTCAGGTCAACTTTCACTTTTGTATGGGGCTTATCCGATTATTGCGCAACACATGGTTACTTCGTTAAAAAGAATAAAATAATAATACTAGATTTAAAAATCTAGAAATCCCACGTTTTTCAGTGACCAAAAAACAAATAAAATAACCCGGCGGGGCCAAGCGAGGGGCCACTCAAAACGTGGGGGCGCATGTTACTTATGGAGATGTAATGAGATGTATGATATGCATAGATGTTGAGAGTATTTATAAATAGTAAATGTAGGTTATTATGTTAGCTGGTATGTCTAAAAATGTGTTCTCTCAATATCAGTATGATATTAGTTAAAGTTCCTGAATTATTAATGAATTAAAAGTTATATATTTTGAAATAAATCAGCACATAAAAATAACTGTATAATGTAATTTCAAGCAAATGTCAAATCAAATGTCACAAATAAATTATAAAATTAATAAATAGATAATGAAAATTATAAAAATAAACGTAATAATATGCTATCATAGAGGTATAATTAAATATATGATTTCTTTAACAGAAATTCACTATTTTATACTTTTTAAATATTCGCTTTTATATTTTAATAGCTTTCCGCCCGCGGCTTCGCCCGCGTGGAATTCGGTTATATTGCGGTATAAAGCACAACTATAAGAAAACTTCTCATTCCCACGGAAAAATCTAAGAAGCGCGATGTAACGCTGGATAGTATACTTTAGTGATTTCAGGATTAGTAGATGTAAAAAAAACAGTTTAGACGATAAAACAAATTGTACGTCATCCCTCGGGAATTCCCCATTTTCGGGGATTCTTTATCGTATCATTTAGCTTCTAAATTTACATGTTTATATTCGTTTGCAATATTTTACCTTGTTTTAAATGACACACAGCGCCATCTACAATCCATCCATCAAGCAAACAATATTTTTGTTTTTCCTCGGGAATATCAATTTTTTCCAGGATAAAAAGTACCCTATTATTTAATCCGGACTTTTATCTTTACGTCTGCAAAATTTCAAAGCAATCGGTTCAGTAGTTACGGCGTGAAAGCGGAACAAACAAACAAACTCACTTTCCGATTTATAATATTAGTAAGGATTGCGTTCAATGTATATTATAGATATAGTTAACAGTGAAATGACTCATTTTATCGAGTTCATACTTCACCGTACAACTTTTAATCAACTTTTACCTCCATGTAGTTAAACTCAAACAATTTGCATATTATTTCCGGCGGTACTAACATAAAGGTGGATCGTTTGATGTCGCCGCCGGTTGTTTTTCTATCGCATTAGTGTTGTGGACAGACCACACGCCGCCGGCGACATAATTCGGCAAACACGTGGCAGTGGAGTCCCAAAACCCGGGAAAGTTAAGGAGCAATAACGGAACACAGAGACCGACTAAGGGGCATAAATAAGATATTGTTTTATTTAAGTACCTACACATAAAAAACAACCACATTTCCGAGCCCTCAGGTGGTAATAAATATTGTAGAAAATATAAGATCGCGTTGTAAATGCTTAAACAATAAAATAAATACATTACATACATATTTATTACGTTCACCAGGAGCTGAGATGTGTTAGTTTTTTTATTCTTTTGAAAATTATTGATTGCTATTGCCTATTTATCTCAATATAATAGAGCAATTAGTTAATAAACCACCCACCACATCTCTAGTATATTTTACTGTACTGTTTCCACTACATTGTTACATTCATGAAGAGAATAATAATATCAAATCGTACGCCTTCTAATGAATACAATATAGATCGACCATAGCTTACTTTTTTATTAAAGGGTGATTAAAAATAGGTATAACAAAGTCATTTAAAGTTATTTTTTTACTCTGCCGTGGATCAGACGGGTATGCGGAAAATGAAAATCTCTGAATATGGAGTTTATTTCGATAATCTCCAAGCTTAGCAGATGGGTTGGAAACAGTAATTAAAGACCATAGTTTGGTAATTGCTGCTTTCCATTTTGTGGTCTATTATAGGTGTACGGTTATTACATCCAGTATTAGTCGCCTCTTAGTGTCGTAAGAGGTGAGGCGAGTTCTTAAGTGGGAAGGGTTGATTTTATAAGTACTTTTGTATCGATCTTTTAGCTGTTAACAATTAAGGTATGTATATGAGTTCACTTGGGTACTGACTACTATATTTTATTTTTTTATTTAATTTAAATTGAACTGCTCCTTTTTTATGTCTAAAGAAAAGATTACTAGAATAAATTAAACTTGTCTCAGATGTCATAAAGGCTTAAAAATACAAAAATGTAATAGATCAGACAATATTTTTTTTATTTAGAATAGGTTGCTCTTGATCCCAATCAAGCCCGGTGGCAAAGACAAAATCCACGATGGAACGAGCTAACCCAGAAAGTGCCTATTCACTCTGGCTTTAAAAACAGACGGGTTATAAGTACTCGGAAATACAGACGTAGGGAGGAGTATTAGTATTAGTATTACCAGAAGCAACATAAGGAAGAATGCTGAGAAATCACGGAAAATCGAATTGTTTCAAAAATACAATTAGTCTCTGAGTCCGTCCCTGGCGAATCTTGCCAAATATTTAAATTGTTCTCGTAGCTCTCAGTCCTAATTATGATTACGCTTTTGTGGGATTCCTTGTTTTCGACAAGCCTTTGTTTTATATTTTTATTATACAGTCTTTTATGTTCTGCTACGCACCGTGGTATGATCTTTTTCCTTGGCCAAGTTAAATAATAGTTTTATATTATTTTGCTTGTTTTTAGTTTATATATTTCTGTCATTTAAAATTTTTAAGCGGGAACGGGACTTTGCACATTTTGGTGATTGTGGTTATAAAAAAATTTTTTGACGTGATAACATCTTATAAATCGATGAACACTGGCTGCATGAACGAAAATGTGTAACATTCCGCCTGAGCCGAGCGTGCAAGCGAGAGCGCGGAACAAGCGACAGAGACTAGGGATGTTGCGCATATTCGCATCCGCATCCGCATATGCGGAACATCCGCATCCGTATAAATTGATGCAGAGCTGATGCGGATGCAGATGTGTAGCACCGCCATGATGCTCGATTCATCACTTGACGATGAGGAGAGTCAGGAAACACCAGATAATGTCAGCCCTAACACAATTCTTAAGAAGGAGTTACTTACTTTCCGCAATAAAAAGCGAATTAATTTAAATGAGAGTCCTCTTAAATGGTGGAGTGTTAATCAAAGTGAGTTCAAACTGTTATCTTAAATAGCACGCAAATTCTTATCAGCGCCACCAGCCAGTGTTCCAAGTGAACAGTTATTTAGTAGCACGGGCTTAACATACGAACCCTTGTGAAACAGACTGGATCCGAAAAGTCAGCTAGTTTACTTTTCATTAAATATAATGTTCCAATATTTAAATTTAATTACTAAAATAATTAATTATCATTATTTTTTATAATTCTTTGTATTATACAAAATAATGATAATTCAATGAATATCATTAAATTCAATCAATAAAAGTATACAATTTTTCATCAATGTTTTCTTATGACGCTATCACGTAAAATTATCGTTTGTAAACTGACTTTACTGACAACCAACTTTTAGTGGATATTGGTGTGTAATAATAGTGGATTATTAAGCCCTAAATATTAGTAAAAATGCACAAGAGTTGGCAAGTGAAACAAGCTTGCAGTTCAAGCACTGAATGTTTCTTTGATCTGAGTTCAATTGAGTGAGTACTTGACCGGATAGTGGTTATTCATTTAATCACATTCGAATCCAGAACGAGTAGTTACCGTTCTAAATGATAATATGACAATTTGCTCAAGTAACTATTGAAGTTATACTTCTTATAGCGCGTTTGGGAAAAATGATGACAGTGAATTTTTACGATGCGCGTGCGCACCGACACACCTAAAAGCGACACGATGATATCGATACACTAAACTAGATATATTATTAAAGTGAGATTAAGTGAATAGGGTCGAAGAATTCAAAAGGAGATCGCTAACCAGTCGTTTGATATAAAGCTTTTTTGGGTGCTTTTTGTATATGGGGTGGTAATGTATTCCGGGGTCGTATATCCTTTTTTATCCAGGGGATATCTTTATGGATTACCTACCGGGTTAACGGCGGGAATATGTGACAGGAAATTGGTGAAGAGCAAACTTCACATCTTAGCTCACCGCCACAAATTTGCCTGTCGGTCGGTCTTCTACGGATTGTTTTTTGGAGAGTGTGCTCAGGAGCTACATATGCTCATACCGCCATCACCTTTCTTCCATCGGACATCCAGATGCACTGCAGGCTACCACCCTTTCTTGGTTGCTATTCCTACCTGTCGCACCAAGCGCTTCTCAACTTCTTTTATAATGCGCGATTCGGGGGATTCTAAGGTACGTGTTAGGAATCCCTCCAACATGCGACTCTTTAGTGTAATGGGTAGTATAGCCTGAAGTGTTACAGTTTGAAACAAAATTAGTCATATGCGTAAAGTAGGTATCGACGATCAATCAATATTATGAGACATAAAATTGTTCCTGTCTTTTGGAATGGCGGATAAAGTATTCAAAAAGCAAGTCACATATAAAAAAGGTTACCGAGACATCGCCGCATTCGCCGCAGTCATAAAGTATATACAGGGGTTGTTTGGCAGACTGCCAACAGATACTGGTTCGATGATCCAGTAGTGTCTGCTTAAATTATTTTTATAATTGTTGAAGTTTTTTCTTTCGAGCATCAAATACATTGTTCTGAATCACAAAATTGGAAACAAAACGCTTAGTGCGACTCTTTGGTATATCATCCATATTAATTGGTACCTATTTGTATGTGTAGTTTAGTGGGTATTAACAAATAACATGTATATAATGTGGGACACCACGACGGTATCGTTTTAGATTGACAGTTGAAATACAGATACGAATCCCATCGGTTGTTTTGTTACCGCTCCTGTCCGCGATAGTTTAGTATGTTTGGTATTTGGATGAAAAATTGGGATGGCGGAACAAGGCTGTGCAGTTTCACGGGCATTGTACAGTCTTAACCGATTCGTTGCGGATGGTACGTCTGCCGTGCCATAACTTTTTTGCGTGTGGCGTAAGGCACGGGAGTCATTTTTCAATCGGTGATAACTCCTTTAAATTAAGTTTTAGGGATATCTACTCAGAATAAAACTATCTTAATTTTTCACGCAAATCAAGCTCAAAGCCTTTGTTTCTGATAATTGTATGTCGCAACGAATCGGTAAATTGCATATACCTAAATCCACTTAATTAAGCTACATAGCGAACTACATTTGCGCTTTTATATTTTAAACTAGCTGACCCAGCCACACGTTGCTGTAGCACAGTAATTTCCATTTGCTATATATTTTTTTAAATCAAATCAAACTATCAATTAAAAGTTTGATATATGCACTGGAAATCAATTTTAAAAGTTTGTAGAAATACGATACTCTCACAATAAAATCACAATAGTAATACGATACTAGGATGACGTCTAAATATCATATTATGAATGTTAATTATCTTTGTATCTTGCTCATTTAAGAAATCTAGTATATTATCTTATTTATGTCTGTATAGTAGCCAAGTAAACTAAGAACTATATAATTATAATAACTATGAAACTAAACTAAAACATAATTTATCTTTAGACCCAATAAAATGTAAGTTAATTAAATAGCATTGGATACAGGGTGGTAAAAAGGTGAAGGATTCCAATCGCGCTGTTGGCTGGAGCAGCGCCAAACCGAAACGATGCGGTCTAAGGCTAATTACTTAACAGTGGACTGCCTGGCAGTTCTCGTGTAGATTTACAACGTTTATATTTATGTGCTGTTAATTTATTTGAAAACGAAATTGTTAGAAAACAAATTAGATATATATGGCAGTTAATAACGATCTTCGGTGCAACGTTAGCAACCCTGCCCTTCGCACCGACGGTCCTGGTTTCTGTCTCGGAAGATACAGATGTTTGTGTGATGACCAGCATGTACCTGTGTCATGGGTAGTTTATATATTTTTTTATAAATATTACATATATTAATGTCAGATATGTATGTCTATCCGTTGTCTTGGAAACGTACTATAAAAATAAACATAATTGGTGAGGTTAAATAAAAAAAGTAAAAATGGTAGATTGATTCGGGGGTATCTATAGATTTATTTTATTGTCTATTAATTATCCATAATTCAGAATGCTGTCATTATTCAATTACCATAAAAAAACTGAAGTCGAGACTGTATGCTCTTTGTACCCTTCGCCTTTCATTGTAGGAAAAACATGACCAAAAAAAAATATGCATTTGATGTTAACCTGTCAAAATGCCGGATTATACATGGTGACTTTGAGTCCGCTAGCATCCGTTTAAATTTTTAATACGTTTAAACTAACTACTAACAGTACTCGCCTTGATAAAGGGGATGTGTGTTCAAATATTGCCTGTCACCTGAGATTAGTTGATTGTTTTTCATTATCATAATATCCTTACATATAACAAACTAGCAATTAAATTCTTAAATAACAGAAACTATAATGAAATATTATACTTTAAAATAAAGCAATTTTAGTATTCCATAGTATACTTTGTCCAATGTATCCTACTTTTGACAGGTGTCACTTCCTTATTGCTACGTACTAAGGTTGCGTTTGTTTCCTTATGTTTCGCTTGACATTGCAATAGCAACTTTATACCATCTATATAGATGTCAACAGTCAAAAGTATCATCCTACATTGGACAAAGTATAACACAAAATTTATGTTTATTTTTTTTCGAAGAATATTAACAACGCATAATTAAAATTCTCGTTAGCTCGTAGAGGCAAGCTGAATGCTTGTTACGATTAATTCCACGTCCGTAGTACATCGGCGAGGATCGATCTCCGCTTGGGTTAAAGTTGACATCTCAACCGATGTGCTGCAACCACCTTAACCTTAAATTTACCCTCATTATAACAAAAGAACGGCCTGGTTCCTTTTATTCCCGAATTTTCCGTGCATGGAATAAAAGGTCCTATTTACTTAGTACATTTTCATTGTTCATGTGGCACAATGCAATTAGACGAACGTGACATGAGTGTGCTATTGAAGAGTTCGTTGATGTTGAGTAATTCGCTGCGTTTTATTTCTTACATACCGTAATATCCGGCGACTTCGTCCGTGTGTAAATACGTGTAATCATACGATAACAATTCGACTCTTTTCAGAAATGCTAAGTTGTTGTCGGGTGGCCCTCCTTGGCCCCGATTTGGAGCATCGCATCGTATTGCCTGCTTGCATTATCGCTTCGCATTCGCTTAGTTTTTCTGACATTTTTTTTGTACACATTTTTAGTGGTCGTAGCGTAATGTTAAATGGCCTATAATCGTCCATTACAATTAGGCTGTCGATGCAAAAAGACTTGTAATTTTAGATATTAGCAAGTCCTAACAAACTTTATAATATAATAAAGACCTAGAGACATAGTTAAACAGAAAAATATCTGTATCATTATCTTGTTTTCACATTAACCATGATATGAAATTATGTATTCACAGATAATATAGTATACATATAGATTATAATTCTTTGAGAAGACCATCTGTCTTGCTAGCATCGTGAATATTTATAGTTGTAATTTTTATTCAATTAGGTACCTTATTAATTTTTAATAAGTACATATATAAAATTAATAAAATGAATTAAGTTGGTCATAATATCATGTGAAATAATATTGTTAATTTAATATTTATGTCATTTAGAAATTGATAACTCCATATCCATTTTCTAGATCTTGCTTCACATAAATAAATCTTCGAAATCATTTTCGTTGAGGATTTTTCGGCACTCTGTATAACGTCACCGCCATTAGTTCCGTTGTTTGGTTGAAAGGCAATTTCCATTGAAATATGCTCACTTAGCTTTTAAGATTAAGTAAACAATTAAGTAATTTCCTACGCCTGTGGCAATTATCTGAAGCTTATTAGAAATACACCAGTCATCTCCCATCCGCTTCGCTAAGCGTAAATTTTTGCAAAAAATTCTAAAAAATTATGGATTGATTAATGACAATTAAATCAATTATTCAACCAAACATTTACTAATGAAAGGAAATAAATATTCGCCCAGTGAGGCGGGCGGGTGACGGCTAGTCAGCTTATAAACGTAAAGTTTCTTTACTAACTGTAAAATTCGACACTTTTGCCAGCGTCTCAGTAGCTCAACGGTTAGAACACTCGCCCGGATAACGAAAGGTCGTGGGTTCGAATCCCACCTGGGAGCTCGGAGGCGTAGTTGTTTTTTACACACGTATTTTATACGTTATCTTCAGTTTTCTTATTTAAATTTTCACGTTCTTATTTTACGACAAATAATTAGTTATTAAGATTAAGTACAGAAAAATAATGACTGAAATGGTTTATAGCAACCCACGGAATACAATAAATTCGGGATTTTTTTTTATAAAAGTGAATCGAAATAAAAGGCAAAGGGTCCATCGAATCCAAAGAATAAGTAATCTCAAACCATCTACAGATTTTCCCGCGTCGATTGGTTCAGTAGTTTTGACGTGATTGCGTGACAAAGAAAAGCATTTTCATTATATATTTATAGATGACCAAAATATTACGGAAATTGACAATTATAATATTAAATGAGGCTTTATTTTTATAAGGTGTTTCACGTACTAGTCTGCTTGAATATGCATTATGTTCGCCGCTTGAGTTGTTACGGAAATTATGCTATTAATTGATTAAAATCTTCAACTTGAGTCATGAATGTTAATTTCTTTTATAATGGCTATTGCTTTGCGTAGGTTCTTTTAAATACATTCGTACATATTACATACGAATTTTATTAATACTTGTTTTTTTATTTATTTTGTATGGGTAAACTCTTGATCCCTTTGATCAAGTCCGGGCTCCAAGATAGGATCCACGATGGAACGAGTTAACCCAGGTGCCTGTTCACCCTGCTTTTTAAAACCGAATTTATAAGTCCTCGGAAATACAGACGTAGATATAGAGTTCCACTCCTTTGCTGTGCGCATTATAAAAGATGGTGAGTAGCGCTTGGAGCGACAATTATGAATAGCAACCAAGAAAATGGGTAACCCGCAGTGCGTTTGGTTGTACGAAAGAAGAAAGCTGGTAGCGGTATGAGCTTATGAAACTCCTGAGCACACTCTCCGAAGTATTATCTGTATAAGACTGTCAGACAAGCGACTTTAAAGCGGTGAGCTAAGGTGTGAATCTTGCTTATCACCAAACCTCAACTTTGCCTTGAATTGTGTCCAGTGCAGTAAGTTGGTATTTTGTTGAGCCTAATAACTTTTAAAATCTGATAGATAGCTTAAGAAACACTTAAAGAAAATTCAACAGGATGTCAGGGTAGCTGAATTGGATGAGAAATCGCCGAGAATTTTGACAGTTTTTTATAGTATGATGTTGTGCTATTGACTGTGCCATATTTGTAGAAAAAATATAAATAAAACAAAATGAGATGCAACAAAAAACGTAAACCAAAGTAAAACGAGAATGTGGGCATATCAAAACCAGAACCAGAATTAAAACTTTTAACTTTTTAATTAGATTCGCCTGCGGCTCGGTTCTTTTTACTAATTACACTCTTTTACAGACGCGAAAAATGTGTCCTAGCAAAATTGGAAAAAAGCTTGCTATGTTTCCGAATATATAGGTTTAGAGAAACGGGAGTGATCCTATTTTTTGCTCCAATGGACCTGGGTTCGAGTCCCGGAAGGGGCAAATGTTTGTGTGATGAATACGTCCATTCGTACCTTATTCATGGATATTTATATATATTTTTGTAAATATTACATATCTATATATCTTATATGTATGTCTATCCGTTTGTAATCATAACACAAGCGTTATTGTGCTTATTTTGGGCTAAGCTAATTGGAGTGAATGTCACAAGCATCCGCCCTTTCCGGAATCCGAACCCGGGACCGTCGGTGCGGAAGGCAGGATCGCTACCATTGCACCAAACGGTCGTCATGTGGTGTTAATGTTTTTTATATTCTTATTCCTTAATTAATGACGTACGTATATAGTACGTCAACTAAGAGTATTATCGTTCAAAACTTTTACCTTGCATGGGAATTCGGACACATGTTTTTCAGTACTTACCTAGTCTCAACTGTCCAAACAAATTTAAACGACTTGTCGCATATGCGAGGAGAAAACTAGTTAAAACAATATGTATTTATTTCCTTAGAAAATATTGCTTCATTTTATGTATAAATTTATTATAAATTGCCATTACATTTTAAAATGGTTATAATATACAATACAGATATGGCTTAGATTACGTAATTAAGTGATAGGTCTAGTTATAAAAAAATACTAAAATCGTGCCATCAAGGATGGTTATTTTTGTATTCGTATATGTTATGGGCGAAGTGATTATTGCGGACAGTATGAATAATACCCGGGCCAAGTGATTAATTACAATCTAAACTCGCCTATTTATCACATTGTCCGGGCATTATGAATAATGCCCAGTGCCTATTGAGCAGAGTGATGTAAAGCATGTTTAATACTTTCAAATTAATACTTAGATAGACCGAGCATTACAAGTAGTGAAATCAATTCTCGGGTAGAGAAATAATAAAAACATGTTTTATAGTTTAGTAACCTAACCTAACCTAACCTTTTTTTTGTCGAGGGAGAAATGCGGCCTTATACATACTCCGTAGCTGGGCGGCTACGGAGTTATGTGGGGCTCACCTCCGTGCATCCACCCAGTCAGGCCCGGTCGGTGCCCGGAGGCATACACACTAAAACTCCCTCGGTGTGCCCTCTCTGCCGGTTAGTAGCGACCCGGGATCCTTGTAAGAATCCCGGGTCGCTAAGGTTAGGTTAGGTTAGGTCCCGGGTCGACCTAACCTAACCTAACCTTTTTTTTTAACCTAACCTAACCTAAATCAAATCAAAACAATAAGCCGAAGAGGCATCGTGCGGCTATTGCAAGGTCACGCGCTGCCCCTTTTCGGTCTCTGATTGGTTAGCGCGCGTCACATGTTTGTTTCCGGCCCCGCACCGCAGCGCACCACGTAAAAATTTACCTATTAATCACATTGCCCGATCATCATGTAGCCATATTCATAATGCCCGGGGAATGTGATAAATAGGTGAGTTTAGATTGTAATTAATCACTTGGCCGGGCATTATTCATACTGCTCGCATTTATCACTTGGCCCATAACATAAACCTCCAATACAACCTGCCATGTTGTATAGCCTTGATGACGTTTGACGTTCTTGTTAGAAAAAGAGAGAGAGGGAGACAGATAAGATAAAATTAAATAAAAAATTGAAAAAAATGAGATTTATATTATGATTTATAGCGTTAATTTTTGGTGTTACAATCGTACATAGTTTGTAGTCGTGTATGAGTGAGAATGATAGTTAATTTGTACCTATTGTGCGTCTAAGATCTTTAACTTGAAATGGTTGAACTTGTTTTTATAAAACAAGTCTTAAAACTACCCTTAGAAAACCTAATTTCGAATTATAAAAACTGAATCCAAATCGATTTACCCGTTTAAGAGCTATAGACGCACTCAAGCACGCACGCACATAGCGGATAAACTTATAACACCCCTCTTACAGAGAGATGATGATACTCGATTCATTCTCATGATGAATTGAATTTAAAACTATAACAGTTGGCTACGCCCGCCTCGTGAGTTTAAATGTGGCGACGAAGTAATTACGCCTGGAAACTTTTGAGACGGATCACGGACGGAGTTTCTGCGCTGTTGCTAGTTATGCATTTATTTTATTTTCAACTTATCTTTATTTAATTTGAGCGGAACAAACATTAAATAAGATAGTTTAGTTTTTACATTTTATAAAATACGAATATTGAGGGACTTGTGTCCCTGATTTGACTTATGTCAGTGTTATCGTATGGTAATTTTAATTGTTTCTTAATATTAATAATTTGATAAATGATTTCATTGGAATTTATTATATTGGCAACACTGACATTAGAGCGGGCCAATCAGAACAAACCGTATAACTTTGCGTTTTATGGCGGGGCAAAGTCTAAGACAGATTGGAAAAGCGTCCGGCGCTTTGATGTTTTACAGCATTTGTACAATAAAGAAGTCTAGTCTAGACTGTTGTTCAGGCGTAAAAGTAATCTATTTTGTAATGCAATTAAAGTATATCAGTATCCAGTCTCTTTATTTTATTTTAATCGCAGACAGAGAATGCTTAAATTAAGAAATATTAATTAAAATCATTCCAGTCATACAAGAAAGGCTGCCTATCTTAGTAATTTTGATTCAGAGCGATCTTTTGCCTACGTTCTGACAATATCAATAGGTGTTATAAATTGTTATTTTACATATACACATCACAATCACACGTACACACAAACACATATACAAGGTGTTACAAAAATACTCGTAAAGCGGAAACGGGGTTAAATGGTCACTTACAAAGAGTCAATTTACAATATTTGAAAACCCTAGTATCATAGTACGACTTACCGCCAAAATTAATAAAAAAAATTTTTTTCCATTTATGTGCCAACCCTCCTTCAATATAATAAAAGAGTGAATAACACAGAATGTTTATTTATATTAATTCCATTTTTCCATTTATTCCTCTTATTGAGTTTGCAAACCTTTTTGAATGAAAAACTTAAAATCCGTTAAAGGAGTAAGAGAATGACAACTTACTAGGGTTGACAATACTTTTCACTGTGATAATTGATAACATTTTTTAACATGTTGTATAAACACACACACGCAAATAATTGCTATCAATTAATTTGCATGTAAAACACTTACATCTCACTTAGAGTGAATTTAAGATGAAAACGGATGAATGAAGTGGATATGATGAATTGACTCGGATCTTTTATTTCGTTTTGACGTGACAACGTCTTATAAATTGGTTTGCCGGGTGACACTTCAAGAAACTGCGTTACGCTCCGCTCACGTTATGCGCTTACAATGAGAGCGAGTGAGAGGCACGCGTCCCTTCCACTCGGGCATGGTTAGCCCGCCTAAGAGCGAGAGAGACAGACATAAAAAGTGGAAGGGACGCGTGCCTATAAATTAATGTTTTAAATATAATTCTTTGTTTAAATAAATGTTTTAAATTGTTACTATTATTTCATCCTTCTTCCTACTATACGAATGAATATTCACATTAAATTATTTTACCACTCAAAGTCGTTGTCACGTAAAACTTTCGCCCGTATACCGACTTTACAGGCAACCAACCAGTTTTTTTTTTAAACATTACTGTATTTGTGTTGCAGAAGGATGTTTGTAAATGTATATAAATAAATAAGTAGGTCGAATAAGCCGTTATTTTATCCGGTCACCCAGATAACTGGGCCGGGCGAGATTATACCCGGGCCGGACTATCATTTATTTAAGCATACATGTTCAGAGGGGGCTCGTTATATTAACGGCGGTGCCAAACCGTACATTCGGAGGATTATGTCTGTAGAACATTCTTCCACTACTACTTACCCTATACTATTGTACATTACGAAGGTTGACATTCGACCACTTATCATGACTTAATATAGGAAAAATTGTTGTTGTTGTAAACAGTTTTTTTTAAATTTGAATGATATTGAAAATAATGAATTTATTTACTTCTAATAAATTATAAAATTTTGATACGAGTTGATAAATGGATCTTAGTAACGTTACATAATTTAACCCATTCGATTAATTTAATGAGATTTTATACAATAAAAAAATAAGCAACCTCCTTTCTTCTAATTTGCTGTGCCCTACATAATATACTTACATAAATTACTGTGTAAGAAACAAACATTGTGGGAAAGCAATAAAATATTGAGTAGGTACTGATATAGTGCCAAAAATAGATATAGGGATGCCTAGATGGTTTGAGCATGTAGAGAGGATGGCTAAAATTGACAGGACAAGTTTTTGAGGCAAATATACATGGGCAAGACGATAAAGCCAGTTAGGTAACCTACCTATTTTTTTTTCAAAAATGAAATCTTTTAATGATATCTTATGCCTAGAAAAAATTTGGATAGTGTTATAAAATGACCCGGTATACAAGGTTATTTTATAAACACCATCCAAATTTTTTCTAGGCATTAGATATCATTCAAACACTTCATTTATGAAAAAAAATTGGTAGGTAAAATTTCCGCAAAAATATTATTTTGTCCGAGCGAATTATTACAACAGCTGGTTACTGGTCAAAAGAAAGGTCGCCCGAAAGGTCAAACACGGCCGAAATGTTTTGAATGAAACAGCGGGGTGGGGTCGCGGGGTGTTGATGCCGAGGTACAGTAAGAAAGAACGACGTAACTTTCTTTTTCCAAAATTGAGTTGTTAGAAAGTCAATCTGTCGAAGAAAAAATCGTTTGAGTGAGAAAATTGCCGAATGGGTGAAAGTTGTTTTATTTGCTGTAAAATGGTGTTAGTTATCTACCTTGAAGGTGGCCACGCGCCATCTTGGTGCGTCTTTTTGCAAACTCCAAAAACGAGCCAAAAAAAATTGAAATGCATTTTTCTCGGAATGTATGCATTTCACAGAAAAATCGATTGATTATAAAATGTAGAGGACGTCAAGATCTACAAAAAATGTCATTGCTGCAATCCCGTACACCAACAAATGCACACAGTAGGTGGCGCCAAAGTCTTCAAACGGTGTTTTTTTATTTTTCACCTTGAAAATACATTTTTATTGCAAAAATGTAAATGTAAAAGTTGTTCCTTAGGATTTTGTCAACGACTTTTGTTTGAACAATTTTTTTATACAACTTACCGTTTTGAAGCTGGACCTCGAAAAAGAATGAAAAGTCCAATAATACGGTTGCCTGCAGTATAAGTCCACATGTGTAGTGCACTTTTTGACCACGATTCATTTATTTGTATTAATTAATGTCATTCTAACAATTTAAATTTGTTAATTATTTAAATTTGTTTCGCATTAAACCATTTCTTGCTAAATAATTAAAAAAATACTGTTGCCTGTTTGTTTAAAAGAGGAAAAATAATGAATTTTTTTTTTCCATTTATTGCAAAACGGTCAGTTGTATAAAATTAAAATAATAATGTTTACCGTAAATTTGTTATGTTACGTTGAAATAGTAAATTTTGATTATTTCATAAAAGAAAAAAATAAAAATCAATAATTCAATAGCCTTATAAATACTACTATTTCTATTAGAACAATGAAGGGAAATAAAATATTGTTTGTTTTTGCCGAAAACCGTAATAACTTTGAAGTCGATGTTTTTATAACTTGCAAAAAGTTAGAACAATGACTTACTCAATTTAAATACTCGAAGCGCATGCGGCGAGCCGCGATCGTGGCTGCGCGCGCAGGTTGTGGCTAGGGTTGCCACCTTTTATTTTTGTAGTTAAAGTACTCTGGTTATTATAGGTAAGAAAAAAAAGTACATAGTATGAAAATAAAGTACAATTTATTTTCCTTTATCATTATGTTTAAAAGCATATTTTTTATTGCTTTTTGCAGTTTGTATCAAATTAGTATTTCTATTAAACAATTGCAAACACAGCATCTTTACAGTCTAGCATAGCATAGTTTAGTTTGGATATTTAATGCAACCATATCAATTCACACACACACACAGAAAAAGAAAATTTGTCTTCTTACTTGTCCTACTCCTATACTGAAGCAATTGTAAATGTAATTCCACACAATTTGCATTTTCCATTATATTCGTTCTGTGGATCATAAATTAACCAATCACCATGTCCGTTTTCCCACGTACTTTTATACTTTACTGCAATCGTTTATTTTTCTTTTTGACCTATCATTTCTTTTAAACATTTTTTCGGTGTAACATATTCACTATCTGTTCCGAGAGAGAGTTCTGTTCTGTGCGAGAACCGATACGGTAGGTTTTGTTCATGATGAAACCCAGGATAAAGAAATATCACGTAAAACACACTAGAATAACAATTGACTTCTTAACTAAGCAAAAAATTAGTCAACCTCTTGACAGTTTTGACAGATAAGGAAGTGTTGCCAACAAAAAGTGTACATTAGTTGCGGAATATTTTTTGTCAACTCTTTATTGTCGAGCTGTACTACTAAAATTTTCAAAATCCCAAAAAAATCAAATCATTCGAAATAAAGTATTTTCGTACGGGTGGCAACCCTAGTTGTGGCGACACCTGTGCAATGAAATCAGTCACGCGGGAACCTCCCGCGACGTACGTCTTGTGCTCCCGCGAGCTTACATCACATAAATACCTACCTAACAAAATGTATTCAAATCGCGAGTATTACGAGATGGTACGGTGCTATATTTTAAGTGGAGAAAGCTTAAACGGTGCCTGTGCACTGTACGAAGCTGAAAGTCTTCCTCGTCTTCGAAATAGTGGTTTCGTAAATGCTACAACACCGATTCGTCAAACCATTTTAGCTGCGAATCAACGCTTACTTGACCACGGACAATTTACGACGCCATCACACGCTCGAGGAGGTGGTAGAAGGAGACTTGCAATTGAAATCGAAGACGAAATCTTTGATTTCTTTGATCGAAATCCCAGAGCAAGTACGAATGACGCAGCAAGACGGTTCGGCGTAAGTCAACCCGCGGTGTGGAAATTACTTAACGCCGCAACCATGCATCCTTATCACTATCAGAAAGTGCAGTCTTTAGGTGAAGCAGATGCTGTGCCTCGCCGTGCCTTTTGTGAGTGGCTGATTGAACATCCTGGTGCTGTTATTTTATGGACTGATGAATCTTTATTCACTCGCGTGGGACTGTATAACCAACACAACGAGCATTGGTGGTCGTTCCGGAACCCGCACGTGATAAGGGAGAACCATCATCAAGTGCGTTTTAGTGCAAATGTGTGGGCGGGTATTATCGGTAACCAAGTACTGGGGCCGTTCTTTATTGAAGGGCGGTTGACCGGAAGCACGTATCTTGATATGTTACGCACTGTAATATCCGACTTTATGGACGAAGTACCACTCGCGCTTATTCAAAATCGCGTGTTTTATTTCCAACAAGACGGAGCACCACCTCATTATGCGGCCGCAGTTCGCGATTATTTAAACACCGAACATGGTGATCGCTGGATCGGTCGTGGAGGCCCCGTCCCATGGCCGCCCCGATCACCAGACCTCACGCCTTGTGACTTTTTTTTGTGGGGCGAAATTAAACGGCGGGTTTATGTGGAGGAGGCCCAAAGCCTCGAGGACTTAAAAATAAAAATAATCCGTGCATTTGACGAAGTGAAAAATGACACTGTAGTGCTTAATAAAATTAAAGACAATGTTCGTAAACGTGCAAGACTCTGTTTGGAGAGAAATGGTCTACATTTTGAACAGTTAATGAAGTACTCTTAAAACGATTGTTTTCAAACTTTATGTAAGTGTATTATGATTGGTTCTTTTATTTATTATTGGGTTTGAGTATAGCAAAGGTGTGCAGGGCGTTTAGACTTCAAAAAATATGTTTTTAATTTAATTATTTTGCATTCGCAATGCAATATTTTCTATGAGATATAAAATACGTGTGTAAAAAACAACTACGCCTCCGAGCCCTCAGGTAGGATTCGAACCCACGACCTTTCGCAATCCGGGCAAGTGCTCTGACCACTGAGCTACCGAGACGCTGGCAAACGTGTCGAATTTTACAAACGTATTTCAACTTCTATTATGAGTTCAACATCGAAAGTAATATTTTTACAAATATTAAACAATCGATTAAGATGGAACCAGCTATAATTATGTGCTTTTTATTTAATTTTTTGCATTCATGATGCAATATTTCTATAAGATATAAAATACGTATGAAAAAACAACTACGTCTCCGAGCCCTAAGGTGGGATTCGAACCCACGACCTTTCGCAATCCGGGTGAGTCATAAAAATTATAAAATCTAATAATAATTTTACTCTTTCTATTTTTTCATCCGGCTTCGGATTAGTATTAAATGAGCGATGTTAATGTTTAGGACTAGGAAAAGTATTGAAATGTGTTATCAGTGAATTTATTGCTTTTTAATACCGATTTTCGTATTGCGTATGCGATTCCTGTGTTTTTTTAGTTTCTGTTGTTAATAGTTCTCTTAGTTTTGTATGTTTCAGTGAGACAAAAAAAATCTTAAGTTCTAGACGCCTTGCACAGCCATTGCTATACTCCAACCAATTTTTGTACCTAAGTTGTTCCAGATTTTTTAAATACGCCTTATTGCAAAAAGTATGGTTTACTTTTACGTTCAAAGATTTTATCTGTTATTAGAAAACAACTCATACCTTCTGCAATTTGACGGTCCTAAGCCCGATCAAGTATGAAGGAAAAATTTGGAACTTATGACAATTATTGTTATGTATTAATGAAATATGCGAGAGCGGGGAGCGGGAGCGGCGGCGGCGGCGGGGGGGTGGGGGAGGTCATGTAGTCATCTGCTACAACACCGTGCGCAGCGTAATGTATCAATGAAATACGGGGGGAGGGGCGGGGGTTGTGTAATCATCTGCTCCAACACCGTGCGTAGCGTGATTGTGACAGTAAATCGGTAGTTTTCCTCGGATAACTTTGTATAGCCTTAACTTAATATTTTAGTACTGAGTGATATTAAAAGAAAAAAATCTTGTTTCGTAACTCTCTTCAAAGAATATCATTTATAAATTTGGATGGTGTTTATATAATGACCTTGTATATAGTTTAACAATAAAAACAGGTTATTAAAAGAGAAAACAACGCTAAAAGAATAGAAGCACTCTTTATCGCAGAATTCAGTATTTATTCTTTTTAATGACCATATTTAAATTGTTTCAGGTAAGTAAAGCTATCGTCGTGATCCTGCCTTAAATTATTCTGAGTAAGTATGTGTCACTTTATAAAGAAACAAGCAGAAACACTTTATAAAATAGACTATAAATCGACCACAGACTCATTTAAGCGGTCGATTTATAGTCTATTTTATAAAGTGTTTCTGCTTGTTTCTTTATAAAGTGACACATACTTACTCAGAATAATTTAAGGCAGGATCACGACGATAGCTTTACTTACCTGAAACAATTTAAATATGGTCATTAAAAAGAATAAATACTGAATTCTGCGATAAAGAGTGCTTCTATTCTTTTAGCGTTGTTTTCTCTTTTAATAACCTGTTTTTATTGTTAAACTATATACAAGGTCATTATATAAACACCATCCAAATTTATAAATGATATTCTTTGAAGAGAGTTACGAAACAAGATTTTTTTCTTTTAATATCACTCAGTACTAAAATATTAAGTTAAGGCTATACAAAGTTATCCGAGGAAAACTACCGATTTACTGTCACAATCACGCTACGCACGGTGTTGGAGCAGATGATTACACAACCCCCGCCCCTCCCCCCGTATTTCATTGATACATTACGCTGCGCACGGTGTTGTAGCAGATGACTACATGACCTCCCCCACCCCCCCGCCGCCGCCGCCGCTCCCGCTCCCCGCTCTCGCATATTTCATTAATACATAACAATAATTGTCATAAGTTCCAAATTTTTCCTTCATACTTGATCGGGCTTAGGACCGTCAAATTGCAGAAGGTATGAGTTGTTTTCTAATAACAGATAAAATCTTTGAACGTAAAAGTAAACCATACTTTTTGCAATAAGGCGTATTTAAAAAATCTGGAACAACTTAGGTACAAAAATTGGTTGGAGTATAGCAATGGCTGTGCAAGGCGTCTAGAACTTAAGATTTTTTTTGTCTCACTGAAACATACAAAACTAAGAGTTAAATTCAGAAACCGGGCTTTAGCCGTTTTATTTTAAGCCCAGCTCGTTATATTTTAAGCCCAGATTATGAACTGTAGAGTGCTGTAATTTTAAAGTAGAGGCAGGGGTTGGGTCTTTTATTAAACGAACAATGAGTTTGTAGAGTCTCGCTTAGGACATTGTTCTTAGCCCGTTTTATTATTATGGTCTCGAGAAATTTTAGTCTTATTATAAATTATGGGAAAAGCAGTTTTACGTGCTTAGGAATATGGTTCAACCGTATCGTCGGGCCCGATTTGAAAAGTTTTCCACTTGTTGGGTCAGGAGTCAAGATATCTTTGAATAAATAAGTACCTATGTAGCATACTTGATTGGGTATTTTTTATCAGATAAGAACTGAAATTTTGGAGTTTAACTCAAGTACCTTTGTTTATTAATGCATCTTCACATGATCTTGGCATTCGATCCTGTTTTTGGAATATTCAATATTTAAAATGGCAACACTGTTGCTATAGCAATCGCAATCTGTGGTGTTAAACCTATACGTGCGTTATCTATGCAAGTGTATTTTTTTTACTATTTTTCTTCGCTCTTTCATATCGTATTTTTTGTTACCGTTACTGTTGCTATCGTAACACTAATTGCGCATGTATAAAAGGGCTTCCAAACTATATATTATTGCGGATAGCGAGGGGGTGTAGGTTTGAATCCTTCCTGATTCAGTATCATCCATTCGCCTGAGAATTCACCTGTGAACCGAGACTATTTCTACATGTTTTTTCTATTAAAATAATTTACCTTTAAGTTAGCAATAAAAAAGCAGAGAAATATATAAAATATTATATAAAAAACATAGCTGTTTATTTTTTATCGATTGTTGAATATGTACATGTACAAGTATAACATTCGATATTGTTGTACATAGAAACTGAAGAGATGGCGCTGACTTTAGTTTAAGAAGTAATTGGTAAAATTCGACAGGTCTGTCAAGGTAGATAAATTCGAAGAGTTGTTTTTCTCTTTTTTTTGGGAGCTTTGATCGAACATTCGAACATGTTAGCTCCATCTTACCTAAGTCTTGTTGACTAAATCAACTTGAGGCTATTAATGGCAAGACTGACAATAGTCTTAGGTGCCTCTGAGAAGGGCTCAGCTAGGAATTTGGTTATAAAATAAATGTTGTGCAGATTCACATTCAATGTGGGGATGAGGGCTCTGTCCCCACTTTGAAAAGGATTTATTTCTATTAATGATTTTCTTAACATTATATATTTGTTTTAATAATTCATGCAAGCTTACAGACTAGTACATCCAAAACACCGACAAGTTGAGTAAAAGAACAAAGTAAAAAAAGGACATCATATATAACAATACATAAAAGGAACTTACTATTAAAATTAACTAAGTCGGGACAAAAAAGAGTTAAATCTACGTATAAGATAAAAAAGACTGTAAGAAAATACATCGGCATCTTAAATTCCTTCAATAAAGTGTAACTCAGACTGATTGTGCGCTGTGGGATAGTTATTAATGTAACAGGTACGCAATCCAAGGGAAACTAGCAATTGGTGTCGCCGCCGACCTACACCGCGCATGTAATTTCGTGGAACATAGAACCCCAGACGTTCTAGAGTCACCGAATTGTCAATTTTGTTCCGCAGAAGTAAACAGTAATAAACAAAGAGATGTAATTTCCTCCTGAGTTTCTACACCCACCATTCCGGCCACAAATAATAAGGGGTAAAGAAAGGGGTAGTAACCAAATTTCTTTTTGTATAAGAAGTAAGTGAACTTTTTATGAAATTTTTCGACAAGCAGCGAATGTTTACCTGTAGAGTGATCCCAGAATATTGATCCGTGATAATTTAGTGAGTACAAACGCATTATAGAGCAATATTTTAGGGTCGTGAAATTGGGAAGCAGTACGGAGAATGAATTCAATTTGACAAAAATACTATTGAGTTACAATCGGTAGGTTTATTCCTCATTCCGTATCCAAATCGTCGCTCCTTATTTCTCCGTTCTTTGGAACGTGGACGGCAATACCAATGAACATAGTTCCGCAACTACGTCGAAAAGGCATCTGTTTTGAATCGCTATTGATAACTGCTTTCCGGGAATTCGAAGATAAATGCCGCCATATTGAAATATTGGAAGACGAATATGTTGGGTAGTTCGGAACTTTTGGAAGTATGGTAGATGGAACAGATGAATGTGGAATTGTAGACGAAGTTCTACGATTATTTTTAACTCACAGAAATTTAAATGTCGTTAACGTATCAATGTAAAATGTCAATGACTTTTGCCATATCGTTATCGTTTTCTTGGAATTTTCTTAATAAATTCCCCATCGCTGTAATGTTCATACCTCTCTCACCTTTCTATTTATGATCAGTGATTTATACATAATCGAGATGGCGGACTTATTTTTGAGGTCTTATTCACAGTAAGTTAAATATCTGTAATGGATAAATGTAAAATGCCAATGACTTTTGAGATATTGTTATCGATTTTCCGGGAAATTTCTTCATCAATTCGCAATTGCTGTAACGATCTTACTGTTGTGATTGATTTTCAGAGTGCCTGTAAATGTATACAGCCTATTTGCGGTATATTTGCTTCTAAAATTCTATGATTTTTACTTAAAAAATAAATATAAAAACATCAAAAATTAGATAGGTTTTTCTTCTTTATCGATTGTTGGATACTGATTATACAATACATTCGAAGTTGTAGGTAGATAGTACCTAGACCGTGAACAGATGGCGCTAGTGCTTAAGAAATATTTAGAAAAAATTGACGGGTCTATTAAGGTCTCGTTACTGAATTTGAAGAGTATGCGCCCGGATAGTGAAGGGTAGTGGGTTCGGAGTTCCACCTTACACTACAGATAAGTATAAAATATAATAGATGTGTATAGTAGCCAAAATAACGCCACATCTGAAGACCGTTTGGTGCAACTGTAGCAATCCTAACTTTCACACCGACATTCCTGGGTTCGAGTCCTGTAAGGAGCAGATGTTTGTGTGATGAATACGAGCATTTGTACACGAGTCATGGGATTTATTATATATATTCCTATGAATATAACTTATATATGTACGATATATGTATGTCTATCCGTTGCCCTAGTATCCATACAGAAACCTTAGCTTTACCTTATAGCAAATATTATTATTGTTTATATATTAAAAAAAGGATTGTGTCTGTTAATTAATATCATTCATTAATATATGAAATAAAAATAATTTTATTCAAATGCACTTAAAATAAGTTGTTTTGAATCATTGAAGCATTTTTATCAACAATCTGTTCACGTCTTTTAATTGACAAGAAGAATGGACGCAAGAAACTCGTCAGCTTTAACAGAAGTAACGACATTTACAATATTATACGTCGTCACGATACACAACTCACAATAACAGTATTATTCTGTTATCACAATAATAGTAGTGTTATAGTTTCATTACATCGTTGATTACAACAAAGTCAATAATTATCTGTTTTAAGTTACACTACAGAGATTGTAGTAGATAAATACTCTACTCGTGTTGTGCTATTGGTGATTTGACGAGCCAATGGTACCAAGGTGATTGTGATGTCGTGGATTCTCTTGTGGGTTTTTGGTGACACCTGCACACCAATTTGACGAGCTTTCATCTTCAGGTAGATGAGCAGGGGGGAGTCCCACAATATTTCCGCCTTCTCTCCCAGTGGACATCGTATGGCTAGCGGTTTCTCCACGTAACAAAAAAAAAGAGTAATCACGTGTTTATTTAGTTGGAGTATTCAGTAAATACATTAATAACTGACTTTACCTATTAAACACGCATCGCTGTGGCTCAGTTATTAAAAGTTTATGAAGTTAAATGAAACCTAGTCTATGTCCTAAGCTGGAATAAGTCCAGCAAAACGTAAAAATCATCAAAATTGGTTGAGTAGTTACAAGGAGGGTTGAGGGTTGAGCAGTATTGCGGTCAAACACTGTGACACGGATTTTATATATATACGTATGTATGTAGATATGTAAAACCTATTTAGAATATTGGATTTCTGAAATGGTAAAAGATTTTTTGGAATATATTCAGTAGCTCCGGAAGCTGCTCTCAACACAGTTAATAATAGTATAAGGAAAATGCGTAAAAATCCATTGATCTAATCTTCGACAACGCCATATATCTTATTTTTTTCGCGTATTCTTACAAAAATATCTCCATTACATATTATACAAAATGGCATACATTTTTCTGAATCCCAGTTAAGAAGCTAAAGCACGTGTGTTATGGAATTCAGAAACTACGACGTTACCACAACACCCAGACACGAGCAATATTGAGAGTAATAAGTAATTTTCGTTAAGTTAGTTCTCATTTCCGAGTATACTGGTGGTGTTATCTGCCGGGATACCCGAGACCTTCGTAAACGGTCGTATTAACATTTAAAATATCAAATCTACATTGAAAACGCATTTTTGTGCGATGTAAATTCTCGACATTATTTGATTATTTGGGAGCGGAGCGAGCGAAGCTCCCATGGATCAGCTTCAATGACGCAATGTCTGTTACGCTGTAACTTCCCGAGTTCTTAACCGATTTTAATAATTTTTGTGTGGAATCGAATCAACACATTTAGGTCCAGATTGTGCCCGAATTTTGAAATTCACAAAAATAAAAAAGTTATAACCAAAAAACATTGACTCTATTGGATTTTCCATTGAAACAAAAAGCACGCGCTTTTTGGAAGTTTTCATTATTACGGAATTTTAAAATTTACTAAATATTATTGATGTTTTTTATTAAATTTTTACGAGCCGCTCCAATTTATGGTGCTAGCGAAGCTTTATGCTTAGCGACTGTATCGCCTAGTCTTAACAAGGAATTTGTAAGTCTATAATTGTATGGGATATTTTTCTGTTGGTATTTACACTTATGATGTTAAAGTTAATAATAAATGACATAATAATAAATCTTCGTGATTTTGATTGTAACGTTGCATAGTTTTTTTGTATTTTAGCATAGGAATAAATAAATGAAAAAAGAAGATCGACATTATAAATTGGCGCCCTCTAAGGGTTAATTAAAATGAAAAATCTAAATAATATTTTATGTTTATGAAGGACGAATAGTTTGTCGACATATATGGACACATAAAATAAATGAAATTAATAAATAAATCGTTTTAACAAGTTCCTTTTATATGATGGTTTTATGGAGGAAATCTAGTATCTGTTGGACTAGGTGATTTATCTCCTAAAAAAGCAAATCAAGATAAGTTATTACAAGAAATAAATTTCTTGTATCACGTACCGGGCTGGACTTGAACCCACATATCCTCACTATCCGGGAGAGTACTTTTTCGAATCAGAAACTTCGAAAATTTTCGAAGTCAGGTTAAGTCGCGGTAGCGCGACTTAACCTGACTTCTACGCCATCTCTTAATTTACCTACCCACTTGTCAGTGCGCTACCGCACGCCCCATTCTTCTCAACAGTCCAAATGCTACACGAATTGTGAAAAAAATGTCGGTCTCTTAGATAAAAATGCCATTTTCTCACTAAATAATGAAGCTAGAACTAAACAAAAATACTACCGTATAGGTAATTAAATAAAGAATCCATCACACTATATTTGGATCTTATTAACTCAAAAATTAATCGTTATTTAGAAAAAACAACAAACCTTGCGGAAAATATGGTAGCAATTGTTACCAGGGACTGACAAGGAGTGTCGTCTATCGGTAGCAATTGCTACTTTCGAATTTAATACTTTTACAAGAAACAGCCATTTAATTTATATGTATTTGTTATTTCTAAAAATAACTGCTACATTTTTTATAACTAAAACTATAACAAGATAAATTCAACTTGTCTTAGGTGTCGGATGGGATCCACAACCTATCTCTATTCGGACGCGCACTCTCCCAATTGAGCTTCTATGACCATGACAGAATCGTACCTTTTTCAACCGATTTCAAATAAGGAGGTTTCTCAATTCGATCGTATATATGTTTTTTTATGTTTGTTCGCGGATAACTTCGTCGTTTATGAACCGATTTTGAAGACTCTTTTTCGTTGGAAAGAAAATATTTCAAAGGTCGTCCCATGATAAGGATATGAGGGTTTGATGATGGCAGACCAGAGAAATCGAGGGAAACTTTCAAAAATCGTAGGGACGACTAGTGCGTTTTTTTTGGGTTCCGTACCCAAAGGGTAAAACGAGACCATAATACTAAGATTTGGTTGTCTGTCCGTCCGTCTGTCTGTCACCAGGCTGTATCTCAAGAACCGCAATAGCTAGACAGTTGAAATTTTCACAAATTATGTATTTCTGTTGCCGCTATAACAATAAATACTAAAAATAAAGTAAAATAAATATTTAAGGGGGGCTCCCATATAACAAACGCGAATAATTTGCCCTTATTTTCTCGATATCAATAATGGCAACAGGTAGGCACTTGAAATATTCACAACATATACTCAGTTGTATTTTTACTTAAATAATAAATAATATGAAATTTGTGTACCTACTGTTGATTACCTAGTCAATGGTAAGGAACCCTTCGTGCGCGAGTCCGACTCGCACTTGACCGGTTTTTCCAAGATTTCCTTAAGCTGGCTATAGCCATCTCTTGCCTAGAACATGAAGAGATTGTAATTATTTAGATAAAAAACTTTCAAAATCTTGGAAATAAGTGGAATTTTATTACATTAAACATTATTTAAAAAAATACTTTAATAATTTTACAACACAGTTCAATGTACCACAGATTAGATAGAGATGCATTTACACAGACCAGTGACAAACTCTCGGAAGGCGCGAAATTGTCCAGATAGTAAAACCATAACAAACGCTTAATTAACAAATATATACATATACGAGTATATAATGAAAACAATTCCCATGCGTGTTGAGTGCCACTGGTGACATTAATTTACTCTGTCGTTCAACACTTTGAATCCCATTCATTAGAGTGAGTGAAGCCTCTTACAGCCTCGCGGAAAGGCGTGGCCTCGACGATGTATTACACCACTTTATTCCTTTGTTTATGGTCTAAGTTAAGAACTTATAGCAATCTATAAGGTTCATTTTATCATTTATAAATATAAATATTCCCCGACACAGTGTTTGACTAAGATGAACTTTGAAACTATTCTAGTTTGGTGTTTTTTTTTCATTTTGCTGGATTTCATCCGACTTTGGACATAGGATTAATTTTATTTTTATCTATAATAAAACAAATATTGCAAATTATATTAACTGAGCCACGAGTGAGTGGTCTTGGCTTGGTCAAAGACCTTGTCTTGTCTAGAACTGTAGTAATTTCTATATTAGAGCGAGCATTTAAAGCTGCGTTAGTAGGTTCATACCAGATTCGGCTGGGCAGGGAGAGAAATACGAGTAGTGTAGATGAGTGTTGATTTACGTCGGAAAGGGGTAAACTTACACCCTTGTGACAAGTCTACACGGAGTTTCTCTTTCTATCACAAGATGGACCCGGCATCGGTACCCTCACGGTGAATCCATGGTATGCGAAGAAGTTTGTCTCAATTCTTTGAATATTGCTTTGTTTAGACACGTAGAAACTATCAATGCCAGCATTAAAAACTGAATAAAAAAAAAACATAATTATACAATATATCATAATTATGTTTTTTTTCATCAGAGTCATCCGGAAAGTAGCACCCGGTTGCGCGCTGCGGAGCGCTAGCGAATAGAGTAACTACCGGACAAGATCCAATACGTTCAGTTGTATATGAATTGTGTGCAAAGTTGCATTTTGCTGGTATTGACTGTGTTGATAATGGAAATGTAAACACTCGCCGTTAGTTGTGGAGTTAGAGCTGTGATTAAATTCAACTATTCCAACCTAACTTTCCACCATCCCCCCCTATAAACCAGACTTGGCTGTGTCGTATTACCATCTGCTTACAAAACTAAAAGAGTTTTTGACAGCAAAGAGATTTGAACAGAACAGATGAACTGAAAGAAACTGTAACTGCGTACCGTAGCGCCTGCGCGCTTTGAGAACTTTTTGGTTTGACTTATTTAGAATATTATTTGAAGTTTAAGATATAGTGTTTTGTTTATTAATGTTATAGAGGGAAAAGAATACAATTTAATGTATAGTCGCTCTTTTTGGCGGGAGCGTGAAGCGTCTTTTTAATGGTTTTGATTTTCTTGTTAAATTTTGTGTTGTGGTTGATATTATAAGTAAAATAATGGTTGTTTATTAACCACTGAGTGTTTCTGAATATGCATGAGTGTTGGCAAGTGAAACAAAACAGTGGAAGGTATCTTTTCGCGCTCTCTCAAAAAGTCGACGAGGAGGTTTCAGTAAAATCCCACTTCTTTACTGAAGTCTAGGAAACTACTCAAGATTTGGCAATTATACTTACTTTACACTGGCTAAATGCACAAATCGTGCAAGCCACAAATAAAAAATATAACGGCATTTCATTATCATCACCGAACGGGTCCATCGTATGTGGGCGTACGGGCAGGTATATTCGCTGAAATAAACGCGGAATGTAATTCTCCGATAGCTATTTAATCAAATCAACTCAATTTACACTAACTATAATCACTGATTGGTATGATTAGAACAGATTAAATTGGTAATCGACAATGTTGGCGATCCGTCGGTGGGGTGCGGCCTCCGTCGCGTCCAACCCAAAAGTGAGCAACAAGATGGCAGCCCGTTTGACGTTCCGCCAGAGTGACAGCTGTCACTCTGATTCAAAAACTGTCTTGATTAATGGCGGCGCCACTGTAGCGCCGTCAAATAATAATTAGATGTAGTGTTTTGTTAATTAATGTCATAGAAGAAAAAGATTGCAATTTAATGTATAGTCATCGTGTCAAGCCTGTCGAGTGTAGTCATATTTTTATGTGATTTCATTAAAATCAATAATAGCAAAAGTGATTATTTAATTCTAGAAGATATTTACCCAAGATATCTGTCACAGCCAACGAGTCCTGAGACGCATAGGATACGTCTCCCGCTGAGCGCAATAATACAAATATACCTATCTCAATACACTGGCGGCGCTTGAATACGAAACTGGGTTACGAAAACTTGTCGTACGTGCTAGACGCTTTTAAATTTGGGGTAAAAAAATATACTTTCCGCTAAGTGGAACTCTATGCCTGAGTCTGTGTTACCTGACAAATACAATTTCGGGGTCTTCAAGTCACGAATGTATCTTCTAAGCGAGCACGTCACATTCTATATCGCATCGTCGCTTGCGAGATAGTGGTCAAACGCCTACCTTTATACTATATCTATCTCTACTATATAAAGACAATACTTTGTGTGTTTGTTACCATATATAGTTACCATAGTTACCATAAGCCTAAGAATAACAGTTTTTATAATCAATTAACGTTACCATAGCAACGCGTGGCCGGGTCAACTAGTATATATAAAAATTTACATGACATATCTATACAAATATTAATTCCTTGTCACAGTGTTTGGTTGGATGAACTCAGTAACTACTCAACCGATTTTCATGTATCTTTTTTTCATTTGCTCGATTTGTTCCGAGTTAGGACATAGGATAGGTTTCATTTGTAACACAGCAACGCGTGGCCGGGTGGTCAGGTAGTTTATACATATATGTACATATGTATATATTAAAATTGTGGGCGATTTTGACCTAATTTAGACGTTTTATAAAGTGTATTATGTCACTTACTTGCACCATACAATTTCGTATAGCGTATTTCACGATTTAAAGGGAAGTAGAACCTTCTCTGTAATAACTCCCATTGTACGTTATGGCGATGTTTCACGACAGTATTCTACGGAATTATTATTTTACTAGCTTTTACACGTGACTTCTAGTGCTCAACGTTTTTATAAGTCTTGTGTTATGGATACTAGGGTACCTAACATAGATATGTAAAATGGAATATACATAAATACCCACGAGTCAGATAAAAATGCTTGTAACTATCGCATAAACATCTGCCCTTCCTGGATTTGAATCCATGGACGGTCCGTGTGAAAGGTAGGATCGCTACCGTTGCACCAAAAGTGTATTGTTTTAAATTTTACTATACGTGTATATTAAAGCTTAAAATAATCGATTAAGCTATCTGCACAATAATTATTTATTGATACACACTTCATCTCTCCTATATAAAAGAAGGACTTTGTGGGTTTGTTACCATATATAGTTACCATAAGCCTAAGAATAACAGTTTTTATAATCAAATAACGTTACCATAGCAACGCGTGGCCGGGTTATACCAGCAACGCGTAGTTAGCTAGTAAGAAATAAAATAGGTTTTTTATAATCTTCTAGGTTTCTTCTAGGTCTCGTTCAGGGTTTCCCAACCTTTACTTCGCTGAGACTCCCCGACCCAAAAAATCTTAATTAAGTTTCAACAAAAATAAGAAACATTTTTTTATATCACCTAAATTATTTACCTACGCGTTAAATAGATTTTTCAGAAATGCAAACGTACCTATTACGCCCCGACTGACATTTCTCTGCGCCCTTCAGGGAGGCCTGCCCCCCTGGTTGGGAAGTCCTGGTCTAGTCCAACAATACATTTTAAAATAGAGGGGAAAAGTATATAATTTTTCGTATTATATGAATACTAAGAATACATAATAAAATACATTTATTTATAAATACTAAGAATACAAAATAATAAAATGACATATTTTAATAAAACTATATGTACTGGAAAAAGGCCTGCGTTGTCTCATCAATGAGAGGAACATACTCTTGTATTGGAAGAAAACATTTTTACAAATGTTTGGGCAAAAACCCTTTTAGTTTTATGGTTTTATATATTTTTGTATTTTTTCAATGCTATATTATAATATAAGACAAATTATTTCAATAGGAAAATTTATAAGTTACAGCGTTTTGAAGATATAGATAAATTTATGTCTCGTCAATAACTGCCATCATGAGCGACCAATATAACATACCGAACATGGATGTATTATATATTTCTCGAGCACTGACAGCCTTTTTACATTTGACCCATTTTACCGCAGCTGACGCGTAAAGCTTTTTAACTTTGTGTTTTTATTTCTTGGAAACATATTTTTTTATTTTGAGCTTACATTTTATTACAATTGGCTTATGTATATTTTGGTTTTATGGAAGTTAAAAATGTGAAATTCCGGCAAATCTGACAGTGCTTTTCTTAAGACATATTGAATTGGACAGCAAAATAACTCACAAGTTTTGCATTAAAGGAAAACGATCATGGCAGTAAACCATAAATAATTTATGATTTTTCAATCCTGTTTTGTATCATAAATAAAAAAGAATACTAGAAAAAAATTACTCGGATCATAAGTTGTGAGCTGAGCCGATTAAATTTTATCAAACCATAGACAATTTAATCCGCTATGACCAAGGAGGATGTCACTTTTAATAGAGATTTTAATAAGGTTGGTGTTTTAAAAATAAAACTTTTCAAAGAGGTTTCTATCTGAAACGCGTTTGAAAACTTTGCCGTGTTCTTGTGGATGCAATAAAAAATTTGTTCCGTCGCAAGCAACAGGTCTCCCGGGTCTCTCGACCTTTGACCTTCGAGGTCTGATTCGGATTTATGAGCTTACAGCCGAAAATGGGGTTAGATCAGCAAACCTATTATTATGGACGGATTAACTTTGTAAAGGAGAATGGGCGAATTGGGTACATCTTATAATCAGAAAACATTCAATATTGCAATAATTGGTTTCAAGCAATTTAAAGGTAATGATGTGTATTCTTATAGTAGTTGGAAATAAAAAAATCAAAAAAAAGTTGGACAAACACTCGCTAGATTGTCCCGCCTCTCAAAATTTTCTAGTAAAATTTAATTACATATAAAAATCTGAAAATAATGTTTTTTTTATAGAATTATTAATGTTAAAGGTGTCTTTTCACTTCAGTTTAATTAATGAGAGCCTGTGCAAACGAACAATGTGCAATTTGAGATGCCACACTCCAAAGCTTTTAATTAAACAAATTTGCTGCTTGTAATTCACTTCCAAAAGTTTTTGGTTGTCTGGTAAATAAATGGTTTATGCTTATGCATTTTAAATAAACTTTATGCTTTTTGTAATTTCATACAATTGAGGTTATTTCCATAATGTCACTAATACAGCCCCCTGTTGGAACATGTTATTTCTGTTATAAACTTATAACACATTTTTGAAAATAAAATAATTGTTTGCCATAATTTTGTAAAGAAAAATTTAATAACATACAGTATCGCATATCTGAATTTTATCTTATTCATATTATAAATGTTTTTTGTATTACACAATCAGGTATAAATATCACAACGGATTTAAATGAAATTTGACACATGGATTCTGTAGGATATTCGCTCAGTTGACTACGAACACCGTACAGGTAGAAGTTGTAGTTGGTTTTGTTGCTTGTTAGGCACGTAGTAAGTGGTGGCTGGCATGACGTTGAAAGTTACGTTGTTCCGGAGAAAAGAAGAAAGGATTTCTTCACTTAATTTAATAAAGTTATTAAAGTAGTTTGGTAAAGTAACAGATAAAAAGGTATTTGAAAGATGGGACCTTCGTCAACTGTGGCCGATAGTAATCTCATGATGTTTAATTACAGCAGATAAAAGGTAAAGTTAAAATACTGGCGCCGTAACCTAATTTAAGCGTATCGAACTGAAGTCAAGAATGTGTAAGAACGTACAGATTCGATTAAATAACCAAATAAAATGCATAAATCAATTTTGATTTGTATATTTTTTTACAGTTAGGAACATGCCCGATTAAAATATTGTGAAGGTAGCACACATGTTTTACGACATATATGCGCCATTATCCGATAAAAAGTGTTTCATTGAGTCCTAACCTGGAATAAAATAAATGGAATGAATATAACTTTATTCAAATGCACTTAAAATTAAAAATGATTGAGAATTCACTTGTGAGCCGAGTCGATTTTTTCAATTATTTTTCTATTAAATTAATTAAAAATATGTAACAATTATAGAATTAAAATAAGTTGTTTTGAATCGTTCAACATTTTTACCTACCACCCATTCAGACGTATTTTAACTGATAAATAGAATGGGCGCAAGAAACTCGTCAGCTTTAACAGAAGTAACAACATTTACAATATTATACGTCGTCACAAAGATCAAAGATGGGTTTTATTCTGTCTGTATATAAGATTTGCTTACGCCTGTTCTTCTCGAAAGGGCCTCCCAACTTTCGAACTAAGTTTTAGTAATTCAGAGATTATTAAAGCATCAAAGTAAAATACAAATGTGACTTGCTCAAAATTTAATTTTGAATAAATCAAAATTAAAAAAGAGTTGTTGAACTTGCCTGCTAAAAATGTAAGATGGTATAGTAAAAATGAAATGAAATAAAAATATCTTTATTCAAATACACTTCAAATGAATTACGTCTTTTAACTGACAAAAAGAACGGCCCAAGAAACTCGTCAGCTTTAACAGAAGTAACGACATTTACAATATTATACTTCGTCACCATATATTATTCACAAAACCTCGATGAAATGAAATCACATTTATTTTTTAACATTACACGACAAGTACAAAATTAGGTAGAAAACAAGCAAAATTAAAAAACAAATAATTGAGCGAAGCTCTCTTTTAGGCAACTCACAAATTTCGCTTGTGTCCCTCCTGCTACTTATCGTTTCAACCGATTCGAACGAATTTTGGCATGAACATACATGATTATAACCTGACGGACATAGGCTATGTAAAAAAAATATAAACTTTACCATGGAGGAATAATCACCGAAAGAAAAATTCAAAAGCTGATTACATCCAAACCGCTGATACTACATTGATAAAATTTGGCGCCAAAACTGACATCGAGGTCGTGACTAATGTGCAAAAAAAGTATATCATGTATAAATGTAACATACCATCGAGGAATAATCACCCTTCAAAATTTAATTGCTTCGCTCAGTATTTGCAAACAGCAGCATGTATTGCAGACCTAGTTTATATATAAGCTCAGTTACCGTGAAAGTCGTGCGTGCTAAAGTCGTCTTTGAACACGGCTCCTTAAAATGAGTCGAAACATCAGTATTAAAGAAAAAAACAGGTACACTCCGGGAGCGCCGACAGAATTGAAAAAAGTCAACCAACAAAATTAGCGCAATTCTTACATTTTAAATTTAGAATAAGTTGAGAATAGACGCAAAAAAATAAGCGGCCAGTATCTTTGAATTCAGAAATAAAAACTTTTTGGATTATAGTATTCATGTTTTCTTTTTATACTGTCAGAAAGCGAGTAATAGTGTCGCGAGTTCAATGGTTTTTGACGTGACAACGTCTTATAAATTGGTTTGCCGGGTGACACTTCAAGAAACTGCGTTACGCTCCGCTCACGTTATGCGCTTACAATGAGAGCGAGTGAGAGGCACGCGTCCCTTCCACTCGGGCATGGTTAGCCCGCCTAAGAGCGAGAGAGACAGACATAAAAAGTGGAAGGGACGCGTGCCTATAAATTAATGTTTTAAATATATTTTTTTGTATAAATAAATGTTTTAAATTGTTACTATTATTTCATCCTTCTTCCTACTATACGAATGAATATTCACATTAAAATTATTTTACCACTCAAAGTCGTTGTCACGTAAAACTTTCGCCCGTATACCGACTTTACAGGCAACCAACCAGTTTTTTTTCCCCATTAAAAAAAAACCAACGTGCCTAATGAAGTTTTCACTTAAAAAATCAAATTAAAGCGTTTTAAGTATCCATTAAGTAATTAATTTCAGCGTGTGGACGCCAAAATGGTTTTAGGCTCAAGGAAACAATAGCTATTTAAACAGTTATTTACAACTAAATTACATTTTTCTTTATCTCTTTTTATGTCTCATAAAATTTTATGTTATAATCTTCCATGAAATACTTATCCTCTTAAAATTTCAAAGACCCTTAAGAATTAATGTCATTCTTATGTAAAATAAACATTTTTACGGCTTAAGGGTGGCTAAGAAGTCATCTCCGCATTTATTTTTTTATACATACATACAAACGTCTCGCTTTTTTCCATTAATACAGCAACCAAATGATCATTAAAAAAAACTTTATTTTATAAACTTAACTGCTATTACAATGAATGCCAGCTCCACGATGAATGACAGTTGAATCTATAATAATTAAAATAGGTAGTGTTAAATGCAACGGATGCATGTTGGCAGTGTCATAATTTTCGCTGTTGACGCTGCGACCCACAAAGTCAAAAATCGTTTTATTGGAATATTGCAAAATATCAACTTTAGGCTAGGGACACACTATGAAGGTTAAGGGTGGGTACACACTGATAATTTATAGTATTGTCACTGATCATACATATAACAAGGGATAGGCAGATAATCAAAGAACGATCTTGAAATACATCTTTAACTTTTTCAATTCTCATCTGACCTTTCATACAAGCTCGTCAGTTAAGGGTACTTCTGACCTGGCCTTTTTGAGGATATTTATTTGGACCCTGAAAGTTGCCCAACCCCATGCCCTTTTGCCTCATATACTTGTCTTGTAAATCTTCTTTCGCCCGTCCTCTCTGCATGTCTAAACCATCTAAGCATCCCATTTTCTATCTTTGTCACTATATTTTATTCCACAACACATCACTCTTTTATTACATTATTCTTTATTTTTTAATAGGCAAAATGCATTACGTTTACTTCGCAGCAGGACTCTTCTCCATGCCTCTATCCGGCCTAGTGCCCAGTAGAGACATACCCACTAAAAAGCCGTTGTTAATTGGTGCCTTGATGCTGCCACTTAACTCACTTGCTGGATCTTGATAAATGATAAATCGACGACGACGATTATAAAATATTTAATTACTTGATATGGGAACGAGTTCACAATTGTAATGACATGACGTGACTAATTATGTTGAAATATCTATATATTAAAATGCTGACGCGGTGACATACTTTGTGCGGTGTAAACCGTACACCCGTGTATGTACTCATCTCTGCCAAAGGTCTCGTCAGGCCTAACTGGTATTTTCTACCATAGAACCCTGGAAGGTAGCCTTTCGAGACCCTTTTTTATTTTTTTTTATCCCAGGGTAAAGCTTTATGGCTTTGAACCGAGGCGGGTAGATGGCCTGGATATGCGAGGACTCCCCTCTGCCATAGCGCACGGAGCGTAGGCGAGGGATACCACACTAGAATCCCTGTGGTGTATCCTCAATTTTGCTAAAGGTCCGTTGGAGCCAAATTGGTATTCTCTACCATAGACCGCGGTAGATGTCTTCGGAAATCTCTCGTACAGAGGATGCTCTGGTACATTTGACCAGACCTAACCTGAAATCTATTATTATACTATAGTATTACATTGTTTGTCTATAAAAAAGTTTTGTTATACGTATTATTTGTAGGAAATATTACGTAAAATATCGCAGTCTCTTCATATCGATTTACCTAGAAAATGTAGAGACGGCGCTGGTCTCAACTTAGGAAATAATTGGAAAATTAGTGTCTATCAAGATCTTGGTAGCTTAATCGGTCGAGCATTCGCCCGTATAGAGGGGTTAGTCCTACATGGAATTTGAAGCAAGTTTTTATAATTTTATTAGATATAAAAATCTAACAATTAAATGTTTAAATAACAAAAACTTTGTAGATAGTAATACCTAAAACTAGAAGAGATGACGATGGCGTCAGCTCTAACACACAGATACTACTTAATATTTCTTCAATTATTTCTTAAAATAATTGAAAAAATATTAGTATCTGTTTGTATTTTCTGTAAACAAACTTTGTGACAGAGAAACGAATAAATAAAATGAAATATACCATTTAATTGAAACGAATGAAGTCGCGAGCAAAATCGAAACGCAATTATAAAACTAAGTTCCCTGCAAAATAGCTCTTTCGATGCACCTTGAGCTAAACTGAAACAACGAACGATACTCCGCTCAGTATGAAGTTCAAAATGAAACGTGAATTAATAAGGAAAGAGAACAAAGGCATATGAAGGAGGTCTTTGAGACGTCGAATGACGTATCAAATTAGAGGCGAGACTGTCGTTTCAAACAGCGTAGTACAGTCGCGAGCAATGTTTACATCGTTGAATCATGTCCTTTTTTAATTTTGAATAGGTTCGCTCTTGATCCCAAGCAATCCCGGGAGCGAAGACAGGAGCCACGATGGAACGAGCTTATCCAAAAGTACTTATTCACCCTGGCTTTAAAAACGGACGGGTTATAAATACTCGAAAATACAGATGCGATACAGAAGCGCTTGCTGCGACAGGAAGGAATCGCAACTAAGAAAGGGTGGCAGCCCGAAGTGCGTCTGGATGTCCGATGGAAAAAGGAAGATGGCGGTATGAGCATATATAGCTTTTGAGCATTCTCTTCAATATACATTCTGTAGAAGACCGTGTGTAGAAGATGTCTTAATCAGACGAAAGCAAAGAAATAACAGTTTAGAAATTAGCAATTGATGCAATATGTAGTTCTACGGTGTATAGATCCTATTGTTCGTAACTGTACACGTTTTACTGTGTAGTAGCTTGGAATAATTGTACTCAATAAAGATAAGTACGTATCTCGATCACTATTATGTTGTTTACTATTGGTGTGAATAGATAAATAAATATGATTAATCTGTAATCCAGAACACAAATTTGTCGTTTGTGTGTTTGTCTGTCCGCTCTTTTTCCATTGTATCAATAATGTTACCATAGCAACGCGTTACCGGGTCAGCGAGTTTTGTTATAATAATACTAACATTTCTTAAGTTCACCAATAAATCTTACAAGACTTGTATTATGGATGCTTGGGTAACGGATAGACATACATATAATGATACATAAATAAGATATAAACATAAAAATAGATCCATGACTCGAGTACAAATGTTCGTGTTCTTCAGACAAACCATTGTCCCATCCGGGTCTCGAACTGAAGTGTACACTTCATATTTTTTTTCGGTTACTTCTCGTCTTTTTCATATGTAACTAATTTATCATAAATGATTTAAGTTACTTAATTAATAATTAACTTAATTGAGCGAAGCTCTCTTTTAGGCAACTCACAAATTTCGCTTGTCTCCCTTCTGCTACTAAACGGTTCAACCGATTCGAACGAATTTTGGCATGAACATACATGATTATAACCTGACGGACATAGGCTATGTAAAAAAAATATAGACTTTACCATATAGGAATAATCACCGAAAGAAAAATTCAAAAGCTGATTACAGCCAAACCGCTGATACAAATTGATGAAATTTGGCGCCAGAACTCACATCGCGGTCGTGACTAATGTGCAAAAAAAACATACCAGCGAGGAATAATCACCCTTCAAAAATCTAATTGCTTCGCTCAATATTTGCAAACAGCAGCATGTATTGCAGAGCTAGTATTGTTGCTTTCTTATAGGGATAGTGATTATATTTTTTATTTGATCCTAATTATATTATGACAACACTTTCTGTTTGTATTTTTTGTTACCATATAGTCTCGCTATCCTAACATTGCAAAACTAAACTTGCCCTTACGTACTCCCCTAAAAACAATACGATAGCGTGTTTCTACGCGCTACAGCGCCATCTGGTTTTAAATGAAATAGAACCCGTTTTTATAGATGTTATTAAGATTGAATTCAATGAGTCTGTTTTAAGATTTTGTATTTGTCTATTCAATACAACTCTTAAACTTTCCAAATACAAAGACTTCCCTCTGTCTACGAATTTTATCAGACAGCTAGCGGGCTGCTCCGACTTCCTCCTGGTAAAGCATGATAAGCAAATGAAAAAGAACTGGTATTTTTAAACCGTCAAAGATTTTTTTCAATTAAATGAAAATAAGTTTATTCAAATGCACTTAAAATAAGTTGTTTTAAATCATCAAATATTTTTACCTACCACCCATTCAGGACGTCTTTTAACTGACAAAAAGAATGGGCGCAAGAAACTCGTCAGCTTTAACAGAAGTAACGACATTTACAATATAATACGTCTTCACCATACATAATCCACGAAAATAAAAATCTCTGTTATCACAATAATAGTAGTGTTATGATTACATTATTTCGTCAACAAGTATCTGTTTTAAGCAAGTATCCCCCAACATTGCAATAATATACAGGAAATAAACGACAAATTAAAGAAAGCAACAGAGATGTATGTGCAGTGTAAGTCAATAATACTGAAAGTTAAAGCAGACCCATCCTCTAAGGCAGTACCCGTTCACGAGCATGACGCATGATGCAGCCATCGCTTCGCTTTTATATCTTACCATATCTTAGAGAACGTAATGACCCACACCACATGCCACCGCCCAAGAGACGTATCAATAGAATAAGTGGTTAAGGTAAATGCGTAACCTTATATAGCTTATATGAACAGACTTACAAGAGCATTTATGACATCCTCCGCCTACGGAGGATTTTCATGGTAACGCCAATCAAAGGTCCCAAGTTTGATTTCCGGCGGGGTGAAAGTAGAAAACGAACTTCTCTATAATATTGGTTTCTGTCTGACTGTTGAAGTACCGTCAGGACCGTCTTTAACCTATTGGAGGCCCTGGGCATATCAGAATAATAAGGCCCTATGACTTTGTCTGAACAAATTTTTGTAACTAAAATAGACAAAGTAAATAGATAAACAAGGTTTCAGATTATTTATTGACAGTCAATAGTATAATAGATAATCTTTAATTTAAATGGGGCGATTCACACATATTTAAAATTATCTAAGCATGCTGAAATTGGATAACCTTTTTTTGGGCGAGAGTAGAGTAGCTTCGCGCATGCAAAAGCTAATAACCAAGTCGATAATATAGTCCCTAATTGAGGTTCGATTTTCTCTAATTAAATAAGTTTTTCAGTAATAAATGTCGGTTTTCCTTTTGTGATCTGGCAGGAACTAGGGGACGCATATCGATCACTGAGCATCTGCCCAGAGTGCCCAGTGGAAAAGGGGGGTCTGAGTACTGTCCATGTTTCTGAATTCCATAACACAAGCGTTCAGCGCTACTCAACTTAAGTTCAATTTATTTGTCTAAAATTTTATCTCTATTTTTATAATGCAAGTAATGTTTTAAAGCTTAAAATATATATATTCATCACCGGGTTACTCCTTCATTTATTATTTTTCCTATATTTCCCAAAGCTTAAGCCGAAAAGTAGAACAAAAAAAAAATCAATTTTTCTTCGTAAAATAATCGGTTTTAAGTAACGTCGGCAGCCTGCTCCGACGCTTCTACCGGTTAATTTTGGAATATTAATCTTTTTCATTTTTCTTCGTCCCTTAATTCTTTTTAACAAACTCGTGGGAAATTCCGCCATAAAGATGCAACTTGCGACCACGTTTGTCGTAAAGAAAAATATGTATAGTGAATATAATTATAACGTATTATATTCCAAATTAATTTATAGCTTAGTTTATAATTAATAAGGAATGAAAATTTAAGTCATTATTATTTTAATATCAATAAGAAAAGCTTATTCAAAAAGCAGCCAATAAACTTGATTTCAAATGACTGGTTTGCGATCTTCTTTTGAATTCTGCGACCATATCTACTTAATCTCACTTTTATAGTATATCTTGTCTAGTGTATATAAGTAGTTTATTATGTTATATATAATATTGTATATATTTAAAGGTATGTTTATGTAGTCTATAGTTCTCATTTTATACTTTCCCTTTCAATGCATCACTAATACGCCATCAGCAACTAATCTCCAGTTGACTGGTAGAGAACGCCTATTGGCATTAAGCCCACCTTTTAAAATTTTTGTATGCAAGAAAGTTTAAATAAATAAAAATAAATACCAACAGTATTTTTAAACGTAATATATTATTTATAACAAAAAGCTTCTAACGTGGAATTCTAATATGTACACCTATTATTTAACCGAAAAAACATAATTATAGAGAATCGATAAATATTGCCGGTAAAACCATTAACTCTTCAGCGTGGTCTTAGCAGTCCCAGATAGAGGAAGGTGTACGTTCGATTCCTTGAACCTGACGACCTATTTTATGAGCTCAATTTTTATTATTCAAGACTAAGGAGGTAGTGGTTGTCAAACATGTGCTACTTACTTCCAATATTTTAATCGGGCATTTTGCATTTTATATAAAAAGATTATAAATTAAACGCGTAATTAATCCAGTAATAATGGTTTTATTTAAACGTAATGGTTATGTCAAGGCTCCCCTATTTTTAGAACGAGGCTTCATAAGAGGAGATATAAAACAAACCTGTGAAAAAACAACCTCGCCTTCTCTTTTGGGGGCTCGGATTATTATCCTTTTGTAATAAATTTCTCTACAATTACTATAAAAAGACCTGGCTTGAGACATTTGTGTCGTCAAATTGCCAAAAAGATTAAAAACAGCTAGAAATGGTCTGAAGATGTTAATATGCAAGAATGAGAAAATATTGCGTGCAACTCTATGGCAACCCCCGTCAAGCAATTTTTAGGGGAGGGTTGTGTTTAGATAAATTATCGCCAGCTCAGGCCGACAACGGCTTTTTTAATTATTTTGTAAAACTAATAGTCCGTACTGGAAATTGCTTAGAATTAGTTGAGAGGGGTATTTTTATTATAATGAAAATGTAAGAAACACAGTAAAGCGTTGAAATTAGTTCAAATTAAATGTATTTTTTTTTATTTATCGTGAATAGGAAAGCGCTTGACCGCTATTTCGCCTGGTGGTAAGCGACGAAGCGATCTAGGATGTAAGCTTGCCTAAAGGATACCTATTCACTCGTGACTTGAAGACCCCTAAATTGTATTTATCAAGGAACACACAATCAGACAAAGAGTTACACTCTTTAGCGGTACATGTTACTCGCCTCACGTTCATTCGCTATTTCTCCCTGCTGATGGACATCCTGCTGCATTCGTTCAGGGAGCCACCCACAGCAGACTTCACTTGGTCAGTCCATCTCATGGGCGACCTCCCTAGCCCTCTGGGGCCCTCTATCTTACCCTGCACGACGAGGCGCTCGATGGAGTCGTTGTAAAAAAAAAGTAGTTTATTTTATTCTATTGTTTGCTATTGATGACGACTGTAATGATTGTAGGTTAAATTTAAGTTAATATTATTTAAATTGGAGCATCTATCAATTTTAAATTTTAATTGTTTAAAATCTTTAGCTAGGTAAGATTATTCAAATGCATGATGTGGCTGTGATTATTGGCTGTCGTAATAAATAAATAATAATATTTCTTACAATCACATCAAACAGCCTAACTCAAAGTAAGCACTGTGAGGCTTGTGTTATGGGTACTAGGGTAACAGATAGATGTACACACATATATATACATAAATGAGTAATATGTATGGAAATATATGTAAATACCAATGAATCAGGTTTAAATGCTTGTATTCATCATACAAACATCTGCCCTTTCCGGGATTCGAACCCAGGGCCGGTGCGAAAGCCAGGATTACTACCGTTGCGCCAAACAGTTGATAATTCGATTTAAATTATTATTTTTTTGGCAATTTGTGTTTAATAATGTAATAATCGAAATTAAGATATCACATACTTACATTTTTAAGTTTCTTTGTTACTTACCATTATAATACTTTCTTTCTCAATTAAATAAATTTATTTGATTACCACTTGTGAAATTGTGCCAGCCAAATAGGTCATATTTTAAACAATTAAGTACAGTGTATAAAAAAGGGATGGTATCAAAAAATACACATTTTGTTTTTTTCACTATTTCTTGTTTTAGTTTGCTTATAAAATTAATTTGTTGCCAAAAAGCGATTGCTATATTAATTATCTTATTTTCTACTGTTTCTAAACAGAGGATGTACTGCTTTGTAGTCTTTTGTATCAAAGTAAGGGCTATCCGAGAACTTGAAATAGATGGTTGAGAACTCTTCCTCTGGATAAAGAAGGAGGTATCTGAAACAGAATATTGTTTTCCTTTTAAAATTTTATTGACACTTCTAGTACACATATAATATCCGTTTGCCCTGTATATATATTATTTTAAAAATAAATGTGAACTATAGGGGAATCACACTAATTTTTCCTACTGGTAAACTTAACAATGATAAAGGAGAGCTTCAAAATTTTACTGTTTTAAATTAATAATATATCATATCGATAACAAGGATAATATCGGAATTAAAATATTATAACAACCTTGTCGTAATTACAAGTTGGGTAAAATATAGCCATGTTAATTAAAATAATAATTAAATAATATTTAAACGAACTGTCGCCACCTGTATGAGTACCTTACACAATTCACAATAAATATTAGTCCCAAAACTGAGTAGAGCTTGTACTATATGCACTAAATAAAGTAATATATATATATACAAATATATAATAATAATAATATAATGATTATTAACATAATCCATATTTAGAATTTATTTAAAGACTGGCGCCCGAACTAGGCTTAATGCCTGTGTCTCAGGTGTCAGTGGCCTCTCCCAATTTTTTGCAACATGATTGTCAAAAAAGTAAATCCAAAATAGAAAATTAAAAATGCACTTATAATAAGATTTATAATACTTTATTACATTGGCATTGACCCGGTCTGGAAAACCACTCTTGATCTCGGAGTGGCGTAACGATGAAAATCACTATGCTAGTCAATCGACCATCGAGGCCGTCAAAGGGAAAGAAAATTTAAGTAGACTACAATACAATACAATACAATACAAAACACTTTATTGATAACACCACATTGAAATAAAAGAAAACAAGAGAAAATTTAAAATAGTGTTACAATGGGCGGTCTTATCGCTCAGAGCGATCTCTTCCAGACAACCTTTGGATGGATAGGACTGGAAGGAAGCGTAAGAGGCGGCGGTGTAAACGATAAATATATATTCACATATACATACATACATATACACACATACACATAAATACATAGCATACAAACACATATACCTAAATTAAAAATACATATATAATACACATACATAACGTCTAGTTAGTAGGATACATCATCCATACGTTGCTCGCCTAAATTGACAGAAAATATTCCCTTACGAGATTCTTAAAGACGCCAATGGATTGTGCACGCCTTATAGAAACCGGACTACATACAACGACAGACGAGTTAGATGACGTGTATTGACCAGAAATACATGTGTAAGAGTTCTACTTTTAGTAAAGGTTTTCAATATTATGTTTATATGCAATAGTTTTTAAAGTGAAAGTTCTTATGCACTTTATGAGATGGGTAAAAAAAGGTAAACTCGCGTCAGGACACGTGACCTTGTCGAAAATTCGTAAGACAGAGGGAGAGTAGACCGCCGGCGCGGCTTAGGAGAGCAATTAATATCCCCCTCTCTTTCTACCGCGCGGCGAAAATTTATGCCTGCTCCTGCTTTATCGTTAAAGTGGCGCAGGGCGCTTGCGCGAGTGTGTTTGTTGTCACGTTTGTGTACGACAGCGCTATAAATGAAAATTGTATTTCACCACATAAATTATAGTACTATTAAACTGATAATCAAAGCAATTCGTGCGAAATTCTTCCATAACCATTCCAAATTTCAAAAATGTACAAAGTTAATGTTCATGTTTTCACTTCTGCCGGCACTCCCGGAGTGCAACCGGTTGTTTTTTTGTATCAATTAATACGGTAAAGATTTTATACTATACCTGCTCATCGGGACCTTGAAGGCAAATTCTCTCAGTTGGCCAGTGTAGGGTAGTGCAAACCTTTCAGCTATGTTGATGTGCTGAACCACGTCATAAGCCCATTCGGACAACTGGTATCGGTTCCCTGTTAATATTTAAAAAAAATATTTATTGTCATAAAACCATTTTACCGCATAAACGACGCGGTTATTCTTCTTTTTAATTTAATCCTTAAAAATGCTTTGATAACGTCAGGATTAAATAAAAAAAAGATTCGTTTATTCGGAAAAAGAGGTTTTATTTAAAGTTTAAGGTTCCGCGGTAGGAGCGAAAGTGTAAGAAAGTTATACATACATTTTCAACTTTTATATATTTTTTGCATTTTTTTTTCAATGCTATCTTATAAAATAAAAATAGTGTATTAGAAATACTAGAAACAATCGACTCGGCTCACAAGTCAATTCTCAGGCGGGAATCGAACACGCAACCATTGGAATTCCGGTCCAATGCTTTCCCAATTGAGCGTAGTGGATGAAATATGATCTTTTTTTTGTATTTCCTGTGATTTTGAAATAGGAAGCACGAAATAACATTCTCATATCAATAATATATATTAGGAGTACCTTCACACGGTAAAGGCATTATAAATTGGCTCCTGGTAAAAATCTCCAGTGTTCTCCCAGGAAGCGCGATAAATACGATTAAGATTAAAAACTATTTAAGATGAAGACTTTCATCAGGTTATCTCATTATCTGGTGAAGGTAGCGAAAAACTGACGGATGAAAACAAAGGTCTTCCAAAGGAGTTCGTGGCCTGCCTTGTTCTCTTAGCGCAATGCAGGTTCGATTGTCAAAGTGAGACAGCGCTATAATAATGTCTCTTTTCAACATCTTAACTTGAATCGCGATAAAAGGTGATTAAATAAAATTACTACTTTGTTGTCAACTTCTACTTACTTTCCTCTTCAGTACCGTCTTTCAAGGTTGACAGATCTAGAATGTCCAGAACTACATCTACTCCTTCTTCTCCGAGGATCATAAACATTTTCCCTTTTTTCTTCTTCACATAGAAGGGGTACGTGATTTGCATTGTAGCTGAAAGTATTAATTATATTACACTAGTCATATGAGCATACTACGGTTTTGATACGGCGTGCGTTAAGAGAGCTACAACGCGTCGTAGCGGCTACGGTTTCAGCACTGCTACGACGTAGTTGGCGACCTATTAAATCAACATTTTGGTCGAACTATACATACTCGTATATACTAGCTGTCCGGGTCTTGTGTTGCTGTGACTCAGTTATTATAATTTGCAATCTTTTTTATTTTAAATTAAAATGAAACCTATCCTATGTCCTAAGTTATAAGTAATATAGCAAAACGAAAAAAAAACATTGAATTCGGTTAAGCAGTTTCTGAGTTCATCGCGGTCAAACAATGTGGTAGGATTTTTTTGTGTATATATAGATTGTTAGAATCCTAAATCGATATAAATAATTTTTGATTTATTTTATTTTTCGTCGAGAAAAATAATGATTTTTGTCATAAACATATGATTGGACACGTCGATTAGAACATATGAGGTTGTCGTTAAAAAATAAACACGACAATTCGTATCGACTGGTCACAAGTTAATTATGTGATTCTTGTGTGATTTATTCAGGAAATTCCAACAAACATGTCTTGTGATTGTAATGGTTTACTTTTTTCAAAGATAGTTTTATTTCCCGTAATGATTTTGTATTACATTAAACTATTTGTCATATTTCAATATTCTCATTCATTAGATCTTCAACGCATGCTTTTTTTTTAAATTTAGCGTGCTCTTTTATCATGGCTATGTAAGATATGCATTTTTTTTCATTTCATGTCTTGTACGGTGTTAAGTTATATAAAATAATAATAATCTTTATTTTGCTAGAAACACAGAACAATGTAGATTTTATAAAATAAAATAATCAACATATTTCGGTGAATTAAATTCATCGTTAGGATAATTTAATCAGTACAGATTGTATAATATATTATACGTTATATAATAAATATAAGGCAACACCACATAATAATAATAATATTGTATTATATATACATTGTTCTGAATCCAAATTAAGTAGCTTTAATACTTGTGTTAAGATATTCAGAAAGAAAACAGTACCACAACAACCAGACCTGAAGTAAATAGAAAAGTTCGTTTTCTACTTTGACCCGGCCGGGAAATGAACCCGAAACCTTTACCATGGATTTTCCCATCAAAACCGGTATGCGAGCTACTGGACCACGAGGGTTGTCAAAACTTATACAAAAAAATATAAACTTTTTGTTATTTCATTGAGTAATATATAATACAGGTTGTATAATCTATTATACGTTCTGTAATTCGAGAGATACTTGATGAAAACACACAATCAAACAAGATTTAATTACGATTGGTATCGGAATTCACTTCCATTTACGTACATGAATGCTTTAATAATAATCCATTGTAACTGGTACATCACAGGGCTCTTATTGACTGTTTCTCACAAGGGTTGTCAGCATCATTATATAGGTAATTATAAATATTAGGGGTTAAAGTATGAAATTGCCGATTTGTACTGAAAATCTATATTGTTTATTTTTTAAATTTTTAACAAATTTATTTAATCAAAATAGTTGCCATTATTATCTATACATTGCTGCCATCTAATGGGAAGGTCATTAATGCCTTTGCGATAGAATTCCGACGATCTAGACTGCACAAACTGTGTGAAAGCATTTTGTACTGCCTCCTGGGAAGAAAACTTCTTGTCACGTAGATAATTGTCCAAATCACGAAAAAAATGGTAGTCCGTTGGAGCAAGGTCTGGTGAATACGGAGGATGACGAATGGTTTCTAACTGCAGTTCCTGAAGGGTCAAAATGGTTTCTCGTGCTGTGTGAGGTCTCGCGTTGTCGTGGAGCAATAATGGTGAAGATCGATTCATGAGTCGGGGCTGTTTTACTGCTAGTTTTGTCAACATGGTTCGGAGTTCGGCACAATAGACATCTGCCGTTATTGCTTGACCAGATCGGAGAAAACTATAGTGAATAACACCATGCTGAGACCACCAAACAGTTACCATTACCTTTTTATTGGTAAGTTTTGCTTTAGGACACTGTTGTGGCATTTGACCTGGGGTCAGCCATTGCATTTTTCTTTTCCGGTTATCATAAAGAATCCACTTTTCATCACATGTTACAATTCGATCCAATATTCCTTCATTTCTGTACCGGTTCAACAAGGCAACACAAGTTTCAACACGCGTTTCTTTCTGCAGATCAGTCAAATCATGAGGCACCCATTTTTCGTATTTTTTTATTTTATTGATTTGACGCAAGTGAGTCAATATTGTGGGTAAGGTAACGTTAAACCATGCCGCTAATTCCTGGGTACTTTGACTAGGATCGGCTTCCACTATCTCTCTTAATTCATCGTTATTTACCTGTGTGGGCGGTCTTCCTCGTGGCTCGTTCTTTAAGTCGAAATTTCCATCACGAAAGCGTTTAAACCAAAATCGCACGGTGCGTTCATTAGTAGACCCCTCTCCAAACGCAGCATTGATATTGCGGGCTGTTTCTGCCGCGTTAGTTCCGCGTCGGAACTCGTATTCAAAAATAACTCGAATTTTCGCAGTATCCATCTTTCTTGTCTAAATTGAATAACAAAAACAATTGAAAGTCGATATTCAAATGTTTTACATTTTTTAAAAAAAGAACATCATAGAAACCATTTAAAAAAAGTTTCATTCGAAAACCTCAAACCATGAAGATTCTATGTCAATTCAAAGAACCTATTGCAATAAAACGGCAATTTCATACTTTAACCCCTATTATTTGACGGAATTAATATTTTATTTAGAATAAAAATACTTTTATGAATGCCAAAAGGAAGATCTGTAGATTTTTTGTATATATAGTCGATATACTGAAAGGTCAAATTATCGGAAGGCTGGTTTGTCTAGAGAATAAGTTTGGCAATACAACGAGGTAACGCTATCAGACTTCTGGGCACATTTACATTACCTACGAATATAAATTTATGGGATTTTTGTATTTAGTTTAATTTTAGTGTATTAAAGCATTATTTTTAAGTTAGTTGCATATAAAATTAAAAATAAAATAGTTGGATTAAAAGTAACAACTTAATAAAAATCTTAAAATATTTTTGATATGCCTTATAAACTGCGAATTCTTGATGTACATTTGCGTATTGATTCGCTTTTTTATGTACTCTGTATAGCTGGCGCCATCTATGATACAGTGTCAGTTTTACTAAGTTTAGCATGTGTTGTTTTCCACAATCTTTAGTTGTCAGAAGTCAGAAGATATCATTTTAAAACATGTTAATTATATTATTATAGAAAGCCTCTTGAAAAATGTATTTTATTTTTACAAGCTCTTCTTAACTTTCACCTGTCCCGGTGTCTTACGATATCTAGCAACTTAAATTTGAGCCACTTCCCGGTTTTTGTTTGAGCTAATATTTAACATGCAATATTATGATGACATGGAGCTGATCTAATGCTGGAGCTGGAAGTTGGCCATTGGAACTTTACAATAAAACGACACAACCCCATCGAATTTGGACTCGTTTGATTCATATTGACGAGTACTTTAATCCTATATAGTAGAGAGTAATATTAGACCCTAAGGGTCTAATCCTGGACCTGGAAGGTGGCCATAGGAACTCCGCAATAAAACGAAACACCCTGTCGGGTTGTGACTATGTCGCCCCGTCACCCTGGATGCGATGGCTGATATTAAGTCAGTATAGCCTTCCCAGGCTAAGGCACAGACGTCAGGTCGTGTTTAGTCAGTACGAGTCTGACATAACCTCTACCTAAGTATCCATGTAGGATTCATCACCTCCCTCTCCGAGTCCCGAGGGGATAAAAACGGTTTGCGCTTGGTTCGTATTATAACTTTTTAGTTCGTTTTATCAACGAATTATAATAAAAGCTTTTTTATGAAATCCTGTCATGTATTAAAAATTCAAAATGATGTATGATGTGTTTTTATAAAAACAGAGTGTAATAATGGTTGCTCTGTTTTTTTAATAACTGTAGAATTTGGAATTAAGTTTTCATAAAGTGACTTTAGCACCTTATTTAATCTTTTCATGAATATTTTTCCCCTATTTGACAACCCTAACGTTACCAGATGACACAACACAATTCGGAATAAGCGGCCGTTGAGTCGTACCACACAATAATTACACGACATTCAATGTGATTCATCTGGCTTTGTTTTCAGGGTTCACTACCTAGAGGTTATAATGCCGACTGTCTCATTGAAGGTACTGTTAACGAAGGTACAATCGTGCTCACAAGACAAAACAGTTTTGTGTTTGCTTGTGTTAATTAAATTAACTAAAATGCTTATATTCATCACACAGGCATGTCCCTACCGAGATTCGTACCAGGGACCTTTGGGGCAAAAGGTAGGATCGCTACCGTTGTCTCAAACAGCAAATTAACCCAGCATTTTTATTGCAATTACGTTTTTATAACTTTATATTTTGTCCAATGTAGGATGATACCTTTGACAGTTGACACCTATATAGAGTGTATAAAGTTCCTATTGCAATGTCAAGCCAAACATATGGAAACAAACGCAACCTTAGTACGTAGCGATAAGGAAGTGACACCTGTCAAAAGTCCTACATTGGCCAAAGTATAGTTGAATTATTTATCACTCACCATTGCCTTCGAACCTTTTTAGTGGGCCTGAAATAATACATAAACGTTTCAAAATATATCTATTAAATATTTAAAAACAAACAAACCTAATGATAGGAATAAAACGTACACACTCAACCGGCAAACGAACAACCTCCTACAATACCAAACGTAAATTACATTATAAAAATTAACTTTACAGAATATAAATTATGCGTCTAATCATCTAAGACAACGTCAAAAATTAGCCCCCCCGAGTTCAAAATTAACTCTAATTCACTCTGGTCCTTTTGCAATGGCCGTAAAAATATACAATAAACTACCAGAGCATATTAAAATAGAAAATCACATAAATAAATTTAAAAACCTATTAAAGGAATACTTGCTATCACAAAGTTTCTATTGCAAGAGCTACTAAATAATTGTCACTAAATAATTTTCACTAAAAATAAGCATTGGTGGAGCAATTGTTTTATTCCATAAAATGATATTGTATAATGGTTACCTTAATTCTTAACACCCTTCACAGTTTGTCATTTTTATAACTTAAAATTGTATACTTTTTATTTTTAAATATTTTTATGATTTTTGACATTTTATCGAGTAGTTTAGTTTTTGTTTTGTATTGTATTTGTATTTTTTTAATAATGTATATTGCGATGCCCTAGCAGGGTTCATGTCCCGCCACAGAAAATTAATTGAACATGTTATCTGTAACCACATGAATGCAATAAATAATTTTGAATTTGAATTTAAAGTTATAACATGACTGTTTTTATTTGTTTTTTTTTAATTACTTGTGACACGTTTAAAATATTACGGATGATTTTGGGGGAAAGCTGTAATTAGCTTTACCATAGATTTACTAATTAGATTAAATGAAACTGTAACGCTGTCGGTTTTTCAAAAAAAAAAAAAAGTCAAAGGTCATCATAGGTCGACCGCTTAAATAACTCTTCGCCCGCGCGGTACAGGGGCGCGGGGGTACGCGACAAAGGGGATCGAGAGAGAAGCGAGCGGCAGACCCCCTTTCCCCCTTTTCCTTACCCCCACGCCTCTGTATCAGGCGCAGACTCATTTAAGCTGTCTCTAACTCCACGCTTTTGTTCTTTAAATAATCATCAATTCTGTAAATAGCTTTTTGCTTACAAAGGTGTTTAAACCCTGGTTCTTCATACCACACTGACGATTGAAGACACCGTGAGGAGACTGGGCCATATAGCACCACGCGGACCCAGCGCGTATTAAAGAGCCATCGACTTCATGTGCTTGCCGACTCAAGTCCATAAACCACGAATAAAACGAGAATTTAAAGGTTATTATTAATAATTGCATTACTCGCCGCCCTTGCCCTTACCTGTGTGTTTAGGCATAACTGGAAAAGCTGAAATTAAAGATATTTAGTCATTATTAAATATTTTAATTTTGTTACCATAAGAAATCGTATAATTTGCCGTATAAATAAATTTAATATTAATTTATTTGGGGGAAAACTTAGTAGATTTTATTACATACATACTAAATAGGTAATATCTTTAAACATCCTGCTTTCGATTCTGCCTTTCGCACCAAAGGTCCTGGGTTCGAGTCCCAGAAGGCGCAGAAGTATGTGTGATGAATACGAGCATGTGTACTTGAGCCACGGATATTTATATAAATGTTTAATATATAAGTATCATATATGTATGTTTATCTGTTACCCTAGTATCCATAAGCCTTGCAATGCTTATTTGGGCTAGGCTAAGTAGTATGTACGAGTATGTGAAAAAATATTATTGTTATTATTATTATTATTTATATACAGTAGCAAATTCAGGGAGTGCCTAAGGAGCTCAATCCAGTTATGACCAATTTCAATTTAAACTTAACATTTAAATTATTGCAGCGGAGCGAGCGAAGCTCCCATGGATCAGCTTCAATGGCGCAATGTCTGTTACGCCATAACTTCCCGAGTTCAACAGGTTCCAATCAACAGGTTTAGGACCAGATGGTGACGGAGCCCGAATTTTGAAATTCGCAAAAATTCCCATCGAAACAAAATTTATTTTTTATTTTTTGAGGTATTGCGCTCCGCTCCAATATATGGTGCTAGCGTAGCTTTTTGCTTAGCGACTGCATCGTATAGTTATTTGATACTTCTTATTTGATATTTTGACAGTCAAGTATGGGTTATTAGTGTAGGATAGAAAAGTGACTTGAATATCGCTTTATCCTGATCAAGACCCAAAATCCTGTATGCGCTACTGTTTATAGAGAGAGTACTTTATTGAAATCTAATTTACCATGTTCAGGCATCAAGCAGGATAGTATATTCTGGAATATCAGCTGTTGCAATATGAATGGCATTTCAATGGTCAGCTTCAAATAGCGTCCTCCATCGTTCATACTGAAAAAGAAAAACAATATTTGAGATATAAATTAACCAACAATGGAAACCACATTAACTTTTGACTTCATGAAGTGGAAGAGAGATAGATGCGCCACAAGTCGATCGCTTAGGCCGATCGTCGCTTGTTCCGCGCTCTCGCTTGCACGCTCGGCTCAGGCGGAACGTTACACTATTTCGTGCGTGCAGCTGGCGTTCATCGATTTATAAGACGTTATCACGTCAAAAGCGGGGTAAAATTGTCTTATTTGAAGTGTGAAAATTTAAGTTTTTTACTAAATCCATATGAAGGTTCGGTCCCCGCCCGGGTCCATATAGAAAACAATATTTTTATATTGCCCTTTGTCTGGGTGTTGTAGTACCGTCTTAGTTTCTGAATTCCGTAATACAAGTGCTTTAGCTACTTAAATTAAATTCAAATCAATGTATGTGATGTTGAGTAATATTTATTTACTAGCGATCCGCCCCGGCTTCGCACGGATGCAATGCTCTACTATATTATGCATGTATTATACATATAAATCTTCCTCTTGAATTACTCTATCTATAAAAAAAAAACCGCATCAAAATCCGTTGCGTGTTTTTAAAGATTTAAGCATACATAGGGATATAGGGACAGTGAAAGCGACTTTGTTTTATACTAGTGAATTGTAAATTGTATCAAAAGATTTTTACATAACTGTTTCATAAAAATATTGATTATGCTTATTTCATTTTTCATTAAAGTAAAATAATAAATGAAATAAATATTTCTTACATTCACATCAATTGGCCTAGCCCAAAGTAAGCACTATAAGGCTTGTGTTATGGATATTTGGGTAACGGATAGACATAACATATATGATACATATTATTCATAGAAAAATATATATAAACACCCATGACTCAGTTACTAATGCTCGTATTCATCATACAAACGTTCGGGGAATCGAACCCAGGACCGTCGGCGCGAAAGACAGGGTCGCTACCGCTACACCAAACGGTTATTTCATTACAACTTTGCTTATTTAATTAAAAGACGTTAAACTGAGAGCTTTGATAATTATTTACAACAAACAAGAGACACTCCAAGATATCTTCTGGATAATTGTTCACAAACAGTTTTAAAGCCTTTGAACCCCTTAAAAACAAACTATAAGTTGAAGCTGGTAAGTTCGACTAAACTTTACACTTACAATGTCTTCTATACGTGGTCTGGTTTCGAATTTGTTTGGAAATATTTGGGAAAGATATCGATTTGCGTTGTAGGTATTTACGTTAATGAATAACAACCCTTATTAATATTAGCATAGAGTACAGAAATATTGAAATATAAATACACACACACGTAAATGATTTAAAATAATATGTTAGTTCTCATGTTTTCCTAGTGTCTGAAATGTCTGTCCTAGAGGTGGGCGCTAATGACTGCGACGCAGTCTTCGAATACTGTTAATAATTGTTTTGTGTATCAAATAAATATTATTTTATTTTTTTTATTGTGTAAAATATATGTGATATATTTGGATACTTCAGCGCTTAATGGATATTCAAATAAAACCAATTTTATCCGATCCACGAGGCGTTTATATTTTTTTTAATTTAATTTTGTTTAGACCTTCTAATATTTTTATCGGGCACGTTTCTAACTATTTCTAAACCAAAACAATTTTTTTAACTGTATTTAAAAACACTTGACAGTCCACATTCCCTTTTTACTTCTTAAATGCACTAAGATATACAAGGGTGGGTCAAAAAGTTCGCGGAATGGAGGGTAAAAAGTAAGAAATAAAACACAAAAATATTTTTCCTTCTCAATGTATTCCCCCTTAACTCTTATACATTTATGAGACCTATCGATTAATTTATTAATACCTTTAAAAAAAATGATTACTCTTTCGAAAATGATTCAATGAAAAAAATGATTCGTCAAAATAGGCTGAAATTGCGCTCTTCACTTCTTCATCGCTGGAAAATTTCTTCCCTCGAAGCTCTTTTTTCATTTTTGGGAACAAACAATAATCACTTGGGGCTAAATCTGGGCTATAGGGAGGATGTTCCAAGATTTCGAAGCCCACTCTTTGAACAGCAGCCATGTCTGCGCGAAACTCAATTTTCTCCATGTTGCAAATTTTCTTCCGGATTGACTTGTTGATTGATGTGTAGCTCAGGTAATTATGACCTTTTTTTTCAAACTTAGTATTTATACTCTTAATGAGTGTCACAACTAGTGCAGGTAGTAAAAAGTCACCTTTCCCCCCTCCATGCCCCTCATTCCGCGAACTTTTTGACCCGCCCTCGTACCTTAAAGCTGATGTTAAGACCTAATTAGTTTAGGAGTTGTGATAATTACAGTAGCGAATTTATCCCGATAGTGTATTTTGTGTTACAAAATACCTTATTATTGTGGATATGTCGATAAAATTGATCATATTGCTTTCAAAATGAAATCAAAATCATTTTTTTATTTATCGGACATCAACGATCCATTGTTAGTAATTTTTATCTTACAACCTATGTTAGTACTTAATAGAAATAAAGGAAATGTGTGCCCACTGTCAGCAACGGTTTTTAAAACCTGGTTACGACTGCCACGGATCCGACGCAACAAGGATCCTGCCTTTTTGCACAAAATAGCCGGGAAACTGTCGACTGTTGATTGTTGAATAATATCTTAATTAATAAAATAAATATATTATTGGACATAACAATACACTATCATTATAAGTTTAAAACTCAACTTTTAAATATACTTAGTTGTTTGTTATATTGCATTTATTATAGTTTCCTATATTTGTATAACGTAAATGAGTATATTTTTAAGTTTTAAGATTATTATCTAACTTATATAATAGATTGTTTATGTTTAATGCATGCCGTGGCAGCCTATAACTAAGGCAGCACTTTTTCTAGTGGTATTTTGTATGTAACTCTTTTGTCATTATCTTTGTGTATGCTTTGTTGGTTGTCCCTAAATAAATAAAAAAAATATACGACTTTAAATAATTCACGACAATTTTTATTAATAGATTTTTAGTTAATTTTATATGGATTTATTATTTTATGAATAGTAACTTTTGCATGCTAATACAGGCCACATGAGTCGGGACTAGCAAACATGTATCAACCACATGAAGAAAATATAGACTTCTGCGCACATCACACTCTTAGATAAAACTACTATTGGATAACTTGCGCATAATATATATTTAATTCTGACGTTTCGACTCCTTTACAGGAGCCGTGATTACAGCATTTTATAATGGCCGCCATACGTGCTACTTACTATATCGAAATATTTTAATCGGGCACATTCCTAACTGTTAAATTTATACAAATCAAAATCGCTTAATTTTTTATTTTATTTAGTTATCGTATCCACGATTACTGTCTACCATCAGTTCGGAAATTGGTACACATTTCCGAGAAGAACTGGTGAAAGAAACTCGGACTGTAAGACTGACTTCCATTTTCATTTTATGTGTTCTTATTATTTATTTTGCAGTGACAAAAAAGACGCATAATTATAGCTGGTTATCGATTGTTTAATATTTGTAAAAACTTTCGATGTTGAAGGTAGTTAGTGTTCAACAATGGTGGAACTATACTAGCTCATTGAAGAAATTAAAATACTTTTGTAAATTTTGACACGTTTGCCAGCGTCTCGGTAGCTCAGCTGTCAGAGCAGTCGCCCGGATAGCGAAAGGTTGTGGGTTCGAATCCCTTCTGAAGGCACGGAGGCGTAGTTGTTTTTTACACACGAATTTAATATCGTATCTTTATTTTATTACAAAATACTCACGATATTCCTTTCAGCACACTCTGCTCGAATCCAGCTATTCGTATACAGGTCTGAGTGGTCCCGTAACGAAGGTAGTAAGGGTTGTAATCATCAATGCCAAGATAAGGGTTACCGATTAACACCCCTCGACGTAGTGCTTCGTATTGCCTCTTGAAACACTCGAAATCCGTCGAATGGCACGCGATGATAAGGTCTTCTGTAAATATAGAAAATAATGTAAAAAAATAAAAAAAGACGAACTTTCAAAGGCCAAATGGAAGGTACTTAATAGAGACAGAGATTACAGATTTCCACTTAATACGATCCCGACATACATCTCTAGCTTCTTCAACTCTCATCAGCCTTTTCATACAAGCTTTGGTTAAGGATACTTTTGACCTGGCCTTTTTTCAGGACACCTCTATTTGGTCCCTGAAAGTTCGTCTTGGTCTGCCGTTACCGACTAGCCAGCCCATGCCGACTAACCTCAAATATTTGTCTTGTTAATCGTCTATCCTCTCTACGTTGACAAACGATCTAAGCATCCATTTTATAACCTAGCCACTATATCTTCTTCCACACCACATCAATCTCTTATCACATCATTCCTTATTTAATCTATTAAATTAACACCAGCTTTACTTCTTAAAGCTCTTATTTCCACTGCATAAATCATACATTCGTGCTTCTTCTGCCAAACCTTGAAAACGATTCGAACCCAGGTAAGTGCGAAAGGCAGGATCGCTTCCGTTGCACCAAACGGTCGTCGAATATGGTAAGAACATATGATTTCAGAAATGATAGACTACATATCATATCGGTAGATATCTTAATGATAAGGGTTAAGTTTTGACGACCGTTTGGTGCAACGGTAGCGATCCTGCCTTTCGCACCGACGGTCCTGGGTTCAAATCCCGGAAGGGGCAGATGTTTGTATGATGAATACGAGCATGTGTACCTGAGTCATGGGTGTTTTTATATATTTCTATGAATATTACATATTTATGTATCATATATGTATGTCTATCCGTTACCCTAGTATCCATAACACAAGCCTTACAGTGCTTACTTTGGGCTAGGCTAATTGGTGTGAATGTAAGAAATATTTATTTATTATTATCTTTTAGTCCTTACCCATATTATAAATACGAAATTGAGTTTATTAGTTACGCTTTCGTGCCTTAATTACACAATCTATCATCATGAAGCATACACTTTGCCAGAGGTACAGAAAAGATACAGTACCTCTTGTCCAAACTTTTTCCGAGGGATAAAAATAACTTTTAATCGGTAGTCCACATAAACGCGAGCGAAGCCGCGGGTTAAAGTTAGTATTATATCAAACCAAACCTTTTACTCTATAAAGGTGTTTTCTATAAACATCCGTTTTGCGTTTGCAAATATATTCAAATATAGTTTAAGTTAAAACCAATATTTATGAACGAAAATCCTTTTGCTGAAATAAGGGTGGTTTGCTGCTCATAAATATTTATTGCTCTAGAATTTTCGATACTCAATTGTTCCTGTAAATAGGCTGTAGTAGGCTTCGGTTCACCATTTTTTCTCCTTTTTGACCTCAGTTAACCTTAATAACGTATGAAATGACTCGTTTAAGTGATACTAATATATATTTATAGGTATGGTATGTTTTTAAGGAGTGTGGTCAGAATCTGCATATGCTCATACCGCCATCTCCCTTTTTCCATTGGAAATCCAGACGCACTGGGGGCAACCACCAAGCGCTTCTAAACATGTTTTATAATGCGCACAGCAAAGGAACGGAACTCCCTCCCTGCGTCTGTATTAACACCCAGACCCGAGACAAAAAATCGTTTTCTACATTGACCCGACTGGGAATCGAACCCGAACCTCGGAGGGGCGTTACCGTGTAAACCGTAAACATTATATACGATAGTATTGTAAGAATTATTATATATATTTTTATTTATAATAATCCTTATGAAAACTTAATGTATGCACACAAGTGTAAAGATATTAAAATCAGAAAAAATAGTGACTATCATAATTTCAATTTAAGAAATAAAGACAAGCTAGCAATGCCCAGGTATAGGCTCCATAAAATAAGCAACTCCTTTGCAGGTCACTACATACGAATGTACAACACGCTGCCATGTATCATGCATGACTTGTCAGTGAATAAATTTGAAATTTTAATTAAAAACTCAGTTATGCAAAAAGGCTTATTACAGTGTTAACGATTTTTTGAATGATAAGGCAGCGTGGACCTAAAAGAAATGAATTGCTCGTTCTCTGAATCGCTTTGTAATATACACAATTTGTAAGACATTTGGCGATTTTATAAGAGTTTTGGCACATGAGTTTCTTGCCCGATTCTTCTCATGTAAGCCCCTACGTTCGGAATCGGGTCGCTCGTGGCGATTACATGCGCGGCATCAACTCCGCGGATGTACTTGCCGCTAGCGTACGGGCTATCTTTATTATAGAAGAATATTTTTTTGATTCTGTATAATTGATGATTTTAAGTGCCCGCAACGGCCTATGAAATAAAGTTATTTTGATTTGATTTGATTTATTGAAAATAGAATAGTATAATAATAATAATTCTTACAATTTCACCAATTAGCCTAGCCCAATGTAAGCACTATAAAGCTTGTGTTATGAATACTAGGGTAACGGATAAACATACATAAACGATACTTAGATATTAAGTATTTATAACTCAGGTACCAATGCTCGTATTCATCGCACAAACATCTACCCCTGAGATTCGAACCCAGGAATGGCAGGATCGCTTCCGTTGTTCCAAACGGTCTATAAAAATCATGAATACTTTAATTTTAAAATGAAACATTAACAAGTGGAAAAAAAAATTTTGTAAAAACAATTGGATTGTTACGAGTAGGATTGTCCGTTTGTTAATTCGAGGCTCCATTTGCTAACTCATAAATTTTAATCGCTGAAATGTTTTTTTCCAGTCTGTTTAACGTTGGATCGTGATGTTCATCCCTTTCATTGTTGTGGACATGGTTGTTTTATAATGACTTTTTAATAGATGATAAATCGTTTTTATATGTATTTTTTTGAATAAAAAACTTTTGCCTCATGCGGCATCGGGTCAAATATTTTCTACTAGCTTCACAGTTAGGTGGTAGAAAATAAATGACGACCATTGACTTAGTCAACCTGTGATCACAGCTCCTGTAAAGAAGTCGAATCGTCAGGATTAAATCGTCGTTGCGACTTTCAGACCTCCTATGTGTAACATTTATGTTTACGAGATAATCGATAAAAAGTGTTTACTGAAAAAATGTAAAAAAACTAACTCCAACAAATATGTTGGAGTTAGTTTCTTCACATTTTTTTCCAACTAACTCCAACAAAAGTTGGAGTTAGTTTCTTCACATAGGAGGTCTTAAAATCGCAACGACGAAATATAAAATATATTATGCGCAAAATCTGTAAAAAAGTCATTCAAATATGTAATGTGCACCGAAGTGTAAGTAAGAACTAAATATGTATGTTTTTACCCTTTATCTGGCAGAATCTTGTTACGCAGAAAATCACTTGTCATACTAATCCAAAGGCACAAATTGACATACATTGCATTTTAGGTTAGGTATTTTTTAATTAATTACCAGCCAGCAAGCTATTTCAAATTATGACAAATGACTAGTATACGTTCTTAAATTTAAAAATTCTGTGTAAAAAGGTAGACCCGTATTTTTAGTCAGTTATACTTAATTTTTGAATTTATACTTCTTTTTCTCATTGAGGGTGAAATTTTTCATGCAACGAAAAAGCGTCACCAAGAAGTTAGCTTTTAAAGTGAATAGGCTATCTATTTTAAAAATTTTAAATTTAAAGTATTACTTGTGCCGTGCGTACATAACTTTATAACAAAGACGTACGATTTTTTATTTTTATCTATTTACTAGGCGTTGCAGTCGCTTAGCATAAAACTACACTGGCACCATATATTGGAGCGGAGCGTAATACCTAAAAAAAGAAAAAAATTTTTTTGTTTCGATGGGAATTTTTGCAAATTTAAAAATTCACAGTCAGTTACAATCTGGTCCTATAGCTGTTGATTCGATTCCACACAAAAAATATTAAAATTTTCTCAGCTCCCGCTCCGCTCCAATTAAGGAAGTCCATGTCCATTGGTAAAACAAAAAGAAAAAGCTTACTTCACCGATAAATGTTTATAAGAAAATTATAAGGTTGTACGTTTGTTGTTTGTAAGTATTAGTATTGACAATTTGGATTTAATTTTTAATATATTTTTAAATTAATTCAACAAAATTTTGTCTTTATTTGTATGATATAATTTTAAGTTCTGACTTGTTTTAAATTTATTTATTTTTGTATTCATCTAGAGTTATAATCTTATGATGTTATGAATTTGATTTTGTAAAAATATTTTTTTTTATTACGTGGTCTTTAATTGTTTTCTGATTCATTAAACAACAGTACTGTTTAAAAAATAAATAGTCTTCTCATACAACTAGTTTAAAAACATGCAATGCTAAATTAATTTATTAACGTTTCAAGTTCATTAAACTCTAAACTTAAAGGTAATCCAAAAATTGTTTTACGTAACCTCTCCGTCTGTAGTACTGAACTTCGAAGTTCAAAATACCGAAGTACTATATTCATTAAGTATGTAAATGCGATTTACGTAGGTTAGAATATGCACTGACGAATTACTTCATCGCGAATGTTCATTACACCGATGTACTGTACTCCGAAAAATGTTCCGTACATCGGTGTAAAGAATACTTTATAACCTACGTAAATCGGACTTATATACTTTATGCATACATTATTTCGGTATTTTGAACTTCGAAGTTCAGTATTACAGTCGGCCATTTTTAATCAACTAATCAACCTAGAAACAGTCTAATAATATCTTAGTAACAAAGAAACTTTAGAGCCATGTAAATATTTATCAATATACAATAAATGACAAATATAAAATCAAATTATCATATTAATAAAATAAAATAATTAAAACTTAAATAAAATTACTGAAATAAAATAATAGAAGCTATCAAATCAAATTACTAACATCAAAATGAAAACATATCAAAATTCGTTCATACATTTCAAACAATTTTAAATTAAAACTAGTGCTCTACTATATTATGCATGTATTATACATATAAACCTTCCTCTTGAATTACACTATCTAAAAAAACCACATCAAAATCCGTTGCGTAGTTTTAAAGATTTAAGCATACATAGGGATATAGGGACAGAGAAAGCGACTATGTTTTATACTATGTAGTGATGAATTACTAATGATTAGTAAATACATATAATACTTACTTGTATTATCTGTTAATTCCTTTGCTAAGCACAAGCAGAAAATTTTTAACACTAATATTAAAGAATTAACTCGCATTTTGACTTCCTCTGACCGCGGATTATGTCAGACTAGAACATAATAATACAGCGTGTAATGACACTACTAAAACTGTGAACTGCAAAACTCGTATATGAATCACCATTATTGTATAGATTTTTATATCTTTAACAATACTTGTGATTATAGTTCTGAAGAATGCCTATTGTAAGTGATTTATTGTTAAAAAATAATTGTTATTTCAGAATCGTGTTGTCATTAGCAATTTTTTGAAGTTTACTCTTTAAGAATTTATTTTCAGCGCCCGCTATGAAAATATACATCCCTGCTAATATTATAAATGTAAATGTGAAGTTTGTTTGTTATGCTTTCACGCAAAAACTACTTAACCGATCATCATGAAACTTCGTACATATATTCTTGGAGGTATTAGAAGTAACATAGGATACTTTTTATTGAAAAAAAATATATAGAAAAAAGAAATCGTTTGTAAGGAAATCTCAAAAAGCTAGTACATCCATAAAATCACGCCTTTTTCCCGTAGACCCCTATGGGATAAGGCAGAGATCACAGATTTCCCGTTACTACGACATACATCTCTAGCTTCTTCAACTCTCGTCAGCCTTTTCATTTCACAAGCTCGTCGATTAAGGATGCTTTTGATCTTGCCTTTTTTCAGGGCATCCTCTATTTCCTCCCTTAAACTGTTACCGACTTGCCTCATAGATTTGTCTTGTTTATCTTCTTTCGTCCATCCTCTCTACATGTCTAAACATCCCTTTTCTATCTTTGTCACTATTTCTTATTTCACACCATATCACTCTCTTATCTCTTCATTCCTTATTTTATCCATCAAATAAATATTCAATAATATGAAAAGTACAATTGGGTGATCGAATGACAGCGTTACGTTTTTTGTGAGCAACTTGCGCAACTTTTACCTTAGTTTTGAATTTTTCTTTGTTATTTTCTGTGCATATCCAAAGAAAATCGTTCTTCAGGAGTAAATCGGTCATGTATCGGAGCTGGCACACATTTTTTTTGCCACAGAACAAATCCTTGAAATAATTAACTTTATCTATTAGCGTCTTTATTCCTAAAGAGATGTTATATTTATAAAAATACTAGCATTTTGCGTACTACCTATTAAAAAAAATATTTTTTCTCTCGGAATGAGACCTTTTTTTCTGGATCAAAGGTAACCTATACAGACAAAGTGTATACAACATTTCATTATGATAGTTTGGCTACTTAAAGCGTGAAAGTGTAACAAACAAACAAACTCACTTTTGTATTTATTATATTGGGATATCGCATCATTTAACGATTTTAAAATTATTTTTTACAGAATAACAACACAAAATTTTATGTTAATACAGTTTTTACCTAAGGAGAATGATTTTAAACTGGTGACGAAGTCAAAGAAAGACCGTTATAATTAAAAACGGAAGTTAGATAAAGACCAGCAAGTTATAATAATAGGTGGTTGATTTCGTTACCAAGTGCGTGCATGCATGCGTGCGTGCTTGCGTGCAGATTTTTGTGTGTGTGAGTGTTTGTGTGGGGGGGGGGGGTGCGCATGTGTGGGTGGGTGTGTTTGTATACGTGTACCATGGATGAGAGTGTTGTGCTTAGATACATTCAAAGTGTTTACCTTTATATCATCTCAGAGGGAAGCCGCTCCCCTCAAAATACTCAGAAGTGCTGTGAGATTGATAACTGAATGAAGTATTGGAAAAATCTATTCACATATTCAGTTATTTAAGGCTGATGCAGCCTCATGATCTATTTAATCTTTTGGTAGATATTTTTTTTTATTCTGACAATAAATTCCTTAAAGATGATTTGAATTGTTGACATCTATTTAGTAAAATTATTTGTTTTATTGTTACATACGTTTTTGGACATATAAAAAATAACTCGTGAGTTTGATGTTTAATTGAACTTGATTTAGAATGTAACTGCATGTTTTGACACTGATGTAATAGACTTTCTTATTTTAAATATATTTGAATAATATATTATTTGATATTTGTATAGTTTGTATATTTTTAAATTAACGGTACAGGATTTAGAGTTAGATTTTATAAGTTTTTTTTAATATTTGCACGTCGACAAATCTGACAGGTCTAGTTGTTCTATAAAATTATATTTAAAAACTTGTATTTTACTGTCCTTTACTTGTATTACCTGTAATTTACTTGTATGTCCTGACAAGTAAATTATTTATTTATTTATTACAGTAATTAAAATAAAATAAATAAAATGGTAGTAAGAAAATTATCATACAATCTGGATATCAGTTCTTGATTGCGATCTTTGTTTGTTTCTGTTTGAGATAATTAGCTTTGTTACAACCGTATTCCAAAATTATGTTTTATTTTAAACAATGGGTAGGATTGCCGTCAAAAACAACAGACTTATTACGTTTCTCAGTTTCACGTAAAACAATTTTCAAACATAAAAAATATTTCTTAGTTTGTGATAAGAAAATAAATAATAATAATGTAATTAATATATTCTGTTATTGTAACTTGATATATGTTGATATCTATGACGAAGCAAATAACTCCAGTATATTCTTTCAAAGAGCCACAGACAATAGAATTTATAATATTTTGAAACGCTTTAACTCAAGAAAGGCTCCAGGAGCTGATAATATCAGAGTTTCTTATCTAAAGACTATAGGAAAATATGTATCTACTGCACTAGCTAACTTAATAAATTGTAGTATAGAAACCGGCTTATATCTGATCAACTTAAGCATGGTCATGTGAGACCAGTTCATAAAAAGGGAAAATTTAGTGATTACTCTAATTATCGCCCAATAACATTGCTTTCCTCAGTGGACAAGATAGTGGAAAAATATATTTGTGAACAAATCCACAACTTTTATAAGAAACATAAAGTTATTTATAGAAACCAATACGGATTTCAAAGAGGGAAAAGTGCTGATGTACTTTTATCGTGTTTTATTGACAAAGTGAACGATCTTAACCATAAACGACAGGTATTTGCGTTGTTCATAGACTTCTCGCGAGCTTTTGATACACTCAATCATGAGCTGTTGATAAGGAAGCTGGATCATTGCGGAGTCAGTGGGCCTCTTTTAACATGGTTTAAAGACTATATTAGCAACCGAACACTGGCAGTTAAAATTAACAATCAGCTAAGTGACTCTGTCAAAGTGACACACGGTACAGCTCAAGGATCCGTATTGGGTCCTCTCCACTTTCTGACCTATGTTAATGATATGAGCTCTTGCATTAAAAACTGTATGTGTTTCCAGTTTGCTGACGACACATGCCTCATATCGGCAGATAGGGATCCAAAAAAGGCTCTGTGTCTGTTACAATGCGACTTTGACGCCATAACCAAGTGGTGTCACGATTCTGGATTAGTTATAAACCCAAAAAAAACAAAATTACTCCACATCGTATCGCCCTATATCCGACCAGCGCCTATTCAGAATCTGATGGCCCATAATTATTCCTGTCTCCATTCATCCAGTGACAGCATCTGCAACTGCCCTCACACAGAAAATGTAAACTCTCATACATATCTTGGCTTAAAAATCGATAAAAAGTTTAATTGGGGCCTTCATATTGCTCATGTCTGCAATAAACTTAGACAATTTCTAGCAAATATGACTATTTTAAGGACTCGAATACCCTTTTAAGTAAAATTAATGTTATATAACGCACTTGCTGGTTCATACATACGTTATGGTTTAAGTAGCTACGGACGAACTTACAAAACATACACAAATCTAATTTATAATCTCCAATTACGAATAATAAAAACTATTGTAAGTAAAAACATCAAAAAACAACATTCTTCGGATGAAATTAAATTATTTCAACTATGTAAAATATTACCTATCCAATTTCAATTTCAGAAAAACATTTTAAATGAAAACTTTTTCAATAAAAAATTAAAAAATTTTAATCACCCTATATTTACTCGTGGGATCGCTCGAAACAAAATGCTTACAACAAAGGCGAATAATGTCTTCGGCGAAAGAACTACCGCTTACCTCGTACCGCGCTTGATAAATCAACTACCCGCAGATCTTGTTGATGGTTTGACTCAATTGAATTTAAGGTACGAATTGAATAAGTACTTTTTCAAGACCTTTTTATGCACCTAATTTGCTCCTTGTAAAAAGAGTTTATCAACTTGATTTCTTTTTTCTAGTGTATTTATTGTATCTTAACGCTTGCTTTAAACAGCGTTGCTATAAACCTTTGTGGATTTCTATACGCTGTTTTGAACAATACAATGTAATTTATTTTTAATACGTTAAATAATAAATGAAAAAAAAAAAAGATTATTTGTAGTTTCTGACAAAAATAAAGTAATATACATTTGTTAACTAACGTTAACTGATATTGTACCTTGCTAATAATGACATGAAAATATCCTAGCCTTGTAGGTAGTTTCTTTTAAATAAAACAAGTAAATTAATTACTTTTAATTTTTCTTTCCATACACAGAATTCACACTTTAGCACTTTCGAGTTACTTAACCTGAGCACGATGTAGATTCAACTGACTCCTCCGAAAAATGATACCCGCTTTTAAAGGATTGTCGAAGTCAATAGACTATCTTTTAAGCACCGGATGTCAGTGGAATCTACGCTTCACAAAATTAGTATTGATGATACAATTCATATTTATTTTCTAATATCTTAATAATAACAATAATAAATATCGACGTTAATAATTATTGCAACGCTAACAGTCGGCCATCCAAATTATTCAGAACGTCCTCGTTTGATTATATACATCACTTACTTGAATACAATTAATATTATTATTAAGTAACTAATAAGAGTTATAAGTTTCTATAATCAATAGACAATTTATTGGTTTAGTGAATTATGTAGCACGACCTAAACTTTACTTGTTTGCTTTATACAATATAATAATCTAATTCCACGCTCACGCCAATTATCTAAATAAGAATAACTCAAACAACAAAAAAAAAGATATCAAGTTTTTGATGTTTTAATAAACTTGAGCTATTGCTACTAAAGTTGTGTTATTAGTATAAATTTCTAACATATGTATTTACACTTTATACATCAACGGAAACAAGGTTGTGCATACTTAGAACATACACATTAGACAACATAATGATCGATTTTTCTAGACCAGGGTTGTGTAGGACCAGGGATGTCCTTTGTAACATATAAAAATTACTAGACCAGGGTTGTCTAGCGAGATTAAATATAGGACCAGGGATGTCCCTAATAACACATTTATTTTATTAGACCAGGGTTGTCTAGTGAGATTTAATATAGGACCAGGGATGTCCCAAATAACCCATTTATTTTACTAGACCAGGGTTGTCTAGTGAGATTAAATATAGGACCAGGGATGTCCTTAACAATTACACTCATACTAGACCAGGGTTGTCTAGTGGGATTGAATATAGGACCAGGGATGTCCTCAACAACACACTTATTTTACGTCTTAGGGATTATGAGTCAGACTTCGAAAATTTTATCAACTAGCGAATCATTATAATCACTTTTATACCGTTTTAACTCACACTAAGCGAATCATTATATTAGAACGGCTACTCATCATCGGTGGACTCATTAGAAGACATTTCCACATCTTGTTCATGTGGTCTTTTAAAACTAAGCCAAGGTTTCATCTTGTCTATAGCCATAATAGTTGAAAATCGTCTGCCAGCTTTCCGGGTTAACGGCGTATCTTCAATAGCATATCGATCGTGATCGAGTACAGCTGTAACTCTATAAGGGCCCTGGTACTTAGGTATAAGTTTCTTACTTTGCCCGGTAGCGGTTACTTGACGCTCCACACTAACTCGATCTCCTACGGCAAATTTTATGGGTACAATACGATGTCTATCAAAAGATTCCTTTTGTTTATCCTGATACCGTTTGACGTGATCATTAATTTCTTTTCTAATGTTGGTACGCGATAAGTCTGATACGTCACTTTTTTTTGTGCTATCGGTCAATTCGGTGATGATTCTACTTTCATTTTGCCCTATTAATCTAATTCCAAAAAGTGCTTCGGAGGGTGTCCGATTAATACCCTTATTCAGAGTATTATTAAGGCCCCATTGAACATCAGGTAAGTGGTCGTCCCACTTACTATCTGAGGTCCCAATGGACTTCGCTGTCAGCGCGTCAATGATAGTCTTATTGTAACGCTCTACTTGTCCGTTTGCTCTAGGCGTCGCAACTGCGTTAAGTACGTGTCTAATACCTTTGTCTATCATAAGTTTCTTAAAACTAGAGCTTGTGAAAGACGTTCCACGATCAGAGATTAAGCGTCTCGGAACTCCAAAGATACCGAAATACTCTTTAAGGACCTTAATGGATGACGAGGATTTTGTATTTCTGACTGGTTTGAGATATATGTAACGCGTGTAAGCATCGATGATAACGAGGATATGCATATTACCCCGGCTGCTACGAACAAAAGGCCCAACGTGATCAATATGGATGGTATCAAAGGGGATGTCAATCTTTTCAATAGGATTTAAAAATCCAGATCTCTTTCCGCTTGTCGTTTTTGCATAGGAGCACTCTAAACAGGAGTATACATATTTTTTTACAAAATTTCTCATTTTGGCAAACCAATAAGTGGATTTAATTTTTTCCAAAGTCTTTTCAAATGAGAAGGTTTAGGTACCACCCACCTGTCCCCGTCAGGTGTAACCCGGTAGAGTTTGTCCCCCTTTACTTTAAAGTTATTTTTAATATCTACTACGTCAATCAAACTGGGATCCTTAAGAATGTTTACCATCCTTTGAACTTCCGAATCGGCTTTCTGAACCGTTACCAACCAATTTTCCTCAGCAACATTCAAAACGGTAAGATTATCCGAGGTTGTGGTCGAAATTGGGTTACGACTAAGCGCGTCCACATGTGCCATGGAGACGCCTGACCTATACTCTATTTCAAAATCGTATTCTTGCATGAGTTCCCACCACCTAGCCACTCGGGGGAGCATGTCCCTCTTTTGGAACGTCGCACGCAGTGAGTTACAGTCGGTGAGTATTTTAAAGTGCATGCCTATGAGGTAAACCCTAAATTTTTGTAGTGAAGCTACCACTGCTAGGGTTTCAAGATCGTACGCCGAGTAATTCTGCTCTTCTGGAGTTGTCTGTCTACTATAGTAAGCCACCGGCCTTAAAAGACTACCCTCACTACGCTGTAATAAAATTCCTCCAAGACCTAAATTACAAGCATCCGTATGTAGTTCAGTGTATGCCTTACAGTCATATAGAGCCAAGGTTGGTTTCTGAATTAACTTATTTCTTAGGGTTTCGAAGGCATTGTTTTGTTCACCCCCCCAAACCCATGGCACATCCTTTTTTAATAAATGGGTTAATGGTTTGGCAATAATTGAGAATCCGGGGACAAATCGACGAAAGAAACTCGCTAGACCCAAAAACTGTCGTACATTATGTTGGTTAGTGGAAAGGGGAAATTTGCTTACTGCCTCGATTTTTCTGGAACCTGGCGTTGTACCCAATGCTGAAACTTCGAATCCCAAATAATCAACCTTTTGACTGAAAAATACACACTTTGACAACTTAAGTGTCAGGCCAGCGTTCAAAAATGTCTCTAACATTTTTTCCAGGTGCAAAAGACCTTCCGCAAAGTCTCTTGCGGGAATTATTACGTCGTCTAAATATGCGAGAGCCTCTTTATGTCGGCTGGAGCCTAATATCTGATGCATAATACGTTGGAAAGTGGCTGGTGCATTTGCGAGACCAAACGGCATTCGAGTAAACTCGAAATGGCCATCCGGCGTCACAAACGCCGTTTTATATCTATCGTCCTTACGTATAGGGATCTGATAATAGCCAGATGCTAGGTCAAGAGTAGTATAGAACTGATGACCCGCCAAGAGATCCAACTGATCATCTATCAAGGGCATAGGGTAATTTTCTCTGACTGTTTTTTTATTAAGGGCGCGATAGTCGATACATAGTCTATAATCTCCGGTTTTCTTGCGTACAAGTACAACTGGACTAGCATAGGGGGATTTAGACGGCTGTATTATTCCATTGTCTAACAATTCAGACACCATACCTCTAACCACTTCCTTTTCCTTGAATGATAAGCGATAAGGCCTATATACGACAGGTTCATCATCTCGCAAGGCTAACGTCATTTCCCCTACTGAGGTAACACCCAACTCGGACAAATCAAAAGCGAAACATTTTCTATACTTATTAAGTAGCTGAACTAACTGCTGCTTTTGTTCGAGGCTAACGTCGTTACCTACGGTTATATCCGTAAGATGAATAATTGATGGGGCCTCTTGCGTGTCTAATTGAACTTGTCGCACTTGCCTGATTGATGAATCAGTATCTTCTAGTGCTCTAGCAAATCCCCTAGCAATTAAAAAGCCTTTGTCAAGTGAAACAGTGCCATTCGCTGGAATACTCACGACAATTTTACCTATTCCATCTTGGTCTATAGAGAATAGTCCAGAGAGTACCGAAAACCTAACATCAGACTTCATGCGAAGACCACCTTCGACATATATCTCTCCAGATATAGTCGGCTCTGTATACACGTCTAAAATCGAGATGCCATCCCTTAACACCACGTTGTTCCTACAAAATAAATTGACTTTATCGTTTAGTACTAAATTATTATTAATTTGCGACAGTAGTAACATATTACTGGTTTTGTAAACTACTACATGGGACTGTTCAGTAAATGATTGCCCTATCATAACTGGAACACGCATAGCCTCGTCGGGAACAATAAACAGTTCTACATCGGCACCTACTTCATCAACCGAAACATGCATACGGCATTTTCCTAACACACGAACAACAGAATTACCGAAACCGTTCAAAGCGGGGAGGTCATTTGTGTCGAAATCCTGTACGATTCCTTTTGAATCTGATAGCCTTATCATGCAACATTCGCTACCGAAATCAACAAAAGCGTCAAAAGGAGTACCCGCAATATAGATAACCTTGAAATATTTTTCACCCAAACTGTCTTTAGCTACAGCCATAACACTTTTATCGGGTATCTGCTGAGACTTGGAGTAACACGATTCTGTATCGTGGCCCATCTTTAAACATTTAGCACACTTTTTTAGGGGTTGGGGGCATTGATTGGAGAAGTGCCCATCCTGTTTGCAGTTGAAACAGCGTACCTTCTGTCCCGGTCGTGGCAGTGCGTTTGAAATTTTATTACTACTTTGGCTTCTAAACGGCTTATTACGCTCTATTAGAGGCTTACTATTCCTTGCATTTCTTAAATAAGCTAATAATCTATCAGGATCATCATATTGGACGGCTTCTGCTCCTAACCTAACTGAACGATCGTCTATCCCGTGAAGTATGCATTCTACTGCTCGCCTTCCTGTGATATTGCATCTATTTATTAACGTGATTTTCTCATAGTAGTATGTTTCCAACGAGTCGCCAAATCGGGCGCGCTTTGCTAGCATGTCGCTAAGCATCTGCCCATAGTTTTCTTCGGATGGAAAAGCTACCAATAATTTATTTTGCCATTCTTCCCACGAGAAGAGAACTGACGGTAAACCCTCGTACCAGCGCTGTGCTACCCCCCTTAACTTTGGCAGTGAAAAGTGTATCAATTGTTTTTCAGTCCAACCATAAATAGCTCTACACTCATTGACTTTATGAAGCCACATAGTCATTGTCTGTTCTTTTCTCGAGGGGTCAAATTCAGGTATAGTGTTATGTATATTTCCCAATTTATCAACCGTATCGCTACGAGCAATAGATTTGATAGTCTCTAAGAGTTGCATTAAATTACCGTTATTAGATTCTGCATTATTGTTAGACACGCTTACCCCACTCTTCCACGGTAGACTTTCCTGTACGTTGAGTCGGTGAGTCCGACTCGGAGACCGTCGCTTCTCCGTACGGCCGCGCGACCGTCGACTCGCACGGCTGCGAGACCGTCGGCTCGCACGACTGCGCGACCGACGGCTCGCATGACTGCGCGACCGTCGGCTGGCACGGCTGCGCGACCGTCGGCTCGTACGGTTGCGCGATCGTCGGCTCGCACGGCTGCGGGAACGTCGGCTCACACGGTTGCGGGACCGTCGGCTCGCACGGCTGCGCGACCGTCGGCTCGTACGGTTGCGCGATCGTCGGCTCGCACGGCTGCGGGGCCGTCGGCTGGCACGGCTGCGCGACCGTCGGCTCGTACGGTTGCGCGATCGTCAGCTCGCACGGCTGCGGGACCGTCGGCTCGCACGGGTGCGCGACCCTCGGCTCGCACGGCTGCGCGTACTTCGGCTCACACGGCTGCGCGACCGTCGGCTCGCACGACTGCGCTGGTGACTCTCACGGCTGCACGATCTCCGGCTTACGAAGCTGCATCGAGTTGGACTGTTGCTGTCCGGTTTCTCTTCCATTACCGTCGGCGAGGGAGGAGAATAAGTCTTCAATGCTTCTAACGTTTCCACTGAAATCATAGAAAAATAAAACGCACAGTCTACTGAAAACAAACAATAGTTAGCATCTACTAGAGTAGAGTAGAAAATATATATTTATTATACATACATTAAACAACCAATACAGCGGTAGAATGACTAAGTAAGGGCAGCCTTATCGCTAAGACCGAAAAGAAGAAGTTAATACATTGTAAAATAACATTGAGGTTATAGGACATCATTTACCCAAGACATTTACGACAAAAACTAGCATAAGGAGTGATATGTTAGCAAAGCAGTAGATATTGAGCAATGTGCACCTACATTTAAAAGAGTTCGGCTTTTGTCATTAAATTCAATTAGTAAGTAGAATATTTCAATCGTAACACCACGTGGGTTATCTCAGTTATACAATATCTGTGATATTATTTATAACTCAATTGCAAGCAGACACAAAAGACAACTTAATACCTTTATCTTCAAAAGAAACTATGTACGGAAATTAGTGCCAAATGTCATTTCACAACTGTCCTTTTATTAATATTATTCGATAGTAAGAAAATGTCTTGTAATCTAATTTTAAAATCTATAGATCTGACAATGATATTCGTTACAGAAAATGAAGAGAAAAAAAATAACATCACCACGTGTATATAGTGCAAGAAAAGAGGGAGAGAGAGAGAAAAAAAAAAAAAAAGAAAACTATCTATATTTCACCACTTTTGTAACACGAATAAAAGTGGCGATAATAGGTCATCCCACTTCTGAAATGTTAACTAACGTTAACTGATATTGTACCTTGCTAATAATGACATGAAAATATCCTAGCCTTGTAGGTAGTTTCTTTTAAATAAAACAAGTAAATTAATTACTTACAGTTTACTCCTTCCATTTTTCTTTCCATACACAGAATTCACACTTTAGCACTTTCGAGTTACTTAACCTGAGCACGATGTAGATTCAACTGACTCCTCCGAAAAATGATACCCGCTTTTAAAGGATTGTCGAAGTCAATAGACTATCTTTTAAGCACCGGATGTCAGTGGAATCTACGCTTCACAAAATTAGTATATAACATAATAAGATACAATTCATATTTATTTTCTAATATCTTAATAATAACAATAATAAATATCGACGTTAATAATTATTGCAACGCTAACACATTAGTGTCATATAAGTTGAATATAAGTACTGTGGCAATTTATAATTTGCCATTCATCATCTTGAATCTATAATCTAAGATCACAGTGGTTTGTGTGTTTGTCTGTCCGCTCATTTTCCCGCTCCTTTTCCATTGTATCAATAACGTTACCATAGCAACGCATTTACCGCAATTAGTTCGTCTACCTGACGCTAGATGGCGCTAACGAAAAAATATTTAATAATAGAAAAAAAAAATTTTGTCCACCCGTGCGAAGCCGGGACGGGCCGCTAGTCTATAATCTAAGAACACAAATTTATTGTTTGGGTGTTTGTCTGTCCGCTCTTTTTCCATTGTATACGCGTTACCATAGCAACGCGTTACCCGGGTCAGCTAGTTTTATCCCTATTATTGTAACTTTGTTATTTTTATCCCTATTAATTTTTTATGGCAATCCTGCCCTTTGCACAGATGGTCCTGTGTTAGAGTCCCGGAAGAGCAGATATTTGTGTGTTGAGTCATGTGTATTTATTTAATTTCTATGAATATACCTTATCTATTTATGAGAGAAGCCTTACAGTACTAACTTTGGACTAGGCTTATTGATGTGAAAGTAAGAAGTATTATTTTTGTTTCTTATATAAAGCGATCGGCTGTATTATAATACTTGAATAATTAACACGGTAACTGATTAAAAACAATTCTACGAAAACGTTGTTAGCTTTTATCATTAAGGAAAATTTTAACAGGAAGTGTCTGTTATTTATTATTGTGAATCAACAGGTAATTTGAAATATTCAATTTATATATTGTAATGATAATATTACTTTTATTTAAATCAATTAGTTTAGCACAATATAAACATTGTAAGGCTTGTGTTATGGATACTAGGGTAGGGTTTCATGTCTATGTGACTATCTAACCTGGCCACGCCCTTCTGTGTTATAAATGAAACCTATCCAAGTGGAAACATCTCCAGTAAGATAAAAAAAAACATCAAAATCGCTTGAGTAGTTTCGGAGTTCATCGCGATCAAACACTGTGACATTTTTACATACATAGATATGGAATTTAGATAAGAAATATATATTAATTTTCATGACTCGCGTACAGATGCTCGTATTCGTCACGCAAATATCTCTTTTCCACACTCGAACCCAAGACGAAATACATGGGTCCTGTCTTGGCCCCTGGGCTTGATTGGGATCAAGAACAAACCCATTCGAAATAACAAAAATGGATCGCTTTATAGCGATAGGCAGGTCGTCATGTTAAACGAACTAAATAAATTTAAGCAATTATAAGGTTAGAAGTTCAGAGTTTGCCTAGTCGTTTGTATTTATTGTTTAAGCCGATACAATAGGTGTTGGATTATTGTTGAATATTAGAATGCTTACGTAAATGATAATGATCACTTGGTGTTCAAGTGTCTTGTGGTGTCCAACAGAGTAGAATAACACCAACCCTTCACATTTAAGGGTGTCTTAAGGTGACCATTGATAAAGATAAGATAGGATAAAATATAATAAAAAATAAAAACTGGTTGGTTGCCTGTAAAGTCGGTATACGGGCGAAAGTTTTACGTAACAACGACTTTGAGTGGTAAAATAATTTTAATGTGAATATTCATTCGTATAGTAGGAAGAAGGATGAAATAATAGTAACAATTTAAAACATTTATTTATACAAAGAATTATATTTAAAACATTAATTTATAGGCACGCGTCCCTTCCACTTTTTATGTCTGTCTCTCTCGCTCTTAGGCGGGCTAACCATGCCCGAGTGGAAGGGACGCGTGCCTCTCACTCGCTCTCATTGTAAGCGCATAACGTGAGCGGAGCGTAACGCAGTTTCTTGAAGTGTCACCCGGCAAACCAATTTATAAGACGTTGTCACGTCAAAAATATTCAATATAAGCATTTACAATGCGTGTATTGAACGTCAATACTTAGCCAAGGCTTCATAAGTCTTACGTCAGGAGATGTTGTACCGAGAAGAAGCCTCAATAAACTCGGCAGTCTGTCTTTTCCTCATTTTATGTGTTAGAGCCCTAGCACACGTGACGCGCTAGACGTGCGTTTCAGGAACGCTCGTTTTCTGGGCCGTAGATGCCCCCATTTGCGTTTGATTATTCAAACGCGGTTGAAATGCGATACAAACGCGAGTGTGAAGCGTTTGAAACTCATTTGAAGAGCATACAAAGGGGCGGAAGAGGGGCGAGCACTCACGCCACCTCACCGCCCGCGCCGCAGTTGCAATAATGAAACGCGGATGGTACGAGCGGCTACAGCATGTCTGTATCGCTGTATCTGTGCGTATGCGCGTAGTAGATGCGCGGTTCACGATCGCTCCGTGTGCTTAGGTTACAGGGTTGCGTTCGAATTTCGCTTGAAGCGCGTATACGCGCGTCATCTGCGCGTTTAAAATACGCCGTGTGTTAGGGGCCTTACATTACATGGATAGTTATACAGCAATTAGGAAAACTATTCTTGTACGTAAGACGTATAAGAAAAATATACTATTACACAACAGATTTTATAAAGTTACCATCTCTCATTACAAACAAAATAAAAATAAATAGAAACTAGGCTATTTACTTCTTGTATTTTAAATAATCACCGACATGGTAATAACCTTTGCTCGTGATTATATTTTTAAAAACCTTTTTGAACTTATCAAAGGGTAGTTCTGTTGTGTGGAACTTTGTAATAAAAAGTCAAACCTCTACCTAAAATTAGCCTCTTGTTTTTTAAGCCTGAAACATGGAACGATAAGTTTTTTCTTGTTCCGATCATTAATTGAAGTAATATCGCTTTTTTTTATGAAGGTGTTTACGTATATACACAATATTTTCATAGATATATTAAAACGCGACTGTTAACACATTAATTTCCTTAAAAAATTCTAGGAGGGAATATCTAGTTCGCAGGCTGTATATGCCGCGCACCGGCTTCTTTTAAAGGATAAATATATCTTCTACGTTTGCAGCTGAGCCCCTCAACAGTCCATAAGTCATTAAACTATTAAAATAACCGAAATAAACCTTGCCGTCTCAGCAGCAGTCCCAACAAAAGGCAGAGATCACAGATTACCATTTCCACGGTCCTGACATGAGAGATTTATTCTTCTGCTTGCTTCTTCAACTCCCATCAGACTGTCGGTTAAGGGTACTTTTGATGTTTTTATAGTGTTTAATTTTAATAGGGAAAGGAGTTACCTGTATTGAAAACCCTTATTTACTTACCCATATGATATTAGTTATAAATTCTGCACTTTAGTTGAACTCTGGTTCCCTTCAACTGTGTAAATATTTGTCATGGTTATTAATGCTATTGTGTCTCGCATTTTTTATTAGAATATTTAAACTTTAATATGCAACCATCAAGGTGGACTTAAAAAATGAAACTATTATAGAAGTAAAATTGTAAACTTGTTGATGGTTTAATAAATAAATGAAAAAATGCGATATAGTTGTGTCTTTATTTTTTTATTGAAAAAGAGCAACAAGAGCCAACTTATATAATAATAATAAATAAATAAATATTTCTTTCATTCCCACTAATTAGCCTAGCCCAAAGTAAGCACTGTAAGGCTTGTGTTATGGATACTAGGGTAACAAATATACATACATAGATGTGTTATATTCATAGAAATATATGAAAACACTCATGACTCTGATACAAATGCTCGTATTCATCATACAAACATTTGTCCCTTCCGGGATTCGAACCCAGGACCTTCGGTGCGAAAGACAGGATCCCTAACATTGCACCAAACGCTCGTCAAATTCTATATTATAACAATTATAGGACCCAAATTTGATAGGCCCGATTTATTACAAATAAAGAAAATAATTACAGTAAAACGTGTCAACCCCAAATACTGTTACATCTAGACGATATATAAAATTACATTCCACCGATTCCTTTGGGAGTCTGCCTTTTAAAGGCATTTTTAATAAACCTAGATGGCAAAGGAGAAATCTAAATAATAACGGACCGATGCGTCCTGCATGTGACATCCCGCGGTCTCATTCAATCGCTTTGCTGGAAATAGATTTTATTCACCCCGTTATCCGATACGAATTTTCAATTATCCTTTTTTGTTGTATGCTTATATAAGTTTTGGTTCGTGAAAGGGATATCATTTCTATGACAAATCGATTCCGTATTTATGTCGTATTAAAAGAATCGTTATTAGTAATAAATAAACAAAATCTTTATTTTCTCACCACAAACTCTTACTTCAATACTTGATGTTACTAATCTAAGGCTAAGTTTGTGTGAGACTGATGCCCGAAATAGGTGAAAAGAAATTACCCGTTAGCACAGGTGATCAGGCTCCCACCATCTTGGAAATCCGAGACAATCAAAATCGAATTTAGTTGTGATGGTACAATCAACAGAATTAAAGATATTAAAAGTACATTCACACCAATTAGCCAAGCCCAAAGTTAGCATTGTAAGGCTTTTATGGATACTAGAGTAACGGATAGACACATATATGTATATATAGATTTTATTTTATAAGATAATCGCTGACCCGGCCACGTGTGTGTTATAAATTAAAATTAAACCTACCATATGTCTTAATGAAACAAATCCCGAAAGATGAAATAAAAACTATCAAAATCGGTTGAGTAGTTTAAGAGTTCATCGCTGTCAAACACTGTGACAACCAATTTATATACATATCTTTATATATATAATTCTTCTGTGAGTGTGTATGTCACTGAACTCCTCCTAAACGGTTGGACCGATTTGAATGATTTTTTTTGTGTATGTTCAAGGGGATCTGAGAATGATTTAGATTCACAAATCAGCCCGGCAGATGGCGCTGCAGACGGTATCTAGGTTATTTATCTATACTGCAAAAATAACAGGCAGGACAACGTCTGTCGGGTCCACTAGTATATAGATAAAATACGCATGTAAAACACTTAATTTGTACGTTTATTGTAATTATTCCTATTTGTCGTTGTAATATATTTAGTTAACGAATTGCTGAGTGAGAAGAGAAATAAGTAAATGATAAAAACATATCAGAATATTTTATGGGAAAGACAAGTGGTTGAAGGCGATCGATGATCCCCGGACGTGAGAGGTTTTACGTTACTTGGAGCCTAATAAAGATATACTATGATTCCGGAGATCTTGGAGGATATAATAAAATGGGATAGAGAAAAAATACATTCAAAATACAGTGATAAATGGGTTCGTGTTTATTTTTCGTTACAGACTTTGTATAATTTAGTTTTATTTAATATAAATGTATAGTAATTTTTTATTTATTTATTTACATAAGAAAAGACAACAAAGTTTCTTTAATTTAAATAAAATCCGAAACACATTAAAAGCAGAAAAAAGATGCCCGTGCTGATTTTAGCAGCTTCTTCGAGGTAACAGTAAATATTAAGTCAAAGTATATGATATGATATGTTTATTGCTATAATTATAATATTTCTTACATTCACACCAATTAGTCTAGCCGAAAGTAAGCACTATAAGGCTTGTGTTATGGATACTAGGGTAACGGATACATACATATATGATGTCTCATATCAATTTTCTTATTTTCTTTACAATGCCATATTTCAATAAGATTTAAAATACGCTTGTAAAAAAAAACACAATTCCGTCATCATCCCACCTTAGGGAATGAAATGAAAATAACTTTCCAACATTTTCATCGACCACCCATTCCGGATGTCTTTTAACTGACAAGAAACTCGTCAGCTTTAGCAGAAGTAACGACATTTACAATATTATACGTCGTCACCATAGATTATCCACAAAAAAAATCTGTTACCACAATAATAGTAGTGTTATGGTTTCATCACATCGTTGATTACAAAAAAGTCAACAAGAATCTGTTTTAGGGTATGAAGATAAGGTTTAAAATCTTATTTATTGATATTCGCGTATTATATTAGATTGTAAGCCGACCAGATTGTGAGAAATTTTTAAATTTCAACAGTACTACGTTTAAAGTAATCCTTTCGAAACATCAAAGCAAAAATGTAAAGGAACTGTCGTAAAGTGTAAAATCCGCGCCTTCCGGCGCCATTAACGTTCCGTTTACGAGGCGCCATCATTGCGAACTTAAACCGTTCGTTAACGATAAACGTTGGAACTGTTCCCTTGTTAAGTCATCACAAACATTGCTTAATACCAGCTGTTAACAAAGTGCATAGAAATAAAATAAGCTTTTTACGATTTTTGCGCATAATTTATATTATACCTGACATTTCGACTCATTTACAGGAGCTGAGATCACGGTCACATTAAATAAAAATAATACGCAAAAAAGTGGTTGTTTTTAATGTGTAATGTGCGCGGAAATGTAATAACTAAACAACACCTATAGTAATGAATTTAATCTATAATATAAGATCACAGTGGTTTGTGTGTTTGTCTGTCCGCTCTTTTTGTCTGTACTGCCCAGTGCTGCCCCCCCACATGTGTGTACTGCCCAGTACTTCCCCCCACATGTCTGTACTGCCCAGTGCTCCCCCCACATGTCTGTACTGCCCAGTGCTGCCCCCCCACATGTCTGTACTGCCCAGTGCTGCCCCCTACGTGTCTGTACTGCCCAGTGCTCCCCCCACATGTCTGTACTGGCCAGTGCTCCCCCCATATGTTTGTATTGCCCAGTGCTGCCCCCCACATTTCTATAACCATAGCAATGCGTTACCGAGTCAGCTAGTCCATAATCTAAGATCATAGTGGTTTGTGTGTTTGCCTGTCCGCTCATTTTACATTGTATCAATAACGTTACCATAGCAACGCGTTAACCGCAAGTAGTTCGTCTACCGGACGCTAGATGGCACTAACGGAAAAATATTTTATAATAGAAAAAATTTAAAGAATTTTGTCCACCCGTGCGAAGCCGGGACGGGCCGCTAGTCTTAATGTAATAGCATTGATTTCTTATTCCCACTTATTTCACAAATCGAACAAAATGATAATTTTGTATCCATTCTGGGTGTTAATTTCAAATGTGTTTGTGACCCCGAAATAGCTCTATTTGTATAGTAGTTCAAACAAATACAGATCAATCTTAATTCCAGTATTCCCTTAAGCTAAGCGACAGTGACAAAATTCCAGTGAAGAAATGAAACAGAAAAAAACCAGAATCTATCAATCAGCACTCACCCGTTCCATTTTTCACATTTACTTTATGTCTGATTCCTTTTCTCTAGATTTTACTTTACTCTGAAACAGTGATTTTCTTCATTTTTACGGGACAACTCCGGGAGAGTAGGGATTAAATTCGGTAATGAATTTACTGGAGTGGAATGGAGGTTCTTTCGCCAGTTTTTCTAGGAAAGGGCTTCCAGTTTCCGAACTGGTGGTAGACTCAGTAGTGTATACTGTAATCGTAGTGAAAATTTTATTACGAAATAAAATGCAAAATAAAACAGTTTGTGATTTATATAAATTTAAAGAGGCCCGGTCCCCTTTTTCCCTAATACCCTAAAATAAGTGCTTCAACTACTGTTTCTAAATATAGTTTGTGTGTGATATTGTGTATTATTTATTAATTTATTTTATACAATGTACGACACAGTGATATTTAAACTTTCTTTATATAAATACATATTCATAATTTATCTTTTTTTTCAGGTAAGTCAGCCAGACTTTCACAATTAACTTCAATCGATTACCAAGATTCAGTAAGTAATTCGTTACAAATATTTTTATATCCAGAGCAATAAAATATGTGATACTGTCATATATTTATTTAATACTAGCTGACCTAGCTAATACGTTGCAGTGCAGTGGCTCAGTTATTACAATTTGTATTATTTTATTGTAAATTATAATAAAAATTTACCCTACGTCTTAAATTGGGACAAATACAGCAAAATGAAAAAGAAAAACATCAAAAACGTGGGAAAATCGGTTGAGTAGTTTCGGAGTTCATCGTAGTCAAACCTGTGACAGGGAGTTTTTATATATATTTATTATTAGTAATTGATTATAAAATTTTAAACTATATAATTAATTTTATTGGAGCTCCCATGGATCAGCTTCAATGGCACAATGTCTGTTACGCCATAACTTCCAGAGTTCTTAACCGATTTTAATATTTTTTGTGGGGAATAGAATCAATAGGACCAGATTGTGACGGAGCTAGAATTTTGAAATTTGCAAAAATTCCCATCGAAAAAATTTTTTTTTTCTTTTTTTAGGTATTACGCTCCGCTCCAATATATGGTGCCAGCGTAGCTTTATGCTTAGCGACTGCATCGCCTAGTATCTTATAAGATAAATTATTTTAATAGAAAAATACTAGAAAAAAATATATTATTTCGAATATATGAGGATATTCCTCTCATTGATGAGACAACGCTTAAAATTAGAAAGGTACTAGAAAATTTCGCCAAGTATTCACAAGGCTCGGTAGCTCAATTGGGAGAGCATTGGACCGGACTTCCAAAGGTTGCGGGTTCGATTCCCAACTTGAGAATTCGCTTATGAGCCGAATTGATTTTTTTCTAGTATTTTTCTATTAAAATAATTTATCTATATAATTAATATTAACAAATTCGTGAATTTATTTTTCTCTACAAAATATGATAATTTTTAATCTCAATAATGTTTTTTACCAATAAACTTCGGCTATAAAATAGTATTAATTTTGCTGGTACTGTTCTAACTTAGTTTATATGAAGACTACACATAACAACACATAATAGATTTTTTTAATTAAGGGGTAGATGTTTGTAAGATGAATACGATATATACCTGGGATAGACGTATAAATATATAAAAATAACCTACCCAAGGTTATTTTTATATATTTCTATGTCTATCCGTTACCCTAGTATCCATAACACAAGTCTTCAGTGCTTACCTTGGGCTAGGCTAATTGGTGTGAATGTAAGAAATAGTTATACAATAAAAATAAAATATTTTATTTTTTGTATTTACAGTGCGATATTTCAATAGGATATAAATTTGCTCGGATAGTGAAAGGAAAGGTTTGGTTGTTTTTTTGGGTGTATTTCATATTTTATTTCTTTACTTGTTAAGTTGAAAGACAAAGACAATTAACGATTATTATTATTATAAATATGTAAAACGTTGCAAATTTTCAGATAACCTTGGAAATAAACCCTTAGTGGGATAAAAGGTTTCCTTAAAACCCATTAGCATAATTACTCAATAATTATAATATGCATTTACAAATAGATTAGAATAATTTGAATATTTTAACGTCAAACCCAATATTATTGTTCATTCCTTTCAAGAAAAATGTCCGAAGTTTGAGGTGAATGCGATTTTGTAAGACGCCCCCAACTTTATTTATAAATAAAAAAGTTTTTTAACACAAATTATTTTTCCAAGGAAGAACGGTTTGGGGAAAGCCCTTCCGTTTTCTTATATTTAAAATTGTTATTACGTATTGCAGTACGTACCGATCTTATCCTTATCTCACATACATCTTTACACACACACGCACACACACGCACGCACAGCAAACACAAGTAAAGGAGGGGGGTAGCTAAGGCTGGTTTTTGGCCTATTTTATTTTTAACAAAAAAAACATTTTTGCCAGTAAGTATAGATCATAAGCAGTCGATTTGACCATAAACGGAACCTAACTCCCCCCCCCCCCCCCCTTATTCACCCTATAGTCTATTTTTTACTTTATCAGACTTTTTCCTCTAGTTCGACAAATAATAGACAGATTTCTGCGCAAGGGGTATTTTTTGGGATGTGGGCTAAGCCAAGTCCATGGACACCATAAAGTGCAAAATTGGACCATCTAAAAAAAGGGGGGAGAGGGGGGTCTGAGGTTCCGTTTATAGTCAAATCGACTGTTTATGATCTATATATTTACTAGTTTTTTTTTTGTGAAAAATGTAATAGGCCAAAAACGGGCCTTAGCTACCCTCCTCCTTTAGTAGTATTATTTGTTACTTTTTAGTTAATGTTTGAAGGGGGCGCTAGTAAACATTTACAGTGAAAATAAAGATTAATATATTATTAGTAAAGTTTTCTCATTAGACTGGCAATTTGTATCCCATTTTACAGTGTCGAGAGTGTTGTTTCTTACGCTGTTATAATTACTAGCTTCTAATTACTAGTAGAGTAATGTAGTGCAGTCTACTTAGCATAAACACTGATTGATTAGTTAATTAATGATGCTTAATTGAAAGGCTCAACACTATTAATATGGTTTACCGTAACTTGAATGCGCTTAAGTGATATGTAAGTAAACCTATGTGAACTTGTCTGTACAGTTAATAACGCTCACGGGATTTTGAATGACGGTACCGATTATTCAAGCAATAGAATTAGACATAAATCTGTAGGTTTTGTTATTAAGCTTTAAGCCGCGGCTTCGTTCACTTTAATGCAGACTATCGATTAAGAATAGTATTTCTATATCTCGAAAACTCAATTTTTTCTGGATGCAAGATACCCTATAACCTTAGGTATACTCTTGAAAATATTTGTATATTAAGATGATCGGGTGAATAGTTTACGGGTGAAAGCGTTACAAACAAACTTACATTTGCTGATATAATATTAGTTAGAATTAATCTAACAATGTTTGAGATTCACATCTCATCTAACATCTCACTCTATTTTCAGTGAATACATTTCTATATTTCATTAAATGTTTCATGAAGCCAAACATTGGTTTTGAAAACAAAATGAACTTTGTTTGCAATGAATAAGTATTATTATTAAATAAAAAAATTAAAAGAATACTCAATATAATCACTTCAAAAAATATTATTTTCATATCTGTAACTAGGTGACCCGGCCACTCGTTGCTGTATTATAAATATACCGGGTCATTTTATAAACGCCATCTAATTTTTTTCTAGGCATTAGATATCATTCACTTCATTTTCGAAAAAAAAAATCGGTAGGTAAAATTTTCACAACGAAAAAAAAATCATCTGCTACAATACCGTGCGTAGCGTGATTGTGACAAAAAAGGTAAAAATGTTTTTGGATAACTTTGTATAACCTTAACTTAATAATTTATTACTGGGTGTTTGCGCCTTTTGGTGATGATAAGCTCCCAAGAAATAAAAACGATGTTGATCCGAGCAAAAAAATATAATTGTGGTATTAGCTACAATGAGTGTTGAGCGATAATAGATTTGAAGTTAAAATTAACAATGTAGGTAAGCTAATAATAGGTAACGATTGTAACGGCTGAGTGTTGTCGCAGTTAAATATTAATATAATTTAAATCGCTCTCTATGGGAGCTTGAACACTGGGTGATATTAAAAATAAAAATACTTGTTTCGTTATTTTGAAATATTGTGACAGAGATTTTTTATATATATAGCTAGGGACTTCTAACGAATAGTCAAATCAATGTTGCTTAAAAAAATAAGTACAGACAACAACACGTGAAGCTACTACAAACTGTGTAACTTTCTCAACTGATATTTTTCGACCATTTGGTGCAACGGTGGCGATCCTGCATTTCGGACCGGCATATATATTTATATAATTACTTTTATATATATTTATATATTTTTTAATCAATGTATGTTATGTATTCATTGATTATATAATTCAGTAGCGTCATTCAAAGAGTATTGAGCTTTAATTTTAATAATATCTAATAATAATACGGAACTACTCGAGATCTAAAAGTTGGCAACTATATGGCAAAAAAGAATAATTCGTCATCCAATGGGACTATTACATTACTTTGATCGGTTCTATACCAGATGGGGATGGCCTGGGGCATTTATTCTGTATATATATATAAAATAAAATAATCTTTATTTGCTTTTGAATAGGGTACAATTCAAGATGGAGTAATGTCAGTCATTCGTTGCCTATTCAGCTATTAACAATAGAAAATACGTCATAACACATACAATTTTTATAATGTCATTACATTTTTACAAAACGATAGAAATAAAAATAAAATAATAAAAATAGTTTAATTCAGGCAACTGAACCCGTACAAATAATTTAAATTAATAAATTAGTAATAACTACAATTATATCAAATTGTAGTTTTCTAATTAAATATAAAAAAAATCAAATTGTAACAAATTAGTACATAAAATAATTAAATTTAAAGTAACACAAATCAAATCAAATATAATTTTGATATTAAAAATAATAAAGTTAAAAAGTCTTTAATCTTATTAAACACTGTTATTTGTAATATACATTATTAAGTATAGATTGTAATTCACAAGCACAGGAATACATGTTTAGTTCAAATAGAAATACTGGTCTTCACCACACAGGGAATCCTAGAGTGAAGCCCAGTGATACTGTTAGTAATTAAATATTACTGTTACGATAATACTCAATGACCCTTTGATTGTAACAGTTACCTATTTATGTGCTGTGTTGTAAATTGAACTCAAATAAATTTTATTTTATTTTATAATCTTTTTTACTAGGCGATGCAGTCGCTAAGCATAAAGCTACGCTAGCACCATATATTGGAGCGGAACGTAATACCTAAAAAAGAAAAAAAAATTTTTTTGCGAATTTAAAAATTTGGGCTCCGTCACCATCTGGTCCTTAACCTGTTGATTTGATTCACCATAAAAAATATTAAAATCGGTTAAGAACTCTGGAAGTTATGGCGTAACAGACATTGCGCCATTGAAGCTGATCCATGGGAGCTTCGCTTCGCTCCGCTCCAATAATAATATTTTTTATATTCACACCAATTAATCTAGCCCAGAGTAAGCGAAGTAAGGCTTCTGTTATGGATACTATTGTAACGGATAGAGATACATATATAATAATAAATAAATAATAATTCTTACATTCACACCAATTAGCCTAGCCCAAAGTAAGCACTATATAAAGGCTTGTGTTATGGATACTATGGTAACGGATAGATATACATATATGATACATAGATATGTTATATTTATATAAATATCCATGTCTCAGGTACAAATGTTCGTATTCATCACACAAACATCTGCCCCTTCCGGGATTCGAACCCAGGACCATCGGTGCGAAAGGCAGGATCGCTACCGTTGCACCAAATGATCGTCATATATGATACATAGATGTGTAATAAACATAGAAATATATACTAGGTCGATGCAGTGGCTAAGCATAAAGCTACGCTAGCACCATATATTGGAGCGAAGCTTAATACCTAAATAATGAAAAAAAAAGTTGTTTCGATGGGAATTTATGCGAATTTCAACATTCGGGCTCCGTCACAATCTCATCTTAAACCTGTTGATTCGATTCCACTAAAAAATATTAAAATCGGTTTAGAACTCGGGAAGTTATGGCGTAACACACATTACGCCATTGAAGCTGATCCATGGGAGCTTCGCTCGCACCGCTCCAAATCCACCCACGACTTAGGTACAAATGCTTGTATTCATCACACAAACATCTGCCCCTTCCGGGACTCGGACCCAGGACCGTCGTTGTGAAAGGCCGGATCGCTACCGTTGCACAAAACGGTTATCATAATAATTATAATTATATTAAATTGGGTAAATATAAGAATATCATTTCAATGTCATTTTCACGTACAGTTTTTATACTTAACCCTTTTTATCACTGTTTGACATTTCTGTTACAAACCATATAATTCCTAAAAATTTCCACTACACGCATTTTATCGCCTTGTAAGTTAATGTGTCGTATCGGTAACATACCTGTCTCATTTTAGTGCAATATTCATGAACTAGATGGCTTTACTTGTTCAAAACTCGTACGGAATTCACTTCGCGCCAATTAGTGACGTTCATTAGTGGGTAAAATTTGCAGAAATATAAATAAAATATAAAAAACTACACAACTTTTTTGAAAACTGTGGCGTAGCCTGCCATAATAAGTCGAACAATTGTTTCAAGGCATTTCATACATCCTAGAGGAACAGTATAGTACAGTGTAACATATCTGTAACACTCCCTTTTTTATGATTTTCTACATATCTAATAAAAAAGCGAAACAAAAAATACGTGTTTTTTTGTTTATTTTTACCTACCATAATAACAAGTATTTAAGAAAATATTTGTTGTCGCGTTATAAAGGGTTAAAAATATAGACTTTACTCCTTAATTTATTTCTGATAAATCTTACATATAAACTAAACGTCGCACCCTAAACGTAGTCTTTTTATTCCCGATATATAAAACATTTAGATATATTTATAAAGACATTTATTTTCTCGTTCAATCTTTATTACAACTACCCAAAGAAAGTCGTTTGGGGATTGGTAAAAAGCTCGAAATGTGTTTTAAGAGAAAAAAGATTATCATCCAAATATAAAAAGGCGTCGTTAATCGTCGCTCAGCCATCCCTGTCCAGGATAAAAGAACGGGGCTCGATTGATAACCCGAATGGATTATGAAAAAAAATCACTCAACTTCCGGTTTCGTAATCTCGTTCCGGTAAGTTGGTTTCGTAACGTAGTGGACAAAGGCAATAAGCGAACGGAGGGTTGAAGCGACATTCCGAGCTCCCTCTTTTGACGTCTGTGTTGGCACCCCTCGTTTTGTTTGTTCTCGGTTCCGTATCGGCACGTTGCGACCTTTCGTTTCCAATTGTTTTTCTATTTCGTTAGTCTCTAGCTGTGATATTTGATTCATAGGAATGTCAATAGCTTTTCTTATTTCATGTATCAAAAACTCTTTCCATTTTTCTCCTTTACTGACTTTTTTATTTGGCTTCGATTTTGTTTCGAACACGTCTGTAGGAACAGTTTTATGTGTTCGTATTGTTTTATGTCTAAACGTTGGTTCTTCAAATTATTTTTTTTAGTTATTATAATACTGATTTTTATTATTAATAATCAAGCCACTGGTGGTAAATAATAATACTATTTCGTACATCAACACTAATTAGCCTAGCCCAAAGTAAGCACTATAAGGCTTGTGTTATGAATAATAGGGTATTGGATAGACTATATTTATAGAAATATATACAAATATCCTTGATTCAGGTATAAATGATCGTATTCATCACACAAACACCTGTCCCTTCCAGAATTCGTACGGTGGAACAAGGCTGTGCAATTCTGCTGCACTTTCCGAAATGTTTCCTATAAAAAACGGATAGGCTAGCCACCTTCCGTCTATGTTAAAGGCTTTACAACTTGCTATTCAAAATTCAAATTCATCACTGCCGATGAGCTTCTTATCTTGGCCCTCCTCTCAATGGACTCAAGCGTCTGGAATTGGTATTGGGCGGAACCGTCCCAAAGCACTTTAAGGCTTGTTTTGTGGATACTAGAGTATAAACTCAGCTACAAATGCTTGTATTCATCACACAAACACACAATCACACAATCCCAGAAGGCGATGTGCGAAAGGCTGGATCGCTACCGTTGCACCAAACGGTCGTAAATATATATAGTTTTCTCTCGTTAACTGTATCGGTCATTGAAACGAGCAAAAACGTATATGATTCGTAATACAGTTCATTGCGCGATGACTGATCTGACCGCTGTCAACGTCACTCTCACCGCTCTCAGTAATTTCGTGAAACTCCGATGTCCGCATCATTCGTAGTCTGCGTCGTGACAATTGACTTAATTATCTGTCACCGTTTAATCAATTACGTGTGACATGGAGTTTTGCAGCTTAAGGGCATGAGATTCGTTACATTTATCTACGTCAAAAGGGGAAACGTTTTTCATTTGTTACTTTTTTCTCGCTCCTATAAATATGCGATACGAATACGTTTCGTTTCATTTAAAGAATATTCCTTTTAGTAATATAGTTTCATTTCTTAATTACACCTTACACCATACGCCTGAAACATACGCTTTTGAATAAATTTTGTCAATTTTTATAAAAGTTTTGATGATTTTAATTATTTTGATGGTTTCATAATATTATATATGGCTTTGATGATTTTAACGATTTTTATTGATTTTAATGAATTTAATTTTACTAACATAGGATAACAATTGATCATTCCAGAGTTCCTGGGGGTGCTGGAAGGGGTACATCCTAGATCGCATCGTCGCTTACCATCAGGCGAGATATCGGTTAAGCATCTGCCTATTCATATAAAAAAAAAGTTACTACCACTATATGGGTTAGGCTCGAAATAAATGAATTTTAATTTAATTTTATTTTAATAATATATTGTAGCAGTACAAAACAGTTTTTATACATTTAAAAAATTTTAAACTGCATGTTATTTAATAGGTTAGTGCCATGACGAGAACCATTTTACATTTTTAAGCGTGAACGGTGTCTGTTGAATACAGCGAGATTGACAGCTAAGTAATTAGTGCTTAACTGAGTTATGGTAGCCTCTTTGTTGTAACTTAAGTGTAAATGAACTTAGACCTACCATGAGACTACCATTAGACACATATTCGTAGAAATATTTAGCCCTTAAAATTAAGTAATAAGAACATGCAATAGTAAAATTTAAACCAATTTAGGTTAAGTGCTTCGGCCGACTTTCGCTCGTTATAACAGTGGAATAGCAATTGAATCAGTTAGGCAAAGTTAAAAATTTTGTCTGGCATTTTTACAAGAAATTTAAATATATAAAAACTAGCCGTCACCCGCCCACTTCGCTGGGCTAATATTGATTTCTTTTTATTGGTATATGTTTTGTTGAATAATTGATTTGATTGTCATTAATCAGCATATTTTTTTCAAGTGAAGTGAAGTGTGCAGGTGACGGGTAGTCAGCATATAAACGTAAAGTTTCTACACATAAGTGTTGGGCTGACTCAGTTTTCTTATTTAACTTTTCACGTTCTTATTTTGACGTCACAGAATTATTTATTAAGGTTAAAGTTAAGTTTATAAAAGTAAAATTGAAAAAAAAGGCGAATGGTCCATCAAATAAAAAAAATAAGTAGCCTAAAACTATCTACAGATTTTCCCGCGTCGATTGATCATGGTCCCGTAGGTTCAATAGTTTTGACGTGATTGCGTGACAAAGAAAAGCACTTTCACTATATATATATATATTGTACGGTCTTACACCGCACATTCCTTAACTTCAGTTCAATACGCTTAAATTAGGTTACGCGTCAGCATTTTAAGTTTAACTTTTATCTGCTGTAATTAAACATTATGAGATTACGATCGGCCACAGTCGTGGAAGGACCCATCTTTTAAGTACCTTTTTAACTGTAACTTAATCAAACTACTTTTATAACTGTATTAAACTTAGTGGAGAAATCCTTTCGTTTTATCTCCGCAACAACGCAATTTTCAACATCGTGCCAGCCACCACTTACTTCGTGAATAACAGGCAACGAAACTAACTACAACATATACCTGTATGGTGTTCATGGTCAACTAAGCGAACATCCTACATATCGACGCTGGAAAGGCAAATTGTATTAACGACCACTGTATGAATTGTTCAGTAGAACGATTTAAAGTTTCAAATTTTGAATAAAAAATCATAACTAATTAACTAATTGAGTGTTCTCTTTGAAAATCAGAATAGTTATTTCGAATAACGTTTACTATGAAATGTAAATGTTAAAAATAATGTAGGTGTCCTCCTGTCCAATATTTTGGAGATAATACAATGCAGTACATAATCTTGGTTAAGTAAAATTGACTTAAGTCACTATAACATTATCACTGCGGTCCGGTAAAGTATGTTTTAATGATCAAATAGCTGCATTAAATGAACTAGAAAAATGTGTTATATGCTGTTTAGCATACTTTAACACCCAAGTAAAATATTTTATCGGGTCAGGCCAAGTGAAACGAAAAAAACCAGATTGTCTGATCTTTCATTGTACTTAAGTTACTCTTAGGCTCTAGGTATTATCTCCCAATGTGAATGACATGAGAAAGTTTTAGGAAAAAATAAACTACACATAAATATATTTTCATAATGACTTAATCACAAAATCATGAACATAACTTTATACCATTACAAAAACTAAAGTACATAATGCTGAGATCAAACAGTCTTATTAAAATGGAATGGCAATATTTTATAGGTTCTCAAACTTAAAGAAGTCCGATGTTACAAGTACTATACTACTCTTATATGACATTAAAAAAATAATTGTCACAAAGTGCGTTGTCTCCATAACATAAAAATTAGTTTTTTATAAAATATCATTAATATTACTTAAATTGTTAACATCTTCTACATCAGTGTCTGGTAAAATTTCTCTAGCATTGCAAGTTTGCAAACTTAGATATCTTCCTGATATTTGCGCGGGATTGCAAAAGTATTGCAAAATTTAACCAAATGTTTTTGTTTAGAAAAAGGAAGACGGTTTTTGTACAAATCATCTCTCTGGGCGCTTATTCTCACATAATTCCTTAATTTTTTCAGTAAGTGCTGTGTCACTCATGCTGAATTTAACCCATCTTAGATCAAAATATTAGCTAAATATTTTTTTATGTAATAATACTTATTTTACTCATCTTACCAATTAAATTGTTTTTAAAATACTTTTCTGACATAGAATACCAGGATTCAAAAACCTTATGACACATTATTTCCACGTTGTATGGTTTTGGATTTATCCTGGCCAGATTAAAATATCGTTGTCCATTGTGAAGGAGCATAAATTATAGAGTGTTCTACACTCCTTTCTAAAATTGCATGGACACTATCAACTGGCATAGAAGTGTGCCCTGGTATTAAAAATTCATTTGCATGGTTTCTATAAATTCGCAGGATTGTAACGCTGTACGAACAGCCACAAAAACTATTTTATTGCGATTTTGGCCGCAACAAGAATCACTATAAAAAAGTAAATCCCTCACTGTTTGACGCTGGTTCACAGTTTTTATATTATTATTCAGAATCATCGCAATCTCGTTACCTCCCCTTTTAGCATCAGCTTCTCATCATGAGTAGCAATAAACCTCCCTCGTTTGACTTCCGTTACTGTTAAATTGTACACCGAATGTTTTCGAGAATAATAAAATAGCATACTCTCACCGTTTGGCGTGTTGAGTACTTTCTGTAAACCAAAGATATGAGGGGAGGTCAAAAAAAATAGCGGCTTACGGAGACTCTGCCCCTGGTAAAACCACGGTTTATAAGTGACATGGCCTTTTCAATCAAGGAAGAGACTCAATTGAAGATAACCCACGTTCTGGACGGCCAATTGAGGCCACCACACCCGAAATCATCGAGAAAGTAGAAAAAATTGATTTGGAAGATTCCCGTCTGAAGAAGAACCAGCTAGCAGCAATGGTTCGAGTATCCGATACAAACATTTTGAACATTTTACATCATCATCTTGAGATGATTTGTCATCTTTCATTTTGTCATTTGTCAGCTGACCTTTGGTCAGCGCACGGTGGGTTCCGAAAATCCTTCAAAAACTACAACGTGTCGAATGTTCTCGTCAGCTGTTGGAGCTCTGTGGCGGTAACAGGGGAGAAGTTATGGCCCGAACTGTTACTGGGGATGAAACCTGGGTTCACTACGAACCCGAGTCTAAGCAAAAGTCGATGCAGTGGCATAAAAAAGGCACCCCGCCGCCCAAGAAGTACCGAGTCGCACAATCGGCTGGAAAGATCATGGCGACTATATTTTGGGATACATAAGGTATTTTACTGATCGACTATAAAAAACGCAGTGTTAATATAACGGGACAATACTACGCTTCGTTAAAGGAGGCCTTTAAAGAAAAAGGAAGAGGAAAATTGACCAAAGGCGTGATCCTTTTGCATGACAATGGACCTGTGCACACGAGTCATGTTGCGACGGCTGCTTTTCACCGGTGCGGCTTCGAACAACTCCACCACCCTCCTTATAGTTCCGAGCTGGCCCAGGATGTTTATTATTTATTTCCAAAAATGAAAAAAAAGATGCGTGGTAAACAATATTGACGACGATGAAGAGGTGATGTCGGCAATTTCGACTTTTTTTGACGCTAGGACAAATCGTTTTTTTCATGGTATTAACAAATTATTTGAACGATCTGAGAAATGTATTAGGATTAAGACATTGAAAAAGAAAAATAATTTGGTGTTTAATTTCAACTTTCTTCCCACCCATTTCGCGAAGTTTTTGACTTCCCCTCGTACGCATAAAGTTTGTGGTACCTGATTTGTTATTTCTTGGTGGTACTTGAAACGATTTTTAGAAGTCCACGAAAAAGAAGTTTTTTTTCGTGGACAAGTTTTTCTTCTACAGTGAACCCATCAGGATTATTTTTAAAAGAGATGCATTTGAGACACTTATCTTTTTTCGGAACATGAAATGTTAAAATTCTGTTTAAAAATATTTCTAAACATATTTTCTCCTATACAAACCTTGTCTTTTGAGCTAAAATCTGTTTTTTTATAATTGGTAAAGATTGCTCAAATTCCTGTGGCAATTAGAGACGCGTCGAGTCTTGGTGGCAGTAATGAGAGGGAACTGCTGGTAATTTTTAATGTAATTTATGGCATTTTTTGAGTTTGTGCACTACATTTATTAGGTGGTGTTGTGCATATTAATTAGGGTACCTCCCCTTTCGACAGCGCGTGGGTGGCTGAAGCGCCAGCACAACGCTCGGCATTTAGCTAACAGCCGCAGCTTACCGTAAACATCGGTCTTGAGGTACCCTCTAACCACCATAGTTTCATATTTATCATTTTTTACGGTAGGTTTAACACACTAATGCAATAAATTTTGCATTAAGTAAAGTATCTTATGTGCTATAATCACATTAGAATAGTTTGAGGTAAAATTGTATGATCGACCAATAGATTATTAAGGGCTGTCGACAAAATTGGCTTAACGTCAAAATGATTGTAATTAGCAGAAAAGTAAAAGGTTTTAAACGACAATTAATTATATTTTATATACAAGAAAATTGACTTATTTTTAAATTTGAAAATTATGGCCAACCACTAAAATGTTTTATTGCGTGAATATTTCAGAAAAATGGAATGGTAAAGTGTTTTAAAATTATTCTTATTTTAAGCATAGGCAGGCATAAATGATTTATAAGTATTTTTCTACTATCATGTACGCTTTATGAAACAAAGTCAAAAAGTGAATGGATTTAAGACAAAAAAATATAGGTAAATGACGAAAATCACCGGTGTATTAACGACCATGAAAGTGCTCAGATTAAATCGATTCCAAGACCATTCGAAAGAGAAAAATCTGGCGATTCCAACGATGTATATAACTCATATTCGACCAAATTGGCTGTTAATACAATTTGCCTTTCCAGCGTTATAGATATTTCTAACACACCCAAAGAAAGCCCTATAAGGCTTTTGTTATGGATATTAGAGTAACGGTAGATATTCAATATTTATATAAATATATCTAAATACCTATGACTCAGTATATATACTAACCTTAAAGCAAAACCTTATCCAAGTACAAAATGTTATCCAAATCGTTAAGACCGTTTCCGAGATACGCGAAATAAATTTATACCCGAGAATTGTTAATTTAAAGTAATTAGATTAAGAGCACTTGAAGAACGAGAAGTTCATTTCACTGAAATGAATAAGACATTGGGAGAATAAGGTTTTACAATATTATGGGAATAAAATAAAGTAATAAGTTTACCGTTGATAAATCGCTATAATATAAGTTTTGCGAACTTCCTTCTCTTAAAGATTACACAGGGGTCTCAAAATATTGGTGTTGAATAATACACAGTCTGGCAGAAACCATTTTTACGACATTCCTTTGGGACTGAAGCGGAACAACTGTGCGTTCCTCGATTACTGTGAGATTGGAAAAAAACTGTTCCATGTTCCTTTGTAGAATCAATGTTATGTCCTTTCGGAAGAATTCGGGCATGTTATAGATTAAGTATTTGCTTTGGCAATACTCTCGGTTCTTATCTGAATTATTTGGTAATTCTTATTTTAGGGGTTGAAAAATTAAAAATATTATGACCAAGCAAAGTCAACAGTAATTCAACCTTAACAAAACTGTAATCATAATAACCATCGATTTTCAGCTTTAAATTAAAATATACAGTTCAATATTAATTGTAGAGTTTTTTGTATCTTAAAGGTTTATTTGAATTTTGAAAGTAGAGACAGGTAAAGTTAATAATGTAACAGTTTGGATTTACGAAAATCATTAAACTTTAAATAATAACACGAGCAATTATTACATCTTCGTTTAAAATCACGTTGTCGAAAACGGCTTTAATGATTTCTGTGAAATTTAAATGTTATATTTGTGCTTCGGTTGATTTCTGGGATTTTTTCAAGGTTTTCTACGTATTTTAACACACAAAAAACCTTTTATCTTGACTTTTTCTATATATCGTATATTTTGCATGCAATAATATTAATAACAACAATTCAATTTATTGCAAGAATCAAAGTCTCATAACGGTTAGTAACAATAGAAATTTAAAACTAGGTTAGTACATATATTTAAAATCATGACAAATTATTAATTAAATAGGACATGTTAAAAAAAAAAAAAAAATAACAAATTAAAATTATCACACACTCTTAAATTACACTTGGCCTCACCCAACAAGCACTTTGGTCTAATGCTGGCTGAAAGGCCACTCGCACCCCCTGCCACAGCCTTCAATAGTGCAATGGCCACATTTATACGTGTTCCATATAACACAAAGCTTATTTTTGAAAAATTCGCTCCCATTTAAACTAAAAACGGCTTTTTAGTACATGTTTTTCTTATTAAAAGCTATTTATAATTATTTTACTATGTTCTCACACATTGTTATGTGGCATTTTCTCCTTAGAAATTGGTATATTTCTATAAATATGATTTTAAAGAATCTGTGATGTTCTGTTTATTATTGGCTTGAAGATCTAAAGCGAAAGTCTACTATAATAATGCTAGTCCTCATCGTGGACATTTTTAGGTGTTCCAGCTTTAGTTATTACTAGCTTTCCGCCCGCAGCTTCGCCCGCGTGGAATTCGGTTATATTGCGGTATAAAGCAATAGCGTAAGCTATCATTCCACTTCTTACGTATTTTAAAAAACACATCGTTACCATGTTTAAAAAACACCCAGCGCCATCTATCGCATACCTCAAGAACTAAATAACGTAACTAATACTTATACTAATTAGTAATTCGTTGACTTTAGTGATTTCAGGATAAGTAGATGTAAAAAAAACAGTTAAGACGATAAAACAAATTGTACGTTATCCCTCGGGAATTCCTCATTTTCGGGGATTCATTATCGTATCATTTAGCTTCTAAATTTACATGTTTATATTCGTTTGCAATATTTTACCTTGTTTTAAACGTTACACAGCGCCATCTACAATCCATCCATCAAGCAAACAATATTTTTGTTTTTCCTCGGGAATATAAATTTTTTCCAGGATAAAAAGTACCCTATTATTTAATCCGCACTTTTATCTTTACGTCTGCAAAATTTCAAAGCAATCGGTTCAGTAGTTACGGCGTGAAAGCGGAACAAACAAACAAACTCACTTTCCGATTTATAATATTATAGTAAGGATTCTAGAAAATGTATTATTCTACTAATACAACGATTTCTTCGCGGGGTAACGAATATCTATATAAATTAAAATCAATGTTTGTATGTTTTTTCGATGTGCGTTCCGAATCCATTGGTCAGATTGTGATAAAACTTTGTTAATTTTCTGTATGCATGCCATGCAAGGTTTATATGCATAATCAGCAAAAACAGCAAAAGAGCATTGCAAAACGTGTCGGGTTCAGCTGGTATTTTTATAAAATTTTGCAGACTTAAAAGTTGAGACTTATCTCAAGTGGGGCTTATTCATTTTTTTTTATAAGGGATACTAACAGCTTTGACAAGATGTCTTCAAATCATAATAATTAAAAAAGTGTAAAGTTATTGTGATACTCATTAATTTACTTGGAAATGTATGCAAACATAGGAAATAATATATTGATCTCTACTTGAGTTCAATTGTAACAATTGAAAACAAGTGAATAATTAATAAAATAAGTAGCATACTCCAAAAAAAAAAATTGCCACCACATGGAACATGAAAATGCAATGATCCAATTAAACTTATTAAATAATATAATAACTAAAATATAAGGAAATAGCAAAAAGGTTAGTCGACATCACAGGAGACCGAAGAGCTGGCAGCTACCTCCGACAAAGCATTACTCTAGCTATTAAAAGGGGGAATGCTGCCAGTATCTTCGGAACCTTGCCTAGAGGGACTCCTTTTAATAATCTATTTCAGTTATTATATTATATACTATAATAACTGAAATAGATTATTACTGTCCCGGCCACGCGTTGCTGTTCCGACTGCAGTGCCATCTGCCGGACTGATTTGTGAATCTAAACCATTCTCAGATCCCCTTGAACACACACAAAAAAATTCATTCAAATCGGTCCAGCCGTTTAGGAGGAGTTCAGTGACATACACACTCACAGAAGAATTATATATATAAAGATATATTAACTTATAAAAATGTCACTTTAAATCTAATATGGAAAACAATATTAAAATAACAGCGAAGCGTCACTTTAATTGTTTTGGTTTTCTTTAAATTTTGTATTGTGGTTGATCCTACACCTTTACTGAAACCTAGAGTAAGGATTATTTACTATTCATCGTTCATTGATCTTCTTTCATTCATAAACCAATTCTCATCATGATCTAACAAAGGAAATTTATTATTAAAGACAGGCTGTATAGATAAGATAGTTCATTCCAAGGCCGTTAAAAATTTAATTAAAAAATAGGACTTTTTGACACCGGTGTACAAATATATAATAACGTGTATTCTACCTTTGATATATAAAAGAAACATTACCTGCCGTAGTTTAAAACATAAACTGAATCACCTTCTATCCAATAATTTAAGTTTGAAAACTAAATTTGAAGATAATATTTGAAGAAATATTATTAACGATAGGCAGTGTGGTTTATTCCAAGGCCGTTTAAAAAATAGGACTTTTAGCTGGAGTGGGTTTTGGCTTACTTGTTAATTTATGTTGTAGTAGATATAATTGTGTAATAATGGCGTCGTCCGTACACCTCCTTTGGTACTTGTCATAACAATTTTTGAGGTTAAGTTCTCGTAAGATATTTTTAAACTAGTAGTTAAACGGATAATTTATTTCGTATATCTTCTTAAAATTTTATAAAAGCAGTCTATAATTATGTTAAACTAAGGATAATAGAACATCTTAACCTCACAAATTTCACTACATTGAAAATGAAAAAAAAAGTTTTCCTTAAAAACATATGGTAGATAAGGCAAAGGTTGATGTCTCCCTTAAAGATTATAAAGCCTGTGTTGGGAGGCATCCCTCTTCCGTAATGTTACTACAATTCTAAATTACAAATTGTCTTACAATTACAAATATTCAAAATTACAAAGTGTCAAAACAAGTGTGCGTGCGTGTCTCAGGTATAAGAGACTACCACAGATAACACTAGTTACTTTTTTTTGCTAAGTATTTCTTCGAGGTAAGGTAATGGGTACAAATTCTATACATCCTAGTTTTCAGTAATTTCCTTTCTTCATAAGATCATGATGAATGATAGTGAGAGTTGATTTGTGAATGATAGATAATAAATGTTAAATGAATAATTAAATTCTCCCTTTGGTTTCAATAAACGTGTGGAGTTTTTCTATGACACCCCGTACACTTCTTAAGAGAGCTTGAAAAGACAACTTCCGTTGTTTTGTTTTACTTTCCAACACTCGTACATGCTTATAAGCGCTTAGTGGTTAGTAATCCAATAATTATAATACACTAATATTTACTAAAAAAACAAGTTTTAATAAGAAAAATCAAAACCACTAAAGTGACCCTTCTCGCTTCTGTCATAAAGGCTATTTTATATTAAACTGGACACAGATTTCAAAACAAAAGATAATATTGACTTATGGTTCAATAAAAAAACCTCAATTTTGCATCAGCAATTCTTTACAGTTTATAACACATCCTTTGAATGCAGTTGGCGTGCGGTAACTGCCGTTCACAAAATATGACGCAAGGCAGTTTTCAGTGAATTTAGTACATATAGTCCTATATTTAAGGTTCAAATTATATTCGATATATCGCTCCGGTAGACGTCTCGTCGCGCTATTATTATGGTTTTCCATGAAAGGTAGAATCGATAGACGGCGTCGCATTGCATACCGCAATAAAGCTTTCGATATTAGATTATGCTAAACTACCTTTCTAAAATATAAATATGGATTTTTCTTTTATTTAGAAGTTAATAGCCGCATAATTTCCTGTCTGTCGGTCTTTCACATATTGCATTTTGGAGAGTGTGCACAGGAGCAGCATATACTCATACCGTCATCACCCTTTTTCCATCGGCATCCAGTTGCACGGCAAGCTACCACACTTTCTTGGTCGCTATTCCTGCTTGTCTTACCAAGTGGATATTAACTTCTTATATAATGCGCACAGCAAAGGAGTGGAACTTCTGCGTCTGTATTTGCGAGTACTTATAACCCGTCCGTTTTTAAAACAGGGTGAATAAGTACCTTCTGGGTTAGCTTGTTCCATCGTGGATCTTGTCTTGGCGCCCGGGCTTGATTGGGATCAAGAGCGAACCTATTCTAAAAAAAAACTTAAAACTTACTGTAAATGTAAAGGCAATTTAACTAATAGTTCATTATATTTCTTGTAATTGCATTAAACAATTGGATTTTTAAATCTAAAGAAGGTATTACGAGAGAAAAATAGTGTTAGCTTTAAAAATACTTAGAAAAAATCGACGAATTTAAGTAGGTTTCGGCAGTTCAATTAAAAATCCCGGATAGGGAGGGGATGTGGATTCACTGACACTTCAGACAGGTTGAGTGGAACAAAAAGCAAAATGTTGAGACATTTATTAGATAAAGTTAGAAGAGGACAACAGGGGGTACATTGCGGAGTTGAAGTACAGGATTTAACACAATGTTTTTGAAGTGAAAACTTGAAAGTCGAAACTTGAAAGAAAGTTGAAAGTCGATGAAACGAAAAAGCGACAGTAAAAAGAGACAGATACATAAATTCATAAGATTTAACGTGGGAGAAAATGAGATAGGAAGTACGTGTGTTAATACGTGTTTGTAATACAAAGCTTGAGAAAAGGAAACAACAACTACCATGGTATACGTGTCCGTATTATTTTTGAAGGTTTACTGAATAGGCAGGCACAGTTATAAATTAGTCTTCGTTAAGGCTTTTTAAAAAAAATACTTTATCTACATCATGTGTTTTGATGATGATGGATGACTAAGAACTGCTGTTATTTTTTATTTTTTTTATTTGGAATGGGTTCGCTCTTGATCCCAATCAAGCCCGGGGGCAAAGACTGAATCCACGATGGAACGCGCTAACCCAGAAGGTGCCTATTCACCCTGGCCCTGAAAACAGACTCGGAAATACAGACGCAGGGAGAGAGTTCCACTCCCTTGCTGTGCGCATTGTAAAGTACATGAACATAGTTGCAGTAATCGTATTACACTTTTAACAAAACAGGCATATGCTGTGTCCGTAGGAACACACAAAAAGGCTTTTCAAAATTTAGTTATCTGAAGTACTTTTAAATAATGACATCTTAAGTCGTTATTAGAACGGATAGCTCTTTATCATCTTTCTAAAACTGCTAATGTTAATGGTACAATTTTGATAATTTCCAAATAGTATGTCAAAAGGTTACAAGAACAATGAGGGCTTTGATCATAATTAGGTATAATAAAGAAAGGTTTTGAGCGCTTGGCCACTATCTCGCCTGATGGTAAGCGACTATGCGATCTTGGAATTGACGATGCTTGCCTATTCACTCGTGACTTGAAGACTTGCGCCGCCCTTCTCTAGAGCGACGGTCACCTCAGACGAAGGCTTCTAACCCTTCCCAGGTACTAGGCAATCTCAGGTGGTGTTTACGAGTCAGACATAACCTCTCGACCGCCCGATGTATTCATGATGGATTCACCACCTCCCTCCCCCCGGTCCGGAGGGTACCCAGTCACTAGGGGCGCAAAAAAAAGTGACTTGAAGAACCCTTTATTGTATTTAAGATAAGGTGGAGAAATAGTTAGGAATTCTGTACTGCTACTTCTCCATACTACTTTCCGGACCGACTTAAGTTATCAACAATCAAACCATTGTATAAAAAGGGTATCAGACTTGATATGAATAGTTTTAGACCTATTTCGCTTATGTCGATTTTATCAAAAATACCTGAAAAAGTAATGTCAAACAGAATTCTGTCTTTTTTAAATAAATTCAACATAATTAATACAAATCAATATGGATTTCAAAAAGAAAAATCCACAACACTAGCAACTTTTATGTTAATGAGAAAAGTAATAGAAAATGTTAACAAAAGGATACCAACTACAGCTGTTTTCTTCGATATAAGTAAAGCATTTGATTGCGTTTCCCACGAAATACTATTGAAAAAATGCGAATTGTATGGATTGCGTGGGCAAACTTATAGATGGATAAAAAGTTACTTATCAAATCGAAAACAATACGTTGAGATAACATCTATTGATAAAAATATGAAAATAAACCTAACTCAATCGGAAACAAATGTAAATAAGTTAGGCGTGCCACAGGGCAGCATACTGGGACCACTTTTGTTCCTCCTATATGTGAATGACTTGCCAAATTACACAAAGTATCATTGTACTCTTTTTGCAGATGACATTTCGTTAGTCATTCCCAAAGATCCACTATCAGATTATCAGAATGATGTAAATCAGGCAATTGCTAATATAGTTCAATGGATGGAAAATAATAATTTAAGAGTCAACATTGACAAAACAAAATGCATTCAGTTCAGAAATCGAGGTGGTGCTATCCAGAATCTTGAGCTAAAATGCAATAATCAAAATATTAAAATAGTTAGTGAAACAATGTTTTTGGGTTTAATGCTAGACGATTGTTGCACTTGGAAGGGTCATATCGATAAGGTTTGCTCGAAAATAAATCGTTTCGCATATGCGCTATGGCGCCTTACTAAAGTTACTAATAAACAAACTGCCCTTAAAGCGTATCATGGATATGTTATGTCGAATTTGCGATATGGACTTGTACTATGGGGCAATTCGGTAAACATCAATCGAGCATTTATAGCCCAGAAGCAATGTGTTCGTCCACCAATGACGTCTTGCAGACCTCTTTTCATGGAAATGAAATTATTGAGTCTTCTAAGCTTATATATTTTCGAGGCTGCAACCTTTGTTAAAACTCATATGAGTCTATTCTCGACAAAAAAGCAGGCTTGCAATTTTTATACAAGATATCCAAATAAATTGATATTGCCAAACATTAGAACGGATATATGTAAGAGAAACTCGTATGCTATGTGTGTTGAAATATTTAACAACTTGCCCAAAATTTTGCAGAATTTGCCTGTGAAAAAATTTAAGTGCAAATTACATGAATGGCTTCAGAAAATGTGTTTTTATAATGTTAAGGACTATTTAGATAAGAGACATAATATTTAATTTATATATTGACATTCTAATATACTTATTCGTTATTATTTTATTGGTTACAAGACTGTTATCGTCCATTATTTAAACTAATTGGCCAAATAATATTGTGTACCTAGACTAAGTTAAATTGAAAACTGTGAAATTGGTATAAAGTGACGGTTAATTTTAATTTTAAAGTATTCTAATAGTATTCATTAACTATCTTTAATTAATATAACTTTGTAAATTAAAATAAACACAAAAAATTTGCATGCTAGATGTAGCGAAATGTGTCTGTGCTATTTAATATTGTATACCATAATGTATTACACCGCATTTCAGGCAAATAAATATATTATTATTATTATTACTAAGCACAGGACATATTAGCTCCTCCGCATGTGGACGAATATGGAGCCGGCTAAGTTAAATGTGAAACATATGAGCAAATAAGTTTACAAAGTTAAAAGGTCACAGTAATAATTCTTACTTTCACACCAATTAGTCTAGCCCACAGTAAACACTGTTAGGTTTGTGCTAAGATAAATGACAGACGGTGTAACTTTATAAAATCTGTTCACTGTAATATTATATTTTGCCTATACGTTTTTGTAGTTCGAAAAAAGTATACTTAATTGTTTATAATAAAATAAAATAAAATAAATTGTGTGTCAGCTTCGATGCACGACTGGAGTTGAATCCTAGAGAACGATTATCTTTGAAAAGGCACAGAAAATAATAAAACAAAACTTCAAAATAAACTGAAAGGTGTGCACGATAGGTTGCGCATAAATAACGTAATGCTGTCATTCGATCACTAAATTTTACTCTTCATATTTTTTTCTTACCGAGCGCCTTTTAACAATTCTTAAGAAGCAACCTACCTTCGAAAATGATTTTAAATTTTATCTTTATAAATAAATACCCATGACTCAGTTAGTTTACTGGGACTTGAAGCCGGGTTTTTTTAGTAAACAGAGCTTTACAGATCCGATAGTAATAATTTTCATATGAACATTAGAAAATCCCATACGTACGGTTGACTTTCTGTAACAGATAAATCTATGAAAATCCCTTATACATACAAAAGAGGTTGCGAATTCAAACTATCATGAATAAAATATCCCATTCCTAATGTAGCTCACTTGTTCTCTAAATTTTACAAACGTGCCAGTCAATTTTGAACCTTGCAAAAAGAAATCGGTTGCCTGTAAAGTCGGTTCACTGACGATAGCTGAACGTGACAACTTCATAAGAAAATACTGATGGAATGGGTGCATTTTTCAAAAGAAAATTTTAATTTTATTTTATATGTACGCATAATTACAATTATGTAAAGCCATTGATTTTTACTAATCGTGAAATAGTTCTGTTAACTTATTGTTATAGTTTTGTCAATTATAGCATAACCTACAATCGCTGCACTAGCGGACCGATGCTATTTATTTTAATGATGAAAGCACAAATATTCGACAATATATCACTGAACATATATTTAATATCGAAAGAATCATTACCCTTATCGCCGCAATTATTGTTGCTATAAACAATTGACACCACATTCACTTTTCACTGCACTTCATACTTGACGAAAACATGTAAATGTATTATTGTATGGCAGCTGTCCACGCGGACGCATTGCTTACTCAAGTAGGAGAGAGACAGATGTCGAACGCGGAGGCCGATTGTGCCTCTTTATCGCTCGTTCCGCGCTCTCGCTTGCACTTCAAGCCTTAAATGGAACGCCTCAGAGCGAGGTAACGCTGCATAATTTTTCGTGCGTGCAGCCGGCTCCATCGAATTATAAGACGTTGTCACGTCAATAAAATACAATTTTATTGACGTTACAAGAGTCACCACTCAGCCTATTTACTAAAGAACGAATTGAAATAAAAATTATGGTTTTATTTATCCAAGAAAATATCTTATGTCACTTTATTTACTATTTGTAAGTTTAAGCCCATGTTTTAAGTTGATTTCAGAGATCCATTTCTCAATGAGCTTAATTCTATAAAGTCTCTGCCAGCTCTATATTGAAAAGGTATTTTATTTTTAGAGAACTAATTATGTTATTTCTTTCTTTCGCACCAATTAACCTAGACAAAATTGAGCACTGTAAGGCTTGTTAGTATAGCGGGGCTTTTTCCGCCTCTTGATTGCTCCATTGTGCGTATCTTGGGTTTTCTTTCTTCTCCAGTCATCCCAATTCATACCAGAAGGTAAGCAACCTTTCAGGCTGGTGTAGGCCTGCGGGAGTGATGTTGGGGATTGGAGAAGCTGTGCCCGTTGATCTTACACGCTCCTGAATTCTATAAACACGTGCTGTGGAGTTTATTCCGCCTGCATGCAGCCTCTGCACACAGGGATGTTAGTCACACCTATTGTAAACAGATGCTTGTTTAAAGGAACTTTGTCCTTATTTAGTTTGATGAGGTTGCGGGTTAACTTTTAAGATTTATGTTATAGATACTAGGGTAACGGATACACATACATATATAATACATAGATATGTAATATTTATAGAAATATATATAAATACCCATGATTCATACCTGAGTTTTTATTATACATACCTTCCTTGACTCGAAACCAGGACCGTCGCCGTCGGTGCGAAAAGCAGGATCTCTACCGTTGCAACAAACTGTCATCAATAACAGAAAAAAAGGAAAGCTATTGGTTTCTGCGTAAGCATGAACTTCTGAGTTATATGTATTACAGGGGGTTCCATCTGTACAGTCACGAACAATAAGATGTATAACACCGTAAGACTATGTCACACTAAATTGGCCAAAAGAAAGAAACAACATTTATTTTTTACGACCGTTTGGTGCAACGGTTGCGATCCTGCTTTTGGCACCGACGGTCTTGGGTTCGAATCCCGGAAGGGGCAGATGTTTGTATGATGAATACGAGCATTTGCACCTGAGTCATGGGTGTCATATATATGAATGTTACATATTTTTATATCATATATGTATGTTTATCCGTTAACCTAGTATCCATAAAACAAGCCTTACAGTGCTTACTTTGAGCTAGGCTAATTGGTGTGAATGTATGAAATATTTATTTATTACTAGGTTTATTTACCGAACACGTCAGTTTTAGTTTTAACTAATAACCTACCTATAAATAGAGTCATGGCAATGTTGTGGTGTGAACATGCTGTGGCATTATGCTGAGCCGGAGATTTTTCACCACTGCAGTCCAGCTTCCTAATCTCTGTAAACTGTTTTTTTATTATTTGTCACATTTAAAGATTTGCATTGCTGTGTGTGAAATAAATTATTTCTATTCTTATAAGTGAAGTAAGAGCGAGGTCACTTATTTAGTTAAACTTAAAATTCCTTAATATTTAACCCATAAACACTTGATCCAATATTTCATTTTTAAACATTTATTCAAAATTTTATAGAGTACTTTTAATGTCGTGTATTATAACAGAACATTAAAAGCTTATACAACTCATAAGTGTTATTTTTAAATAATATTTTTTATATCAACATCCCCTTTAAGCATGTACCGCTCATCCACGAGCAACAGTAAATAATTGATGTAATGTGACATGTTTTTACGACGTATATGTCACCGTAAAATTGTAAATACCGTTAGATTATAATCTACCTCGTGATATTGTAAACTGTCGAAAGATTGTGAACCGTTACATAATTGTTACAATTTAACGTATCATTATCAGGTAGATTATAATCTATCGAAGTGAAACCGCCAAATTTCACTAACCTAACCTTACCTAACTTATCGAAATATATAATCTATCGAAAAATAATACGTTAAATTGTAAGCTCTATGTTACGGTTCACAATCTTTCGACAGTTTATAATCTCGCGAGATAGATTATAATCTAACATTAATTACAATTTTACGGTGACATATACATATTTTTGCTCGTGAATTATGAGCCGTCCTGTAGCTTTAAGGATGCTAAGAGGTCGATTTTGAGTTGCTCTCTCTCTAAAAATATCTTTCCATTTATCTAGGAATCATACTTCTATTACTAGTAGGTTTCGAAAAGTTTAAGAAAAAACATCAAATTTTAAATATTTTCGCTTTTATCTCAAAAATGATTTTGTGGCATAGCGACATTTTATCTTATCGCTGATCGAATAATGAGGATCAATGCTCCTTCAAAAGAGTTTTATTCGAATAAAACAACTTTCTTTCGGTATGTCAGCATAATCCTGACTCCAAATTCCTTTACAGGAATCGAAACGTCATCACAGGATAAACCGTGAACACAGGATGATTACTGATGACAAGGATGACTTGATGATTTATTTTCAAAATAAATACAAAATAAAATAATTTTATCTCTACTATATAAAAGAAGAACTTTGTGGGTTTGTTACCATATATAGTTACCAGGATGACAACACAGGATGATTACTGATGACAAGGATGACTTGATGATTTATTTTCAAAATAAATACAAAATAAAATAATTTTATCTCTACTATATAAAAGAAGAACTTTGTGGGTTTGTTACCATATATAGTTACCATAAGCCTAAAAATAACAGTTTTTATAATCAATTAACGTCACCATAGCAACGCGTGGCTGGGTTATACCAGCAACGCGTGGCCGGGTTAGCTAGTTTGTATAAAAAACATAACGATTAGGAACGTACCCGAATAAAATATAGTTAATGTAATGGAAAATATATGACGACCATTGCCTTAGTCACCTGTGATTAAGGCTCCTGTAGGTAAACGAGTCGAAACATCAGGATTAAATATAAAATAAATTATACGCAAATACCGTAAAAAAGTTGTTTTATTAAGAATTAAATAGATCAATGCTGGGGTAAACGAGCAAGCAGTCATGGCGCTACGATGAATCTCAATTTGCGGGTTCATCCCCGTCGCCCCTTTGTATTTTCCCATCTCGTATTGGTATTATAATAATTTGTACAGGACCTGATTCCGTTATGGAGAAATATTGTGTTTCGAAATTTGAATATTAATATTTGGGGCTCCTTTATATTTGAACTGGTGGTAGATACAGAAGCTTTGAGTAAATTTGTGATTTATACGAAATATTAACTTAGGAAATAGCACCAAAGTTTTTGTTTTTTTTTTAAATTTTGCTAACCGCAAATTTAAAAAAAAAATTTGGTGCACAGTAGCGATCCCGCCTTTGGCATCAACTGACCTGGGTTCGAGTCCCAGAAGAGGCAGACGTTTGAGTGATGAATACGAGCATTCGTACCTAAATCACGGGTTTATGGTAATATTACTAATTTATTTATGAACTATGTAAGTATATCCGTTACTCTAGTATCCATTACAGTGCTTACTTTGGGCTAGGCTTGGTGTGATTGTATGAAATATTATTATTATTAATTTTATTAAAAAAAATACCACAAGTATGATTCGAACCCATGTTTTCCATATAACCAGTGTGCTAGAAAGACGTGAGTTGAAATGGAGAATAAACAAAGAAATAAGGGTTTTTTATCCAAAATAAATTAAAATTATATTGTTTTAATATGTTTTTAATTATCTAAACTAAAATATAAAATGTTAGTAACGCAGTCCATGATAACTATCAATTAATCGTCCTGTGAATATGGTTTCTTAAAAATAAATGCAATACCAAAATCAGGATAAATGATTTGTTTCCTAATAGGCTCGTACATATAAGAATAAAATAATATTTAAAATATCTCTAATGATTAAAATTATGATTTTTAGTTCAGACATTTCCCCGCGCATGATGGAGGTTGGTCCATCTGCCCGAATTTCTTTCGCCAGTTCTTCTCGGAAGGGCCTCCTAATTTCTGAACTAGTGGTAGACTCAGTAGTGTACAGTAATCGTAGTAACAATGTAGTAACTAATATAAAATAAAACAATTTTAATAATATAAATTTCAACAGTTAGGAATATGCCCCATTAAAATATTGTAAGGTAGTAGAACATATATCAAAACCATTGCCTAGTCATCCTGTGATCACGGCTTCTGTTAAGGAGTCGAAATGTCAAGATTAAATATAACTTATGCTCAAAAAAACTTGAAAAAGTTGTTTTAAAATTGAACATTGTTACGCATAAAAGATCCAACAAACATTTCGCAGCTTTAATACTATAGGGGCACAATTCGAAAGAGATGATTGTTGGAAAAACACCTTTAAAGATTTTTTAAGGCCCTGTATTGTCACAAAATCAGTCATAAGTAAAGTAGTAAAATAAACTCGCACTAGGATAAATTTAATATGCGATAAATATTTCATATGTACTTAGTGAACATGCTCTTATGATGTTTTATGATTTTGCTTTCAATAGTTTAATTTACTTATGACCGATTTTGTGACAACACAGGCGCTCAAAAAACTTTAAAGGTGTTTTTCCAACAATCATCTTTTTCGAATTGTGCCCCTATAGTATTAAAGCTGCGATTTTGTTACGTTCGAATTAGTTTAAATGCAGTTATTTCTCCATGACTTAGTCACCAGAACAGTTATTAAGGTAATGAATCTTATCATTAACTATTTTCACAGCAGTTTCAATTAATATCAATATGAGAAATTCTCTTAATTGAGTTAAAAACATGGATAGAAAAATTGTCGGTTGAATCTTTCATGCATAACCGGGTCCAATTGGAATAAAACACAACACCAATTTGTAACTGCCAACTAGAATAAATATCTCTATAATCAGAATGTAAATAAAAAATTTAAGATAAAGACTTTATATTTTCATATTCTGATCTGTTTCTGTTTACTCTAGGATCATATACAAAATCAAATAATTTATTTGCCATTAAATATGGTAGGTACACGGATGCCGGTGTTAAGCTTAGAAATAAATGGAAGCTTTGAACCTATTTAGCCATTAGCCATATAGAACAGTATGCAAAAGAACCACCAGTCTCATGAAAATTTTATAAAATATGATTTTTTAATCCATGTCATTTGTATTTTCAAAATTCTTCAATAGTGATTATGATAGATTATATTATTTGACCCCTTAATACTTTTCATACCATATCAAAAATATTTAGCTTACTGTAACTGTAAAACTAGGTATTCATAGACCTCGAGAGGTCGTCTTTAAAAATCAACAGAAAAAAGGTTCTTTGTCTGGTGTAATTTCGTCCAATTCACTAACACATTGAATGGTAATCCCCTCTTCATTTGACATTGAATGTTGAAACTGAAAAGCTCCAGCCACCTGAAAAGATCACCCTTCTAACTTTAGACATGAAAAAGACTTTCTAGGTTGGTGCAAGGGAAAGGATATCAGCGGGTTTTTGTTTATTTAAGTTAATATTAATGCATAGATTGTTTATTAGGTAGAAAAAGTTTAATACAAAAGCAATCTATTATCTATTTGTTTTTAATTTTGGGTCCCGTGCCGCAAAACGGAAAATAAGCCTTTATAAGATCACGTCGTGGTCCATTAAAGTGACCGTAGCCACCCGATAAAAAATCAACAGATAGATTTTTTTCTCATTAACGCAAGGAGGTATAAAGTTGAAATCATTATGAAATGGGTAAAAAAATTAGGGTTACTATAATAACGTTTCTATGAAACATTAAAAAAAATAGTCAAATTTTAGAAAAAACAATGCGTCTAAATAAATAACAAATTTTTACTGTATAGGCGCAGGAGGGTCTTCATCAGAATTATGTGCCACATTTTACCGAGAGTAGGCAGAATCACTTCAAAAAAATCACAAATAAACAGATTCACACTCGTTTTGTGTGATCCTTTAAACGTGACCATAACTTTGCCGTATTTATTTAATTAATTAGTATTTAACTAATAAATCTGAGATTCTGATTCAGCAATGCGAATGCTGAGTTAATTTTTCTGGCATAAGCTTGAACATAAACCTACAGGGCATCACAGAAGAGATGATAAGAACAGTTGATGATGAAGAATAATTTCTTATACTTAATGTTTAAGCTTTTTCGTCTTTCGTTCACATTTATTTAAAACATAAAATAATAACTTATTATAATCTTATATTAGTAACAAGTCTAACACCAACATAATTTTTTTTATCTCTTTTCAACAATAAGAAACATTTTTGATGCATAAATGTTTCCCTTTTCAGTTGTCTTCTATATTGTCTATTCCGCACAATTCATTTTATTAATATTGGGGTGGACTGAGATTTCACCTTGATTTTTGTGGCAGCTTATCTCAATAGTGCGGTAGTTTTACTTCGAAAACAAATGGTGTTAATATATAAGGAATTATAAAAAAAAAGATCATATAGAAAACCTTATATGATGATTTTGGGATGACAAGTTTCTTTCCATAATGTAATGAAATAGTAACACAACGTATTTTATTTTATTTTTATTCTTTGCATTCCAATGCAATATTTCTATAAGATATAAATTACGCCTGTAAAAATATACCTCTGATCCTTTAGGTGGGACCATATTAGCAAGTTGAAATACGTTTGTAAATTTCGATGCGTCTGCCAGCGTCTTTTTAGCTCAGCGGTCAGATCATTCGCCCTTATTTTATTAAATTATTTTATTTAATTTCAGAAAAAAAAATACTTTGTTGAAATATTTCCATTTTTTTTTAAAACTACATGTCGCTTCATCTCGTGGATCAGACCACAACAGAAATTATGCCAAATTGCGGGCAATTGAAAACTGAAAGAAGGTCTGTTGAGACGGCTGGGTGGAAACAAAAGCCAACCTCGCAGAACCCTACTGGTTGGTTTCCGGCTCGCCATGATGAAATTTTCGTCAAGTGCGAGTCGTACCTCAAGTCTTATCATCATCAAATACAATATTTTTTTATTATTAAAACCTTTTCAGCAGTCGTAACCCTGTCATAATTGAGAGAAATGAAGTTTATTACTATATGTCATAAAATTATTGATATTTTATACTTTTTATCAGCATGCTTTTGAACCTGTAAGAAAAATGGGCGTGTTTTTTCTGTATTATTCTAGTGTCTGTTAATAAATATAACCCGTAACAATAAAAAAATTAAAATTAATTTAATATTTAAGGCGACTGTAGTCCACCGATTGAGAAGTCAGCTTTTACCCGAGGGGACTGATCTTTATCCATGTATCACAGATAGACGTGTATACTAGGCGATGCAGTTGCTAACCATAAAGCAACGCTAGCACCATATATTGGAGCAGAGCGTAGTACCTAAAAAAGGATTTTTTTTTGTTTCGATGGGAATTTTTGCGAATTCACAATCTGATCCTAAACGTGTTGATTCGATTCCATACAAAAAATAATATATTAATTCGGTTAAGAACTCGGAAAGTTATGGCGTAACAGACATTGCGCCATTGAAGCTGATCCATGGGATCTTCGCTCGCTCCGCTCCAATTAAAAATGAACTTAACGCATTATTAATATTCTTTCTAAAAAATAATATTAAAAATTATAAAAGCATTTAATACTGTTAATTATGAATAATATTATAATTATTAAACGACTTTATTCTAATAAAGTCGTTTAATAATTATTTTTGGTAATCTTGAATTTATATATCTTTGGTCAGAAACCGTAGTGGTACATTAAAAAAATATACTATTTCCAAAACAAATTAAAGTTATCAAAACATCTGTTATTGATTGGATATAGATATTTAATTTTTTGTTTTGAATGGATCAAGAGACCCTTATCAAGCCCGGTGGCCAAATTAGGATTCACGATGGAACGAGCTAATCCAGAAGGTGTCTATTCACCCTGGCTTTGAAAATTGACAGGTTATAAGTACTCGGAAATACAGACTCAATGAGGAAGTTCCACTCCTTAGCTGTGTCCATTATAAAAGATAAAAAAATATATAAATATCATAGATATAATGACCGATGCAATGTAATTATATTAAAAAAACAATAATTTATTTTTTAATATCAAACAAATCTATAATCTTAGATTACAATTTTGTTGTTTGTCTGTCCGCTCTTTTTCCATTGTGTATGCGTTACCATAGCAACACGTTAACCGCAAGTAGTTCGTCTACTGGACGCTAGATGGCGCTAAAGGAAAAATATTTAATAATAGAAAAAATTTAAAGAATTTTGTCCACCCTTGCGTAGCCGGGACGTGCCGCTAGTATATATAAAAGATTTATCATTTATAATGTACCACAACTCATTTCGAAATGTACCACAAATATTTTTGACCGACGATATGCTGTGTATATTATTTCGTCATTTTTATTGTCTTTTTACAGTTTACAAAATCATACTTTTTTGTTAAAATGGTACATTTTCTAGAATATGATCTCGAGAACAAATGTTCTGAACTAGATAAAAAATAACCTATTGACAATGGAACCCTAACAGTTATGATTCACGGAAGCCGCAGGTGTGTAATTTACGAGCAAATCTCCATAAAGATAGGTTTTATTGTAGAATAAAAATGTATACTTACTTTACATGTATGAGCTATTTTACGGTTTGTTCCTCAAGATATTACATATACTTACAATATGAAAACGTAATAACTGACATTGTATACAAGAAGTGTGTAAAAGGACTGAAAATCATATACAGATACAAGGAATTAGAAGTTTTCTGAAGTGTGATTTTTCCTGTTCGTGAGAAGTCGCTTCGCTCTTCAACACTTTCAACAAAAATGAGGCGACTGTAACCCATCCCTTGTGAAGTGTGCTTTAACGAAATCTGACTGAATTCGATCCTCGCCGATATACTACGAATTTGTACCCATGTTAGACAAGTATTTAGCTTACCACAAAGTGTTAACGGAAATATTCATAATGTGTCAGAAGATTGTTGGCTGAGCAGGATTCTGGGAAATAAGTTCCTTCATCCACACGATTTCTTTTAACAATTGCAATACTTTAATTCAATTCAATTCTTTATTGCACTCCATAATGTTACTTAAAGATATTACAAATAAAAATATTTTGAATCAATAATGGGGCCTGTTGGGCACGGCAGTTTGATAGGAGAGAGGAATCAAATTCTAAAGCTATTAAGTTTGATTTTCATTCAAATTTAATACAATGATTTAAAATTATATTGTTACACGTTTTTATGATTTTTATAATATTATGTACCGTTTTTATTCATATTAAATTTCCAATAATTTTTAGGTTAATGGAAATTTATTATGTTATATATTTGTTTTAAATTCTGTAGCTTGGAATTATTTAAGATAAATTTCTGTATATTCATTGTTATTATTAATATTATTATTATCATTTATTTATATCACGGTTATTATTTATATTCGTATTATAATATTATAATACTAATAACTAATAACACGTTGATTGTTCGTGACGGCATACCGTACATCTACCGTGCTCGTTTTTTCGACCAATAATTACCAAAAAGTCATTGTGTAGTGTGAGAATCCAATTCAATCAATAGTGGAAGTGTTAGTGCAGCTGCACAAGTGTTGGTGATTTTTAAATCGACTGTTTTGTCTTGAAAATTGTCTTTATATGATCAGCTGATCATTTCTATTTTTCACAAGTAGGGTAATTTGTGATAAAGTTATTAACAAGTGCCCACTTTGAATTCTTTTATTTTGTGAAGAACAATATTTACATATTTCGTATTTGAGAGTGGAGCCATCTGGTGGTGACCCTCAGAACAAGTTTGGTGTAACCATAAGAATGCTTAACTGCGGTGCATGCGGTAAGTTTCTTTCGTCGGCAGGGGCCGCTACATGTAGCATCTGTCCGGTGAAATATCATAAAGCCTGTCTAGCTTTATCAGACAAGGCTCAATTAAATAAGGACTGGGTTTGTCCGAATTGTAAAAAGAACGCACGAAGGGGTGACAATACTCAGACCCCAGTAAAGGGCATCTGCGAAGGTTCTGAGACGGAAGCACTCTCAACTCGGCCCGCCCCCGACTGCCCCACAATGAGTGTGCAGCAGTGCACTGCAAACGAGCAGCTGGGTGTCCAGGGTGTGTTAGAGTTTCGCAGAGAGTTCACCGAATGTATGGCGGAGATGCGGGCTTTTAGACTGGAGATGACGCAGCTACGTGATTCCTTTGCGGCTATCACATTGCGCCTCGACGGTCTGGAGCAGAGGCTGGAGGCACTGGAGGGGCACCGGTCGGAGGAGGACATCGGGAGAACCACCGAATTGGAGCGCACTATATCGCAGCTCAAGCTGGAGCTCAACGACCGGGATCAGGAGGCTTTACTGTCGGACCTGGAGATCGGCCACCTCCCGGAGGAGAAAGGTGAGAGCGTCATGCACTCCGTGACCGTGCTCGCTGGGCGCATGGGCGTGACGCTGGAGGAGCGCGACGTGGTGTTCGCCGAGCGCGTGGGCCGGCCCCCGGCCGAGGCGGGCGGGCGCGCGCGCCGCGTCGTGGTGCGCCTGGCGCGCCGCCAACTGCGCGACGAACTACTGCGCGCTGCGCGCGTGCGCCGCACTCACTCCGCCACCGGCGGGACCCGCGTATTCATAAACGAGCGACTGACCCGCCCGAACCGCCAGCTCTTCCATCGAGTCCGCGAGGAATGTCGGAGGCTGCAGTGGCGATACTGCTGGACGAGGCGGGGTCGTATCTTCGCCCGCCAGGGAGACGGAAGGCCGGCTTTTCAGTTTCGCTCCGACGGGGACCTCTCTCACGTTTTTGGCCTTCAGATACCATCCTCTCAGTAATCTACAAAATGAGTTAGCTATAAGAAACATTTTATATATATTTAGTTTGATTTGGTTGTGTATGTTTTCTAAGGTAGTCCCAGTTACGTGTAATATTTGTGCTGTATTTTTTCATGTTATGTTTGTCACACTGCAAACACTACTGTACTATTTCCTCTCTCTTGTTGTAGTGCTAAACAGGTTGCAATCTCTTACCTGCACTAAAATATATCCGGTCATTTACTACAGTCCATCAAATGATTATTGGAATTTAATAATTTATTTTTTAATAACTACAGCAGACAACAAGATGAATAAACATGTGAATTGTACCCTTATGTACTATTTTTTTGTTGCTTTGGAGTTGTATTGTATGATTTTGCTTTTATTATTTCAATATATTTTTGTTCTAGTTTGTTATATTAGTTGTCTCACGTCTGTACATATGAAACGCACAGAACTATTTTGGTCGTTAACGAGGGGATGTGATATTTTTTATATATTTTATGATTTTAACATAGAGGTACTTACAACATCTATCGAGCAGTTTTTTGAATTTATAAAAAAAACATTCGCCTTATATATTTCACAATTCTCAAACCTTATTTTATTTTTATTTATTTTGTACTTAACGCTTTATGCATACGTTTTTATTACTACAAAAGCTCAAAATTTTGTTTGCCCTACTTGGTTCCTTTTTATGATATATGTTTTCTTAATGCAGTCCTAAATGACATAATAACAACAACGGTTATAAACTGGTTATGGTTTTTATTTTATTTTTTACATATAGATAAATTAGTTTAATGAACACCAAACGTAATTTAACGTTGGGTTTTTACAACGCTGGGTCCTTAGGCACAAAGCATGATGATTTTTGCTCAATTTTCGACAAACATCATTTGGACATTTTAGCAGTGAATGAAACATGGTTGAGACCAGAACAGGAGGGGCGAGCCCCTAAAGTACCTGGATACCGATTACGACATATGCCGCGCCCGACATCGGTGTGCTCGGGTCGCGGTGGAGGTGTTGGTTTTTATGTGAAAAGAGGACTATCTGTATATGCGTTTGCGCACCCTGCGGACCCTCACCTTAGTATGGTCGAGCAAATGTGGTTAACGCTTAACGTCGGAGGCAAGAAAATTGCTGTAGGTACGGCTTATCGTCCTCCACGACTAAACTTGGACACTTTTTTAGATGCCATCACTGATACAGTAGCGGCTTTGGGCGGTATGGATCATTGTGTCATCCTGGGTGATTTTAATGTGAATTTGTTGAACAAGAGCGGCGCTGACGTAAGGAAATTGACAGACGCACTTAATTCTCTTGATCTTGTCCAGTTAGTCACATCACCCACACACTTTACGGACGACTCTGAATCCCTTATCGACCTGGTGTGCACTAATCTCCCTGCGGGTCGCCTAGTAGTCGATAGTCTGGGAAACGAAAGAGGTCATTCCTTGATAGTATGTGAGTTTAACATCAAGCGAGATAAAATCGGGCCACATATTATACAGTCTCGATCCTTAAATTATCTTGACACTGATAGCATGTGCATTGAATTGTCGGGTATGGACTGGGCAGGCTGGCCTAGTGTTCCCTCGCTTAATGAGATGGTCCACATATTTAATAAAAATACTTTGATAATCTTTGATAGGCATGCTCCGGTTAGGCGGAGAATTATTAAAGAAAAATCATATCCTTGGCTGACAGAGACTATAAGGTTAATGATGCGGCTGCGTGACGTTGCTCTTTCTAAATATCGCAAGGATAGGACTGATACGAAAAGGGATTATTACAAACAGCTTAAAAAATTGGTAAATACTTCTTTGACCCGCGAAAAAACAGCTTATTTTCAGTTTCATATAAATAACAAAATTAAGGATCCCAAATCGCTTTGGAAAAATCTTAAATCCACAGTACTGCCTAATAAAAACGATAAGGATCTGCCATGCTCATTCACTGATCCGGATAAAATTAATAGTCATTTTCTGACCGTACCGGGCGCATTGTTCTGCGATTTCTCCTATAAAGAGTACTTTGAACAACATCTGTTCGGTAATTCAACTTTTTCTTTTGTACCTGTGAGTCAGGATGTGATCTCAAAATTTATTTTGAAACAAAAATCAAATGCAGAGGGTGTTGATGGAATACAGTTAAAGATGATACTTATAATCTTTCCTCTCGCAGTTAAATTTATAACAGATATCATCAACGAATCATTTAAGTCCTGTTCCTTTCCGGATGTTTGGAAGATCGCCACCATCCTTCCGTTGCCTAAAAAAGCTAACCCTACCGATCTAACAGATCTTAGACCTATCAGTATCCTTCCGTGTCTCTCCAAACTGTTGGAGAGGGTAGCTTGTACGCAGCTGACAGACTATCTAGAAAAACATAATATTATTCCATTGCTACAGTCTGGTTTCAGGCGGGGAAGAAGTACAACTACTGCACTGCTAGACGTAACAGACAACATTTTGGCTGATCAGGATAAGGGCATGTGCACATTACTTGTACTACTCGATTTTTCCCGCGCTTTTGAAACAATAAACACGGATCTCCTGTTATCCAAATTAAAATACTACGGTGTCAATACTGAAGCCCTGTTTTGGTTTAAAAGCTACTTATCAAACAGAAAACAATTCGTTAAGCTAACGAAAAGCGATGGCACCAGTCTGAGCTCAACCTTATCTCCGGTTACCCGAGGAGTTCCGCAGGGATCCATACTGGGCCCGATTCTGTTTGTTCTTTACTGTGCGGATATAATTACATGTCTTAATAGTTGTCGATATCATATATACGCGGATGATGTGCAGGTGTATATATCATTTAAACCAAAAGACTACAAATCTGCGGTAAGAGACCTCAATAAAGAGTTAAATGCCATATCTGAGTGGTCTAGTAAGAACTGTCTGGTACTTAACCCATCAAAAACTAAGTACATGGTATTCGGTACCGAGGGACTGAGACGTGTTTTGCCAGAAAAGTTAGATATAAGGCTCATGGGGGACCCAGTAGAGAGAGTGGAAGTGGCGCGTAATCTCGGATTGAACATTGACACAAATTTAAGATTTGAAAAGCATATAGCAGAATCTGTTCAAAACTGTTTTTACCGCCTTAAAGTGCTCTACAAAATAAGACCTTTCTTATCTGAGAGCCTACGAGTACAGTTAACCGAATCTCTTGTTTTGGCGAAGCTTAACTACGCTGACATCGTTTATGGTCCCCGTTTGTTTGCCCGTACTGAGCGACTTATTCAAAGAGTGCAAAACGCGTGTGCGCGTTTTTGTTTTGCTGTACCCTTTAGAAATCACATAACACCATACTTAAATAGACACAATCTATTGAAGATGAAATCGAGACGCAAGCTCCACTTAGCATGTCTTCTCTTTGGAGTAATACACAAGAAAGAGCCATTGTATTTGCATGAGAGGCTGAGATGGGTGTCTAGCGCAAGGCAGTGTGACCGAAGGCAGTGTTTTCAGCAATTAGCAATTCAAAAGCACAAATCCGCTGCTTTCAGAGGTAGTTTCCGATACGCCGCGGCCAAAATTTGGAACAATCTCCCTCCCCCTTTAAGGTTAATTGGGACTATCAGTACATTTAAGAAACACTTGCGTGAATTTCTGATGGACGCGCAGCGTAGGATGGAAGGCATACGCTTGGATCATTCTCATATATAAAGCTTGTTGTTCAGTGCGTTATCATTATCATTCCCGTAAAAGCGTATGGTTTTATAAAATAACAAATAACACGGATATTGTACAGGTGTGGATATACTCAGCAGTGTGGTTTTTTGTCTATGTTGCTGCACTGTGTCACAGGCTGGTAGGTTACGCGTGCGGAGTTACGATCACGGCATTCCTGTATGGACTCTGTTTCAGCTTGTTTTATTTTTTGCTACTCATGTTCATCTCTCTTGTTTCCAGTCCTGAAAAATGAAAGCCAATAAATATTAATAAAGAATAAGAAAACAAAATTAGGGATCGTAGTTTTTGTGTGTATGTTTGTGCATGTGTGTGTGTGTATGTGTGTATATGCGTATATGTGTATGTATGTATATGAGCGTATGGATGTAAGCATGTATGTGTATGTATGTGTGTATGTGTATGTGTGTATATATGTATGTGTGTGTGTTGTGTGTGTGTGTTGTGTATGTATGTATATATATGTATGTGTGTATGTATATATATGGGTCGTTCTACTTTTTAACCGACAATGGTCTGTCCTTCGTCTTATTATGGCATCTCGTTGGAGTATTGATATTTACAGTTTTTTAATTCGGTTCGAATAAACGTCCATATTTTTCTTATCTATTAATATTAATTATAATAATATAATTTTTCATTTTCTCAAACCAACATATTTTTTCGTTTGTTTTTCGTAGAATGCCGTGACAGAGTGGTAAACCGAAATGTGGTCTCCACAGAAAGAGGCCACTCTGTCACATATTTTTTTTTAAAACCAACATTAAAAAAGAATTAATATTTGCCGAAAAGGAAACTTTAATTAGTCCTAATGACAACACAGATACAATTTCTTTTAAATTCCACACAGAAACCACAATTATGGATAGTTCAAAAACCAAAAAAACAGAAAAATGTCCTTTCATTGTCGGTAAAAAAGAAGAACGACCCATATATATGTGTGTGTGTGTGTGTGTATGTGTGTATATGTATATATATATATATATATATATATATATATATATATATATAGAACGGAAAAGTAATAAGTAAATTTAATGTCAAATATATCATTCATTAAAAATATACTATTTAAATAAACTCGGTTTAATTTTACCTTATGCTTTATGTTATCACTTTATTACTTAATAATCTCACTTTACTTTAAATTAATATTAATTGGATGGGAGTGATATAATATCATATACCGAAATCGGGGAAGATTTATGTAATATTCACAATATGCATAGCCTATGTACACAGATTTTGCAGATCTGTGTTGAGGAGGTAATATGCATTCTAACAATTCAGTATTTATTTTTACTATAATATTTATATTACTATTTTTACTTATTTAGTCCAGTCACGTATTAAGATGTTTCGCGTATGAAATATAATAAATAACTCAAACTTATACTATACCTCTGCTCATTGCCCGCGTTTTGGTTGTGGTTTTGTTTTGTTGTGTTTATCTGAATGAAACTTTTCATTATTGCATGAAACCTTCCAGTTTTTTTTGGGAGCTTCTTTTAATGTCACATTTCTGCATCATATATTCATCATATTTGCATAGTTGTCTGTAAAAAATATTGTAAACTATCAATTTTAACTAATTACTTTGATAAGAGCTGGCATTCTTTCAATTGGGTTGATAGACACTTATACTTACACTGCTTGATAATTCCGCCTCTACTAGTTTAATTTTGTATATATAATTTCTTTTTATCCTTCATATATAAAAGCAATTGCACTTTAACTGACGCGGCTTCGCTTCGCTGAGCGTTTTTCACAACCCAAAATGCACGTGTTTACTCTGCCGTGCGGCGCTCCAGACTGTTCGATCGTCCGCCGGGGGGCTGCGCCGTCGCTGCCGCCATGCTTCCCGCCATTCTGGCGCCGCCGCTCGGTATTGCTAACATTGCACTAGCGAAGAGGCGCCGCGCATTATCATTATCATTTTATTTCTTATGTTGCTTAAATGTATTGCCATGCTCCGCGGGGGCATCCATGTGTCAAGAGAAGGAGAAATGGGGGCCAATTGAAAATCAGCGTCAGCCCTCAAGCTGACATTAAGCTGAATTGGTCACCCTTTTGGTACAGACGTGGGACATAATTATTAGGTTAAAATTAAGTTTTTATTTTTGTTGTTTTAAAGTTTTAGCTTAATCTTAATTGTCTTGTTTTGTTTTATTTTCTTTTAGTTTAAATTTTTATTATTATTATTTATGTACTGTCTTTGTGTTGTATGTTAATGTCCTGTGTTAGTACCAAATAAAAAAGTGTTTATGTTTATGTTTTATGTTTATGTTTAATAATAATTAGTTGTTGAACAGCAATTAATTCACGGTTGTGCATTGTATCAAAGTCAGCAAACCGGCCTCCAGATAGAAGGCGACAAGCCTCGCCAACGTGGAGAGGTAAACGTCTATGCGTCAACTAAGATTCGGGAACGCGTCTGATTGGCAGCCCTGTATTCTGCCTATCATTATTAGTCAATAGAGCTTTCATTAATTGCAAATAACAATTATAAATCCTTAATTATAAATCGACTGCAAGATATTCTTAAAAAAATATACTAATTCACTTTACCGGTTCGGAGATTGGATATCCTGGAGGGAGACTCTGTACCAGGGTCGTCTGCTTAGGTACCTCCGTCTTACCTATTTCTGCCGCAAAGCAGCAGTGCTTGCATTGCTGTGTTCCGGTTTGAAGGGTAAGATATGGCAGTGAAATTACTGGGTACAGTGACTTTACATCTTGTGTCACAAGTTGGCAACGTACACTGTGGTTCTTGTGGGGTTGCAGTTTTGATGCGAATCTCACAAGAGCCACATGAATTATAGGTGACTGTTACCACTTACCATCAGGTGGGCAGTTTGCTTGTTTGCCAACTTTTGCAATAAAAAAAAAAAAAAAAAAAAAAAAAAAAAAAAACCAATTCTTAAACCGGAGAATACTCGCTAGTTCTTTGAATAATGTGTTTATAATTATATACAAACGTACTTATAATCACGCCATTTTCCCGCAGGAATAGGCAGACATCACAGATTTCCACCTACCACGATCCTAAGATACATCTTTCGCTTCTTCAGCTCTCATCAGTCCCCCATAGTGCGAGTTTACACTTCGATACTCGATATCGTCTACGTAAAAGATTATTATGGATTTTCGGACAAGCGCCCCTAGCGGTAACCACCAGGAACCACTAATCTTCATAGAAATCTGTAACGCGTTATCGAACGCGTATTATCAATTGCCTAAACCCGCTCTGACCTTTCATACAAGCTTGTCGGTTAAGCGTAATTATGACTTGGCCTTTTTTCAGGACATCTTTAATTTGATCCTGAGGTTATACCTACACTTGAGCAGAAGATGACAAGTGACTGACGCTTTTGTAGATGGTCAATTATATCGGTTTCATATTTAGTAGATTTTGCAATGTTCATAAGAGTTCACTCGGCTTTCATTTATCTAACAATAATGCTCACTTAAGTTTTTGAATCTGAACACTAGTTGCTTTATTCGACTAACACAAAATAAACTCTTAGCCAGTCTACACAAAGTTGTGCTGTTTATCAGTCTTCCAGTTTCGCACTTGCTTAAGATAAAGTTGGACGGTGTTTGCCTCGACAGCCAACTTCCTTGTTTCACTGCTTCCTTTAAATTGTTCTATAGTCTAGGATTATGTTTAACTGTACAGTTTGTGTTAAATACTTACGTAAAAAGCCAATAGTTAGTTAATGTATTTATTTGATACAACTGACAATTACTAATACCTAAAAGAAAAAAGTATTGTACATGTGCTGCAAATGCGCAAAAAATACCTACGTTTGCCCATTGTTCGAAAACGTAGCGCCATCTAGCGTGCAGCATGGTGAACAGTCATCGATCGATATACCGAGCGACGTCCGCCAACGCGATTTTTGTGGGGCGCCAATCGTGGATGGTGCCCCACAAAATGGATGCGCCTTTATAAAAACGTTAACAATTTTATATTTTTTTCACACATTCCCATTTTCGCGCTACCATCAGAAGGATCTTTTCAAGAGTCTATTATTCAACACCCATGATATCCGGAACAAATTGCTGATAGTCTTGATGATTCTGAAAAACCAAATGATTCTGGAGACCCAAATGATTATGAAGAACCAAAGCGATCGAGCGCAGCTGAACTGACTCACCTTGCACGGGATAAGGAAGAGTTTTTCAAGCTGATGTCCAACCTTCAGTTATTGGAGAGGAACATAAAGAAGAAAAAGAAAGTGATCGAAGTTCATATATAAATGACGTCGTTCTATATTTTCAGAATTTTGCCTTACGAAACAGTGATCTCCAATCCGTCTGCCAAGCATGGAAATTATAGCAAAGCCGCCCATTTCCGGGCTTGGCATCTGTCCAGCAGTAATATCTTTTTAGACATCCTAAACAGTGTTTTCCTCAATTGACACTTCTAATTTGATATTACTAAATATTTATAACTATTTGTAGAGGATGGGAGAGCAGTAATTAATATTATGCAAAACGTGACTTGAGTGAAATAAAAGACTGCTACAGATGACAGACCAGTAAATCTGCTTAATGAATGGATCCTCAAAAACTTCGCTTCTTCCGTGACTATGAGGCTTACAACTGCGCCGAATTATCGGATGCGGAAGAAGACAAAATTAAAATCAAAAAAAGGAAAGACATTAATTCTACCTGTGGCAGGAGTCAGACGGGACTCGAAGCTACATCCTCCCGTATCCAATTAATATTTCTTAAACGAATACCAATGCTCGTATTTATGTCACAGATATTTGACCCTTTCCTGACTAAAACAGCTTTTGGGTTAGCTCGTTCCATCGTGGATACTGTTTTTACCCCCGAGCTTGATTGGGATCAAGAGCGATTCCATTCGAAATAACAAAAAACCCAGGACCGTTTGGCTTCGAATGTAGAGCTACTTCCGCTAGACTTAATCAGTCGTCACATAATACAAATAATACTGAATGAACTCACATTGACCTAGTGCTTCGTCCCTATATTCATTTTGCTGTTGTCTAGTAGTCGTCGCAGACTGTTCTAAGAGCTGCTTAATGTAGCTGTACTATAACTGTATTATATACAGATATATAATATCATCAATATTGCTTATGCAAGTGACAGCAGCAAGTTACCACAAGTATGTTAAAATTCGTGCTGTAGGTATTTCTAGTTCGTTTTTGTCTCGCAAAGCATATTTGGAGTTATTCTAAAGACATTTTATAAATAATTAAGGATGAATACCTACAAATTTCAAGTATGGTGAGGTTATATGTTTTCTTTAAAATTGTGGTTTCTATGATTTGGTACTTTAAATATCAACAAATATTCTTATTAATTTTTTCTTTAGGATGAAAAGGCTGTGGACATAAGTGGTTTGTCGTAGTCGGCAGAAAACGGTAAAAATAGATGTATTTTTCACCTTGTCGCCTTCTTCAGATTCAATTTCATCAGTATCAAAGGTGAAGCCAGTAAAAGATGAAAATTCCAACATTCGAGAATGAACAATAGTATTTTATAAGGAATTTGAACAGTGCAGTCGATCACCTTGAGAACAGCTAAAAATCTATCAAGCCGGCGGAGTTGAAAGCTTTACGTCAATTAATACAATAGAAGTGGAAAATAATAGTAAAGAACAATAGGCTTGGTGGTCTTGTATAGATATATTGCGCATCCTAAAGAAAGGTGAAAATCTTTGTCAATTGTCAAGTGTATTGCCGAGTGTGCTGACTTCTAATTTGATTTGTTGCGGAATTAAATTAAATTCTGGAATGGAATCCTGATGAGATGGTGAAGGTATCTCTTTAGTTCTTACATTCCGCGCACATAACACATTTAAATAAAATCGTTGCCTCAATCATCCTGTGATCACGGCTCTTGTAAAGGAGTGGAACCGTCTGGATTAAATTTAAATTTTGCGCAAAAAAGCCCTTGTATAAGTTAATTTAATTAAATTTCATCAAAATAACTGCAAAAACTCAGTAAAATGTCACAGTGTGTAAAAAGGTTTAAGGTAAATATGTAGTTGAAAATTAATATATTTTCCAGATATGTTACCGCTTGTTCAGTCAACTGTGACCCCCGTAGCCACATAAACCGCAAATTGAAGCGTAACCTTTGGCTCACAAAACGTTGTAAAAATGTCCATAAAATGGTTTCCAAAAGTTGTAAAGTTATTTTTCGGGTGATATAAAATCGCTTGTTAGTAAGTTATTACTTACATATATTGTGGCATTCTTTAAAAAAAAAAATTATTTTAATAGAAAAATACTAGAATACAACCGTTTGGTGCAACGGTAGCGATCCTGCCTTTCGTACCAATGCTCCTGGGTTCAAATCCCGGAGGAAGATGTTTGTATGATGAATACGAGCATTTGGCCCTGAGTCATGGGTGTTTATATATATTTCTATGAATATTACATATCTATGTATCATATATATATATATATATATATATATATATATATCTATCTGTTACCCTAGTATCTATAACACAAGCCTTACAGTGGTTACTTTGGACTAGGCTAATTGGGTTAAATATAAGAAATATTTATATTTTTATATTTATTTTATACTAGAAAAAAATGAGCTGACAAGCCTCGTCCGATTGGGAGAGCATTGGACCGGACTTCCAAAGGTTGCGGGTTCAATTTCCGGCTGAGAATTAACTTGTGGTCCGAGTCGATTTCTTTTTAGTAATTTACAATAAAATGATTTATCTTATGAGATAGCATTGAAATAATGCGATAATTATATAAAATAATAAAAAATGGATTATTGTAGTGATTCCAAATAATCATTTTTTGCGCACGAAACATTTCAAATAAAAGTAAGATTTCATAACTAAATACAGTTTCTTGGATTCCACATTTACAGGCGTTACGCAAGAAAAAGCCAGATTCATAAAGTTTCAAGGTAAAAAAAACATTTAGTTAACAAAAAATACACCAATAATAAGCGATTATCAGCATATGAAAATATAAATTAATAAATAATTTGGGTTTTTATATTAATTTGGTTAATTTGTACACCATTTATTTATGGTTAACATGTTAAGACACAAAAATGTTTGACGAATTTCTAATTTCCATTTCCCTATGGAATTCTTGAAAGAGCGTGAAAAGATACCTTCCACTGTGTGACATTAATGGCTGTTCACAAACAGTAGTTAATAATCCAACATTATTATTCACAAATATCTAGCACAACATACACATTTAACCATAATTTATAATTTTCATTATAACTATTAATGTAACGCTTCCCTCTCCCGCCAAGAAGTCCTCTTAAATAATACTTTTCAGGCAAAGAAGAAAAGCTTTTGAGAATAAATTACAGTAAAAACAACTCACAAGTTCGTAATTTTAAACATAATTTGCCAAAAAAATATTAACGTCAAATAGATTCAAATTAGGTAATAAGACAGGGTGAATAGGCACATTCTGGGTTAGCTCGCTTTATCGTAGATCCTGTCTTGATCTCTTAGCTTAATTGGAACCAAGAACAAACTTAAAAAAAATCTTATGTAAGTAAATATACTAATTATAGTATTTCAAGCTTCAGATTGCAAAAAATGAGAGGTTCATTTTTAGGACGATGTAATGCGTTTTATAAAAAACCGGCCAAGTGCGAGTCGGACTCACGCACGAAGGGTTCTGTATTGCTTCGGGTGTAAATGTGCTAGTACCGTCGTTGTTTCTGATTTTAATTGCACAAGTACTTTAGCTACTTCATTTGTGTTCTAAATAATGTTTGTTGTCGATTGTGTCTAATATTTATTAATTATGACCCGGCCACGCGTTGCTGTGTTATAAAATAACATTAAACCTATCTAATGTCCAAAGTCGGAAGAAATACAGCAAGGTAAAATCATCAAATTCGGTTGAGTAGTTTCGGAGTTAATCGCGGTGAGTCTGTGACAAGAAATTTATATTTATATATATATATATATATATATATATATATATATATATATATATATATATATATATATATATATATATACAGATTTAATACAATGTACAAGACAATCAGGCCCCTATTTCCCACTGGGCACTCTGGGCAAATACCCAGAGCCCTGCGATCGATAGGGGAGCCCCCTAGTTCCTGCCAGATAACTAAACCAATACCGACATTTATTAATGCAAAACTTATTTAATTAGAGTAAATCGAACCTTATTTAGGGACTATATAATCGACTTGCTTATTAGCTTTTGCATGCGCGAAGCTACTCTATTCTCGCCCGAAATAAGGCTATCGAATGACGCATGCTTAGATAATTTTAAATATGTGAATATCGCCCCATTTAAATGAAAGATTTATCTATTCATTGGTTTATCTACTTCAACCTTGTTTATCTACTTTCTCTTTTCTAGTAATAAAAGAGTAATTTTTATATGCCCAGGGCCTCCAATAGGTTAAAGACGGCCCTAAAGACAATGATATTTTATATACGTTATTTAAATACATGCTAATCACTTTTCTTTATTTTCAGGTAAGTTAACCAGACTTTCACATTCAACATCACAAACAAAAACAATCTCATACCAAGATTCAGTAAGTAATTCGTCACAAATATTTTTATATTTAGGATGAAAAATTATTTTCCGTTCAGAATTCTTTTGTCAATCTGCGTTCAAAGTTACTAGAAAATATTTACTGTTGTCAAAGTATAAGGATTTTTTTTTGTTTTTTACATCAGCTTTTAAAGAGGTTTTTAAATTAATCAACAACTATGGTTACCATTACAGTTGTAAATTATAAAAGTATGTCCTAAATACTTTCGTTTAGGGTTCTATTTTCAATAACAAAAATATTTTTTAGGAAAGTTTAAAATTGTAACTTGTAACTGGTTACTAGAAAAGTTTAAATTGTCTTAGGTGTCAGATAGGACTCAAACCCACATCCAGGCGGTATCCGGGCGAGTTCTCTTCCAATCGAGGTACTGAGACCTCGACAGGCCAGCAGTATTTTTCAAAAGACTAAACTTTTTGCATGTTATTTGTTAATAGCTACATAGATAAAGGTATACAATCATATAACATCTCGTAACTCACCCTGTATAAGGCAAATAAAGAAATTGAAATTATGGTGTCGCTATTCGTGCGAGTTCACTTCAAATTGCTACCGATCCCTTGATAGGACCTATATATTTTTTCCAAATACTAAAGTTATAGGTAGTACCTAGGACATAAAGTGATGGTGCCGGCGTCCGTAATTGTTTTTTGACGTGATAACGTCTTATAAATCGATGAAAACCGGCTGCATGCACGAAAAAGTGTAACGTTCCGCCTGAGCCGAGCGTGCAAGCGAGAGCGTGGAAAGAGCGATAGAGAAGCACGATCCTATCCTATATATCGTTTGAGTACATTATTACATTTATAAACAGTTCTCATTTTAAAACTAAATTCAATAAATAAAACAACTTATAGGTAAATACCACATGCTCAAGTAGAAACTCAACCATTAACTAAAATTTGAAAAAAAGAAATATCAAAATAAGGAATGTCATATAATCTTATTTTATATAATATTTATTTTTTGTTGGAAGATTTACAGACAAATATCATATACTAGAATGTAATCTATTGTATATAAGTTTATTTTTAAGGGAATTGCTTATGATTTTGTTGTGACAGCACTGAGCAATTTTAACAAAAACAATAATTCATATAAGCTCCAAGGGGCAGTAAATTAAAAAATACAGAATAAATAAAACCCAGCTAACGTTCACCCATCGAAAAGAAATCATCGGAGTGTACTGTACAAAACTTTGCAAAACAGGTCAATATCATAGGGTAGTTTATTGAACGAATGAGTCGCGCGCATAATAAATATAATATGTGTGTGTATTCAATAATTTAATAATGTACTTTTATTAACATAATATAAGCATTGTTATTAACAAAATAAGGATGTTTATATAAGTCTGAAACAAGTGATTATTATTATGTATATCAATGAAAACATTACCGACATATTCGAACGAGTCAAAGTGAATTAAATCGAGAAATAGGAGATTGAACACCAAAAACAGTCGAAATGGAGGGCATACTGGTGTCATTTTGTTAAGTGGATATCTAATAGGGGCGCAAAAGTTAAACAATGACAACAGCAGGGGGCAGTCAACTTTATTGGAGCGGGGCTCCCATGGATCAGTTTCAATGACGCAATGTCTGTTACGCAGCAACTTCCCGAGTTTCTAACCGATTTTAATAACTTTTTTGTGGAATCGAATCAACACAATTAGAACCAGATTGTGACGGAGCCCAAATTTTGAAATTCACTAAAATATAAAAAAGTTATGACCAAAAAACATAAACTCTATGGGATTTCTCATTGAAACTAAAAAGCGCGCGCTTTTTGGAAGTTTTCATTCTTATGGAATTTTAAAATTTACTAAACATTATTGTCTTTTCTGAGCATTACGCTCCGCTCCAATATATGGTGCTAGCGAAGCTTTATGCTTAGCGACTGCATTGATTTAGTCATTAAGAACCTTGTGTGTAGTGTTGTATAGTTTTACACAAACGGATTATTGGATTCCAGACACCCGATAATTTAAACCCGTTCTCACGATTGAAATTATTGTGTTTGATGATTTCAATTCTTGGTATGTAGTGGCGTTCTGTTGAGATAATCCGAGAGTTATGAAACTAGATCCAGTGATTTGAGGCCGAATGGATTAAATTTTTAGTACGAGAAACTGGTTCAGTTTGGATGATGTAACCAAAAATCTCGAACAGCTTCGTGTTTATTTTAAATCTTTTATAGTATGTATAAACCTTCCCTAATTTTTTTTGCTAAGTTTCCCATAAGGAACGCAAAGGTTACAAACCCCATACAGCCTAGTCTTTAGTAATTTCTTTTATTAATTAGATCATGATGAATGATAATGAGAGTTTATTTATGATTTGAATTTGATTATGATATGAATGATAGATGATTAATGGATGACGAATGTTAAATGAAATAATCCCTAATCAATAAGTAAAACTCCGCTTGAACGTCTTGATGGTGGGTGAAAACACACCTTTCGCTGCTTTGTTTTACTTACCCACACTCGCACATCTTCACAAACACTTTGTGGTTAATTCACCAATAGAACACTAATATCCGCCCCAAAAAAATTTACAAGGAAACCAAAACCACTGATGTGACATTGCCCGCTCCCGCCAAAAAGTCCCGCCATAAGTTCTCCATTACGATGTCAAAGATTCTTTCTTTTCTTTTTTTTATCTTTATTTGTGGCTTGCACGATTTGTGCATTTAGCCCATGTCGAATAAGTTTAATTGCCAGTTCTTGAGTAATTTCTTAATTTAATGATGAATGAACAGTAAAATATAGTTTTTCCTAGGTTTCAGTTAATGTGTAGGGTTTTACTGAAACCTGCCCTTGGCCTTCTTGAGAGAGCAGGAAAAGTCGACTTCCGCTGCTTAGTTACACTTGCCAACACTCTTGTATGTTCACAAACACTTAGTGGGTAATAATCCACCATCCACAAGAGAAACAAAACCACCAACGTGACGCTTCCCGCTCCCGCCAAAAAGTTATGACATAGATTAAATAATGACTAAATGAAACAAGTGTACCATAGACTAAATAGGTACATATAAGAGCATTGCAGTAATCGCGCCGCAACGCAGTGGCGATGCCGAGGACAGCGTTGCGATAAATTCCAACCATTTGCATAACTTCCCCTGCCGTTGATAGTTCTATTGATTTATTAGCTCCACCATACTCAGAACTGGCTTAGGAGATAGTGCTGTAGCTTAAGGAATATCCTTATTAAACTTTTAAGTGAAGTCGTGATATAAATCTTAGCAGTCATCTATTGTCCCAAACCAATGTCACTTTGCAGATGCACATTTTTCACTAAAGTAAGCTGTTGATAATGTTGCTGTTTTTATAATTAGTAATTTATATTCTGTAAGCATATTTGTTATTTTCAATCGTTTGTTATCCCTTGCAAAATAAAATAAAATTAAAAGAAATGAATAAATTAAGATTTCCGAGCGCAATAAAACAGAATTTATTCACGGACATGTTCTGAAAAGTTATGCCTTACTTACGTTTTTAAAATTTTCTTTATTTCTATACAATCGTTCGTTCGTTTTTTTGTCGTTACCTAAAGCCATTAAGTCTATATTTTTTGCATTTTTAATGCTAGATTGTATGACACATTTTAATAGAAAAAACGCTAGTCCACATTTTAACAGGTTTTTTCATTAATAAGAATAACCTATACGGTATGGATTCCAAGTGGATTACACTAACTGAGGTTATTATTATTGCCTTAAAGGAATTATGCACATAATAATATATAATAAAAAACTGGCCAATTGCGAGGGTTCCATACAAAGTTTTAGTTAAATAAAGTTCATCACGGGAATACAGATGGACAGAGAAGTCTTATTAATAGGGTCCCGCTTTACCCTTTGAATACGGAACCCTAAAAATCATCTTTTTCATAGCTAAGAATTTAATAGTTTACTTACAACATAAATTGATGGCGCTGAAGGCTGATTATTCAGCTAAGAAGCACTTAAAAACTTCAACGGATCTGTCCTGTCTTGGTAGCTCAATTGAAATCGTCCGGATAATAAAAAGTGGGTTTGAATATTAGTAAACATTGATGTCATATTGACAGTAAAAACTGATTTAGTTGTGTTAAATTATTTTGCATAATGACCGTGCCTTTAGCCTAAGTTATACTTAAGTATTGGAGATCAGAATATAAGGCACTTCCGGACAATATTCTTGAGCATCCTTGAGCCTCAATTGATGATGCAGCACCATACAAGGGGTTAGCCAATACATTAAGCCAACATTATATTTGATTCAAACGCTTCATAGCAATTTATATATTCATAAATTTAAAAAAGGTGATTATTAAAAAAAAACAATACATAGATAAATATAAATTAAATTACAACGGGAAGGATTTGTTTTAAAAGAATTCTAAAGTGATTGTTTATATACCGACTGTTTGGTGTAACGATAGCAATCCTCCCTTTCGTAACCGACGGTCCTGGGTTCGAGTCAACATATTTGAGTAGCTCAACATATTTCGACATGATAATCAAAGCATTTCAATTTACAAATTACATTATTCATTAATAGTATAGTACATCATAAATAGAACTAAATTAAAGTACTTGCAGTTCTAAGCAAAAACATCAATTTTAAATATTTTCCGTGTTTTTTACTTATATGTCAAAAAAATGAGGCTTAGTGACATTTAGCTAACAAACTTAAGCACTAGTTGGTCATGCTAAACAAATCAAATCAAAGCAACAGTAAAAAAAACAACGTTTTGCACTCCCGGAGTGCCGGCAGAAGTGAAAACATGAACATTAACGTTGTGCATTTTTGATATTTCTGAATGGTTAGGGAATAATTTCGCACGAATTGCTTTAATTATCAGTATAAAAGTACTTTATTTATTGGTAGAATACAATATTCATTTAGTGCGCTATCGTACACTACACACACGCATACGCGCGCGTTACGAACTTTCGATCAGGTCACGTGTCCTGACGCGAGTTTAACATTTTTTACCCATCCCAAAAAGTGCACAACGCCGGTAAAGAATTTTTCACTTCAAAAAACATTCAATGCTATTATGTAATTAAAGATTTTGTTTAAAAAAATCATATAGATTGTAGTAGCATTTTTGAATAGGCATTTAGCGAGGTCTCGCTTTGTTTTTCATTTTCAGTTGATCAATACAGAGTACTGAGATTTTATAGGAAATTCGTGAAGCAATGCAAAATAAACTTCTACTCATAAGTGCAGTTTTGCACAGAATACGATGCTAGTCATTTAGACTAGATTTAGACTTACTAGAACAACAACAGGTTGGAGTTATACGTCTTCAAATTTTCACACTATAAGCACCTTCGTGACCCAAAGCCACCATACCACTTGACATAAAGTTTTTACGTGAACAATCACAGGTTTTACAACTAAACGAATGGAGCTATAATCTCCAAATTTTCACAGTATTAGTATTTTCTTGACCAAATCACTACTAAAAATATTTTGAAATATATGAATGAATGAATGAATGATTTAAAGTTTATTTGGCACAATATACAACATAATTACAAGACAAAGGTATTAACAATAAAAACTTAAAAAACATAGAGATAGTTCCAAATAGGCCTCTGATTAGTATAAGCCGTGACAATGCTGTGAAAAGTCATCACGGCACTGGTATTGTGCAGATGCCTTATTTGGAAGATATTTCTCCCATATTGCTATGGGCGCGTGAAAAAATTGACACAACATAGAGTTGGGTATCGTTGCTTAGGGATCTTTAAATAAATACTGTATTTATTGTTTAAAAAAATATTGGAAATCTTAAGAACAAAAACCCACCAAAATCGGCTAATGTTTCAAATCAAAAAGGTCTTAAATGGTGAATCTGTGTGTCAAGAGGTTCTTGATCGTTTAAGCATTAGCGTACCACGCTTGTTTTCCCTTCGCTGTTTTCCGGGATCTTTCTTTAATGTCCCAAAAAGCAGAACCAATGTGAGTATAAGTGCACCTGTGTCAAGAATGGTAAATACCTACAATAGCTGGCATAAAATTTTTGATATTGATATTATTCACGATAACTTGCGTAAATTTAAATTTAAAATATTGCAAACCCATAAATGAAATAGCTATTAATTAATATAATTGTAATTGTCCATCGTATCAATACATAATGTCATATAATTTGTCCTTTCTGTTTTCGTTTTGTTTATTCATTTTTATTTTTAGTTGTAATGCTGTATGCACAGCATTACATTGAACTATGAACTTGAAATTTGGTGTTAATATGTATTATTAGTAACAAATACCAATATATTAATAAATCAGATTTTATTTCACATATGCTACGGAACCCTGAATGAGTGAAATCACGCACTTGCCTTGTTTTTTTCTTCGTTACTTATAAATGTGATCTAAGCAAATAGTTTAATATTGCAATTAGTTGTTTCTCATTGTTTATGGTAGGGGAGCCCACGATGCTAAATCGGGATTTACCCGAGCGTCAAAGAGACCTTGAAAAGAGACTATTGAGTTGTGAAGCTTATATGATGAAAAGAAAAAAATATCATATAATATATACCTTTTTATCGGTGGGGGGAGGGGCTATAGATTTTCAAAAAAGTAAAAATACCCGAGCGCGTCAGATATTGATATCATCCATATCCTACATATTTTTAAAAATGTACGTATGTTAATCTGATTGTTTCCATGGTGGGGGTGGTCGTACATAAGGGTTGAATATTAAAAATAAAATTATCGACCGCATCAGATTTTCTGCGGGGATGTTGTGACTCTAAAAAAAGCTCTTATATAATAATCTGACGATTTGGGTGTGACGCAAACTCGCGGCCATTATTAGAATGTGCAAAAAATTCGTCATTCCGAAATACTCAAGCACGTCAGATTAAGATATATATAGTCCATCTTTATGCCCTAGACGTGCTGTCTCATAATCTGACGATTATTTGGATGGATTCGCCTAATCTGACAAAAAAAAAATTATTTTTTCAAATAATTTAACTTAATTAATTGAAAAGCTCAGAAAATACCATGCAAATAAAAAAGTGTATATTTTTTTCAAGTACAATACTTGTTTGTGAGAAAATAATTGTAAACAATTAAATTTGTGAGCCGAAGTAATAAGTGAAATTTTTTCTTCGGCTTTTGGAAATCATCAGATTATATATTTTTCGTAATCCTTGAATTCTTTAAAAAAAAATTTAGCCACGCTCGACAATGTCGAGATGACGTTTTTTACAACTTTGTAGCCCTTACGTCACTCTCAAATTGTCAGATTAGTGGAATAAACACGTTTTAGCACGTAACTAACTCACTCTACCTTAATCTGACGCGCTCGAGAATTTCCGATGATCAATTTTTTTAATAATCTGGGCGGCCATATATATGGGGCTCATATTTGGTGGAAGTACTTACCTGGGTACAAGGTATCCCTCTGTATATTTAGCTGCCGCGCTTTAGTAAACCCGCTTGGGCTCCCTACTATTTGAGATTACTCTCAAATATAATACAATATTAATACCGAAATACAGCACAGATAATACAGCCAGCTATTCCAAAAGCCATACAAACTAAAACCAACTTATTTTTCCTTGTGTCTAAGAACTAGAGTAGTCCTACTGTATGTACTTACTCTGCGCCCCGGTAGATGGCGCTCATTAAGTCCCCAGGCCAGTAATTAGAGGGGCAACTTAATTATTGCCGCTAGAGGCCGCACGGACGTTGACTGATCGATGACAGTAATATCGATAAAATCGGTTTGTACATACATCTCTACATGTTGCCTAACGAGTCATTTAATGAGGTGGAACATTTGATCTCTGCCATGATTTAGGCATATCCAATAGTTAATCGTAGCTCATCGGTTGAGATGTGAGCTTTAAGCAAAACGGGCCGAGTTCGATTACCGCCGATGTATTACGGATATAGACCCACTCGTAATAGAAGCATTTATCCACTTTAGAAGCTATCTTACCACAATGGGTTACCGGGAATATTAATAATATGTTTATCGCATTTTGTAAATAAAATTAGTAAAACGGCAGCCAGCAGTGGCTATATTAGTGGCCTCTGTCTAATTGTAAGTAGAAAATATAATTTATGCGCAAATTGTAAAGTCCGCGGAAGTGTGATCTAAAGAAATCGAAAAATCGAAATTATACAGATATTCTTAGAATTTCCTTAGAACCATATAAAAATATTTAAAACAAAGAGTGGTATATGTAGTTAATTTCTTTATTCATAATAGTAGTTTATGATACTGTTGCATAATAAGGGTTCTTATAACATGAGTGTGTTTTAAAAAAACGAGCCGTAGGCGAGTTTTTTTATAGCATCACACGAGTGTTATAAGACCAAGTTATGTACAGTGTCATACACTACTTTATCTACTCTCATACTATAATATGTAAAACAATATTGCAAATAAAACGCTGAATATAACAACAAATTTATTTAAATGTCAAATGTTGGCGCCAAGGTGCAAACATCAATTGCGCATGCGTGTTGCGTCGGTCGTCGAGGACTCGTTCATTGAAACCTTTTTAAAGTAGAGGTTCAACCTCCTTGGTCCAGCTGGAGGTTGTATAAGTGTATCGTTATGATAAAAAAGTTATATTATGTTACAGGTGTCCATACAAGACCTGTATCGTAATGAAACTTTTTTTTTATTATTTTTGGCCTGTACGTAATGTTTGTCATAAGCATTTTGTTTTCAGTTTTAGAATCTTTGTATTATAGTATTAGAGTAGATAAAGAATATTATTAAATTATAGGATATCAACATGCAAAATGCCAACTTGCTGCACTGGACACGATTCAGTGCACAGCTGAGAGGCTCATTAGGGACAGCCTGCCTGTCGATCTTCTATAAACTGATAAATATTATCTATAAAAATAAAAATTCGTTGGCGTCGTCGTAACCCAAAGGTTTTTCAGCTATACAATTTATAGGTACTTTATACGTTTATCATATAACATCGACACATTTTTGATGACGCATCCCTATTTCACTACTGGAAGAATCTATGTCAGGCAAGAGAAACGTATCATTCGTGAAGCTTTTGTGAAGAATCTTTGCAAAAAACTTGGTTAGTGGAATAGAAACTGAATTAACTTAAGGACTTGCTAAGAACTTTCTTGGACTTGGGACCCTTAATCGAAGAGCTTATATGAAAGGTTTGGTGATAGTTGAAAAAGCGAGAGATGTATTTATTGGGAAGGAATTAATGGAAAAAGCTTAAACCGTTATTTTTTTATATTACTTATAAGGTTTGTCAACGATTTTTACAATTTAATCGTACTTACTGAAAATAAACAAACTTATGATCTAATTGTACAATCTATTACAGACAAACACCACATGCACTTAATTAATTAGTTCAGCAAACAAGAACAATACCTCATCTATAATTTCAAAATTAAATTGTCTTAGTGCAGGTTAACAAACAGTCTACGATGTCTTACTTAGGAATATGATATGTCCAGCTGAAAACTGTGCTGATTATAAATTCCACAAAGCCGTGAGATTGGAGAATTTTGACCGAAGTTCGTCTTACGAAAAAAAATTGGCATTCTTTATATACTTATACTAAGATTAATCATTATTATTATTCTAAGAAGTAAGTGAAAATATATTTTACTTTTTACCTAGCCTTTTACCAAACTTATAATCAGCTTATAATATTTTTTATCAAAATATTTCTTACATTCACATTAATTAGCCTAGCCCAAAGTAAGCACTGTTAGGCTTGTGCAATTTTTTTCCGCCCTTAATGACATGGATCATGGATACATCGGCCGGCTCGAGAGGTTATGTCAGACTCGTACTGACTAAACACCACCTTGTAAGTGCCATAGCCTAGGAAGGCTGTATAGGCTTCATCTAAGCGACTGCCTTGGGGGAAACCCGCGGCGGCACAGAGGCTTGTACAATGGAAACTAGGGTATATATACCTATGACTCAAGCACCAATGCTCCTTATCATAAAGCAATCATCTGCTCCTCCCAGAACACGAACCCGTTATTATTAAACTTTGCAATTTGAGGGCCATGTAATTTATTTTATTATACTATTTGGGGAATTTACAGAATTATTTACAAAAAAACGTATGAAATTAAAAAGAGTAGAGGAAATAATTCGCGACCATTTGTTACAACGGTAGCGATCTTACCTTCCACACCAAAGGTCGCGGGTTCGAATCCCGGTAGGGGCATATTTTTATTGTGAACGTGAGTTGTCCGGAATTTATTTATGTACTATATTCCTTTTGAGAATAATACCTGTACTAGGAGATTCAGATCTTTCTACTCAAGTTACAATCAAATCATCCCGACAACCTATGTAATGGAATAAAATAGAATTCTACCTAACGATATTAAGCCTAACCTTATGTTATTTCCAACCTTTCTCTTACGAAATTTTTTTTCTTATATAATGTTACCAATTGAAATCATAAAATTCCTCCTTTTCCTGGTAACGGAAGTGACCCTTTGTTTAGTTGTAACTTTGGGCATTTTTTTCCTGTTAATACTTATTGTTTTTACTAGCTATACTACTACTAAGCTATAAGTTTTACTTAATAACATTTACTAATAATAATATTTTTTATATTCGCACCAATAAGCCTAGCCCAAAGTAAGCACTTTAAGGTTTTTTTATGGATACCAGGGTAACGGGTAGACATATATGATACATAGATATTAATATAAATAAAAAAAGCATGTGTGCAATTCACACGTGGTAGAAGTGAAACCTTTAAAAATAATACGTACACGTATACAAAATACCACGGTTGTTGTGACGCCTTCTCTCAAGCTTTGTACTACGCATGTGCACACAAACACGTATTAACACACGTACATAATGCTTCCTATCTCATTTTCTCCTACGTTAAACCTTATGAATTTATGTGTCCGTCTCTTTTTATTGTAGCTTTTTCATTTCATAGACATTCAAATCGCAACGATGCTAAAGATGTTTTCACTTCAACAAAAAAGTGCCCTTACCGGGACTCGAACCCACGACCGTCGGTGCGTAGGCAGGATCATTACCATTGCTAAATTTAGTAACATTGTGTTAAATAGTTACTAAAAATTACATAAAAATCAGAAACGGAAATTGCGTTCGCGTGAACCTAATTTATATCTATACCTATAAATAAAATTGGAGTCGTTTTTTACTACATGCGTATGAATATATATACGGTACATACACCAAAATAACATTTTGTACAATTTTTGTCTGTCTGTTTGTTCCGGCTAATCTCTGAAATGGCTAGACCGATTTTGACGGGACTTTCATTGGCAAGTAGCTGATGTAATAAGGAGTAACTTAAGCTACTTTTATTCAAGAAAAAATCTTTAAAATTACTGTGCCACGGCAACGTGTGGCTGGGTCAGCTAGTATAAAATAAAAAATCTTAATTTTCCGTATCATCTATAATGCTTAATATCCATTTTAATTAAAAAACAACATATTTGAATTATTAAGCTCTTGAAGGATGAGAATCTTAAGAGGATATAACGCTTGTTTTATTAACAGCTTGAATAATGGCGGCCATCGCTCACCGCTTAATTTGATCGCCGAATCTTTTCCTTCGTAAAATTCCTTAGTTAACTCAAGTTGTTTTTTTATTTAGACGATTTAGCTTTCTTTTGGAAATTGGATTATTTAATCACATACGTTTTGGAATTACTGAATCTCTAATGCGTGAGATGAATGAATGAATAACACAAGTCAACACGATTTTTGAGTCTGAGTTTTGTATGGCTGATTCTAATTCTTTATGCATAACTTATGAAGGGAAAAATACTTTTAGTAAATAAAGTTTGCTTTTGTAGCTATTAGAACGAAATTTCAAATTTTAAGGAAATCTCTACTTTTTCAAATTCCGTTGCCCATAAAAAGAAATACAAACTGTAATTTGTATACTTAAATAACTTTTATTAACAAAAGACGATAAAAATTAAATTCAATAAAAACAAAAGAGTACAAATAAGCTTTAAAAATGAATATTTTTAGTTTTTCTGTTGTGCTTAAATGAACTTTCCCGTATCAGCCTCCAGATGTAGTCACCCATCTTATTCTCATTATATTGCCCTTGATATCTTCGCTCGAAGTCCATCACATCTTGGTGATGGACTTCGAGCAAAGATATCAAGGGCAATCCACGTTTACGTTTACGTGGATTGACTAATGAGTGCTAGTCATTAATCTAATTAGTGGGCTCCCTCCATATTCTTAGTACAGCAAACTTCATACTTCTTTTTTCTCCTCGGTACCGGGCTGAAAAAAATTGTACATATACACATCATTAATTAATAAATCCGTATTTTTTTAATAAATATTGAAAATATATTTGAGTTTTCTATATAAAGAAACGATGTTAAATTCTCTTACCCTCTAAAGTAGTTTTGCAGTTATGGCATGAGAAATGTGGTACCCATATTTTGTCTTGATTGCAATTGGGACGTTTGAAATAAGCTTCGTAAGCTTCACTAAGCCTTATATTTGTTGAAAAACTAAATTTCTTTGCTCTTATTTTAATAAATTCGCCGCAAATGTAGCAGAAAGCGTCGACGTCATTTTTGCACTTTTAAGAAGACATTTTTGATCATACCACACAAAATACGTACGTCCAATAAAAAGCGCGCGAAAATACTACTCGACTACGCTGCCACTCCCCGCTCTATACTCCCAATCTCCCTCTCTCCGCCTCTCTTACCTTTTAAAAGCCGTTACTATTTGAAAATTTTTCCAAAACCTCGAATATTTGTTTATCATTGTATAAGGTACAAAAGCAAACTTTATTTATTTTGAATGATGTTTCAGGTTACTTTTTGATGTGAACAGACAGAAAATATTTGTTATATATGAAACTCTAAAAAAAAAATTTTTTTGTCGACTTGTGTAATCTTTATTTGCAACAATTTTGAACATAATAAGATGTTCTTAATAGTTATGAAAACAGTTCATCCAAAATCTGCTTAATTTTTAGCATGCAAATATTTATTGCATTTAACCGTCACTTTTCAAGGCTAAATATATGATATTACACTAAATATATGAGTCGAGATACCTAAATTATTGAATACGCTTATTAAAATAAATTTAAAAAATCGTGCGCGTACTTATTTATGCGCGTGTGAAGTACTTTTTTATCAAACTTTTGAATGAGATATCTTGAAGTTCGCATTGCTGCGGCTCAGTTATTATAATTTTCAATGAAAATATTCTTTTGAAGTGAAAACTTCTTTAACATCGTTGTGATTTGAAATACGATGAAACGTAAAAGCGACAGTAAAATGAGACATACACATAAATTCATGACATTTAAATTCATGATACAAAGATTGAGAGAAGGCATCACAACAACCGTGGTGTTTTGTATACGTGTACGCATTATTTTTGTAAGTTTCACTTCTACCACGTGTGGATTGCATTAATGCTTTTTTTCATCATAAATTAAAATGACACCTATCCTATGTCCTAAGTGACAACAAATCAATCAAAATGAAAAAAAAATCATCATATTCGGTTGGGTTAATTTAAGAGTTCATCGCAGTCAAACACTGTGCCAGGGGTTTATATATAAATATATACTAGCTGATCCAGCCATGCGTTGCTGTGTTATAAATTAAAATTAAACCTATTCTATCTTTTAAGTTAGATCAAATAACAGATAATTACGAAGTTTGATCAAAATCGGATAAGTAGTTTAGGAGTCCATCGCGGACAAATAACGTGACACGTAATATAAAATATAAAAGTACACACTTATTCTTTCTTTGTGCTCTCTTTAAAGTAGTTATTTAGTAGAAAAAACATTTATACTTTGTATCCATCCCTATATAATATTATGATAAAAAAAAGCGCCGTTTCTAATATAATTTTTACATTATTAGGGTTCCAAAGGAAAAAAAATCCTTTTAGAAACACTTTGATGTCATGTCTGTCAAATAATTTTTAACACAAACTCGTGAAGGTGTCGAATTAAAATTACGGTATTAAATTTTGAGGCCTATACGGTATAAAATATGGTAATTTTTTCGATATGTTTTGACATCAAAGCGTATTAACTTCATCTTCATAATTTAATAAAAAAATATTGTCGTATCATCAATACAATAAACAGAAAATTTTCCACTATGGAAAAACATTTTAAGCAATTGACATGAAAAAAAGGTATTAAATAATATCGGAATTCTTTGCAGACACTAATTTGTTAATATAACACAGATAATATTTGCTATAATTTAATTGAATGGAATTGTCATTATTAAATTCTTTTTAAATATATATACATATATATACACCAATGACTCAGGTAAAATACTTGTATTCATCACACAAACATCTGCTCCATCCGGTACTCGAATCCAGGAACATCGGTGCTAAAGACTGGATCGCTACCGTTTTACCAAACGGTCTTCAGTAATTGGACGATATTATTACACTTATAAAGGTATATGTGTAAAAATAATCATAATACAATGGTATTCAATTCATCTCAACAATCAGTTCAACGCAATATAAGTGGTACGCCAATACAATTGGAGTTCAAATTGCGGTGAGCAATTATTATTGCTCTTAGTGTGCGCAGTCACGTTTCATTTGATTGCTGGTATGATAATATTCCGGGCTCGCAATATCTGGCTTCATAAGCTGATCTGAACAGCTTGCTGAATGCACCACTAATTAATAGAACAACATTTGCTTCTGCTTGTTCCGCAATTTTCTATCTTAGAGAATGATTCTTCTAATATCATCCGTTCAGACTTTGCTTACTCGAATTGAGAATAGAATACTCTTAATTGCACATCATACACGAGAAAAAAGACAAGGAGAGACAAACATACAGACAAAGTACAAATGGCGGCCTTATCGCTAAAAAGCAATATCTTCCAGGCAAACTTTGGATGGACAGGAAAGTTAGCAACAAAATAATCCAGGTCACTCGGTGGTGCTCAATAAAAATAAATATTTTATGAATATACTAATATATATATTTTATGAATATACTAATATATATAATCTATACATATAAATAAAATTGGAGTGTCTGTTTGTAATATTGACATGACCGTTTTTTACTACATGCATATGAATATATGTATATACGGTACATACACCAAAATAACATTTTTTACAATTTTTTGTCTGTCTGTCTGTCTGTTTGTTCCGGCTAATCTCTGAAATGGCTGGACGCATTTTGACGGGACTTTTTTTGGCAGGTAGCTGATGTAATAAGGAGTAACTAAGGCTACTTTTATTTTAGAAAAATAATGTACAATATTCCACGCAGACGAAGTCGCGTGCGGCCGCTAGTATGTTAATAAAATTAATACAAGATATACCTATACATTAATAATTAATATAATATATTTAAAATTTAGTTTTTAGTTTAGCGCACACAATTAAAACTAATTTAATTTATAAAAATCAAAATAACTTTATTTCATAGGCCCTTGCGGGCACTTAAAATCGTCAATTTTACAAAATCAAGATAATATTCTTTTATAATAAAGATAGCCCGTGCGCTAGCGGCAAGTACATCCGCGGAGTTGATGCCGCGCATGTAATCGCCACGAGCGACCCGATTCCGAACGTAGGGGCTAACATGAGAAGAATCGGGCAAGAAACTCATTTAATCTGTGCCCGATTAAAATTTATTTATTTATAATAAATTACCATGCTAGTTTACAGAGAAGCAAGTCATAAAATTTACATATAAATAGAAAAAAAATGACAAAGATTAATTAAAGAAATCAGAAGTAGGAAATATTAAAACAAAAATGTCAAAAAAATGACAAAAATAGAAAAAAAAATGTTGACTTAGTTACGAACACCAATAGGCACAATCTAAACACACAAATGGACGGAATATAGATGAATTTGCATAGCCACGACGGGAAATTTGTCTTGCTAGAGGTGGCAACACTGCATCAACTAAATCGACTACATCATAAATTCATAATCTTTGCTTATTGTTTGGGTTAGTCAAAGTAAAGTAAAGTCTTTTCGGTTGTGACAGACTGCGACCAACATCAATCACACATCAAAAAAAGTAGCGGATACCAGTATTTCTACTTAAGCATTTATATGTATAGGATGTTTGGTATCGTACCGTGCATAAAACCTCCTAAAATGATTATAAAGTTTGAATACCTTCACAAGGCTAAAAAAATTGTTGAATATTGGAAAAGGCGTGATTTTATGTATGGATCTTCAAAAATAACGCTTTTTTTTCCCGCAGGGGTAGAGAGATCATTGATTTCCATTGGCCACGATCCTGACACATCTCTCGCTTGTTCAACTTTCATCAGCCTTTTCATACAAGCTCGTCGGAGTACTTTTGACCTGGACCTTTTTTAGGACATCCTCTATTTCCTTGAAAGTTCGCCTTGGTCAACTGTCACCCACTTGCCTATACACATTTCAGTAATAACGTGTTTAGGATAAACGAAAAGACAGAAACTTTAATGTACTGTAATAATAAAACAATATTTTTTTATAATAACGTCGTGCATTTGAAAATACTTTTAGTAACCAAGTCGCAGGTATCCCATTTGGTTAAAAACAAACTGCACAAAACACATTTGCAAACAATCTGCAATTCCTAGCAACGGAACTCGTCGGGGTTCATATTTTCTTATTGAAATAAGAGGAAACTTTCCGTTCCTTTCTACCATTCCAAAGTTGATCCTCCGTTTCCCTCTGAAGAAAGTTAGAAAGAAACTGGTATTAAGAAGAAATGGAAAATAAGTCGTAAAACATATGAATATGTAGCATCACTATAGAAGTACGTCATCACGTTTCTTTCTGTATTTTTAGAAGTTCTTTAAAGATTCTAAAAAAAAATCGAATGTACTACTATTTATTCTATTGTTCCTCAAGTTATTGTACTAATTTTATGTTTGTAGATAGTTAGAACAGAGATGGAGCTGACGATTCAGCTTGAGAAAGACTTTTAAAAATTAAACTGCTCCATCAAGGTGTCGTTAGCTCAACTGGAAGAGCAATCGAAACAACATTTAAGTTCCATTTATTTAAAAAAAAAAAACAAGCTTCTATTATAATTTGTTAATAAAACGAACTGAAAAACCCAAACTCGATGGGGTTGTGTCGTTTCATTGCGGAGTTCCTATGACCACCTTCCAAATCCAGCATCAGATCAGCTCCATGTCATCATAATATTGCATTGTCACGTGTTATAAATATGCATGCAAGTATATCAAGACAAGTATTTCAGCACAATCGGAAATTAAATAATGTCCTCATCAGATTAAACGCAGGAACTCGTATGTGATCGTAATCAGTATTCATAACATATTGTTATGAGATTTTCCATATTGTTTTATATATTTTTTATGCATTTTCAATGCGATCTTATAAGATAAATTATTATAATAGAAAAATACTAGAAAAAATCGACTCGGGTCACAAGTAAATTCTCAGGCGGGAATCGAACCCGCAACCTTTGGAAATCCGGTCCAATGCTCTCCCAATTGGGGAGGAATACGAGAGGATGTTCCTCTCATTGATGAAACAACGCTGGCCTACAGCGTAAAATAAGAAAGTAACTAGAAAATTTGGATGAGTGTTCACAAGGCTCGGTAGCTCAATTGGGAGAGCATTGGACCGGATTTCCAAAGGTTGCGGGTTCGATTCCCGCCTGAGAATTTACTTGTGAACCGAGTCGATTTTTTCTAGTATTTTTCTATTATAATAATTTATCTTATAAGATCGCATTGAAAATGCATAAAAAATATATAAAACTAAATGGCTGTTTCATCTTAATCGATTGCTCAAAACATTTGTAAAAAATGTTTCTTTCGAATACGAGAAGATGTTCCTCTCATTGATGAAACAACGCTGGCCTACAGCGTAAAATAAGAAAGGTACTAGAAAATTTGGATGAGTGTTCACAAGGCTCGGTAGCTCAATTGGGAGGGCATTGGACCGGATTTCCAAAGGTTGCGGGTTCGATTCCCGCCTGAGAATTTACTTGTGACCCGAGTCGATTTTTTCTAGTATTTTTCTATTATAATAATTTATTTTCCATATTCTTCTTCTTCTTCTGCGTTCCATTTTTGTTGAACATAATAACAATATAAACATTATCAATTAGTATAATCTTTGATAAAAGTAGAAATCTTATACAAATATTTTGTCGCGAATTTAATGCTCGCAATAATATCTCGTTCGAGGCATAACTTTAATCAACTCACACATATACAATCTTTTTCACGTTGGGCTAAACAGAGATCACAGATATCAACTTTCTACAATCCTGACATTAATATCTCGCTTCTCCAACTCTTACAACCTTTCAAACACGTATTTTTAGAGCTTCTTTAAAGATTCTAAAAAAACAAATTTCTAAAGACAAATAATAAATAATGTCGAATGTATTCTTATTTTTCTAACTGCTATTTATTTCTCAAGTTATTGTATTAATTTTATGTTTGTCCATAGTTAGAACAGAGTTGGAGCTGACGATTCAGTTTGAGAAAGACTTCAAAAAATTAAACCAGTGCGTCAAGGTCTCGTTAGCTCAAATGAAAAAACATAGAAGTTCATTTTTTTCGTCCGTCTTTAAGTGTGCTTTCAGCCTGACCTTTTTTCAGGACATCTGTTTGGTCTCTTAAAGTTCTCCTCATTTACCGACTTGGCCGTGCACATTAGCCTTATAAATTTGTCTTGCCAATTTTCTTTCGTCTATCCTTTCTACATGTCCAAACCATCTAATCATCCCCTTTTCTATATTTGTCACTATATCTTCTGAATCAAATTTATTTTTATGACATATCTTTATTATTACCGTAAAAAATAAATAATTACTCTGTACCTAATCCATTAGCAAAGCCATCGTTTTAGATTATTCGCAAATCGGGCGGAATTAAAGTGAGCCGTTTCGTTTCTCGTGTTACTGGGAGACGGCTTAATATAGACGTGACTTTATTATTTATTTATTTTGACTAGCCATCAAATAAGACGCAACACTTAGGGACATGGGAATACGAATCCCAGCAACACTCTCATAGTGCACAACACAGTGGTAGTATATCTTTATTTGGGGAAATCTTGATTACTTTATCTATAAGTTTTTATACATTTTTCTTTTTTCGCAAATTTTTGATACTATCTTATAAGATAAATTATTTTAATAGAAAAATACTAGAAAGCCTAAGAAAGTCCGGTCCAATGTTCTCCCATTGAGCTACCGAGCCTTGTGAACACCCGTCGAAATTTTCTAGTAACTTTTTAATTTTAAGTTGTAGGCCAGAGTTGTCTCATCAATGAGAGGAACATCCTTTCGTATTGGAAGGAAACATTTTTACAAATGTTTGGGCAATCGATTAAGATGAAACAGCCATTTTAGTTTTGATATATTTTTCTTTATTTGCTTTTTTCAATGCTATCTTCAATCGACTCGGCTCACAAGTGAATTCGCAGGCGGGGATCGAACCCGCAACCTTTGGAAGTCCAGTCCAATGCTCTCCCAATTGAGCTACCGAGCCTTATGAACCGTCTAGTATTTTTCTATTAAAATTATTTATATTATCTATAAGTTGCAAAATGGCAATGAGCCACGAAAGTTTATGACAAAAATCAGTAAACTAAATGAGTTTAATGCACAAAGGAAATTTATTTTAAGGCCACTAACCCTCAAGATCTGAATACCTAACAAAACAACATTATTTGCAAGCCGACAAAAAAACGCTTTTTTGTCCCAATCAAGCCCGGGGGCTAAGAAAGGTTCCATGATGGAACGAGCTAACCCAGAAGGTGCCTATTTACCCTGGCTTTGAAAACAAACAGGTGCTTGCAAATACGGACGCAGGGAGGGAGTTCCACTCCTTTACTGTGCGCATTATGAAAGATGTTGAGAAGTGCTTGGTGCGACAGGTAGTAATAGCAACCAAGAAAGTATGGTTACCCGCAGTGCGACTGGTAATCCGATGGAAAAAGTACATTCTTTAGAAGACCAACAGACAGGCAATTTGCTGCAGTGAGCTAAGGTGTGAAGCTTGTTATTCACCAATTTGGTTTCACTAATCAGCCTCTTACTTCTGAATAACTAATTTTGCACCATGAATACAAAATGTATAGTTCTAAACCATAAGTCATAGAGTGCTCATCGAATTTCTCAATTCACACTACAAATGTTAGAAAATGTCTGTTAAATTGTTATACTGTCTTCATATAACTGTGATAGCTCCACGACTTCAAGACTTTTCACTTGACAAACAAACTTAGAATTTAAGGCGAGGTTGCAAGGGCGAGGCATATAAAATGTGACATGTCACTCGGAAATGAAAACAGCCATGTATATTCCCGGTTTGAACGACTCGCAACTTATTGCCGTGTGTGATTTAGAGAACGTGTCTGGGGGAAATTTGTTTAGTGACATCAACGTGTATTCACTGTTTGCTACTTTGGGTTTCTATGTTACTCCATCTAAGGGCTCGTTCAGAGAGAAGCGGAGCATTGCGAGGTGCGTTTAGATGTCGTTGCGAGGTTTCTATGTTCACCCACTGCGATGTACGTTTGCTGAAGCGTCGCTAAGCCGTAACATCATTTTTTGAAATATGAGAGAAAATATCGGTAAATGTTTTAAAATTGATGTTTTTACTAGAGCTATTTCAAGAATTACAAGTAATAGAAATGTTCGCTGTTATATAGCGCTAGATGCCAAACGCAATGTGCGTGTATATGTTTCTACCTGTATGCTCGCAGACCATTCATAAGAGTGCTAAAATTACCATATATATTTTGTTCTTAAACTTCCGCGCACATTACGCATCAGAATAAAACACTTTTTACGGATTTTTGCGCATGTTTTATTTTATATTTAATCCTGACGTTTCGACTCCTTTACAGGAGCCGTGATCATCCTGTGATCACGTGAAGCTGTGAGCCGTGATCATTCTGATTACCATATATGTTTGATTTCATTGCCCAACGTGACGCTACATGCATCTTACTGGACATGCCCTTAAGTCTTTAGCCAGGAGAATTATCGGTCCTGGGTTCGAATTCCGAAAGGCGCCGATGTTTGTGTAATGAATACGTTCATTATGTACCTCAATCATGGGTATTTATATGTATTTCTATAAAATATCAAATATCTATTTATCAGTTACCCTAGTATCCATAACACAAGCCTTATTAATGTAATTAATATTATAATTATTTCTTACATTTACACCAATTACAAATTTATCTAGTCCAAAGTAACCTCTAAAAATACTTAATATCTATCAGGTTTTCGATTACTGCGATTTGATAAAAAAACTGTTTTGTTTATTTCTACTATATCATCTATCAGTTTAACGCCCATTCACAACCTAAATTGTACCGCAAACTTAACATTTTCGTTCTGATCGGGATCCTACCGTCAACTATTCCCGCTATTCAAATCGCTCTCATTTCTAAAACGTACATCTCAATGTAGATGTGTCTGAGCCTCAAGGGTTCGAATATTTGATTCAATAATAAAATATCCATTACTTTCAACGTAGCGTAAAGTTTGTACTTTAAATGGTTGAAGGGTTGGAAATAAGCAAAAATTAGGCTTTAGTGCGAGTTTACGTGTCGATACTAGATACAGTCTGCGTTAAATATTACTATGAAGTTTTGTATGAGCGCCCCTAGCGGTCACTATCAGGAACGTTAGTTTTTTTAAATCTTCATAGAAATCTAACGAGTATTAAATGAGTGAATTCGCATTTAGAGTCCTAGTACACGACGACGTATTTTGAACGCACAGATGACGCGCGTTTCAGGAACGCGCGTTTGATCAAAATTATTATAGACCTTCAGAACATCGAATAATACTCAAAAACCCTATCACTGTACCTCAATTTTGATTCTAACCCTTCCTGACACGATCACCTAATCGGGTACTTTAGTTATCCCATGAATAATCTTACAGATATAAGAAACGTCAGAATACATAAAGACGTGAAACGGAACGTAACGAAACGAATAACAAATCCCGTCTGACAGCTGAGACAAGTAATATTTATTCTTATAATAATTTCCTTACATATAATCATGCCCCCTAGGGGTAGGGAGAAATCACAGATTTCCACTTTTCAAGATCCTGACATACGTCTCTCGTATATTCAATTCTCATCAGACCGTTCATATATTTTTTTTAATCCAATAAACAACACCGCAACATAGGTTATTTTAGACAACCTGTTAAAAATATAATCTAAGATCACAATTTTGTTGTTTGTCTGTCCGCTCTTTTTCCCGCTCTTTTTCCATTGTATGAATAACCTTACTATAGCAACGCGTTAACCGCAAGTAGTTCGTCTACCGGACGCTAGATGGCGCTAACGGAAAAAATATTTAATAATAGAAAAAAATTAAAGAGTTTTGTCCACCCGTGCGAATTCGGGACGGGCCGCTAGTCTATAATCTAAGATCACAAATTTGTTGTTTGTAAATATTTGTAAAAATAAACCAACTAAGAACCTTGGCACACCCAAGTTTTTTTAACGTGCTGTCGACGCACACTTGTATCGTTTTATTAAAATAAAGACAAACGTCTTACTCAGTACGCTCTCTGTAATCAACTGTTATGCATAGGGCTTTTACTGTTTACTAAAGTACTTATGTTATACAAAAAACATTGGCCGTGCTACTTGATCTACTTCTTATTACTAAACAATTAAGGTTGACATTGGGTCCTATATTTTATCCATATGAAACCCTTTCTTTGGGGGGAAACGATTTACTCATCAAGCCCCAGGGTTAAATCTATAATCTAAGATCACAGTTGTTCGTGTCTTTGTCTGTCCGCTCTTTTTCCCGCCCTTTTTCCATTGTATCAATAACGTTACCATAGCAACGCGTTTACCGCAAGTAGTTCGTCTACCGTATGCTAGATGGCGTTAACGGAAAAATATTTAATAATAGAAAAAAATTAAAGACTTTTGTCCACCCGTGCGAAGCTGAGACGGGCCGCTAGTTTTATTTAACAAATTAAAATAAGATTCAATTGATGATCTGTCAGAGGGTAGCACTTATAAGAAATTAATTTTATATAATCTGTATTTTCTGTTATCTCTATTCTGGTCGATGGTTGATCTGTACTGTGTGAAATATAGTGTTTCAGTGTGCAACAGAAAATCTCAATTTCATTTAATATAATTAGAATCCCATATAAATTCAATAACTAAGACAACCTTAAACCGAAATGTTTTTTCTTCTTCTGAGAGCCGACTTGATTTTTCTTGGTCTTCTGGGAGTTAGTCGACGCTTATGAAGTAGCGCAGCGCCGTCCCTCTGTAGACGGACGGTCACAACCGATGATGGCTTCTGACTCTTTTCGGATACAAGTCAACCGTATGTGGTGTTTAGTCACCAAGAGTCTGACATAACTTAACAGGCGGCTGTGAAGTATCCATAAGGATTCACTACCTTGTGTCCAGAGGGTGCCCAAGTTGTCCAGAGACTAAAAAAATAATTATTTATCCAAAAAGTTTTTTAATTGATGAAAAATACACCCCTGAATCGACCTTGCCAGTCCTTCTAGAGTTGTTCAAGATAAATGATGATTTTATAGGTGGGTTTTTCAATTCTTAATAACCTATTCCATCCTTCTGCCCTATAAATTAAATTTATTAAAAATTTAAAAATTCTTTTTGTAAATAGAACCTGTATTCCCTGTCATACCGTGTCAAATTAAATGCTGTCGTTGACGCCGAGATGTATTTTTTTGCGGCGAGTCAAATTACCAAGTGCGGCGGCTTTTAATTGAAATCAAACTCTAGAATTTTACTATAAATAAAAGCAAAATATTTTATATTGTAATCATAAATTATACGAAATACCTATATACTGATCAAGTTATCGTTGTACTAAGTAATTTTGTTATTTTAAGTTTTCCGTTTGAAATTTCCCCAGAAAGTTTAAATAATATTTACTGCAATAACTACTGCAAGGCTTGTGTTATATTCATAGAACTATATATTAGTACATTACGATATTAGTGTGTTATAGAGGTTATAACCAATACGTACGTATATCGTACGACGTTTTATAACACATTTGCAAGGAAACAGAAAAAAAACATTTTATATTTTCTTCATTTTTAATTATTGAAACAGTTAGTGAAATTACAATTATTAAAATGATACGTAGTTGTAGTTGGTTTTTTAATTATGTTATTATTATTAAATAAACTCAATCTGTGAATGTACACTGTTGCTTTCCCGCGATTTTAACGAGCGGGGATTAGTTCCAAATTTGAATAGCAACAGCGCGCGAAATGGCAAATAATACTGTTATGGAATTTGTATGGACTATAACTTAACTATTTGCTTTGGTTAACACACCCGTTTTTATCACCCGCTTTACATATTTAAAACCGGTGGAATTACATCAGCTTTACGAGCAAAGGTGTTATAAAAATACTTACGATTCAGGTACAAATACTCTTATTCATCACACAAATATACCCTGATGGGATTTGAACCCAGCGTCGTCGATCCGAATGGTAGGATCTCTAACATTGTGAAAAATGGTCGTTTATACGTTGAGTATAGATTAACTAAGTAAAATGAGCTTAATAATATCTTGCGAGGTACAATTACCAGAAACGAAGGCTACGAGCTTGATTTACCTGAACAATGAAATATAGTTTTATTCTGGGTAGATTTCCCTAAAACTCAATGTGAAGGAGTTATCATCGATTTAATAATGACACGGCTCCCTTGCCTAACGCCACATGCAAAAAAGTGATGGCATGGCAGACGTGCCAAAGTACTAAGCTATATTTATATATATATTTATATTTCAAGCGAAATTAAAAAGTAACACTTCATATTGTTCTTTATATATTTAGACTAATAATCTGTATGTATCAATGAAGTACTTTTTTTTTAATGGGTTCGCTTTTGATATCAATCAAGCCCGGAGGCCAAGACAGGATCCACGATTGAACGAGCTAACCCAGAAGTCTATTCACCCTGGCTTTGAAAATTGACGGGTTATAAGTTTTCCTTTGCTGTGCACATTATTAAAGATGTTGAGAAGCGCTTGGTGCAACAGGCAGGAGTAGCAACCAAGAAAGGGTGGTAGCAACCAGAAAAGAACTCGATATTTTGAAAATATTAATAGTGATAGGGAAAATCGTCGCCCAATGATCCAAACAGATTCGCAGCAGTCTTGGTAGTTCAGTCTGCAACGCTCTTCACGCAACCGGTGAAAGGAGAAGATGGAGGAACATCATCAAAGAGAGACTCTTAGGAAGTGGTGGTCATGACTCTCAGAGATGAGGAATACGGCAAATAAATGAAAATAATATTTCTTAAATTCACACCAATTAGCCTAACCCAAAGTAAGCTCTATAAGGCTTGTGTTATGGATACTAAGTTAACGTATACATAAACATAACGTATAAATAATATTAATAGAAATACATATAAAAACCCATGACGCAGGTACAAATGCTCCTGTAATCACACAAACCTCTGTCCCTTCCTGGACTCGAATCCAGGACCGTTAGAACGAAAGGCAGGATCGCTACCGTTACACCAGACGGTCGTCAACCACAAGGAACCATAAAGGATTTTAATTCATTAATTTTTAATTATATATAATTATTCCCAAATCACAGACTTTTTTCATTTGTAAAATTTATATTTATTTTCAAAGGGTTTTATTGTGAACCCATTGATTCAGACACATAAACTTCGTTAAATCGGATATCGGCGAATTCCCTAATACTGTGTATCGACCAAAATTTTGACCGACAAAAAACCCGTTTAGCTATTAATTTGAACACGAAAGTATTATACGCGGTTTAATCTTAAACAGTAAGAAATTGCCTAAAATAAAAAAAAACTGCTATAAATAAAAACAGCCTTGTAAAAACTACCATTAAAAACATCAAAAGGAAAAAGTTCTGAAAACCGATCATACCTTGTCTACTCGTCGATTGACTAGGCTCAAAGGAATTTTAAATCGGTTTTCGCAACATTACCATAATAAGGAGTGAGCAAATAGCTCTCCATTCTGTTTCCTCTCGATTGAAGTTACAGATTACTACCCCTTCAGGGGTGGGGGTGCGTATAAATGAAGTACGTGTGTAATGTGATAACGGTGTGGGGATGTGTGCGGTATCGATAAGTATCGATAATAGTTAAATCTCGAATCGACTTAATCCCAATCGAGATGTCGATTGACCGACAACAAGCATTTTTTTTTAAATCTAAATGTACGTTTTTTTACAATAAAGTAACCAAATATATACATTTATATTACAATAAAGTTTTAAGGGAATGAATACTTGAAAAAAATATTTAATTCGAATGAAAGCAATGATTTATTTGGGATTGTTTAATGTTCTTCAACCAATTGCAGATCCAAACCAGATTTTGCTTAAAATTATAAATAGTAAATTTACACGTTTTAAACATATGAAAATTCTGTACGTAATGACAAGTCGAAAAAATATTTTTTAATATGTTTTTATATGAATATTACTTATTAATACAAACATTAAATCACGCCTTTTTCTCGCAGGGGTCGCAGAGATCACAGATTTCCACTTACCACGTTACTGAGATACATCTCTCTTCTTCAACTCTCATCAGCCTTTTGATACGAGGTCGTCGGTTAAGGTTATTTTTGACCTGGTCTTTTTTCAGGGTTTCCTCTATTTGGCCTCTGAAAGTTCCCCTTGGTCTGCCGTTACCGACTTGCCCATGCATCATATGCCTATATGATCATCATCATGCATATATTTGTCTCCATCCTCTCTACATTTCCATATCATCTAAGCATCCCTTTTTCTATCTTTGTCACTATATCTCCTTCCACACCACACCACTCTTTTATTTATGTATAATATATGCATATCTGACCATTACCCTAATATCCATAACACAATTCTTAGAGCGCTGTCCTACAGCACATCAAACAATATACTCCAAAAATTTAATGATCTCTATTACATTTACATAAGATACGTCGAAACGTATTTTCATACAATATATTTACCCCCTATATAGTCACTATTGTACGAACTACTGTAAAGTGAGCTAGTAGGCTACATATAAATATTTTTATAATAATAATAATAATAGTTTATTTGACACAGCACACATGTACAACACACAAATTTAAAGATTCTTAAAATAAAAAAAATAAAAAATGCGTACACAAGAGCTTATATGAAAAGGAGATGTACCTGTGTGCAGCAGTCAGATAGGGTCTGGGCTCGGTGTATAGTTTTCACCCTAGGGATGGGCGAAACACCGATTTTCAGCCCTCACCCTGACCAGTGGGTGAGCGCGGGTGGCATTAGAAAAAATAATATATTGGAATCTGGTTGAAATAGGATTTGTAAAAAAGAAGGGGATATAATATATAAAATGTGTATATGAAACCTGTGTCGAAAGAAAATACAAAAATTTGTAATTATAATACTTAATAAATATTGATTTGATGGGTAGACGAAATGTAGTAATTATTTTAAGGAATTGGAAGACCTGACTTTTGAAGTTCTAACAAATAAGATTTTAATTTGTTTTTAAAAGTTATTTTAGATTCCAACGATCTGAACGGAGGCGGTAGGTCATTCCAACATTTTGTTGCCTGGAATCGAAACCTACCCCTGAATGCTGCACTACAGTGAGTATGATTAACAAGAGGAGCTCTAGTGGATCTGGAGGCGCCATACCTGTAGTGCACTGAAGAGAATATAAGTTTATTGTACAGATATTCAGGTTGTCGACACTTGATTATGCTAAAAATAAGACACGCAAAATGCAATTTTCTCCGTAAATCTATCTTCAGCATGTCAGCCGCGTTCAAATAAGGTGAGACGTGAGTTCTAGGAGGTATATAAAAACAGAACCTACTGCAAGCATTTTGTACTCTCTGTAATAATCGCTGCGTTCTGGACAGTAACCGGGGACCTATAACGACATCAACATAATTAAGCTTTGAGAGAATTAGAGACTCGCACAAAGTAATGCGAGCTCTTTCGCTGAGGAAATTTCGCACACGGTATAGGATTTTTAGGCGGTACATGCAGTTTCTGACTACGCTCAATACATAGGCCTCAAAACGCAATTGACTATCGAAAATCAAACCCAAGTTTCGAGCCTCTTCAACCCTCTGCACGGGCTGATCTCCAACAGTGACATTTGGGTTAGTGCTGACAATTTTCCCAACTTGTGCATTTGTACCAAGCACCATAAATTTTGATTTTGCAGGATTGAGAATAAGTCCATTATCCCGAGACCAATCAGCAATACGTTGTAAATCTGCATTTATTTTCTCCAGGGCTTCTCGAATAGTTGCGGGATTCATCGAGATGTAAAGCTGTAAATCATCAGCATAGCAATGGTACCTACAGTGCTGGATGGTATTGACAATATCAGCTGTGTATATAATAAAGAGTAATGGCCCAAGTATAGCCTTGAGGCACTCCACGTGATACTTCCCTGGAATTAGAAATTCGTATGTTAGGTTCACCACCTCGTCCAGACAATTTGACCGACTGGTGCCTGCAGGACAAATAACTGGCAAACCATTTTATAGACGAGTTATCAAGGCCATAGTACTCAAGTTTGGCTAGAAGGAGAGGTATACTTATGCTATCAAAAGCACGGGAAAAATCGAGCAATACAAGAATGCTACCTCGACCAATGTCCTGATCGTAGAGGATGTTGTCCACGTCATCAAGAAGTGCTGTCGAAGTGCCTCGATTTCGGCGGAATCCCGATTGAAGAGCAGGGAGAATGTTGTTATCTTCAACATACTTAAACAGCTGCACGTAAACAACTTTCTCCAAAACTTTTGAGAGGAGCGATAAAATGCTAATTGGTCTTAGATCCCCTAGGCCGGAAGGACAAGCAACCTTAGGCAAAGGTGTAACCAATGCATGCTTCCATAATGCGGGAAAAGTGCTAGAGGTAAGAGATAAGTTAATAATCTTAGTTATGATGGTCAACGTAGAAGGTAAGGTTAAGATTATCATGTCTCTGCTAAGCCCGTCGATACCGGTTGCATTGGATTTTAGCGAGATGATATAATTCGCAACGTCAGTTTCGGTAACAGGTTGCAACCCAAACTTAGAACTACTATGACGGAGTGAGCTGAAACTATCTGCGTAGGAACTCTGGACATTGACACAATGAAAGTCCAAAAAGTATGAGTTGATCAAGTTGGGATCATTAAGGGTATCGGGAAGATCATGCTCAATAGACGGATCGGCAATAATTTTGTCTTTTACATTTTTCCAAAAGAATTTCCCATTACAAGGCTGGGAGTTAACGAAATGGTCAAAATAAGCGCGCTTCTCAGACATTAAGCAGATGTTCACCATATTCTTCAAATCAAGCCATGACTTTTTATTCGCTTCAGTTCTTGTGGCACGGAATTTTTTCAGTGCTTGGTTACGTAAACTCATCATATGTCTAACAGTGTCCGTAACCCATGGCAAGGACTTGTCGGGTTTAATTTTAACTGTTCTAAAGGGAGCGTGAAATTCAAAAAGGGTCAGCAACATTTGTTGAAAGCAAGCTACCATTTCACTAACTGACGAAAAGCTTGTGACCACCTTCCAGTTCAAAGATTGCAAATCACCGTTAAAATTATCAAGATCAATGTGCTTGATAGGTCTGTAGGTTATAACACGACTTGGCACTTTGGGTCGCTTGATCGAGACGGTAACGCCCACCATGGAATGACCGGTCGTGCCTGAAACGGGTGACACTTCCACATTGCGTATCCAGCAGTTAGTGCAAACAACATCTATAAGGGTTTCCGTCTCAGCCGTAAAATAAGTAGGTTCGGTTACGACTTGTTCAAGCTGCGTATAATTCGAAAATTCCTTAAATTTCCTTGTCGGGTTGCGATTTACATCGAACATATTTATGTTAAAGTCCCCCATCAATATTATGTGGTCGAAACGACCAAAGTAAGCGACCGACTCGGTTAACGCATCCAAAAAAGTTTCAACATTGACCCATTGAGGTCTATATGCTGTACCAATAGCGAAAGTGGATCCATTTATTTTTGTACTGAGCCACATCTGCTCAATGTCGGCCACGGGATGCTTCAAATAACGTACGTCAACTTGACGTTTAATATAAAAAGCTACACCGCCTCCTCGACCACCACGCATGTGCAACGGGCGAGAGGCGCACCTCAATCGGAAGCCGGGTACTAAAGGCGCACGCGCCTCTTGCCCCGCTGGCAACCAAGTTTCATTAATGGCAACGATATCTGCATCACAGTGCAACATGGCATGTATGAAGTCATCGTGACCGGTGCTAAGTGATCCAGCATTAAATAAACCTAATTTGAAGTAGATCATTGTTAAGTGGGAAAATAATGTCTACATGATTAATATGCAAGCCAGAAAAGTCTAGATCAAATAAAACACCCGCTGAAAACTCGCAGCACGTTCCAGAGAGAAAAGCGTAAACAGAAGCAGACAAACCGAAGGAGTCAGTGGCAAGCGGAATGAAAGGGGAAATATGATAACAATTGATGATTCTAGAATAACTTGGCATGATTAGTGTAAATATGAGATAAGACATGAATAGATTATAATAATAACAGAATAAATATAAGATAGAGTATGAATAGCTAATGAGTATATATTGAATGTGAATGGATTGAGTTATACTCCTTTGAAGGACACTGTCAATTGCTACACACAGATACATCTCGAGAACAGAAAAAGTAAGGAACATAAATGTTAATGCAATACAATCCATAAAATCTAATATAAAAGCTAACATAAATTTCGAAAACAATAGCACGCAAAAAACAATGCAATCACATACTAAAAAGCAGCAAAGCTCAACCAAACTACGGGAGCAACTGTATAGATAATAAATTTCTACAAAATTATAATATACATATAAAAACAGCTCATGATAGTAAAAAATACAATAAAAATTTTAAAATGAAATGGCAGCGTTGTATAGTGATAGGACCAGAAAAAATAACAATGCAAAGGAAGATTTACTACAATATAAAAAATATAAAAGAGTACTTTAATTTTGGGATATGGTTGAGCCAACAGCGTCGGCCCCAAAAACTCGAACGAGGTCCACTTGTGTGCGCAAGCGATGCCGTGGAAAGTCCTGACCAGGACCCTGACGAGCGAAAATCCTGCCTACTCTTGTCCAGATAAAACGCCAGCTTAACCTCCCGCCGATCTCACGCGCTTGTCGGAATAAGGATCGGTTTGCTCGAGTTAAGCGCTCGTTTATATAAAAGCGTCTAGGCGGGCCAGGAAAGTTCACGCCTTCGGTAGTGATTCCACGACGAACGCGCGCCGCACGCAACAAGTCGTCCCGCATTGCACGCCGCACCAGGCGAACAACAATAGGGCGCGGGCGAGTTGGTGCCCCCATCGGGTCAGTATCGTGTAGACGCCCGACGCGAGTGGTGCACACTAAGTCCTGCGGACCCAGCTGAACACCAAGCTTACCAGCCAAGGTCAAGATGATGTGCTGAAGCCCTTCTCCTTTTTGCTCGGGAATACAGGTGAACTCTAAGTCGTTTAAGAGAAGTTCCTGGTCTCGCTTGAGCGATTCGATCGTGTTCACGAGAGTGCCCAGCTGTGCATCACAGGCTGCCGTGTCACGGCACTCCAATTTATCGGCCCGCGAAGTTAGTTGGTCTAGACGCTCCTCACACGTTCCTACACGTCCGGCGATTTTAGTGACCTTCTCATCTATAATCTGCACTTTTTGCCTCGTCTCTGCCATTTCCTTTCGAAACATTCGAACTTCTGCAATGAGAGAATCGACTTTTTCGGTCAGAGCCGCCAATGCACTTTCATTCACGGCTAGTGGACCGCTTCGCTCGATCGGACTTACAGCCGCAGCTCCTCGACGCCGCGTAATCCTATCATCATCCTCCCGAACCGGCGTATTGCTGTTATTCACTTTAGGCTCCTTGCTCTTGCATGCATCGCACCGCCATGTTAATCTGTGTTCACCCGTTAAGGTATTACGAAAACGCTGCTCCGACACATTAGCGCAAATGATGTCGTAAAACTCTGAACACTTGCTACAGCATAAGTATTGTCTATCTTTTATGATTTGAAGGCAACCGGCACAACGTTTTTTATTTTCAGGAGCCATACCGATTTATTTTATATTAATAACAAAAAAAAAAGATTTTAAAAGAGGGCATAAACGTCTATAATGATAAAATGCAAAAAAAAACAAAACAGGAAAAACAAAAAGTCGATGCTGGGTTTGAACCGATAAATTACATACGAACGTTCCGCACTAGTACGGCCAACACCACTGCGCGCTGTGCTTAGATGATAAATTATGAAGTCATAAGCTGCGATCAATTTACGTGCATATAAGCCGATCGATTAACGACAAGTCGCTCAAGGTCAACTACTTTGCACTAAATGACACAACACAATTGATTTCTATTAATAACTGCCTCGGGAATTTATAAAATCATGGATTACTCTCCAACCACAACACATATGGATTTGCTGTAATCACTGAAGTAACTGAAATGACTTTGCGTTAACACTAGTAATAAAGTTTAAGACAATTGAATAAAGTTACTATTTTAAAATATGAATATGTTGAAGAGCGTAGGTAAACACGTTAGAACACGGTTAAAGCGACCCGCGCACCTCATCGATTTTTCATATCGATATTTATCGATATCGCGGACATCACTACGATCGGTCTTATTGGGGACCTCATCGCCTCGGGATGTCAATTTTCTCTTTTATACGGGAACGGAAAGAACTCCGTTACTACGATGATGGGCTGAAAATGTTCTCAGGTTTGCACTGGAAATCATACAGAGGTGATTAATAGCGGTAATATAAAGGGGCAGATGTTTTTGCTATGAATAGGAGCATTTGTACCTGAGTCATGTGTATTTTTGTATATTTCTATTAACATTACATATCTATGTATCATGTAAGTATGTCTATCAGTTACCCTAGTATCCATAATAAGAGCTTTTCAGTGCTTACTTTAGGTTAGGCTAATTGGTCTAAATATAACAACTATAAAAAATAAAGGTTACTTTCTCTCACTTATATATTTTAATATATTATTAATATAGATCTAGTTATTTTAATGGCTCGCGCCATCGTCGCCCGGAAGTAATATGTCAAAAGTGACATATGTGCTGATGGAGGGTTTACTGATTACCTCGGGCGAAGACGAAGTGATAATTATTATCCTTTTAACGATGTTAAGGGCCGAAAACTTTTTTAGGCATGTATAAACACGTACAAAATCAAACTAGCAGCAAGAGATTTATTTTTCGTCGACAAACAGAAGCGTAATGCTTCTATTAACAGCGAGACAATCCTTTTATAGTATCATACGGTTAGGGGAAAAACCTACATAAACAAACAACCAATCACAGTGCACGACCAGTAACATCAATCGACCAATTATACTAACGATTTTTTCTTGTATTTCTCTGTATTTCTTTAATTCAACAAAAGCGGGACTGTTCGAAACCAATACACGGGTAATATGAACACATTCATATAAATATCAGATAGAATATATTATTCTCACAGAATATTTTCCTGCACAAAAGGCCTAATCTTCACTATCCTCGGACCGGGTCTTGGAATAAACATACGGAACCAATACTCGGAAGCCCACTTCGCAATAAATAAACCCTCGTTGATTTAACGAAGGCTTTTTTACCTTTTCTACGCGGAATATAAAAAAAAGCTCAATCGAAAACTTTTTATAACTTCACTACCGACTTTATTATACTGGTACTCATTTCGTATTTAGGGTTGTTATCCGTCCGGGTTTTTCAGATCGGTACCAATTTGGACGATGTCTAGTAACCGTCTGAAACGAATAGAGAATTCCCGAACCTCTCTTGGGAATTCTTGCCAACGTCTGAATACTGAATAGGACTCATACTGGTGTGATTTTACAATAAGAATTCCAAATAAACCGTAGCACTGCTATATGTCGTAGCATTGCTTTACGTCATTCTTGTTAGTGTAGCACTGTTATAAACCGTAGCAGCCTTACTGTAAGATAATAATGATGGTTGATTGGTGACAATTTTAATTAGCGCCCTTGTAGATACATCAGCTTGTACTGAGTTAAGAATAATAATTGAATGTCATAGGGAGAGGGGCAAGAGAGAATAATATGAGGGCAATGAGTGCCTGAGAGTATATAGAAGGTATCTGTATGAATGTAGCTACACTTTGATTACCTAAATGTGATTTTCATTTATAAACAAAATAAAGTAGGTATCTATAATCAATGAAATACTATAGTAATACTAGCTGCCCCGGCCACACGTTGCTGTGTTATAAATTAAAATCAAATCTATCCTATCTTTTAAGTTGGATCAAATAACAGATAGTTACGAAGTTTGATCAAAATTGGTTAAGTAGTTTAGGAGTCCATTGAGGATAAACATTGTGACACGAGATTTATATATATTAAGATAAGTCATATACGGGATTGTTACCATGTACCTTATTTTTGAGTTTGAGGCAGATGGCCTGTCAATAACAGCCCACCCGCAATTACTTCAGTTGCTCCGTGATCATGGCGCTTGCAACAATGCCGAAATATCGGAAACCCAATAAAAACAAGGTACATGATAACAATCCCGTATATAACTTATATTACTATAATGTTAGTGACCATGAAAATTTAAAACAATAATAATAACAATATAATAAAATAAAAAATTTATTTTGTATGTTATATAGTACGAAATTGATATTACGATTAACTTATTAATCGATTCGTTGCTACATACAATTACAGAAACGAAGGCTACGAGCTTGATTTACGTGAAAAATGAAAATAGTTTTATTCTGGGTTGATTTTCCTAATACTTGATTTGAAGGAGTTATCATCGATTTTAAAATGACACGGTTTCAGTGGCTAACGCCACACGCAAAAAAGCAGCATCAGCAACGAATCGGTTAAGGGAATGCATAAACATCGGTAGATCGACTAATAGCATTCTATAAACCACTTCTTCAGATTTTTTGGTAAACAAAATTAATATATCTTTTACTTCGTAGTAAAAATATGTAATTAAAAAATTCTTTAGAGAGAACCTAAAAATAAAATCATTCACTGCAGTACGTAACCCAGTTCTCTCGAGGCGTGCATACTGACAAACATATCATCCATATATATATATAGTGCACCTTTTATTTGAACTGCATTGCGAACTGTTCCGCGCGAACTTAAAAACTCACCTCTCATTTTAAACGGGGATTTATTTGAAAAGGGGTTTTTAGTTTGATATCGAAGCTACGGAGAGTCGAAAGCACTTATTTGTATTGCTTACTCTTGCGTTTTGGTCAGTAATTTTTAACTAGTAAATTTATTTTTGGCTGTGTTTATAGGCGAGAATTATATAAGGTTAGATTTAAGGTTAAATGTCGATTGTCATAAAAAAGTGTAGGCTACTTATAATATTAACTATTCTCGTATGTTTGACCGACCGTTTAGTGCAACGATAGTGATCCTGCCTTTCGCTTCGACGGTCCTGGGTTCGAATCCCGGTAGGGGCAGATGTTTGTATGATGAATACGAACATTTGTACCTGAGTCATGGTTGTTTGCCATATTTCTATGAATTGTATCATATATGTATGTCTATCCGTTACCCTAGTATCTATAACACAAACCTTACAATGCTTACTTTGGGCTAGGCTAATTGGTGTGAATGTAAGAAATATTTATTTATTTATTTACTAATGTTTACATGATTATCTATAATAATTATATTTTCTTAATTAACTTAATATACATTAGTAAAATAAAAATATGTAGCTTACTTCCGCAAAACTCAAGCAGTGTGCACCGCCCGCAAATAAATGCAGGAACCGCAGACACCGGCACCTTCACCAACTACTCTACACGTGTTTCGCCCCACGGAGCATCATCAGGAGTTGTTAAACCGTGCAATAACGAGCACTGACGTGACGAGCGGGCGGGCGGTGCACACTGCTTGGGTTTTGCGGAAGTAAGCTACAAATTTTTATTCTACTAATGGATATGGACTTTCGCCAAGTAACACCTGATTCTGTGAAATAACTTAATATATACACTTATTCTAACTTATACTTAAAACTAACACCTAAATAATAAACATGATATATATTTTTAATCACCTACTGTGATTTATGTTAAGTGTTTCTGTTGGACTAGAAGCTAGAAGTAAAGCTATCAACAGTAAGTTGGACATTTTATTTTCACCACCAATAACGCAAAAGTTATTTGCGTATTACGTGACTATGTAGTTACCTTAAAAAAATTCGTGGTTGGAAATGCAAGAGAATTTTGTGTCTTAAGTACTAACATCACAGATCACTAGTGGTCATTAGACCATCAATTACAATAAATCATGAATTTATTTTAATTATTGGGTAGCATAAACAATGCCAAAATGCATTAGGTTTCCTCATTCCTCAGGAGGGTTTTGAACCCACCCAAAAGATTATATTTTTGGCTGGAAGACGCGTCACAGTAGTTCAGCTCAGAAACCCACCAAACAGAACAAAACCGATACAAAAATCGCAACTGTTTACTTTCCTATAATTAAAATTGTTTGATATTCATCTTGTTACATGTTCGAAGTTTCTACAAAGAATGTGTAAACAAAATTATTGCTTATTTGCTAATAAGCAATAATATTTTAATGATATCAATATTTGCTTTGAGAAAATAAATATTAATGGATCCATTTTGCTTCCATTAAATCTATATATATAAAAATTCCCTGCCACAGTATTTGATCGCGATGAACTCCGAAACTACGCAACCGATTTTGATAATTTTTTTTTCATTTTACTGGAGTTGTTCTAACTTACGATATAGGATAGGTTTCATTTTAATTTAAAACACAGCAACGCGTGGCCGGGTTAGCTAGTAACTATATATATATTAAACACACATAGTTAATCTGATTATATTTTTATTCGCTTCAGAGTGTAACTTAATATACGAACTCTTTAAAAGTCTGTTCACTTATGTGGAGGTTGTGAAGACTGGTATAAAATAAAATATGTTTGAAACTAATGCACGTCGCTCGTTAGCCGATGAAAAGAGTCCGGAAAGGGAAATTAAAAATGCATCGCATGTAAAGTATTCCGTGTGAATTGAGCATTTAGAATAGTTCATTAATGATATTTAAATGTTCTTTAATTATAGATAAAATGAAGGAAGATCTGCTAATAAACTAGTTTCATGTAGAAGATATGATGACGAAGTTTTTAATGTTAAAAAATAATTATACGTCTAAAGCGAAATATGTTCAAAATTCAAAAAATCCTAAAAATAAAAACAGAACATATGATTGAACTGACTGTTTTACTAAAAACGAATGAAATGGAATATACTTAAATAGCGACCCGCCCCGGCTTCGCCCGGATGCAATGCTCTTCTATATTATGCATGTATTATACATATAAACCTTCCTCTTAAATTACTCTATCTATTAAAAAAGAACGCATCAAAATCCGTTGCGTAGTTTTAAAGATTTAAGCATACATAGGGATATAGGGACAGAGAAAGCGACTTTGTTATATACTATGTAGTGATTAGACGGACTTTACCTAGAACGTAGCACTGATGTAGGTCGTAACATTACAGAAAACCGTAGCGTTGCTCTGCGTTGACTACGAGTCATTTTACTAAAATGCTAAAAGCATTCTCTACCAGTCAACCTTCGGTGAAAAACGAAATTCTTAAATGCGGCAATATTAAAGCAAAATAGACAAATAAGAAACTACAATTACTTATTGCTGCATATAATGGATAAATATATATGAACAAACAAAAGTTAATAACTTATATTCACCCACATAGTATAGGCAGCAGCAAAATCCTAAGCGCATTATTAAACTGGACACGCAGCGCGCCGTACTCCCGTACCGTAGCTAGTACACAGACTGCACGTGTAGAAGGTTTGGCAATATGCCTTGAATAAATTTACCTTTACTTGTTTAGAACAACGCGCAAATCTGCGAGCATTATATGCAAAGGTTATTGCAGAGGTTCGTTTAATAAGATTTGGATATTTTTTTTATTATTTCGAACTCATGTTTACTTCAGAATGCTCTTTTTGCTGTTGATCCCAGCTGCATATCTTGGTGTGTTATGGCCTATTTTTCGTCCCAGTGTTTTCTGGATGTTAATTTAAGCTAGTCACATGTTTTTACATTTAACGGCTTACACTGTCCCTATAGAAAAAGTCGAGAAATATGATCGAGTTGAATGTCGGTCTCAGTAATCATATACTTACGCAATAAAAGATTATTTAATTGCGAGAATGTGAATGGAAGATCGAGCAACACCTAAATACTCAGTATCTGTGATTGCGGACCTCTCATCCGTAAATGAGATATCCACCCAAGTCGAGACATAATTAGCACGGGCAAAAAATCCTTAAAGCCACGGAAATTCTCGGTTTCTTGGAATCACCCTGGGCTAAAAGGGATGGTGTAATTCGGACGCGAGTGTAAATATATCTATCACAGTAACGACAGGTTCGTTTCAGGCTGCTTATTTGTAATATATATTTAAGAGAGTGTGCAGCAGAAATGCACAACCTCGTTCCCATATTTTCATCGGACAAACAGACTCACAAATAGGCGCCACCAAAGAGTCACACCAAACGTTTTGGTTGCAATTTTATTATACGTGCCACCAAGGAGTGGAACTATTTGCCTGAGTCTGTATTTTCTGAGAAATACAATTTAGGGTTATTCAAGTCATTAGTGATGTTCTAGGCAAGCGCGTCACATCCTAGATCGCATCATCGCTTACCATCAGGCAAGATAGTTGTCAAGCGCTAGTCCTAGGTATATAAAGATTTTTTTTGCACCTGCAGACCTCCGACACAAGTATGAAAATGTAGGTACGAACTACACATTTAAACCGTTTGGGGTTGAAACAGTGGGCCAGTTGGGTCTTGGGGCCCACCGGATATACAAGGATCTTAAAAAAAACTTATCGAGAGGTTATCGGAAGGCTGGTTTGTACCATGCCCAAAGAATAGGTTCGTTTTGCAATACGAGGTATTAGTCTTCTGGGCACATTAACTACGAGCAAAGATTAAGGCGATATTATTTATTTCGTTTAATTTTAGTCTACTTATAGTATTATTTTTAAGGAAGTTGTAAATTTAATTTAATAATTAATATTGTCCAGTTAAAAATATAAATTTCGGCCAATATGTTTATAGAAAGTAGGCTAGAAGATTAGGTTCTTGGAATCTATTTGAAAATTGTTTTAATTTTTGTTTAAATTACTGAAGTGAGGGTTCGATGAATGTGTATGCCTTTGCTATTACTTTGGCAAATCATTACCAAAGTAATACCGAATAGTTGAATGTTTCCAAACTATTTACGGCTGTTTATTAAGTTGTTTGGCAGTAAATTTTTCCGTGAAATCTTTTCTCTTTGTTGAGGACGGGTGGATGATCCTCATGAATAATGTCTGACACAAAACGAGTAAGGCCTATACCGTTACAAAGTTGCCGAGCAAATATTTCGTCGGTTGTGTACTCTCGCCGCGCTAATGCCCAAACTTTGGTTTACCCTAACTTTGCGTTGATCCGAATTAGGGTTGACAAAAGTTAGTTTGATTGTATTAGAAATAATAGTAATCAAAATAATAATCCTTTATTACGCATATATAAAAAAATCAGATCATTTTATAAAATAAGTTCCACTGGTTTTTGGATGGCCTTTACAGGCAATACGCAAAAAAGTAACTATAAGTTACAAGGTTAAAACTTAATTTCGAATAATAAACATAATGTAAATAATAATAATAAATGATAATGATATTTAGAACGTTGATTGTAGGTGTTGTACCCTACTGTATCGACGGAATATACACAAAAACATTTGCTAACACGTATATTCGAACAAAATACAGTTTTCACAGGTGTTTGAGCTTGGACGTGTTTTTATGGGCGAGAGGTAGTACGGTGTCACTTCGAGAGCGGTTACCAGCAGACAGACCGATCGCTAACGGATATTTGACGTGGCACGGAGCGGTGATAGAGTACTACCCTCGTTCTCAAATTATAAAATCAAAAACATTAAAATCAAGGAGCGCGTCACTAACAATTGATAATAGGTGTATTGTTTTCAATATAAATATTTATTTCACAAACAACAAAATATTATTTTACAAAATTGTAATTAAATATTTTGAAGGGACCTTAAATTTGTCATGGATTAAATATCTATTTTTCTCCGTACATAACTAACTGTACAAAAGTGGGAAATGGCTATTTTCAAAGTATAGTTTTTCAGTAATGATATGACTTAGTTTTCCTAAAAAGCTAATGAAACAGTTCCTAACTTTTTTGGTTTTTCTTTTTGTGTTCTACACTATCAATAATAATTATATCAGAGACAACTGTATTTATTTATGATGACAGTATAACCTTGTATAGCGCATATACGGAAATCAGCTTATATCTTAGGATCGTTATAGTAAAATTTTTAATCAAGCTTGTTTGATAATACCTGAATAATTCCGAAAAATCCTTATAGAATCCAATTCATACATGCCCAAAAAGTTTTGTAAAGCTCTTGGCTAAAAAAATTTAGAATTTATATATATTTATACACTATAGTTAAGTGACAACCCTAGACGTAGATGGACTTTGTATATAGTATAATGATGTATAATATTGTTTTTGATAGTCCATTCCATTAATTAATTCCATTAATCACAATAAACCCTGGTAAGGTTGCCACTATGTAGTAAAAAATATCATTCTTTTTTCTTAGTCTAGTAATGGTTTTACCCTTTATAATAATATTCCGGGGCTATATGGGTGGTACCTTAAGTATCGCTTTTGGGATTATACAGGTATTACCTAATACCCTATCTCTTATGTGCTCAAGTCTTAATTTCTTGTATGAGCTACAAATTTGGCAACCCTAATCCCAAAATTTTATATACTTACATAAAAATTTCATGTCACAATGTTTGACCGCGATGAACTCCGAAACTACTCAACCAATTCACATGTATTTTTTTTAATTTTACCGAGTTTATTTCTACTTAGGATATAGGATAGGCTTCATTTTAATTTATAACACAACGCGTGGCCGGGTCAGCTAGTGTATATGTATATATAAAAATACCCTGTCACAGTGTCTGACCACGATGAACTCCGAAACTAGTAAACCGATTTTGATGATTAATTTTCACTTTGCTGGTGTTGTTCCAACTTAGGACATAAGATAAGTTTCATTATAATTTATAGTGTTTTTTTAAATGTAAATTATAATAAGTAAGACACAGTTACGCTAGCATTTAAATATTAGTTGGAATTGGATGTTTATTTGTGATATTGTATGTTACTGTTACAATGATGGGGTTTGGCAATTTTGGTAGTACCATCCCAACAAACAAACTAACCTTATAAAATTAAGTCTATAAGGTCTAAATTCTTATACTTGTTATAAAAGAGCATTAATTATGTCAATGTTCCTTATAATGGCACATTATAAGAAGATTTGGCTAATATTACCTATATTCTTATAATTTGGCTGGGTAAACGTTAATATAGCCAACTTATAAGAGTACAATAAGGGTTCGAAATCTGTTCTTCTTATAGAGGCTAGTTACATTGCTTTTTAGCCGTATAAAATTCGAAGTTATATAAAGGCTTTTAATATGGCCAATGATTCTTATAAAAGTAATGCATAAGGTAACTATTGAGCTTTTTAACTTATAGAAGCATTTGATACGACGTCTATCCAACAAACAAATTTTAACATTTTATATGATCTTTACAAGGATGAAAGCAATCCATATTCCCTTATACAGAGATTATAAAGATATTATTCTCTATTCGGTTATATTACAATGTTTAATATGACTAGATTCGCCATTTTGAGAAAAACAGCAGATTGTGTGAATTTATTACGCAGCGGAATTTACATTTCAAAATGGATTCAAACGACTGGAAGAAGTTTAAAAGGAGCGGTGGTTACAGAAGAAAAGTGAAAAAGGTCTACGAAAACATGGTTGTGAGCACTACACCCACCACTTCTACTCCTATGATCTCAGTGCCTATGGTATTACAAAATGACCAAGCCGATACCAACGAATAAGCCTGTGGTTCCGTAGAATATTATTTCACAGAAAATGAAAATGACAAGGAATCCAGTGAGGAAGAATATAATTGTAGCGATAGTGATAGCGATAGCGATATAGACGTATGTTTAAATAAATAAATTTACAATAACATATTATTTTTATAAAAACAGTCCTTAAATGTCCTTACATAAGTAATTAGAATATAGTTTTACTTATTACTAATAGGAACATGATCAACCATCTTCAATAGATGGTTAATTCAGTTAATATAATAAAACTCTCGTGAGTCATTGTAAACTTAAACTATAGAAAAACGGCTGCACTCACGTCGTGGAGTCGGATCGGTCCGACATGTTTCGACCTCATCGGGAGGCCATCATCAGGGGTCGAGTGCGTCCGCGGCGGCGGCAGTGGCAGCTCGCCTGGCACTGCCGGCGTGGACGCACTCGAAACATGTCGGAACGATCCGACTCTACGACGTGAGTGCAGCCGTTTTTCTATAGTTATGGGTAATTCACTGTTTAAAAGTACCCTGTTCTGATGTGTTTTGAACACAATTTAGTATTTAAGAAAACAGCACAAAGATCAGTCTCTTTAAGTAAAACTGGTAACTTAGCAAGCTTAATACTACTTCTAAAAAGTAGAGACCTAATCATTAATCAGTCATAAAGTTACAGTTACGATTACGACGAGTATTACAATAACAATCACTTAATAGATGGTTGCAGTCGCAGGGTATAAAGTTATCAGTATGCTTATTTTGCGATTTTGACTTTATTCCCCGCAGCCATCGATGTAAAAAAATCAAAATAAAAAAAAATGGTTGCCTGTAAAGTCGGTTTTACGGGCGAAGATTTTACGTGACAACGTCTTTTTCTCGGTAGAATATTTATTGATATGAATATAATTAAATTGCACAATAGGAACAAGGAATTGAATGAAAATAAGAATTGCACAAATTTTAACTATAGAAATATATTTTGTTTACTAAAACATTGTACATGTAAACTTAAACTTAACTAATTCCTATTTGAGTGATTTTGTTGAGGATAAAAAAAACTATAAATCATTATGTAACAGGATGTTTAAATATAAATGCCTGTAATATATTTCGAAAATTAATAAATGAATAATTTGGGTTATATAGGAAATATATCTACTACTATTAAATATTTATATTATAAGTGATTTATACATTAATGATTTAAATGGAACAATCTTGGATGGTTATCAAAATTTATCGATATAAACAATTTTTTTGTATTATATATATCATAAAGAGTTTACAATTTCATATATATACTTATAATATTAAAAATCAATAAACTTTTAAATATTGAGAAAACATTCGGCGGGCCTCTCTCTCGTTCGGTGACTCATCGTAACGTTACCGTTACACTTTTTCATAAGTGACTCCCAGCCGCAACCAATTTATAAGACGTTGTCACGTCAAAATTAAAAAAGAACAAATGTCTGTAAGTATAACAGACTAACATTTATCTTAGTTTTAGGTATTATTAAAGAATAGCTAATAATGGCAATAGTCTTACTAAGAAGTAAGTATAAAACACAACAATCAAATCAACAATGATCTTTTTGTCCCGTTTGCGGTGGAGACTTGGGGTGCTGGGGCTCAGAAGCTAAGGCTTTTATTAAAGATGTGGGACGTCGGCTGAGGGAGAGAGGTCATGACTCCCGCTCCGGTTCATTCCTGGTGCAAAGGTTGTCCTTGGCGAGTCAACGCGGTAACGCTGCGAGCGTCATGGGCACCTTTGCACCCGTAATGACACGGGGTGGGTTATTTGACTAGGTATTTATATAATGTAAACTGCCCATTTTTGTATGACTTTGAATAAATTAATCATAAAGTTTTTCACTTTGTCAATGACATATAAAAAAGTCACGGAGATTAGAAAATTTTAGTACTTATGAAACATATCAAAATAATAAGGAGATAAAAAAAGGATCTTTAAACAGATGTTTCAAGTGGCTTGGTGGGTATTCCTGCAACGGATGCAGATGACATCGGGTCATTATCATCATTGCCTGGACCAGAGTTTTCCAAAACTACCTCTGAGCGGTTTTCGGAACCAGAGCCAGACGTCCCAACAGCAGGCAATGATATGCCTGAGCTGTTTTCTGGTGCAGAAGTTCCGGCGATGGGTAAAGATGGCTGTGTTTTGTTACACAAGTTCTTACGCTGTGCTTTTATTTTTGGTCGATTTTTGGTTCTAGATGTTCGTTCTTGTTTGCTTTCGTTGCGCTGACGTGAGTTTTCCAGGATATTTTTGAAGAATTTATGGCAGACTAATAAGGAAAATGAACTATCTGACTCACGAATAATATCAAAAAAGAAATTTAAGATTTTATTGTGGCTTTTAAAGCAAATCTTTTGATCAGAAGTTCGAGATCCTCCAGTCCAGCTACACTGGAATAAAAAGCTTCTGCTAAACATTGAATCGATCAATGCATAAGCATTATTTATCCTTCGACCTTTTCCTTTCCCACAAATAATTGAAAATTTCTTTTTCCATTCTTCTTCTTTCTCTTGATTTTCTAAAACTTTTTCAAAATTGTTTAGATCCTCTTCACTTTTAATAGTCTGTATGTTTTCATTTTGTTTATGATTTTCCACACGACTGAACTGATTCATTACATATTCAAACTGAACTCCAATATTGGATAAGCCGAACAACATAGACTGTACGTTTTCATGAATAATTTTCCTTTCCTCTTGTTGTGCTTTGATAGTTTCAGTGATTTTTTAAATAAGAGTTTGGTAATTTTCTTGCAAAGTTTGTAATTTTGCCAAAACCATTAAATTTAAGGAGGCCGCGTTATCAATTTGTATTTCAGCAGTTACGTTTTTTTGAGCGTTGGAATCAGTACTAGTTGCTGAAGGTTGAATTAATAATAGTGTGTGTTCTGTTGCTTCATCAGGTTGAGTCAGATTTTGTTGAGCGTTTGAATTTGAATCAGTACTAGTTATTGGAGGTTGAATTACTAATAACGTATGTTTTGAATTTGTAGCTTCACCAGGTTGAGTCACATTTTGTAGAACGTTGGCATCTTTATTGATGGCTGGAGATTGAACGGCCATCAGAAAATTTTCTGAATTTCTTGCTTGCAAAGGTTGATTTTCCTTCATTTCAACTAGTCCGACTGTATTATTAAGTGCTCCTGACGAAATGTTTTCATTCTGCGAGAAAATACAAACCAATGAATTAAAAAGTAGCAATAGAAAGCAATCAGTTGGTTGTGAAAATTTTACGTAGTATAGTAACATACAGGTGTTAGTGCCAACACTAATGTACGGCAGTGATTGGCTATGGCAGAAGATGCATGAGTATAGTTTTTATAGTTTCCGAGAAAAGTGGCTATGCAATACGGACGGTCAGATAGACAGATGGCAGACATGACGAAGATTCGTCGTTCGTCGTCCTTATAGATTAAGGGTTCAGTTTTTTGCCATTTGTCTACGGAACCCTAAAAAGAGATAGATTGAGGAAGGACATAGGCTTCTTTTTTATACGGGACAGGACGAGACAGGATGGGACGGGATGGAATGAGTCGGGACTTGACATGACGGGTTATGACGGAAAATCAGGTAAAGTACCTAATACACCTATTTAGTTATACCTGAACAATATTAGTTTTACTTTCTGATAGGATAATCTAAGAATTGAAAAAAGCATTCAGCATAGCACACGCGGTCAATTGTTTACGTGTCGTGTTCGTATACGTCGCGTCGTCTGTCTGGCCCGAGCTCGTAAGCACAGAACACTCGTAAGCGACACTGACTAACTACTGACTGATTTCGTACCGTAGATGTGTGGGAAGGAGATGGATATATATTCTCAACTAGATTTACACAAATTGCAAGCTACTAAACTTACCTTAATATTTACCAACTGTTTATAAAATGAGAATATTTATTAGTCATGGTAATTTGTTATTGGGTATATTATTAGCAATTAATTAATATTACAATATTCGCATTCATCTTGAATAAAGTGGTCGTAAATCAAATATTCTTCACAATTTTGGCACAAAATGAAAGTGAACTGTTGCAACACCTTTATGTTTTCACGATCAATCACAAAGTGTAAAGGTAAAGTAGAAAGGGTCGGATGTGCACGATTAAAACATTCCTTTCTTAGAATAAAATGTGTCCACTTCCATGGCCAGCGCATATTAAGATTATTAAGATCTTCTCTTTTCAAAAATTTGTCAATATCTGCCAATATGTACACTACCATTGTAATGTCTGCGGACAAACATTTAATAAACATTATTATTACATCGTTTATGGTGTACCTACTTACAATTAAAATTGTATGTCAATCTAAAAATTTAGTGCACAAACCGAGCTTATCCCTATATAGATCTCTTCCATCCAACTGAACTATAGAGAAAAGTGAAAAATAAATTTATATTATATAATATTATGGGAACAAGACTAGCTAGGTAAAGGATTTAGTTCGTGAGTAAGGAACCCTAACGTTGTATAAAATGGCGAAAGCATAAGTAATATAACGTTGCCATTATAAGTCTTCAGTCTCATAGACTCCTTGTAGACGATGTGCGAATCGTTTTGCCCTCATAATAGCAGTGTATATAACCTGACTAAATAATTAATAACGTTTGGAGCACAAAAACAGCTTAAACTCGAGGGCGGGTTGATATTATAACACCCAGAGTACCACCTTTTATCATGCATTTGAATTCCCATTCACTTTTCACTATATACAAGCACATAAATCAGGTAAATAAACTACATAAAATAATAACTTACCGTTCTCTTTCCAATAAAATGGTTGACGTTTATCTTTCTTCTTCAAACTGTTACGAAAATGCATTCACTTTTAAAAAAATACTTATTGCAGAATCATAAACAGACGGCTAAAAGGGCCGACGGATTTTTAAGAGACTTTGATTTGCCGCAATAAGTTTAACTCCCTTGTATCGGAACATAATGAAACAGGTATAAGGGTAATCGCCCTTATTAACGCTTTATAAATAGCTGTTATAATATGTATTGACTTTTAGGAGAATTTTTCTTGCCATTATAAGGAAATTATCTTTGTTACTTGTCATAATATGACACGTTTAAGGAAAAAAAAGCGGACAATAAGGAATCTATAAGCGGGGTATAAGGTTATTGTCCTTATAATTTGTGCCCAAACGCACCCTTATTAGCGATAATGCGGCTCCTATAAGAATATTATTTTTAGCCGCATAAGTCACTACAAGACCAATTTTTGTTTGTTGGGATTACATTTCCGCCTTATAGAAATATAGAAAAAAGCCATGTTGAATAATAGACTCTTGAAAGATCTTTTTAGTGGTATCGCGAAATGGAAGTGTGCGAAAAATTATAAAATCATTAACGTTTGCAAAGGCGTACCCACGATTGGTGCCCTACAAAAATAGCGTTGGCGGACGTCGCTTATTGGTTGATCGGTATATCGATCGATGACTGTTCACCATGCTGCACGCTAGATGGCGCTACGTTCCCGAACAGCCAATATAGAAAATAAAATGATCGAAACAATTTAATTGCCAAAACAAAAAGAATTCATGATAAAAATGATACAAATAGTCATTATAAAAAGTAAATAAAAAAATCTCAAAAATTACCAAAAATCATAGATTTTCACTTTCTACGATCCTGACATACATCCCTCGATTCTTCAATCTTCATCAGACCTTTCATACAAGCTCGTCGGTAAAGGGTATTTTTGACCTGGCAACTTTTCAGGCCATTTTCTATGGGATCCCTGAAAGTTCGCCTCGGTCTGCTTTTACCACCTTGTCCATGCACATTTGTCAAACTTCTTTCGTCCATCCTCTTCATGTCCAAACTATCTAAGCATCCATTTTTCTATCCTTGTCACTACATATATATTCTTCGAAACCACACCGCTCTCTTATCACATTACTCCTTATATTACTGTCTCTCCAGCTATCCTCTTCTTAAAGCTCTCATTTCCACTTCGTTAATTACTTTTCGTGCTTCTACCAAACCCTAGATTCGCTTCCATACCTTACAAAATATAACCCCTTATTCAACAAAATAAAGATGTCTTTGCTCTAAGTTTGTAGTTTAAATTATTCAACTCGTGGATTTCAGGATCCCGTAACGATATCGTACAACTAGGGACGCGACGTCGAAACCTAAAGTATCGATACCTTCTTGGTATCAAAATAAATACCTAATGAGTGATGATATCGAAACTAAAGTATCAATATTAGTAAATATAGGCTGAGATATTTAAATGCCGACCGAAAAAAGAAATGAGGATTCTCTCTTTTTGTAATAAACTCGAATGAATTCATCATCAAATAAATTATCTCTTTATGAAAAAAAAACTAACATTACCAAGTAGGACCTGAATAATTTAAAAAAATTCACACTCCATCAGTACAATCACCACGCTTGTAAGATTACACGATAACGCCGCACAGAAGATGCTTCACTTCAGTCACGCTCCGCCTTCCGTATATTAATTATAAAAATGCAATAAATATTTGCAATTGCATTAAAAAGCACGTGTGCAATTCACACGTGGTAGAAGTGAAACCTTCAAAAATAAAACGTACACGTATACAAAATATCACGGTTGTTGTTATGCCTTCTCTCATACTTTGTACTACGCATGCGCACTCAAACATGTATTAACATACGTACATAATGCTTCCTATCCCATTTTCTCCTACGTTAAATCTTATGAATTATGTGTGTGTCTCTTTTTACTGTCTTCATGCTAAAGAAGTTTTCACTTCAAAAAGTCAGACAACAAGTTTCTTGATTGATTGATTCGATAATTGATTCAAAGTACTCAAATCAGTACTGAGTATCGATATTTTAAATACTATACTTTGTCCAATGTAGGATGATACTTTTGACAGTTGACACCTATGTAGAGGGTATAAAGTTGCTATTGCAATGTCAAGCCAAACATAAGGAAACAAACGCAACCTTAGTACGTAGCAATAAGGAAGTGACACCTGTCAAAAGTCCTACATTGGACAAAGTATACTATCGAAATAAAAAATAGTGAAGTGAGTAAAGTATCGGATTCAATATCGTATCTCATACAATCGATGTCGTACAACCCCATTTTATTATTCTAGCATAAACGGTTTCGTATTGAAGGATAGTCGACGTACCAAGTTATTAAGTAAATATTTACTTCCATTGTTTTGGGTGAAGCCACGGATAATATATAAACTAGGTTAACTTAGGTTTGGATAAAGTTAAATTAAATGCATATAATATTAGATATATGAACAGTCTTCTTCTATGGTTTCTTTTTAAGAAGCAATAGGGTATTTGACAGATTTTCGTAAAGTACTTCAAAATGTTCTAAAGTCGCTAAAGATACGCTTGACAAATCTTTTTCTTATATTAAGAGCCATTTTAATAACAAAAAGATAGTTTTAATAATTACATTTTGTATTTCCCTCTGAAACGCTAGGTCACGTGACAAATCAAAGGCGTGACGTCACGATGTAATAGTCTTCATGTAAACAATACGTGAGAGATTAGTTTTTCGTTCATGATTCTTTAAAAAATGGCTTCAAATTCCTATAGAATGTGTGCTGTTCCTTTGTGTGAAAATACAAGTATCAAAAGCCCTTCTAAATTATTTATCCACGTGCCACAATCGCAAAATCTTCGTGTAAAGTGGCTGCAGTTAGCACGGCGTGATCCGACCAGTGTATCACCCAAATCTTCAATTTATTTTTGCGAGGATCATTTTGATGTAAGTAGTATTACTTGAATATATCTATAAATATTGATAATTTACGTTTGTTAAAACTGTAACTACTTAAAGGTACCTACGGTACTCTAGTAAAATTTTGAGGTTAAAGCAAAGTTGTTTATTTACCAATGTTATTATTTTGTGTTTAAACGCACTCATTTCCTGTTTAACACTGATTTGTCTCTATTACAGCTGCCCAAAGACATGGAAAACTACATGGAGTACAATATTATGGGTTCGGAATGACAATGACATGACAAGACATTTTATTTATTACATCGTGACGTCACGTGCTCTGATTGAGACGTTTCGTCTAAATGATGCACAGATTCAAAAACTCTAATTATTATTTAAGAAAATAAAATATTTAATATTTTTTATTTGTAATTATAGTCAAATATTATTAATAAGGACCTTAAATTCTATAGTGTTCAATACAATATTTATTTATTTGTTAACTATGTCAAATACCACTTAAACAAGAATAGGTAGGTAATTAATAAACAACATTTCGCACATAGATGCTATAACGTCACATATGTAAATGGTATAATACTAGCTGACCCGGTAACGCGTTGCTATGGTAACGTTAATTGATACAATGGAAAAAGAGCGGGAAAAAAGAGCGGACAGACAAACACAAACAACAAATTTGTGTTCTTAGAGTACTTCAAGTCAACTTCGAACTTCATTTTAAAGTAATGCAAACAAAGTAATGAGATAGATTAGGTGTAATTTCTCATACTCAGTTCAATTTTGACAAAAAATTGTGACATTATAGCACCGTGTGTGCGATATATTTTACCTATATTTGACCTCCCCCCCCCCCAAATTCACCCCGAATGACAAAATAATAAATATTTCAATATTTGTTTTCGTATTAATTTTTCTAATAAACAAACATGTATGGATTAGAAATGTCGACAAATATTAACACCGACAAACTTATTGACAAAACATGGACGTTACAACAGTCATATATTTTGATTGGTTCATAATATCTTTTATTTTTTGTGTTTTCTGTCAGTACATTGTTTATGCTTCGGAGAGATAAAAACCAATATCCTTGTCATGTGAGAGACAATTTAGACGCCACGCTTCTCTCGGCGATGTTTCATCACACACCAATTTGTTGCTAAAATTAGATCTGTTATTTCCCGAAAACATTTTGACAGGCCCGAGGGATAGTTTTCCACGGTTAATTGAATATAAATGGCTTACCTCTTAAATAAATAGGCATTAATATAAATAAATAGCTGACCCGGCCACGCGTTGCTGTGTTATAAATTAAAATAAAATCTATCATAGGATAGGTTTTATAGATCCTATATTATAGATAGGTTAGGATATAGATCCTGTCGCAACAAATCTAGCAAAATGAAAAAAAAATCATCTAAGTCAGTAGTTTTGGAGTTCATCGTGGTCCATCACAGAGATTGGGATTTTTTATAATATACTAGCTGAACCAACCACGCGTTGCTGTGTTATAAATTAAAATAAAACCTATCCTATCTTTTAAGTTAGATCAAATAACAGATAGTTACGAAGTTTGATCAAAATCGGTTAAGTAGTTCAGGAGTCCATCGCGGACAAACAACGTGACACTTATTTTATATATATTAAGATAAAACAATATATACAATATTTACATGAATTAAAAACATCTTATGACTTCTGGGACAATTGTACACATAGTAAAGCATGCTTAACGAATCTGGTTATGGAATGCAATCAATCCTTAGGTATAGTAAAAAAGTTTTATAATAATTCCGACTTATAAAAAATTAAGTATTTCTTCATTCAAGCTTATATGTGCCAGATTTTTTGTGGCGATATATTATGGCGTAGTTTTCATTTGTAGCGTCCATCTTGCTACATAGGCCTCCTCTCTGCTTTTTCACTGGTCTCCTGCTACGTGTATTCAATTGGTGCCGGATATTATCCGACCATCCCTTAGGCGGTGTTCCTCTGCTGCGGGGAAGCGTTTCCAGTAGTCTTCATCCATTAACAGTCGTTGTTTCTGGCAGTTTTCTACTTTTTGCGCTCAGTTTCTTCAACTGACGTGGTTCATAGTAGTTTTTTGTGTGATCCACTCATTCCTTTTACGTTTCTTGATGCTGATACCAAGCAAAGTCAATTACTGTTGCAAAGCCCTCCGTGCGACATAATGTTTCTCGCGCAGACTTTTCCGTCAAGATCCTCGCCATAAGTGAAGACAGGCAAAACACAGATTAAAGAAACTCGTTTTAAGATGCTGAGATATTTTGTGAAACTATTCATTTGTGTTATTGGCTCCTTTGTGGTCAATTGTATGTGTGCTAATTTTGTAATCCGTACCGTTAAAGAGTGGAACTCTTTGCCTGAGTCTGTGTTTTCTGATAAATACAATTTAGGGGTCTTCAAGTCACGAGTGAATAGATATCTTCTAGGCAGGCACGCTAAATCCTCGCTCGTCGTTTACCATCAGGCGAGATAGCGCTTAAGCGCTTACCTATTCGCGATAAAAAAATGAATAAAATAAAGCTACCTAGCGTAGTATACTAAAGCTAATCAGGATTGCCAAGAAAGGAAAGACTTATATTTTCCAATTTTTTAAAACCACATCCGCAATGTAGCAATAGATTGCGTATGTGGTTTTAACACACACATACTCCTGTTTTACGGGAAAAACAATAATTGTCTTGCCTTTAATATCGTGATAAATCGGACGTTTATGTTTGTGTGTTTTTCAGTGTGTATGCGTGAGTGCGTGTTCGTGTGTGGGGGCTTAGTAGTAACAATCACGGTAAGATGCTTACAGGATTTACGTAACTTCTTTAAGAAACTCTGTAGGATAGTGTAATTGACGTGTGTTTTGTGTGTCCTCGTCAGAGAAAATCTAATCAACCTTACTCTTCCAAGCATCCAACGTTACTCCGCATTGGATGCAGGTAGACAGTAATTCACTTATGCAAATGCAACAGAAAGAATTTAAATTTTGGTGTTATATATTTGCTGTTGCAACTTTTTTGTTTGATCAATCAATTAATTTTGTAATAAAATCCATTTAAATTTAATATATTTTTTCATTGTTGTTAACTCAACTTAATTTATTTTTTATTTAATTTTAGTTTTTATAATTATTATGTTTTAATATAAATGTAAGACTTGTTGAAACATGGTGTTCGCACTTATGTTTGAAGTTGCAGCCTACCATATTGTTTTGTTCTTGTGATGTGTATGTTCTTGCTGTAAATCTGTTTTGTGTAAAAAATAAATAAATAAAAAAAAACATAAAACATATGAAAATATTTTTTTTATGGCAACCTCCGTGATGGTGGATTTTCATGGTGACGTTACTCCGTGGTATAAAAACAGACTTTTCAATATTGTCTTGGATCTGGGTGTTTATATAGGTGTTTGGGTGTATAGTTTTGAATAAATACTACCTATACATAATACCTTTACATGTATCGAACGATCGATAAAAAATATATTAAATTGTCGTAGTTTGGAAGTAAAAAAATATTCATGTTGACTCGTAGACGTTTGTTTCTTGAGTACCAAGTTCACACGATACAATAAAATGGTAATTTACACCAGATCATTTATTTCATATAAATACATGTAAGCATGACCAACGTAAAGACGAAGGATAACTTTCAGAGACCAAATAGAAGATGTCATTAAAACAAGGCCAGGTCAAAAGCACCGTTAACCACATGTATGAAAGGTCTGATGACAGTTGAAGAAGCGAAAGATGTAAGACAAGATCATGGAAAGTGAAAATCTGTGAACTCTGGCAACCCTTACTGGGAAAAGGCGTTACTATATGCAAAGTGGCATAGTTCAAGCGCATAATATTTTCGCGCATTATAAATTACCAATTTTACGTCTAAAATGCATATACTTCAAAAAAATAGCTTTGTTATTATATTAATTGCTTTTAAGGCAATCACTTGGTAGATTTTTATATTTAAACAATTATATCTTTTGCTTTCAAAATCTAGAGTGTTATTGTTTTAATTTATTTAAAGCTGCGAATTGACAATCAGTTTTTTGCATCACTTGAACTGACGTCCATCCAAAATTTCATCGTGAGTGTCGAATCATCACTCCAGAGTTTTAATTGACGACGCGCCACGTATTTCCGAGACTATCATAAATCCAACTTAGCGCGTCGCGCCAATCTGATCGTGAGTACATGATCGTCAATCCAACACAAACATGTAGTACAATTCCTAACAGACCGGCCGATCGAAAACTGAAGAGCCGGAGTGACGCCAGTGACTGCGGAAATCGAGTTGGCCTGAAACCATTTGGAGTGACGCCACAGTTTAACGTCTGGACTGACGCGAAAAACTGATCGTCAATGCCCACTTTAAGTTTAAGAGCGACATTATTCGATCTATTGATAAGTTTAAACAAGATTAATTTGAATAACCTTTTATTCCACCATATACTTATACAATACGTAACGCAAAAAATTTTTACACTGGTATAAAAATAACGAAGCCTTTTCAATTTCTCTCGTTACACAGAATGTTATTTAAAAAGTATTTTGGGAAAGCACGTGCCGTCCAATTCGGTAATACCTCGAAGATAGGCACGTGTCAAATTAGCTGTTTTCTGACAAACAAATCGTTGAAACTGAAATAATTTTTTATGCGAAACGCCTCGAATTGAGATTCTTTCAGGCTCTTGAAATGCGGTTAGAATCGTTTCGCGAATAAACCATTGAAATTATATAAAAATACGCTTAAAATAAGCTGTTTTGAATTGTCCAAAATTTTTACCTACAACCCATTCATGACGTCTTTCAACTGAGAAGATGAATGGGCGCTACAAATTCGTCAGCTTTAACAGAAGTAATGAGATTTTGTCCCTTAGCTAACAACACCGCATAAGTCATAAGTATATTATAATAAGTAAATTATATATACTTTAGTTAAAATTCCGCCGATTTTTTCGTCTCCTGTTAAGTTAGTAAAAATGACTTATGCGGTGTTGTTAGCTAATGGACAACATTACATGATCCACAAAAAACAATATTATTCTGTTATCAAAGTAATAGAAGTTTTATGGTTTAATTACATCGTTGATTACAAAAAAGTCAGTATTGAATAAATCTTAATAGTATATATTTTTTTGTTCAGAAACATGGTAGAATATAAAAATAAAGCATGTTGTGCCAGTTCCTGGGTTCGAGTCCCGGAAGGGGCAAATGTTTGTGTGATGAACACAAGCATTAGTTCCTGAGTCATGGGTATTTATATACATTTCTATATATATCTATGTATCATATATGTATGTCTATCCGATACCCTAGTATCCATAGCACAAGCTTTACACTGCTTACTTTGGGCTAGTAGGCAAATTGGTGTGTATGTAAGAAATATTATCAATCAATTTAATTTACTGAAGAAACAAAGTCTTACTGTTTACTGTTACTAACAATCAAACTTAAAGCTAGGTTAGTATATATTTTTATTTATTTTATGAAATCAAATTGCCAAAATCAAAATATTAAAATTAAATTATCAAAAATTAATTATTAAAATATTACGACAGTATTTACAATTCGTATTAAAAATATAAGCTCGTTATTCAATGCGTTTAAACTGAGAGAAGAAACAGTAGCGATTTCAGTTTGATTTTGCATGTATATTTTATTTTATTAAGAGACTAATTAAGTAAATTTTTTTAATTGTCATAGGACTTATGATTAAGTTGTGATAAATTGTTTTTATATTGTTTTTATTAAACATTGTATAGTCCTCTTTTATAAAATATTTTATCTATATTAAATAGGCACGCACTTGACCACTATCTCGACGCGACGATACGATCTATGTGACGCGCTTGCCTAGAAGATATTCACTCGTGATTTGAAGACCCCTTAATTGTGTGTCAGGAAACACAAGACTCAGGCAAAGAGTTCCACTCCTTAGCGGTACAGATCACAAAATTGGAACCAAAACTCTTTGGTATGTCAACCATAGGTATAATAGCGCCTATTTTTAAGTCTGGTATTTCATTTCCATGTCATTTGGTATCTCGCATAAGTTCTTTATTATAGCTGTCAACTTTAGTGATAAATCGTGTTTGTCGAATGAGTTTCATCGACAACGAGGATTAATACAATTATCGCTCATCATCACAAATCCATTCCGTCCGTTTTATTAAATCGCCGTGAAACACAGCGCGGCCGCCATTTTGCTGTCGAATAATGCATTTCCCGCCACGCGAGTGGTTTTCATCATTCTTTTGTAATTATTTTATTCGAAATCTGTTTTTAAAAAAGAATTTTAAATGTAATTCAAATGATTGACGTATTAAATGGCGTGTTCCTAGCGTAGAATCAGTTTTTGACGTGATAACGTCTTATAAATTGGTTGCGGCTGGGAGTCACTTATGAAAAAGTGTAACGCTCGGTAACGTTACGATGAGTCACCGAACGAGAGAGAGGCCCGCCGAATGCCTTGCGTCTCTCTCCCACTCAACTATGATCGGTCTGCCGCGCGCATTGTGCAATTTAATTATATTCATATCAATAAATATTCTACCGAGAAAAAGACGTTGTCACGTAAAATCTTCGCCCGTAAAACCGACTTTACAGGCAAAAAAAAAAAAAAAAAAAAAAAAACCGACTTTTTATTTAAGGTTTTTTTTCTTAACTTAATATGTATGTAATCATTTTAAATATATTTAAATACGGTAACGTAAGATGGACAAAATTTGGTATCAATTAAAATACTAGAAGCAACATTAACCTTGATCTTTATCTTAGTCATCCTGTGATCACGTGATCACGAAACGTCAGGATTAAATATAAAATAAAATATGCGCAAAATCCGTAAAAATGTTAAATCATTATAATAGAAAAGAGATAAGAAGAGAAGAAATAAGATCGCATTGAAAATGCATAAAATATAGAAAAATCCGTAAAAAAGTGTTTTATTCAAAAGGTCATTACTCAATTTGGACTAGATATACAGCACCTTAAAAACTATAATGATCGAACTCAGAATTACTATGTAGTTATTCTATCTATATTCAAAGTACCTCTTTCATTACTAATGTAAATGGATATATTTTTAATTCGTCATGAAAAGGTAAAACTTAATTTAATTATAAGCAATGGTCTGTAAGACAAAGTAAAACCGATGCACAAATCCACAGAATATTTTACAAATCTTTTGTAATTTCCAGGAACTAAAACAAGTTAGGTCATATCAAGTGTCTATAAATTCTGTTGTAATTTTAGCAATTTTGTTCTATGGCAACACTGTGGCTTCGTAATTGTCCCGCTAGTCGCATCTTGAAATTCGTGTTTCCCGCCTCCGTACGTGAAGTTATAGTATACACTTTCCCTTATCGCATTTAAATAATGGCTATTCGCGGCCGTTTAATGTGAAGAGAGAACATCCAGCTTGATTGCAATTTAATTAGCAGTTGATTAAAAGTAATCGTAAATGCTTTATTTGAGCAAATAATAATTGCTGATAATATTCGATTGACTGGTGTTAAAATTATAGGTGTATTTATACAGTTTAACGAAGGCGATATAATTATTTCTGCACGTCCCACAACAAAAAAAGCATGTGTGCAATTCAAACGTGGTAGAAGTGAAACCTTCAAAAATAATACGTATACGTATACAAAATACCACGGTTGTTGGGATGCCTTCTCTCAAGCTTTGTACTACGCATGCGCACACAAGCACTTATTAACACACCTACATAATGCTCTCTATCTCATTTTCTCCTACTTTAAATCTTATGAATTTATTTATCTGTCTCTTTTTACTGTCGCTTTTTCGTTTCAATGCTATTTTAATTTTCTCTCGTAAAAAAGACTGAATCCCGTGTTTTTGATGATAGTAACCCTTAAGTGGCTGGTGGCAACCCTAACTACACCCGTCGTAGAATTAACTAGTAGTAGAATTTTTATTATTATGCCTTATAAAATGTTTGATATATATCTCTTATATTTAGAGAAAAAAATATTATTTTAATAAAACAACTTTTTTACGGATTTTGCGCAAATTTATTTTATATTTAATCCTGACGTTTTGACTCCTTTACAGGAGTCGTGATCACAAGATAACTAAGACAATGGTCATCATATATTTTCTACTACTTTAACAATATTTTAATCAGGCACGTTCCTAACGATAAAATTTTTATATAAATCACATTGTTTTATTTTGCATTTCATTGATTATAAAATTCTCACTACGATCACATTGTATACCTCTGAGTCTACCACCAGTTCGGAAATTGGGAGGCTTGCAAGAAGAACTGGCGGAAGAAGCGGGGGCAGGGGGGACCGACCTCCATCTTACTTTTATTTGCAAAAAGAGCTAACTACATTGCTTGCAATGTCTGTCTTTATCATTTCCTTTATAAATATGATATACAGAAAAACAGCCAAATGTATTTTTAGTATAGTTTTGATTTTTATGCAATCGTTTGATAATGCCTATTAAAAACAGAGAAACTTAAAATAGTTTTTATTTAAAGTTATACACCTAGTGACTGTACTGCAGCTCGTTTAATCCAATATAGCTGGACACTGATAGCGAAGCGAGTAACGGAATTACAGCCAATGCCCGTGATTGCCGGATAGTCCAACTTATGCAGATTGGAAGTTCTGTAATCGTTTCGCGGACAATTACTATTTTACAAGATTTTTATCACTTGATTTGTTGGCTGTTGATCAGAATGTTTAGGTGGATTTATTGCGTTGTATAATAAGATGCCACACCATGTAACGGAACTACCTTTAGAGAAAGGGGGAGGGTCAATAAGGCGGGTATTCGGCCTTTTGATTTTTGACCTAAAAATTCCAAAAAAATTTTCTTTGTTTTCTATATGGACTAACGAATCGATTAGAGGGTTTTCCCCCCTCCCCCTCCCACCCCCCAATAGCAAAATAATCATATATAAAAACCCGCCTTATTGACCCTTCTCCTTTAAACATAATGTGGCTTAACCCTTATGGCTTAAACTATTACAGAATTGACGATTGTTTGAAATTAGTTAGTTCCACTCCTTAGCGGTACGTATCACATAATTGGAACCAAAACGCTTAGTGCGACTCTTCGGTATATAAACCATAAAATGGTAGCGCCTATTTCGCTATTTAAATATATTTATTTAAAAAATGGGGTCGACGGAACATGCTTGTGCAATTCTGCTGCACACTCTCCGAAATGTATCCTATAAAAAACTAATAGGTTAGCTACCTTTCTATGCTTTGCTTTTGAGCTTTATAGTAGATCTTTCTTAATTTCCAGAAAAAATCGACTCGGGTCACAAGTGAAGGTCCCGCCTGAGAATTCACTTGTGACCCGAGTCGATTTTTTCTAGTATTTTTCTATTATAATAATTTATCTTATAAGATCGCATTGAAAATGCATAAAATATATAAAAATTATAAAACTCCTTTAAGTCAGCTGGCTGATTATGAATTATCTTATTTATTTGAATACAGTTTTTACCTGCGAGTGTTTGTTACATTTGGTCTAATTTTATGCTAAAAAAGTCGTTTTATGTTAGTATTAATCAAAATCAATAAATCTTTAATAGACTTCACGATGGCAATTATATACATAATGTATTTTTATACCTAGAACGTCTACACTTTTTTGTATGTGAACATTCAGTGATGTATTCTAGATTTTGTTCCACAAATATACAAAAGTCTCTTATCTTCATACTTGGAATAAGTTAGTGATGATTGTCACAGCATACTCTGTGCTGTGATATTAAAAATATAAACGTCATTGTATTTTGACATCTCTCTCTCTCAATAAAGAAGCCTTGCTGATTAACAAGTGTTTGATTTATATCTATAAAATGTGAACCTAAATATGGTGTCAGGTGTAATATATCACGACAAATTAATTTAAAAGAGATTCTCCAACAGAATAAATATAAAACGTGACAAAAAAGTAAGAATATGGACAAGTTTTCTTTGGATTTTGATTTCAATGCGATAGACGTAAAGAAGGAATGGACAAAATGGTTACAAGCTTTTACAATATATTTAAAGGCAACAAAAAAACACGGTGAGCCTGAAGACATCAAGATTGCTATATTACTACACCAATTGGGCTCAAAAGGAATTGAAATATACAACACATTTGAGAAAACCAAAGAAAAAGTTGAAACTTTAGATGACGTCATTGAAAAATTTAATAACCACTTCAAACCAAAAATAAACATTTTATATGAAAGATACAAATTCAATAAACTAGCACTGAGTGACGGCCAACCATTACCAGAGTTTATAACAGCGTTGAAAATTCAGGCACAGTATTGTGAATTCACTGACATGAACAACATGGTTAGAGACCAAATATTACTTTATATTAAAGAAGAAACATTACTGCACAGGTTATTAGATGAAGGGAATGATTTAACCTTAGAAAGAATGATTGAAATAATTAAATTAAATGAGGAACGTAACAAAGAAATTAAAGATATAAAAAATAAGCATGAAGTTGAAGCTGAAATAAATATAATAAAAAATGAGAAGAAATTTAATAATAAGAGAAACGATAATACAGATTATAATAATAGTAATAACATATACAAATGTAAAAAATGTGGAACTTCACATAGAAGAGCAGAATGTCCGGCATATGGCAAGCAGTGCACCATTTGCAGGAGGCTGAATCATTTCAGTGTTGGCTGTTTTATGAAGAACCGAAGGGAGTCAGGTAATAAACATTTTTGTAATAAACAGAACATTAATAGAAGGGTAAATTTTATTAATAATGATAGTGATTCAGAATCAAATTCTTCTCTAGATCTGTTTGTTCATTCAATAGACTCATGTAAAAGAGACTGGTACATAATTGGTGAAATACATAATTTGGAAATAAATTTTAAAATAGATAGTGGAAGCCAAGTTAACATTTTGCCTTATCATCTGTTGAACAAATTAAATAATAAGAATAATTTAAAAATTAAATGTACAAATCTGAAAGTAACTGCATATAATGGTATTTCTTTACAGATCATAGGCAAGATATCATTAGAAGTTAAGTTTCATCATCTTAAAGATAATATAGAATTTTTAATAATTGACACAAAAGATAAGGCAATATTGGGGCTACAAACTTCAGAAAAATTAAATTTAATTAAAAGAATCAACACTTTAAATTGTAATTATGATTACATAAATGTTAGATTTAATACTAAGCAAGAAATATTAAATAAATATGAAAAAGTTTTTCATGGATTAGGCAATTTTCCTGGGCAACCTTATTCTTTGCAGTTAAAACATAATGCTGTACCTGTTACTTATAATGCTTGTAGAATTCCAAAGAGTCTTACATCTAAACTCAAATTAACTTTAAATAATTTAGAAAGTCAAGGAGTAATAAAAAAGGTGGATGATCCGTCAGAATGGTTGCATCCTCTAGTAATAGTAGAAAAGCCTAATGGAAATCTAAGACTATGTTTAGATCCCAAATATTTGAATGAACAACTCTTAGATGATAAGTATCATATTCCAAGTCAGGATGAAATATTATCTGAACTCAAAGGTAAAAAATTATTTTCTATTTTAGATTTGAAAGAATCTTTTCATCAGATCAGAATAAGCAATGAGTCCTCTAAATTATGTAGTTTCAACACACCTTTTGGTCGTTATTCTTACACTAGACTTCCCTATGGTATAAAGCCAGCATCTGAGATATTTCAAAAGAAAAATATAGAAGTTTTTGGGCACATAAAAGGCATAAAAATATATATCGATGACATATACATAATGGCTTCTACAAAGCAAGAACATGACTTCATATTAAAACAAGTTTTAGATACTGCATTAAAAAATAACATTACTTTTAATATCAGTAAATTTCAATTTTGTCTCTCAGAAATAAGAATTCTAGGTCACATAGTAACAGAGAGTGGAATAAAAATCGATCCTAATAGAATACATGCTATAATGAAGATGCCAGAACCTAATAATAAAAAATCTTTACAAAGGTTTTTGGGCATATTAAAATATCTAAACAAATTCATACCTAACCTTTCTCAAATGTCTGCTCCACTGCGAGAGTTAATAAAGGATAATGTTAAATGGATATGGACAAGTGAACATAAAAATTGCATTAATAAACTAAAAACATTATTAACTTCAGCTCCAATTTTATCTCATTATAATGAAAATGATGATCTCATTGTACAGACTGATGCAAGTGAAGGAGGTATAGGTTGTGTTCTACTCCAGAATAATAAACCAATTGCGTTTTCATCAAGGTCATTAACTCAAACTGAAAAAAGGATGGCCATAATAGAAAAAGAACTGTTAGCCATTGTTTATGCGATGGAACATTTCCATTACTATACTTATGGACGTCATGTAACCATTCAGACAGATCACAAACCTTTAATTAATATAAGTAAATGTAACATAGATAAAGTTCCAAGTAGATTACAAAGAATGTTGTTAAAACTAATGAAATACAATTACATCATCACTTACCTTCCAGGAAAAGATATGCTTATCGCTGATGCTTTATCCCGTGCATTCTTAATAGATAATGTGAAAGATGATGTTGAACTTCAGTATACCATACACTCTATAACTAGTTCAGTAATGACACAAGAAAGAAAATTAAATTTGATTAACGAAACTAAAAATGATCCTGTTTTAAGTAAAGTAATAGAATACTTAAGTAATAATAAATGGCCCTCAAGTATTGAATCTAACATAAAACCTTATTTTCAAATTAGATGTCATTTATCCTACAGTCAAAAAATTTTAATGTATGGTGATAAAATTATAATTCCATTTAGCTTAAGAAAATTATTTTTAGAAAATTTGCATAGAGGTCACATTGGAATAGAAAAGACATGTAAAAAAGCTAGAAAATATTTATATTGGCCTAATATGGCAAAACATATAACTGAATACATTAATAACTGTAATACATGTTTAAAATTAAGACCAAAAAATTGTAAACAGCCCATGATTAACATGCCAATACCATCTCGTCCATGGTCACACATTGCTACTGATATCATGGAGTATAAAGGAAAATTCTACCTAGTTGTCATAGATTATTTCTCAAGATGGATAGAAATGTGTGAATTGCACTCAAAATCTATAACTAATATAATAAAGATATTCAATATAATTTTTTCTACACATGGATATCCTGAAAAAATAATATGTGACAACAATCCATACAATAGTTATGAATTTAAAAAATATTTACAAGAAATTGATGTTGATTTAGTTACAAGCAGTCCACATTATCCTAAAGGCCATAGTCTTGCTGAAGTGGCTGTAAAAATATGTAAAAATATTCTTAAAAAATCAGAAGGTAGTAATGTAGATCCTTATTTGTTATTATTTGAGCATAGAAATACAATGTTAACTGATTTAGACTATTCACCAGCTCAATTACTGTTTGGTAGAAACCTAAAAGATAAGATAATATTTCTAGAAAGTCATTTAATGCCAGTAAAGTTAGATTATAGTGAAATAAAAAATAAAATAAAACAAAATCAATGTAAACAAAAATTTTATTATGACAAAAATTGTAAGACATTAAAAGATATAAAAGAAAAAGATAATATTATGTTTAGACTTAATAATAAGTGGAAACATGGAAATGTATACTTACCAGCTCATACTCCAAGATCATGGTGGTTAGAATCTAATGAAGGAAAATTGTATAGACGTAATAGACAAGACATAGTGGCTTTGTCTAACAATTGTAATGCAGAAGAAATATGTCAAAGTAATACTAATTATGAGCCTCCTAAGTTAAGAAATAGAAATATGATTAAAAAACCTATGAGATACATGGATTAAAATATGATAATAACTTTACTATTGTAAGTAGTTGAAACAATTAGCCTAAAGGTATGGGTAGGTACTTATTATAAATTAATGAAGTACTATGTAAAGTCGCTATCATTTACTTTGTGTTATAGCTTGAAATAATTTTAGTTATGATATTCTGTTAGCTAAATAATAAACCAAGATGAATGGTTAAAATTATTTAACATACTTTGTGATTACTTCATTACATAACTTAGTACTATAATTAAGTATATAGTTAAATTTATGTAAACTAATTAATAATTTGTTTTATATAAAAAAGGAAAGATGTCACAGCATACTCTGTGCTGTGATATTAAAAATATAAACGTCATTGTATTTTGACATCTCTCTCTCTCAATAAAGAAGCCTTGCTGATTAACAAGTGTTTGATTTAAATCTATAAAATGTGAACCTAAATAATGATGAAAAAAAAATGGTTGTCTGTAAAGTCAGTTTACGGACTATAGTTTTACGTGATAGCGTCATAAGAAACCATTGATGAAAACTTGCATACTTTTATGAATTGAATTGAATTATTATCACTGAATTATCATTATTTTGTATAATACAAAGAAGGAGTTAATTGAAAATTATTTTTGCAATAAATTAACATTAATTTGTTGTAATAAATAATGGAAACCACTTTAAATTTTCACTTCATGAAGTGGAAGAGAGGTAGATGCGCCACAAGTCGAACGCTTAGGCCGATCATGCCTCTCTATCGCTTGTTCCGCGCTCTCGCTTGCACGCTCGGCTCAGGCGGAACGTTACACTTTTTCGTACGTGCAGCCCGCGTTCATCGATTTATAAGACGTTATCACGTCAACAACATAATGAGTTTTTTTGTACAAATAATGTATTTTTAGGTAAGTCTACACTTTGTGTATAAACATTTAATGAAGTACTATAGAATTTGTTCCACAAATATACAAAAGTCTCTTATCTACATACTTGGACTAGGATGGTAGTGATAAATATATAAAAAAAAACATAATGAGTAAAAAACAAAATCCTTCTTGGTAGCAAGTTCAAGTTCTAATCGTGAACGAAAGCTTTCATTTACCGATGTTGTTTTATAAAAAGTTGTTTTAAAGTAATAACTGTAGGGTAATCTCGGAACAACAATGCGGCGGAACAATAACGCTAATCCGCCATTGTGTACTGCGTTCCGTTGTTCCGTTATGGAACGCAAGCCATAAGTGGACGGCGATTTTGTTTATAAGTCTTCATTCTCACTTTAGGTGTTAATATTTATAGTAATTGTTATTAATAAGCTTTAATATATCATTATGCAATCATAAAATAATTCTTACCAAATTATTATGCTTAAAAATGTATACTAAATTAATATTATGCGGAACTATTATTGGGATAATTAAAAGCATGCCATGATACTCGTATATCATCACTACATAGTATAAAACAAAGTCGCTTCCTGCTGTCTGTCCTTATGTATGCTTAGATCTTTAAAACTACGCAACGGATTTTGATGCGATTTTTTTTATAGATAGAGTGATTTGAGATAAAGGTTTGTCTGTATAATACATGCATAATATAGTAAAGAAACACTGTTAATTTTAGAGCTTTCTAATGTGATGTCGTAAAACACTCATTTAATTGCGCTTACATTGCAAACGCTGGCTGAACCCTAAGAGATAGATCAAAATCATGTACTACAGTATTGTACACCTTAAAAAGGTCTAAAAAAAAGTCCGTGATAGTATTTGTCTATATCTTAGGTATAACCCACAATAACAATTTTTTATCTTTTACTTTTTACGAGAAATAATGGCTTATTTACGAAGCGATTTTAAACAATACAGCATTAATCTTTTCCAATTAAGTACCTTAAATACTTGTTGCATTTAATATATATCAACATGGCTCTTTTCAAAATGCAGGGACAAAAAAAATACAATAACCGAACCACAGCAACGCGTGGCCTGGTCAGATAGTAACATATAATTTTATACGGATAAATACGGAATAGTCTGTCTTTCTGGCAATTTCATTGTTACTAGCTTATTAAGTGGTGTTGCCGTTGTAATTAACTAAAAAAAGAAAAAAAAAGAAAATTATTAGTGTCCACGTTTTTATTAGTTCTGGGTAAACAGGTCACATTTTAGGCCGGTGGGTTGTGGATACTAATTCAGGCTTTTAAAAACGCAAATCAAAGTAGGATTTATAATGTGCACAGCAAAGGAACTGCCTCCCAGCATCTGAATTTTCGAGTACTTAAAACCCGTCCATTTTAAAAACCAGGGTGAATAGGCACCTTAGCTCGTTCCATCGTGGATTCTGTCTTGGCCCTCAGGCTTGATTGGGATGAAGAGCGAACCAATTCTAAATAAATAAATAAAAAAAAATCTAACACTGAGCTTTTGACGCACATGCAGTTAGAAATTGCCTAAAAGTATTTTTTCTATCTTTTTAATTGATAATAAAATAAAGTAGTTTTTGTTTTCAATTTGTAATTATTATTTTTAAAATTTGTTGATTAGCGAATCATTAGGCAGAATGACTTGTTTTACTTTGTCCTAGTCTGAGAAACGTCACTTTGACATGAGCAAGACTATACTAGATTGTTAGACAATTTTTTACTTATCTCATAGAGTCATTGACTAAATATTATTCGTTGTTAAGGGCCTAGATTTCAAATATATATGTTTGGGTGTGTGTGTGTGTGTGCGTGCGCGCGCGCGCGCGTGTTTGTGTGTGTGTGTGTGTGTGTGTTCGTGCACGCCCGCGTGTATGTGTGTGTGTATGGGTCACTTCATTTTTACCATATTTAAGATTAAGACTAGAAAAAAGATAATAATAATAATATTTCCTACATTCACACCAGCTAGCCTAGCCCAAAGTAAGCACTGGAAGGCTTGTCTTATAGATACTAGGGTAACAGATTGACTTACATAGAAATTTAATATTTATATAATTATACATACATATGCATGACTCAGATACAAATGCTCGTACCCATTAAACAAACATCTGCCTTAACCGGGACTCAAATCCAGGACCATCGGTGCCAAAGGTAGGATCCCTACCATTGCACCAACCGCTCTTCATACATTTAAATTAATACGTACTTAACAATTTTAATTTATAATCGGTCTCCATGTGTCCCGAGACACAAGACCGCTTCCTGCGCTAATGCGGGCTGCAGACTGCAACGCAATGATAAAGTATCATCTCTCTTTTATGCTTATGTTAATAAAGTCAGCTTATCTGGCGAATAAATGGAACCTTTTGATCTCCAACGCAACCTTTATACGACTAAATCTATTAACTAAAAATTTATTCAGTGAATATCCATTTTATTGACAACTAGTGACCCTGACGTATCCTTGGTTTAAGATAAAAACAACATTACTTCTCTCTTCTTTTTATACGTTGTGGAATAACAATATATCGATATTGTGTCTATATATTGTTACCTATTGTCATATTTTATTGATTGTATTTGAACAAACTATGGCCGCTCCCTTGTGGTAGTACTATTTCACCATCGAGGAACTAAGCTACTTGAGTAAAACTCAAGTTTGGAAATAGACAAAATTTTTAATACTTCTATATTGATACGCTTTATGTATCCGACGACAGGAAACCAAAGCGCGATCTAAAATAGTACAGCGCCATCTATCAGTAGCTGGCATAACTAAACTAAACCTTTACATTATCGCCCACCAAGGACAAATATGAACTTTGTCCTTAAACAATAAAAATATATACAATAACAAAATCGACTATAATACGTACTAGAAACTTAATTAACATTTATATTTTATTATTTGATACATTATTACGATGCAACAGGAAGCATACATAATTTAGAAATGGGACGCTTAAACGTTCCATTCTTTGTTTTTAAAGTAATTACTCTCACTAAGTTGTCTTGCCCGGGATGGATTGCAATCACTCTGCCATATAGCCATCGGCAGGGTGGCAGCCCGTATTCTTTCACCAAAACAATATCGCCCACCTGTGGCTGCGGTTGTTGTGATGACCACTTGTACCGATGCAAAAATTTAGTTAAGTACTCCCGCGACCATATTTTCCAAAAGTCTTGCATTATTTTTTGGGTGTACTGCCATCGCCTTAAAGAACTAACATTGTGAGATTCGTAATTTTGGTCAGGAGGAGTTACAATAGGCTCACCCACAAGAAAGTGACTAGGAGTTAAAACAGTAACATCTTCTGAGTCACCTGCAATAACTGACAGCGGTCTGGAATTAAGACAAGCCTCTACTTGTGCTAGAACCGTTGACATCTCCTCAAATGTCAATGTCGATAGTCCAATTATTCTTTTTAGGTGATATTTAACTGATTTTACCCCTGCTTCCCATAAGCCGCCAAAATTGGGCGATCGAGCAGGGATAAAATGCCAGTTGCAGTCGTTACTAGCTACCGATGCGGCCACTTCTTGTAGCATAGATCCGTTTTTTGTAAGAAAAAGTCTTTTTAACTCGATGGCTGCTCCAGTAAAATTTGTAGCGTTATCGCTCCATATATCCGAGCAGTGACCGCGTCTGGAGACAAACCGCTTAAATGCCTGCAGAAACCCTTGAGAACTGAGATCACTGACCAGTTCTAGATGTATGGCCTTCGTTGCCATACAAACAAAGATGCATATATAACCTTTGTATGATTTATGGCCACGCCCCTTAGCTGTTCGGATCTGTATAGGTCCCGCATAATCTACGCCGCTACATTTGAAGGGACGCGTTGGAGTCACCCTCGCTGCTGGTAACTGTCCCATCAGTTGGGTCTGAGTATTTGCCGCATTTTTCGCGCACGTCACACATTTCCTATAATAAGATCTGACTAGCTGTTTCAATCTCGGGATCCAGTACTTAGCCTGAATGAAGCAAATCATTAGTTGGGGACCTCCATGAAGTGTACGCTCGTGGGCATCAGCCACAATAAAATTGGCTAAATGACATTTTTTGGGTATTAAGATGGGATGTTTCTGATTGTACCTTAAACCAGAATGTTCCAATCTTCCTCCCACTCTTAATATACAGTCACTATCCAACATTGGGTTTAACGATCGGAGTATGCTGTTTTGAGGTAAGTTTCTTTTCTGTTTTATAAGAGAAATCTCGTCTTTAAAATAAAATGCTTGATATTGCTTAATACATGTATTTTGTGCTTCAATTAGTTCTTGCGTGGTTAAGTAGCTTTTGACCCTATTACTAGGTATCAATCTTAAGTTATTTATAAAACGTTTACAGTAAGCAATAACTCTTTTTAACCGCGTGAAAGATGAAAACCTTTCCCATATGTTTTCTTCCAGTACAGCACAATGAGATTTAACCTTTTCTAAATCTGTGGTGACTGCTTTGGGCTTCTCATAATTGATATTTTTATGTCGCAAAAACTCAGGACCGCTAAACCACAAGTTGTTATCAACTAATTCTGCTGGAGATACTCCTCTAGATGCTGCATCCGCCGCATTTTCTTTAGAGCCGATATGCGACCAATTATGAGAATCCAAATTAGATTGAATCTCTGATACCCGGTTTGCTACAAAAACTTTCCATTTACTTGGATGGCTATTGATCCACGCGAGAACTACTGTGGAGTCTGTCCATGCTCGCATGTTACACTTTTCTATACCTAATACTTTAGCTGTTTCTAGCATAAGTCGCGTTAATAAGACAGCACCACATAGCTCCAACCTTGGGATCGAAACTTGCTTCACTGGAGCGACCTTTGTTTTAGCCGTAAGCAGACTGACGTGAATATTCCCACTGGAGTCGATCACACGGATGTAAATAACCGCTGCGTATGCAACCTTGGAGGCATCGCAGAAGCCGTGTAATTCGACTGTATCGCCATTTTTAGTGTGGACCCATCTTGGTATGCTAATCATCTCCAACAGTTTGAGCTCTTTTCGGTAAGTAAGCCATTCATCTAGTATTGTTTTTGGTACGGATTCATCCCAATCGATACCTGCTAACCACAATTTTTGTATTATTATTTTTGATTTTATAATGCTAGGTCCAACCCAGCCCAATGGGTCATAGAAACGCGAAATATCACTTATTATTTTTCTTTTTGTTACAGGTTGTTCCAGCGTCGGGAGATTAACAGCATAGCGGAAGGAGTCGTTACAGCGGTTCCAGACGAGTCCAACTATTTTTAATGTTTCATCTGATTTAATTTTTAAACCTTCTTGATCATCTTTCACTCCCTTTTCCCTTTTCATATCTTCTACTAGTTCTTCACAATTACTTGTCCATTTCATTAACTCAAATCCGCCCTTACCTAATAATTCATTCATTTCCCTAAATATTCTCAACCCTTCTTCTTTATTTTGACATCCTGTTAATAAGTCATCCACGTAATAATCAGTTAACACTCTTTCAGCAGCCATAGGATAGCTACCACCGTCATCAAGAGCCAGTTGTTGTAACGTTTTTATTGCTAGATAAGGTGCAGATGAAGTTCCGAACGTCACCCGCAACATTCTATAGTGTTTTAACTCAGTTTCAAAATTATCTCTCCAAATAATCCTCTGAAAGTCTACATCTGAATCAGAGATCTTCACTTGTCGATACATTTTTGCAATATCGGCAGTGAGACAGATGGGTGGAATACGCCAACGCATGACCAAGTGTCGCAACTCCGGTTGTAACTTAGGTCCTACTAGAAGGTTGTCATTTAGAGACATATTATTTTTTCCTTTGCAAGAAGCATCGTACACTACCCTGACTTTCGTCGTATCTCTGTCTTCTCGCACTAATGCGTGATGAGGTAAGTATATTGCCATTGGATTATCCAACTGTTCCTTTGGCACGAGCTCCATGTGATTAAGATCTATGTATTCTTTGATGACTTCAGAATATTTATCTTTCAGGTATTTATTTTTATTAAGTTTATATTCTAACGCATGAAATCTCTTTTCAGATATCTCCCTGGAATCGACTACACAAGGAGGATCGTTCTTCAAAAGAAGTCTGACAACATACCTGCCATCCTCATCTCTTTTAGTTGTTTTAGCAAATATTTCTTCACATTGCTTTTCCTCATCTGTAAATAATTTCTCTTTATTTCTTTCAGGTTCCGCTTCTAGCTCCCAGAAATTTTTAAGAAGATCATTATCATCTGTACGACAATGCAGAGCATTTATTTTGTATGTCGGTCGTACAACCGCATTTATTTGTCCTGAGAGTATCCACCCTAACGTCGTAGCCTGCGCCAATGGCGCTCCCTCTGGACCCCTTTTTATTCCTTCCAAAAGTATCTGATTATAAACACCTACCCCAAGTAACACATCAATACGACCTGGAGTATGATACTCTGGATCTGCCAATACTAGGCCTTTTAGTTCAATCCATTCTGATGGATCAATCTGACATGTTGGCAATGGAGCCGTTATGGACTTTAAAACAAAGGCTTCTACTTTGATTTTAAAGTTAGAGTCAATTCGTGACTGAAGTTCTAATATAACCATAGCCTTAGAAATTGATTCTTGCTCGCCCAATCCAGATATTTGTCCCACCATTGGAGTTTTTCTCAATCCCAAACGCTGTACAGTAGACTCCGTTATGAAGGAAGATTGCGAGCCCTGGTCAAGTAGGGCTCGAACAGTGTCACAACCTGTTTTCGATCTGACTCTCACTAGTGCAGTTGCTAGAAGAGCCTGATTGTAAACTCTACCTGACGAAAAACAAGATATTGACGTTTTCTCAACCTTGGAACCTGCTGCTTGGTTTGAAGAAGATGCAACCGCTTCTTCTGGCATGTTCTGTTCCTTAACCTCGATGGTCTCAGAAATAGCTTTCCCACTAGGGTGCAAAAGCGAATGATGTTTTCTTTTGCAAACGCGACACCTTAGATTAGTACGGCAAAATTTGGCAAAATGATTGCCACCCAAACAATTAAAGCATACGTTGTTATCCTCTACAAACTTTCTACGAGCATCAACAGTTTCCTTAGCAAAGCCTTTACAAAATGAAAGTGAGTGTGCTTCCGAACAATATAAACATTTAACATTAGTTACATGAAGGGTTTTTATTTTATTTACAGGAAGATAAGAACCACTAGGGACATTCTTTTTTGCTGAGTTGGATCCAGAGTCCAAGAATTCCATAGCGCGATATCTATTCGTTAAAAATTCTTTGAATTTGTCATATGTTGGCAACTCATCTGCTGAGCTGTTATTACTAACGTCAAATTCCCACTGCCGTTTGGTTTCTGGATCTAACTTGAGAGTCAAGATGTGTATAACAATAACATCCCAACTACCTATATCAACTCCTATATTGCTTAAGGAAGAGAGACAGTCATTAGTGGTATCGATCAAATCTTTTAAAGCAGTAGCTGATTCGTTTACTATGTTTCTTTGACTAAAGAATCTTTTCAATGTTAAATGACAAATGTATTTTTTATTATTATATCTTTCTTCCAACAATTTCCAACATCTATTATAATTTTCATTTGCAATAGGGATATGCCTCAAATATTGTTCCGCCTCTCCTGTCAAATAACTTTTTAAATAATGCAATTTTTCAACATTATTTAAATCTTGGTTAGAATGGACCAGCGCAGTATACAAATCTCGAAAAGCAGACCACTCAGTATATTTTCCAGAAAAGTTAGGAATATTAATTTTCGGTAACCTTATAAATGACGATGACTTTGCATTAAATTGAGTATTGTTATCTGAAGTACAGGGTGAATTCACTATGTTAAACTTTTCTAAAGCTGTTTTTAAGTCGCATTTATAGTTCAAATAAGTATCTTCAGCTTTATCAAAAATCTCATCTTTTACATAGTTAGAAATTGGCAATAATTTCTGATCTGCGTTACGCTTTAACTCTTTATGCCCTGATAAAAATTCGAACCATGTTTGCTCTATTAATTCTAATCTTCCCTCTAAATATTGTTTGGTGATACGATCCTTAGGGCTCTTTTTAAAATTAATTTGAGCTTTACAAATTCGTTCGTATAGTTCCATTTGAAAATTTAACAAAGCCTCCATTTTTTTAAAATTAAATTACAATTCAAATAAAAAGTCAGATTAGTTGAATTTCGAAAAGCAAAATTTTTCTAAGTGTTTGAACTTTGAATAATTCGCTTATAAATCGGGCATAGGTTCCCCGTATTAACCTTTTTACACAAATTATTCTAAGTCCTAACTACAACATGCAATTTTATACTAAGTTCAATTTACTTTGAAAGTCTCAATAATTACGATATTTTCTAAGTTGAAATCTTCTTGACAATAAGGTTCAAATTTACTTACGTTTTTAGCACTGTCACTAAACACAACACCACACTGACACTTGTACCTTGTGCCGGTATTTCCACCAGCTCCACTCCGTATCCTGACGCGCGTCGACTTCACCAAAGCCAAACGTCGTCCGAGGTCATCCAATTGACCCCTGTTGATCACCACGTTTGCGGCAGCGATCCACTGCCCGTAGTGATGAAGAATCCAAAAATCCTAGACGCCACTGGCATCCGACAAAGAAGGACCATGAACAAACTATGGCCGCTCCCTTGTGGTAGTACTATTTCACCATCGAGGAACTAAGCTACTTGAGTAAAACTCAAGTTTGGAAATAGACAAAATTTTTAATACTTCTATATTGATACGCTTTATGTATCCGACGACAGGAAACCAGAGCGCGATCTAAAATAGTACAGCGCCATCTATCAGTAGCTGGCATAACTAAACTAAACCTTTACAGTATTTATTAGTTAGTAAAACAAAAATATGTAGTTTACTTCCGGAACAAAACAAGCCAAGTGCGAGTCGGACTCGCGCACCGAAGTTACCGGTTCCGTAAAATATGTTTATTATCTGATGTAACTAAAAATTTACGGGTTTCGCAATTTTTAATATTTATAAAAAATATATACTAAGACAACGGATTCTTAACGGATACTTGCGCATAACTATGGTAATGTTTATTTATAATCATAATATATTGCTTAAACCGCTAAAAGTGAAACACTTTTCCTGCGTCTGTGTTTCCTGAGAAATACAATTTAGGAGTGTTTAAGCCACGAGTGAATAGGTATTTACTAGGTAAGCTCGTCACATCGTCGCTTACCATTAGGCAAGATAGTGGTCAAGCGCCACTGAAGGTGTTTCAACGTAAAACACACTTTTTAATTAGTTTTTTTTAAAAATGGACCTATAAACCTACAGTGAACCCACTGTATTCACTTTTTCTTGTAAATTATTTGCTGCAACGTTTTGCAAACAATAGTTGACGAAAATTGCACTTTTTATATCACTATTAGTCACTAATTACTAATGTACAGTAGAACGCCGATTATCCGGATTAATCCGGAAAAATCTGGACTGGGGTCGATTCGGATAATCGAAAAATCGACTGGTAATAAAGAAAAACCAACTGTCACACATAGAATAAACTTTATTAAGTTTACCAAACACAGTTCTACAATAACACTCAGTTGAACATCTCGATCAGAGGAAGTTGTAACCCCATCAGGCCTTAACAAAAATACAAAGTACGTGTCACGGAAGCCGCGCGACGCAAAACATGTGTCTTGCCTCTAGCTTTCAACCATAACAGTTGAAATATACTCCAGCGACTTCCAACTTGTTACAACAAAACAACAAATACTTAGTTTAAATTTTTTATATCACGCTAAGGACCGATCCGGATAATTGGCGATTCGGTTAAGCGGCGGTCGGATAATCGGCGTTCTACTATAAAGTTAATAGTGGAGTTTCTGGGGCTTTTGACCTCAGACTTTTGTTACAGTGAATGAATTGAAACGGTCAAGGGGGGGTTTTCTTTTTTATACTATGAAGAGTAAAGTTTACCCAATTTTTTTTGGTGCTTTTTGTTTTTTTTTTTTTAAACAAAAACTAACAAAAATCATTACTTGAGCATGTAATTTTATTTGAAATATTTTTTTTTCGTATCTATTCGTTGAATAATACCTAAATAGACATAAAATAATATTTTTCTAAAATGTTGGAGCGTTTTAACGGTCATAACGACCTAGGACATGTAGTAGAACGTGGAGAGGGGAGAACGGCGTTCTGTTTTTTATTTGTTCATTTGGTAAGTAATCTCATTAAAAATTTGCAGTTTATTATATGATCATGATGGTTATAATATGACCATAATGATTATTAGATAATAAATTAAATAATAAGTACATAGACAATTAAAGATTAAGTCAAGTAAAAGAAATAAAATGTAATAAATAAATTATTTAATGTATTCAATTGTTTTCAATCGTTTTCTAACAATGGGTGAATCAAGGACCAATATTAATACTAATGAGCACAGCTGCATTATCTGTGAAAAATTGCGTTCATCTTCCGAAACCAATTCAGATGTAGGTGTTATCAAAAAAAAATTTTAAAAAAAACGTTACGAGCTGCTTCAAGCGTACGAAAGGATGGCTTGTTGCCTTATCTTCAAACCGACTTCATTAACGCTCATACAGGTTGTCGCCAAAAATATATTCATAAAAATATATTGAAACATATAAGAAGAGGCCCAGTGAAACTCCATTTTCGCCTCCGAAAAAGAAACTTCGAAGTAGCACTGATTTTTCGAGCTTTGAGTGGGAAAAAAACTGTTTCATCTGTGGCCAAGAAGCTAATAAAGGAAAAGAAGCAAAATTAAATAAAAAGCGACAAAGACAAATCTCTTATATTATTACTCCAACTTTAAGTGACTCTATTGTAAACTTTATAGCTGTACAGAAAAATGAATATAATCGAGAAATTCATAAACGAATTTCTGGTATAGCAGATTTACAAACACTCCAAGCAAATATCATGCTGATTGTTATAATTCTCTTAAGAATTCCATTCATCTGAGCTCTGCTAAGAAGAAAGTTGGTTTTAGGATTTCGATGATAGATGCAGCAATGGAGCAAATATACAAGTATATAGAGGAGAATGACGACTGCCAATTTTCTATGCAAGAGTTAAAAAATACCATCACCTCACTGCATACTCCGGATAAAAAAACTATTAGAAAACGACTAATAGACCGCTATGGTTGTATCAAGTAAATTTGGAGCGAATACTATTATATGTTTTAAAAAAACTAATCATAGTGTATTGAAAGAAAGTTGGTACAAACCACAAAATAATAGTCAAGCAGAACAGCAGTTACATATATTGAAAGCAGCTATTGAGATTATTAGGAGGGATATAAGAGGTCAACTTTGAAAATTGGGTCTGGAATTATTTTAATAAAATGTTTATCCCAGTAACAATGAAGCAATCACCAGCTCCAGATAATTTATTACAAATGTTGTTTTGTAGCTGCAAAAAGTGTTGTCTAATTTCGAAAGAGTGGCTTATACTGCAGTGTAGCATGTCCACAGTGCAGCGAAAATACTTGTTTTAATACTTCACCAATCATTGAAATAAGTTAAGTTGAAGAAAATACTTAAATAGACAAATATGTAAATTGTTTAAATAAACAAATGAATTGTTGACATTTTTTTTTTCTTATATGTTCCTTCATTTACTTTTTTCTAATTACCATCTCCGTATGCATATATAAATTAACTTAATTTTGGTGTAAAAAAAATATTCTACAGCCTAATATTATGAGGTGTTGTATCATTTAAACTATCAAATTTATAATTATTTAATTATTTTTTTTTTAAATCGAGATCACAATTTTTTAATAGGTAAACTTTTTTGTATATATTATAAGCTAAACATTCCACTTTAAATTATAAAATTTCATTCACTGTTTTCTGTTTTTATCGCCCCAGGCACTCCACTATAAAAAAAATTACCATTTCATTTGCACTTTGTGTATGGATACGTTGTTATCAATAAGGGGTTACAATTTGTTTTTTAAGGAAGTGTAAGAACTAAGTAAAATATATACTAGTGTTATTTATATCCCCAAACGGGTAGTACTTTCCGGATGACCCTCGTAAATACAACCTTTTCCTCTTTAAAAAAACCTTTACCCCCTAATGTCTAATATAAAAGTCTGTAACGTACTTCGTTATGATATACCCGTTGAACCCAATGGCTTTGCAATAACTGCCCGTGGCATTTACGGGTCGGGCCAAAATTATTGCTTTTCGGTCACTCGAAATGTGGGCAAGGGGTTTATGGTAGACCCATGAGTGTCAACAGGCTGAAAATGAGATTGAATTTATATTTAATAGATTTTCAATTCAGGGTATGAAAAGACTTAAGTGGAAAGATACTTTTTAGGCGATAAATAATGACGAATGTAAGTGCAGTGGAAATGAGAGCTTTAAGAAGAATAGCTGGAGAGAATTTGTGAATGATGTGATAAGAGATAGGTGTGGTGTGGAAGAAAATATAATGAGAAAGATATAAAGAGGGATGCTCAGATAGTTTGGATATGTAGAGAGAATAGACGAAAGAAGATTGACAAACAAGTATTTGAGGCAAATGTGCGTGAGCAAGTCGGTAAAGGCAGACAAAGGCGAGCTTTGAGATGCCAAATAGAAGATGTTCTGAAAAGAGTCCAGGTCAAAAGTACCATTAACCGACGAGCTTGTATGAAAGTTCTGATGAGTGTTGAAAAAGTGAGAGATGTTTGTCAGCATCTTGGAAAGCGGAACTCTGTGATCTCTCCCTACTCCTGCGGGAGAAAGGCGTAATAATGACGGGTGAATGTTTTATATAATTGAATGGGACCCGAATGAAAGTAGATACGTGTGTAAACATTGCTATGTATTTTGTATGATAATATTTTTACGATTGACTTTAATATAACAAAAATAAAATTGAACAGCATGCTCGCACACTGTAGACCTATATATTATGTCGGCTTCATAAACATGAGGATGTGAACAAGAAAAAAGTTTCGTTTATCTGATAAAAACTTGAGCTATAAATGCGATAGTTTAGTAACTAAATAACGAAAAAATGAGTTTGTAATTCAAAATATAAACTGAAACGCTGTAGTATGTTTGTATATTTGACTAGCGGCCCGTCCCGGCTTCGCACGGGTGGACATAATTCTTAATTTTTTTTCTATTTTTATTTTTTTTTCCCGTTAGCGCCATCTAGCGTCCGGTAGACAAACTACTTGCGGTTAACGCGTTGCTTTGGTAACGTTATTAATACGATGGAAAAAGAGCGGACAGAGAAACACACAAACCACTGTGATCTTAGATTATAGACTAGCGGCCCGTCCTGGCTTCGCACGGGTGGACAAAATTCTTTAATTTTTTTCTGTTATTACATATTTTTTCCGTTAGCGCCATCTAGCGTCCGGTAGACGAACTACTTGCGGTTAATGCGATGCTATGGTAACGCATATACAATGGAAAAAGCGCGGACAAACAAACACACACAACAGTGATCTTAGATTATAGATTTATAACCAATCCAACAATTTGACTTTCAGGAGGGAATATCTTCCAAGTTTTCTTTTAATGAAGGTCTTAACAATATACTACCTACTAAAGCCTTATTGTTGGATATGTCAAAAGCATTTGATTGTGTTCATCACCAGACATTGTTAAACTATACTATATCGTTCTGACTAACGTTTGACATACCAATTTAAATCTGACATTAATAATACAGGGTTTTTAAAAAGAATCATCGAGTTTCCGAAGCATTTATTTGGGAACATAATTGGGTTACAATGAGACACAAACAATAGATGTCCTTGTCCTTTTCTGATACGGCAGATGTCAGACTCCCACAACGATGGATTGGTCTACGTGGCCGGTATGACAAGACACTGTTTTCATGGCCGCCCAAGTGTCCCGCCCTTTCACCATGTGACTTCTTCGTTTGGGAATATGTTAAAGACTGTATACGAACCACCAGTACCAACCACTTTGGATGAGTTTAGGAATCTCATAACGACTGCATTCGCAACCATCTCTTTTTTTAATTGTGAATAGGTAAGCTCTTGACCGCTTTCTCGCCTGATGGTAAGCGACGATGTGATCTAGGGTGAGACGCGCTTGCCTAGAAGTCACCTATTTACTGGTGACTTGAAGACCCCTAAACTGTATTTATTAGGAAACACAGACTTAGGCAAAGAGTTCCATTCTTTAGCAGTACGGGGTACAAAATTGGAACCAAAACGCTTAGTGCGACTCTCTGGTAAATCAACGAACTCTCTGGTAATAACGATGGCATATTAATTGTAAGTCTAGCTATCCGATGAAAAAATGGGAATTATTGACGCGACCAAGCTGAATAATGTGAGGAGCGAACTGAACTATCGCCTTAACATCAGATCGTTTTTTGTATGATAACCCTGTATTTTATTTCACGTATTCTATTGGATGGCTTATAATAATATAACAATTAATTTGTTCATAACAAAAGCAATAAATTTTTGCCCATTAACCAAACCAAACAAAATCAATATGAACATATAATACTATCATGGATATATAATAGTATTAGACTTTACGGTTTTTAGGTGACACACTGACTAGACAAACATTGCAGTTGAGAAAAAAACAAATTGAGACTTAATACAAAAAACTTGCTCCTGTTTGCTGTGAGAATAATCAGGAGAGTTTCCTCTTTTTAAGTGGCTTTGAAGAATGGCTACGTTACCTCTTTACTACTTAACTATATAATATGAGGTAACAGTGTAGTTTAATAAAGTATTCACAGCTCAAAATAGTATTTAGCAAATATAATCATACAAACCACTATTCTAGCAACATAAGATACAAATCTAGCCTGTTTCACTTTCACCTGGAAAAGAGACTTTGAATAAAAACCGGCCAAGTGCGAGTCGGACTCGCGCACGAAGGGTTCCGTACCATTGACTAGGTAAACAACAGTAGGTACACAAATTTTTATATTATTTATTATTAAATTAAAAATACAACTGAGTATTTCGTGAATATTACAAGCGCCTACCTGTTGCTATTATTGATGTCGAGTTAAAAAAAGGCAAAAAAAGCGTTTGTTGTATGAAATATTTATTTTATTTTTAGTTTTTTTTTATAGCGGCAACAAAAATACGTAATTTGTGAAAATTTCAACTGTCTAGCTGTCGCGGTTCTTGAGATACAGCCTGGTGACAGGCAGACGGGCGGACAGACAGCGATGTCTTAGTAATAGGGTCCCGTTTTACTTTGTGATATTCGGCTGAATGTATTTAGTTGAAAAATAATACGGAATATTATATTTAGTTCTTACACTTCCGCGCACATTACACATTAGAATAAAACACTTTTTTACGGATTTTTGAGCATGTTTTATTTTATTTTTCGCCAGTTCTTCTCGGAAGGGCCTCCCAATTTCCGAACTGGTAGTAGACTCAGTAGTATACAATGTAATCGTAATGAGAATTAATTAAATAACTAAATAATATTTAAAAATTAAAATAAAACAATTTGATTTATATAAAATAATTTAATAATTAGGAACGTGCCCGACTAAAATATTGTGAAGGTAGTAGAAAATACATGACAACCATCATCTTAGTCATCCTGTGATCACGGCTCCTGCAAAAGGAGTCGAAACGTCAGGATTAAATATAAAATAAAATAAAACATGCGCAAAAATCCGTAAAAAAGTGTTTTATTCTAACGGAATATTATGTTAAGAACCAGGAAGATTGCATCCAACGGTCTTCAAATTAACGTACAGTAGTATAAATTAATTAGAAATGTAATGTGAATTACTTGATGGTAAAATCACTTACTACATGAGCGTACAAGTTAATAGCAGGTAAAAGATATGACCAACTTAAAGTACAAATCACTGAAGCAGATAACTTGCAAGATAAAATAAAAGTAAACTGACAAAAATTGTATCGAATTATTGACTAAAAATTAGATAAGTAGCGTACAATCCTAAGTTACATTTATTTTTTAACTGTAGCAAATGATCAGTAGCATACTTAATTACACTTGAACACTTTTTATGATTTGATGCCCGGTTGGTGCAACGGAAGCGATTCCGCCTATGCGTTCACGGTCCTGTGTTCGAATCCGGGTAGAGGCAAATAATATTTCTTAAATTCAGGCAAATTAGCCTAGCCCAAAGACACGGCATCCATGACTCAGGTACAAATGCTCATATTCATCACATAAATATCCCTACCGGGATTCGAACCCAGAGATGTTAGTGCGAAAGGCAGAATCACTACCGTCGCACTTAATTGTTTCTTTTATATATTAATATATGTTCCATAGTTTCTTCTTCTATGAGGACGTATAAGAAAAATTCTATTTAATTAATAAATATGGTCTCCGAATATTATAAAATTCCTAAAGAATGTTGAAAGCAAATGAAATAAAAAAAGTTTTGTAATCAGAGTCAAAAGTCTGAATATTTCGACCAAACTCATGGGTACATTTTGCAGTGTTTACTAAAATCAAACCCTAGCATTGCAATCAACGCGGTCACCGCATCCTCCGCCCAGCCAATCCCTGCTCAAACTGGGGGTAGGCTTAGGGTTGTCACTTTTCCACAAAAAGATAAAAAAAGAGGAAATAACGTAAAAGGAATGTAATGGTACAGTGGTTAGGACATTTGTTCCATTGAAAAGGCTATACAAGTTATTATCTCCGGCTTCTTGGTGCTGGATTCACGATCAACCCTGGAGTCGCTTGGTCAGTTATGGCCTGTGTTCTTACGGTGTTTTCATTCGTAAGAATACCTGTGGCCTAGTTTTGAAATCATCAAAAGAGTTGTCATATAAATAAAATAATTTTCTACAGTAAAAAATAAAAATTCTCTGTATACCTATACTCGTTATCATTTTAATAAGTCATGTGAATCGCATTTCATATTAGCAATAGTAATAAAACTTATTATATATGATAATTTAAAAAAAAAATTAAACATTTCAACATGTCTCAGACGGCACCCGAACCCACATACTTTCACATTCCGAGTGAGTAGTCATCCAATGAAACAAACGGAATATTTTCTTGTAACTATTTCTTTACTATTAATAGTGTTTACATTTTATTACTAGTAGTAAGCCTATTACTACTATTAATTAATTATCTTTAATCCAAAAACCAGAATTAAATAAAAGATTTTAATCTGGCTTAACACACGCCCATATCACTCGCCGTCATATTTAATTCAAAAATATTGTTAAAATTAATTCATTTATAATTCATGTGTTTGTTTTTAAGAGTAGATTTTACTTGTTATTTCTTTGTGCTCAAGAGCTGAATTTGCTCAAACCGCCATCTCCTTTTTTCATCGGAGATCCAGACGCACTACAAGCTACCACCCTTTCTTGGTTGCTATTCTATCCTATTCTCTATTCTATCCTAAATAAATTAATTAAAAAAATAGTTATCAACATAGTAAGGTTTACAAATTAGCACATTTCTTTTTATTTTATACCTAAACTAGCTGTCCCGGCCACGCGTTGCTGTGCCGACTGCAGTGCCATCTGCCGGACTGATTTGTGAATCTAAACCATTCTCAGATCCCCTTGAACACACACAAAAAAAATCATTCAAATCGGTCCAGCCGTTTAGGAGGAGTTCAGTGACATACACACTCACAGAAGAATTATAAAGATGTACGAGTATTTGGGATTATCCTCTGTTTTGTGGTCCATGTAATAATAGTAGTTTATGATACTGTTGCATAATAAGGGTTCTTATAACATGAGTGTGTTTTAAAAAAACGAGCCGTAGGCGAGTTTTTTTATAGTATCACACGAGTGTTATAAGACCAAGTTATGTACAGTGTCATACACTACTTTATCTACTCTCATACTATATTACGTAAAACAATGTTGCAAACAAAACCAAACTTTGTTTAAATATTGAAAAGATTTTTTAAATGTCAAATGTTGGCGCCAAGGTGCAAACATCGATTGTGAATGCGTGTTGCGTCGTCGCGGACTCGTTCATTGAAACCTTTTTAAAGTAGAGGTTCAACCTCCTTGGTCCAGCTGGAGGTTGTATAGGTGTATCGTTATGATTAAAAAGTTATATTATGTTACAGGTGTCCATACAAGACCTGTATCGTAATTAAACTTTTTTTTTTATTATTTTTGGCCTGTACGTAATGTTTGTCATAAGCATTTTGTTTTCAGTTTTAGAATCTTTGTATTATAGTATCAGAGTAGATAAATAAATTAATACACCATCGTTTTCAGCTGAAATTGTAATCAACTAACCAATTGTAATGCCCAACTTTGGGTTATTTGAAATGTAATCTTTTTTTTGTTGTTGTGTAAGATTGATTGAATTGTATCCTACCTGAGTACATAACAATAGCTAATTATAAATTATGTTCGTTTTTAATGACATTCCCAGATGCTCATAAAGATCTCTAACGTGAATTTCTTTAAAAAGGTGTAATAATTTCAATAAACCTTTTACCGTATCAATCACGCGTTTATTTTTTTTATATTAAATCCTGTCCTGTGATCACGGCTCCTAAAACATCAGGATTAAATATATTAAACCAAATTAAACGTGTCATTAATTCGGCAAAAAAACGTATAAATAAAATAAAAAGTAACAAAATAGAAATCCGTTTTGACAACCCTAAATTCAATTTCCCCGCCGGTCTGACCCGGAAAGGGCACCGAACCAAGAGCCGGTCATTCGCTGCTGACTCAGCGTGACTACCACTACACCACATTTGTTTCACTCAATTAATTTGCTAGCGTTCCAGGGAAAGGTAAAACTTTAATTGAAGCTGCGAGATTTACTCAAATTTCTTTTTTGTAACTATCTACTGGTAACTGGGTTCGAATCCCGGAAGGGGCAGATGTTTGAGTAATGAATACGAGCATATACCTGAGTCATGGGTATGTATATATATTTCTAGGAGTATTTATATCCGTTATCCTAATATGCATATCACAACTTTAGAGTGCTTACTTTGGGCTAGGCTAATTAGTGTAAATGTAAGAAATATTATTATTACTATAATGTACTAGCGGTTCGTCCCGGCTTCGCACGGGTGGACAAATTTTTTTTTTTTTCGATTATTAAATATTTTTCCGTTAGCGCCATCTAGCGTCCGATAGACAAACTACTTGCGGTTAACGCGTTGCTATGGTAACGTTATTGATACAATGGAAAAAGAGCGGGAAAAAGAGCGAACAGACAAACACACAAACAACAAATTTGTGTTCTTAGATTATAGACTAGCGGCCCGTCCCAGCTTCGCACGGGTGGACAATATTCTTTAATTTTTTTCTATTATTAAATAATTTTCCGTTAGCGCCATCTAGCTTCCGGTAGACGAACTACTTGCGGTTAACGCGTTGCTATGGTAACGTATTATACAATGTATTGATACAATGGAAAAAGAGCGGGGAAAAAGAGCGGAGAGACAAACACACAAACCACTGTGATTTTAGATTATAGATTTGAAATTACATGACGTCATAACGTCAGAAATAGGAGTTTCAAAAACAGATCTATATCATTCCTAAATAACTGAACAGTAGCGTCAGTGTTACAAATTTATCAAAATTACTTCAAAAAGCCTTTTTATAAATTAATAACCTAATAATTATTAAATAAACATATATATTTGGGAAATTGTTATTCTATCCCTGGACCAGAGTATCGCAAAGGAATCTGATCTCGAAATTATGAATTTCTTCAACAAGAAAAACCTCACACAGACCATATAACGAGTGATTCCATGACACATGTGTTTTAGCTTGTAAAACGCATTCATATTCTATAAATTTTTAATAATAGTAAAAAAATATTTTTACTATTATTAAAAATTAGTATTTAGTAAATTTTTAATGAACTGGTTTTTAAAATTCCGTGGTGTTAACTTTTATCAAGTGCCAATACTAAACGCAGATTAAGGTTATGCTTACCATAAAATGCATTATCCTCCTAACTGTACCAATAAATAGAATTTTATCTTTTAAGCAATAAAAAGCGTGCGTTTCCTTGTGTAACCGCGGCAGAAGTTATACTTTTTATTAAAATTTTTAAATGAGACATCTTAATTTACTTTAACAGCTAACTTCATGGTGTCGCTTTTTCGTTGCATGCTGCGTGCGCAACTTCCGTTAAATAAAAAAAATCACCCTCAATGCACCAAAAGAAGTAACTTTAAAAAGAGGTTCTAATTCAGCTTGCTAGATTTGACCTAAACAAACATTGCAAGTTAAATAAAAGCTTGTAAAAATACTAAAAGTCAGTATTTAAACCGCTGAAAATTGTTCACAGTTAGTTTCAAAAGCCAAATTTATTATTAAATCGTCAAATTTGCTCGTACTACGAGCAGGTACGAGCGTGTCGAAATAACTACAGCGAAATGTGATTTCAACTGTCGTATATCGTTTCCGCTCGAAATGGCACCTTGAGTTTTACGACAGAAGGTGTTCAATCCCCTGACAAGTTGTCATGACAGGGGATATATGAGATTGAGCCATAATATCGTTCGTAGTGTGAAGTTGAAAAGCAATTTTACTTTCTATATAGTACGTGAAAATGTAATTTTTTATTGACTATGTTTACCAAATAGTAAATTGATGATCACCTCAAAACCAAAAACGACCACTGCTGGATTGAAGTTTCTCCCGAAAATGGGGAGATTTGCCGTAATCTCCAGGCTTGCCGGAGAGATAATTCGAAAAACGCTGAAAATGAAACAAAATTATTTTGATCTATGGGAAGTGTATAGCGATTATCTACAGTATCATTAGTCGTTTTTTTCAACAATGAAGCAACTGAATTGATGCAATTTAACAACATACGGCTAATAAATTGGCAAAATAATATTATAATTTTTATGTTTTTTAACTATTAGATCTGTAAATCATAATCAATTTTTACCGGAATATTTCGCATAATACCTATTATATTTATCAAATCAAATAATTTATTTCATTAATTTTGATAGAAGTAAAAAGAAAAAAATTTACACTGGTCGCTAAAAGGCTATTCGATCGCATTTAATAAATAATATTGGATATAGTCTGTTCAATATTGTTTTATTGGTATAACTAAAGCAAAAAAAGAATGTAATAAACAGAGGAAAAAAAGGTACCTACCTGTTTTGTCTTTATCTATTTCAAATTCTCTATATGGCTTCGAATCTAATCTATGTCACTAAGGCCTTTGCTCATCTTACGGAAATAAACCAAAACTTTTTTATTAAATTTATATTTTAATACAAACTTTGTCCGATGATTATACTCGATTAATTATTCACTCTAAAATCATTACTTTAAACGAATGTCGCCTGATATTAATTGACGTAAAGGAGCAAATTACAGATATTAGGATTCCACGACTGGTAATCTATTTGAACGCAATAAATTGTTTGAAGGAAACGGGGACGACGCTTGAGGATATTGCTGGTTACAGCTGTAGTTATTAGTTTGGTTACCTTACGAGATATTGGCTTTAGATTATGGCAAATTTTGACTTGATTCTGGATGTAGAAAGATGAAAAGACTTTGACAAAACCAAACCTTCCTGGATTGAATCGACACTGTCTGCGGTAAAATAATGAATTTGATTTTTAGTTTTAAGAATAACTTTTTATTTAGATATAAACTAACGCGTATGTTTAAAACGATGTTATTGCTTTATTTTATCCTTTTAAGAACAATAGTATATTTAAGATATTATGTTAGTAAAAGCTTATTACAGAAAATGCGAAAGTCAAGTTCTTACAATAATGTTTATCTATAAAAAATATATTCTTTAACTATTTACTGTACGAGTGTGAAATGTTATTATTTTGAGTTGCAGATAAATAAGTAAGTAGGTAATTCTAATGAGATACTATATTATATTATTGCTATATACTTGCTCGGAGTTTTACGTCAATAAATACAAAGAAATTGATAAAAATGTTAGGTTAGCTCGCTCCATCGTAAGTCCTCTGGCTTGATTGGGATCAAGAGCAAATCTATTCAAAATATACAAAATGCAAAGGCTGAACATTTATTGAAAGTGGGTTGTAGCATTCTACCTAGAGTCCGAAGCTCTCATAACCGTCATCCACGTGTCAATAATAGTTCAATATATTGCTTTTAGTACATACAAAGCAAAAAATTAATACCACTATGTTTATTTATTTTACACGTCTATAAACGCATTCCTTTAAAAATATAGTATAAAATAATGAAACTTTCACACGATTATGGTTAGAAAATTAAAAAGGAAGAAAATCTCTGCTCTATTTAATAAATATCTCGCGGAGAATGCCTTTTCTGGTGAAGAAAAATTCTTTGATTGCAAAAATAAAAAAATTCGAATCCCTTGTCAAATCGAATTTGCTGAACATAACCCTTTTTCAAATAGCTACCTATAAATATATATCGAGAAAAGGTTATTTCAGCAAACAATTACCCTGGTTCGATGGTTCCACCCCTTCTGGTGATTTATGCGGCCCGATAATATGGCCGACATCCCGCTAATGAAATTGTTAACCAGGTAACGGCCCCGTGATACTTTGGGCGAAATCAATTTCTAGCCAGGGGATTGACATTCCTGAGCACTGACATACCAAAGTGCCGGCATTTAGACATATTTGTTGATAGATATTTCTCTCTTTTTCTGCCTTTTTTCCTATAGGGTATTGGTTAACTCAATGTTAAATACGCTTAATTCATATTCAGTAGCAGTCTTCTTACCTCTTATCTTTTTTGGGGTTTCCTGAATAAATTATTATGAGTCGTTCAGTGAATTATATAATATTCAAGCATTAGAATATAGCTTCATAAATCACAAAAATTTAAATCGATAATTATTTGATACTATTAATTTTGTATTAATGATGAAGCCATCGTGAAGTTATATTTTTAAAACATTTAATATTCTCGTATCTTACTTTTAACCATTATAATTTATGACCTACGCCAGGTCCGGACTTGGACGTGTTGAGGCCCTGGGGCGACAGACATCTAATTATATTCGAATAAAAATCAAAATCGTTAATTGTTACGAATATGAGTGATACAGTTTTTATAACAATGTTAAAAGTTCCAGTCGAAGGTAACCCGTCGAAATTTGTATTCTTTTTTATCTCTGTTGCGGGGGCGCTTTCTTGTGGAGGCCCCAGCACAGTAGCCCCGCCTACCTTTCCCCAAATCCAGCTCTGACCTTCGCGGTCAAGTGGCTCGAATACCGGTTTTCATGGTCCACTCCGTGGTCACGGGCTCGATAAGAAGCTACTTGGCTACAGAATAATGTTTTTTTTAAATTAATTATACTTTTCAATATGGCGGTCTTTATTAAAAGTTTTAAAGGCTTAGTGTCTGAAAATGGTTATTTACTTCACCATCATCAGCTGATTGATGTCCCTTTCTCTATAGATGAATTACCTTGAGTATCTAAAGGAATTATTACTAGAGAAAAATCACATTGTTTCAAGTGTCAAGCGGAATTCGAACCTTCAACCCTTCGCTATTCGGGCGGTTACTCTTCCAATTGAGCTACCGAGACCATGACAGACCTGTGAATCTATCCATGTATTTCTTATACTGAACCCAACGTCATGTCTTCATATTCTCGATTCTCCTATAATATGGAATAAATCAAATAAATATAAATAAATATTTCTTACATTCACACCAATTAGCCTAGCCCAAAGTAAGCACTGTAAGGCTTGTGTTATGGATACTAGGGTAACGAATAGACATACATATATGTTACATAGATATGTAATAGTCATAGAAAAAAAAATATATAAACACCCATGACTCAGGTACAAATGCTCGTATTCATCATACAAACATCTGCCCCTTCTGGGATTCGAACCCATAACCGTCGGTGCGAAAGGCAGGATCGCTACCGTTGCACCAAACGGTCGTTGGAATGTTATACTTTTAAATGTATCCAACAATCGATAAAACTATTACTTGTAAAAAGTATTACGTGAAATGTTCAAAGCTTAAAGTTGTTTAATGTCACATTATAAAAAAATCTCTGACAAGGAAACTTAAGCCTAGTATTAGTATTAATAATAATAATTCTTACCTGGTTTCATAAAGGTCCGAATCACTCAAATAAGATCTTTTCTAACTTCAATTTAAAATAATTCTTTCAACAATTAATTTGCTTCTGGAATCGTTACAAAACATTTGTACAAGCCAGCTCCCGTAAACGAGAAATTTGTGGTTTTTAAATTCACAATAATAAAGTGAAAAGCGGAAAGATTAATCCTTCTGAATGTGCCGGTGAATATAGGATAGCAGCGAGCATGATAAAGCGAACGCTTTGTGTGGATTCACGGAAATTTTCCGTCACCCAAAACGCAACCGGAGGTGCTTAGATTATGCGGGGCGAGCGGGTTTTTCCCAACAGCCTTTAAAATGTTTTGTGTCGGTAGTTTGACCCTTTTTTTACATGTGATGCAACGACCAAATTCTCACATAGACTTCAAGATAAAAAGAGGAAATTCAAAGGCGTCTAGTCATTTTCATTTTTTTCTATTGTTGTTAGTATTTGTTTTTTTCTTTGCTAACACTTTATAAGAATATTTTTGTATTGATTCAGAATAGAACGAAGTAAAAAAGATTTAAAAAAATATTTAATAGTTACCAACGTGAAGAGGGTTCAGATCGAAATCAGATAGAGGGTTATGCAAAAACAAAAAGCTATTTACAGGAATTGGTGTCAAGGAATCGCGTCATCAGAAAACATCACAAGATGATCATACGTAAGTACTTACGTACTTTAAAATACCAATTGCGTCTGTAAATTCACACTTCGTACTGTTGTACATTTGCTATATAATTCGAATATTGAAACTACCTCTTCACGGTCGATGTTTCTAAGTTACTTATTATTAGTTAAGGATTTAGCTTAATTTCTCATGTTTTATTTAAAATAAACAATAATTTTACATTTATTTGTTATGTTCTTATTTCACTTTGGTTTTTGCTTTTCCGTAGTTTATTATTTGATTTGTTTTTTTTTTTCGAATCTTTTGTTTTCATTAGGAATTGGGTATTCGGGTTGCAAAGCCAAGTAATCGGTAAATAGTTCTTCCAAGATACAGGCACTGCCTAAATTGGGGACCTCTGCTAAAGGTACTAAATCAATTTTCAAAAAATAAAAATTACAATAAAATACTGATTGAAATTCAAAATTTCCAAACGTCCAATTGGGCATCCAGACGTACTGCGGGCTACCATCCTTTCTTGGTTGTTATTCCCACCATTGAATAGGCACGGTGAATAGGCACCTTCTGGGTTAGCTCATTCCATCGTGGATCCTGTCTTGGCCCCCGGGCTGGATTGGATTCAACCATAAAAAATAAAAATAAAAAATAAACAAAAAGAACATGATATATTTTAAACTGTAGCAAAAATGACAATTAAAGCAGTTACACAGTACAAATGGCATCTATTATTGTATAGTGACAACACCAAGTGGACATTGGGTATAGGCCGGGCATTCGGGGATTACAGGACGCGGCCGCTAGCATTCACCCGGGTTTGTTTGTTTCCACAGATTGTCTAGTGAAGTACGGAATTAAGTCGGGTTTAATTTTTAAAGCTGCACTTGGTTTATTATGGTGACAGCAGTATTTTCATTTACTGAACAAGTTCTCATAAAGTTCTTCTTTCATTTACTCAAAAAGTTCTCATAAACACCCATCTACATTCAGATATACATATATTTGTAGGAATTGTATGTGTAAAGTTCATACAATATTGATAAGAAATGATAATGAAAATTGATAATGATAAATTAAACTGCCCGTGTAGGATGCCGTAAATGAACTAACTTTATTTCTTCATATAATTGGCAGTCACGGGGCAATCGCATGCATAAGACCCACGACGTAAGCATACGTCACTTACTACGTCATTTCATAAAATTGTACGTTTCTATACAGTATCATTGTCTTATTTTATTTTTTAAAGTTTTTTTCTGTAAATGATATTTAATAATTAAGGAGGCACGGAGTGTCTCACCAACAGCCTTTTAACTTAAACCGAAGCAACACCTTTCTGTATATCATGTCCAAATTTTTATCCTTTTTTTAATTAATGATAAGTCATTTGGTAAACATCATTAATATTTGCTTCCAGAACACCGCTGAAACCCACACTTAAATAGCTGAAGTACTTGTATAATGGAAATCAAAAACAACAACGGTACGTTTCAACAACGCGGAGCTAGGTAGTGGAGCCGAGCGTAAAAGTATACGAAGCGGAGTTGCGGACTGTGTTTTTCCATACGCCAAGCTAGGACGCGAGCACGCGACAAGTCATTTGCGCTGCTAGCAGCGGGAGATTGATTTAGTTTCTCAATCATTTTCTGTTTCTCCTCTTTCCGGTTTTGTATAAATTTTTAAACTAGCTCGCTGGTCTCTGTCCACTGAAGAGGAGCAGAGATTCAGAGCAGAATTCTATTACCAACCCGAGTGTGATGTGTTTGTGGATGATTGGCAGGTTCTTTTAAAACGTTTTCTTTTCTATTGTGAAAACTTTGAACCAGAATCATCCTGTTTATGACTGCTTTTGTTTCTTTGTTTTATTTTTTACTATTGTTAATTACTGTAAGTGGTGTTGCTGTTATAATTAAATAAACAAATGTGGATTTTACCACTATCATCTCTTCACCACCTAGCTCCACCTAGCGGACAGGCAGCCTAACTCCTGTAAGGTATTAGTGATAAAGACTTTTTGACGGGAGCGGGAAGCGTCACGTTGGTGCTTTGTTTCTCTTATTGGAATTGTATTGTGGTGGATATTAGTGCGTAATAATGGTGGATTATTAACCACTAAGTGTTTGTGAACATACAAGAGTGTAGACAATCGAACAAACCAGCGGAAGTTGTCTTTTCCTGCTCACTCAAGAAGTCCACGGTGAGGTTTCAGTAAAACCCCACACATTTACTGAAACCTAGCAAAAATATATATAAATAACTGACAATTATACTTACTTGACACTGGTTAAATGCAAAAATCGTGCAAGGCATAAATAAAGAATAAGGTATTAGTAATTGGGGGCGGGATTTCTATAATTAAAAATGTTATTTTATACTAAAGTATATCTTTTTTCTTAACAGAATTTAAGTATTCCCAAGATCTTTAGCAGGTAGTGGAGCTTAAATATTCATTTAAATTATATCGTTCATAATTCATTACTTTCAATGATGTTGTCTGGTACATAATAATAAAGAATCATAGATTTATATATAGCAAAAATTTGCTTTGTCTTAATTTGTTTTCTTTGTTTATTTCTTCCAAACGTTTTGTTATGAAACTTCGTCGTATGTCTTAAAATATCCCAATCTCTATTATTTAATCAAAAAGCGAAGTTATCTTGCAATTTTAACGCCCCAAAGGCTCTTGAAGAAATAAACTTTACACAATAACTCGTTATAAATAAATGCAAATTATATTCCTCTTCAATAAATTATGATGCTTTGATATACTGAAAACTTTGGCAATTTATTAAAAATAACGGTTGTTGTGTTCTGTGGCATATTTTAGTAGAAGCAGTAAATTTCACTTTAACTTAATATTAGACCGACCGTTTGGTGCAACGGTAGCGATCCTGCCTTTCGTACCGACGGCTTTAGGTATGAGTCCCGAGAGGGGCAAATGTTTGTGTTATATATACAAGGATTTGTAGCTGATTCATAGGTATTTACATATATTTTTATGAATATAACATACCTATATTGCTCTGGTATCTATAACACAAGCCTTACAGTGCTTACTTTTGGCTAGGCTAATTAGTGTGAATGTAAGAAATATTATGATTCACCGTGCGGGTGCCGGGTCCATTGTATGGCAGAGAGAGAGAGAGAGAGATAGAGAAAGCAGATCTCGAGACTTATGACACGAGTGTAGGTTTTTCACTTCTCGTGTTGCTCTCCCTGCCCAGCCAAATGAGACGAAACGCGTGAAGTGGGCACTTCAAAAAATCACTATGTCATCGATTTTGATGAAACATAGATCAATATATGTCTATAGAAATATTAAACATAGCCCCGAAAATTTTTGCGGAATTTCAATTTTTATTGTATTTAAAAATTTTGATCATTTTTATTTAATATAATTTTTCGAGATTATATTTTCCAATGAAATGGTTTTCGTAATTTTATTTATTTATAAATTTATCTATAATAATCAAATAAACAATTGATTTTTTAATCATTTTCTCATACTTCGATTATTTCGTAACAAAACATAAAATGTTCCGCGGACCTTGAATTAAAAGAATACCAAAAAAAAGAATTCTCAACTCCCTTCGAAGACTTCGAAGGCTCCCCGACTCATTCTCTAACTGGGCATCAATTTTCTTTGATGCAAATTCACTCTACGCTAGAGCGCCTCAGCGTACGTTCTACGTATAACAAAATTTTATTTAAATCGCGTCTTTTTTGTTTTTCGGGTGATTGTCACTTTTTCATCTTCGGAATATATCTTAAAAGCTATATTATTTGAATTTACGGGACTCAATTGTGGAACCGTCGCATGGTTCCGCGCAGGGTAACACTCATTTAAGCGGCCGACATATAGGTACAGGTAGGGGGGGGGGGGTTGCTAGGTCCTCACAAATCCACTGACTTTCCCTCCAGGGACAGGTAAACACTGCTTAGTATAGCCAACTCTGAGCAGAGTTCTTCCGGTGGTGTATCGTTGCTTCTCGTTAGAGACCACAATTCAATTAATTGGTCCAGAGTTGGTAGACCGCGTTCAAGGTGCAAGCAGCTGAAGCTTCTGAACACCGAGTTTTCCAACTATAACCACTTTTCCAAATAAGCAACAGCTCGTTTATAAGCGCTTGTGACCAATAGTACCGACTTTCCTCAAAATACCGGACATTGTTCTGTCCGGTATGACCATTTATTTTTTACCGGACAGGCCTCGAAAATACCAGACTGTACGCTTAAATACCGGACATCTGGCAACCCTATCTACAAGTAGTGTAAGTTTGGTCTAGAATAGAATAAAGGAATATGTCCAGTCTGGATGACGAAACACCCACGTCCTCTGGGATTTTAAAGAGCTTCTCATACGCGTCCATTAAAACAGTCCTGTCAAATGCCGAGCCAAGGATTAAATAGGGCTAGTTTTTGTAATATAGAGCAGAGCCTTCTATTATCTTACTGGGACAGGCATTAATTATACTACATCAAACATTTTCAGTAAAACTACTTTAATAAACTATTTTTCATAATGTACGTACATAAGCATTATAAGTAACTTACATCGATCTTTTCTGTTCTTTTGTTTTCTTTAAAACTGAATATCGCTACTAACTCGTTTTATCTGAGAGGTGTGATCCTGGTGGCCTGATATACAGACATTTTCATGTTTAGTTTAGGCATTAGTCTCCCACAAAGTTTTTTTACTCAAATCTAAACGTAATATTAGTACCTACTGGTATTTTCTGTAAACAAACTTTATGAAGAGAAATAAATAAGTAAAAATTAAATAAAAGGTTGTAATAAAGAGATATTTCGCTCCACACTTTTCCCGGTCGCCCTACGATGAAAGTTCCCACCGGGAACTCAACTCGGGAACCAACATTACATAAATTAAATACAACTCTCCGACCGACTTCGCCTGGTTATTGCATTTTTATTTCATTGCAAACGGTTGAAAATTACTTTTTTGTTTGCAACTGAAATTATTACCGAATACAAAGTGCTGCTTAAATTTAAAATATTGCGTACTTAAATTTAACACCGAAGTCATTCAATAAAATTTCTTAAGCCGGCTGTAACTGTCATTATAATTCAAATATAACATTTTATCAAACAACAAAGATAGATAGAAATGTAGATTTATTGAGATTTTTTTGTATTGCATTCACAATGCCATCTTTATATATAAAAAAAATTCCTGTCATGGTTTTTGACCGTCATTGAAGTCCGAATCCATTCAACCGCATCTTCTATTTGCTGAATTTGTTCCAACTAAGGACATAGAATAGGTTTCGTTTAAAACACAACATTGCGAGGCCGGGTCAGGTAGTATTACTATAAAATTTAAAATACGCCCACAAAAAACAGCCACATCTCCGAGTTCTCAGGTTGGATTTGATCCTATGACCTTTTGCTACCTGGGCAAGTGCTCTGATCCCTGAGTTACACAAACTATATCGGCAAGCTATTTACCAACGTATATCAACTTCTACTATGAGCTAGTATCGATCCTCAATGCAAGGGCAAAAGCCTTCCCCATATGAAAATATGGTATTGTCCATAATAACCCAAAAACGCTGGACCATTGGTAATTTCAAACGACTATATGTTCAACTGGGCCAATCATTTTAAGTGTCATCCCGACACAAGAAGAAGTTTGAAATTTTTGGTCCCATCCAATGAACACCATTTAAAATAAAAACCATTTAAACTTGGTCCAGTTAATTTATGGCTGGCATTTTAACCGATTAGCGACGGCCGCCAAGCTTGTTTTTCTAACCATTTTTAAATTGGTTTATTGTAAATGAATCATACTGCACTCTTCCAAACATCATAGTAGTTCCAATAGAACTGGAGATCTTAAAATATGGAAAGCGTAGGTTCTCCTAGTTTGAGAGACCTGACTCTACAAAATGAAAAAAAAGAGATCGCGGGTAAAATTTAAAACTGAAAGGGTAGAGAAAAGAGTCAAGAGAATTAAAATGATTCCTCGATTATCATTTTTTTATAAGATGTATTGATGACCATGTTATTTTTTGTTTCAGCCACGTGACAAGAACAGCTAGCTGGTTACCACCCGCGGAGAGCTGGTCGTCCTCTAGGGAGGGCAGTGCCAGCAGTCAGGCTGAAGATGAAGAGGACTTGCCTTATGGCTGGGAGCAAGCCCTTGATAGCCACGGAAAACCTTACTACATCAAGTAAGTCTATATTATGATTAAACATTACCGCGGGCACAGTGAATGTACTACAAATAAAGCTGACATTCTTGAAAGACCGAAGAAGAAGCACGCTTGAGAACTAGAGTACTTTGATAACAAAACAGTCATCAATTCAGTATATTTTCTAGCGATCAATGCACAATAACCAATTGTAATGCCGAGTCAGAATGCAGGTAGTTTTCAAATGTCTTCCATACAGGATGGTAATTGTTATAATCGATTCAGGTCATCCAAGAATTAATGATTGAAGCTGCTCTAACTCTAGGTTTACTAATATTTAATAAGTTGGCATCGCAGAAACAGAGTATCGCGCAAGTTTTGGCGCTGATTCCTGATATCGTGAGTAAATAGAAATTATTTATTGAAATTACAAACCCGTAATAACAAAATAAAATTAATTATAATAGGGTCGATACGCCCTTTAAGTTCTTCTTAGGTTTCAACTTACTTGCCTATGTTGTAAAACTCGCTTGGATAACCCCATTAGGCAGTTTATGTAATTTGTAGGAGTTACGGGTAATAATTCTAGGGCATGAAGTAACAAAGCCGGGGTTTATATGGTACGCCGAGAACCATCGCGCTGGTGGCAAACTTGCCTGTGCTCAGGAGCTGCATATGCTCATACCGCCATCTCCCTTTTTCCAGCGGACATGCAGACGCACTGAGCGCACCTTTTCTAGGTTGCTGTTCCTACCTGTCGCACCAATCGCTTCTCAACATCTTTTATAATGCGCACAGCAAAGGAATGGAACTCCCTGCGTCTGTATTTCCGAGTGCCTTTAAAACGTCCGGTTTGAGTAGGCACCCTATAGGTTAGCTTGTTCCATCGTAGATCCGGTCTTGGGCCCCCGGGCTTGATTGGGATCAATAATGAAACAATAAAAAAAAAAGAAGATATAATAAATGTCTTTCTATTCCAGTCATGTTAACAAAACCACCACTTATGTGGCGCCGGAAGGGTGTTCCTGCGAATCTCCGCCAGCACCGCGTGATGTTCTCTTGGAGAGGGACCCTGAGCTGGGGTTTGGCTTCGTCGCTGGCTCCGAGAGACCAGTGCTCGTTCGGTTTGTCACCGACAACTCGCCTAGCGTTGGAAAGGTAACTACAATGGTGGTGAATACAATATTTAGGTAAAATCCTCTTTGCTAACCAGCTGTCCAATTAATCAGCATTTGTACAACACTCATAATGAAAAGGTTTATCACATTTTATTGACTCGACACCAGTCAATGAAAAGAACACAGTCATTCTGCAGGAGCAAAACATCGTTAATACTGGTTTGAAAGTTGCATAAGATCGTCAGCTAACATAAATAAGATGGAGTGATGGAAGCAACTTTAAAGATGGTTTTAATATATTGAAGAATATAGGTCCCAAATATGAACCCTGCAGCACTCCTAAGGAAATCTCAGCGTAATCAGACTGTAAACCAATAACCACAACATAATACGATTACATTTACGATTGGTTAAATAAGTTGAAACCCAATCCAATACTGATCCAAAAACTACTAGTTACGTTCTAAGTTTTCCAAATATGGTGTGACACTTTATCAAAGGAATATACAATACATACATATGGGATCAGGTAGACCAAGGAAACACTTAGGCACTTCACTAAACTTGTATTTTTGAAAAAGAAACTCTTATAATAATTAAAACAGATAAAAATGGGAGCGCGCGCGCAGTCGTCGTACTAGTCGGCATTCGTCGTCTTATATTCTGTCCCTTTCGCACGCCTTCTCTTTCCCTCACCATCGTTCAACAACAGTCATATCGTACCTCGCAATCATACGTTCAAAAACATTCATTCGACCTTTGACATGCTCTCTCTTTCACACACCATACTTCCCTTTTCCTCATTCTACGTACTGTGTCCCTTTCATTCCCACATTCGGCCGTCCTGACATGATGTCTGCTCTCAGACATCAGCAACAAAACTAATCTGTAACAACATAAACAAGACAAGAACAGAAACAACATATACAAAACATCTTTTTAAATCATTACAATGAACAGAGTACATAGGAAAACATTAACACATTCTTGACATCTTTACTTATAGCACTTATAGCTTTTTCCAAAATAACCAAACATTGTTGTTACCTTTTATAAAATAAACAATAGATAATCTTACATTGTACAGAGAACATCATTTACATAAAATCTTATTAAATAAACGACAAAAAATCTTATTAAATAAATCACTTCATACAATCATCACACATTCATACCTAAACATCATACATCATTCCATACATACCAAAATGAGTTGTTCTCCATGCTAGTGATCAGGCCAAGCTTTCATATTGTCTGCAGAGGTAGAGGTCCTATGAGAACCCTCAGTGGATGCGTCTATCTTCTCCACATCGTATCTGTGATTTCTCTTAACTTTTGTCACACGATAGGGACCTAAAAACTTTGGTTTCAACTTGAGACCCGTACCAAACTGAGTACGCTTGATTGCCACAATATCACCTTCTTTATACTCCACAGCTCTTTTCCTCTTTTTATTGAAATTCTTGATATTTTCTTCTTGTATTTGTAAAATATTTTCTTTAGCCTTTTGCCTACGTTGGTCTCGTTCCTCTATAAAGTTGTCTCTTTCCTCCTGTAACAAAAGATTGTAAATCTCTACATCTTCTTTTGACTTCATTTTTACTCCCACCATAAGCTCGAATGGTGTAGTATTAATACTTCTCTGGAATGTACTATTCAAAGCTCTTTGCAGTCTGTTCACGTGTCTATACCAGAGCGCTGGGTCTTCAATGCAGAGTTTCGTCAGTACAGAGATTATAGTTCTGTGTATTCTCTCTACCTGACCGTTGCCTCTTGGGACTCCAGTGGTAATGACGACATGCTGCATACTTTCATCTTGACAGTATTGCTCGAACTCCGTACTTGTGAAAGCTGTGCCTCTATCTGTTATTATACGGCTGGGGTTCCCAAAATGCTGTTGATGAATACGTAATTTATCAATTACCTCTTTGCTTGTAGTGCTTCTTGTAGGAAATATCCAGACAAACTTGGTAAACCCATCTACCATAGTGAGAATGTGATTGTACTGTTTCTTGGTCTCTGTCATGGGGCCAATGTGGTCTAAGTGTATTGTATGCAGGGGAACTTCTCCTTTATCAATCACATGCAAAAATCCTTCTTGTTTCCCTTCCTTTCTGCAGGCTAGTAAACATGGTATACAAGACAGTATATATTCTTCAATTTTCTTATTTAAATTTGGTATATAATAATCTTTATCTATGAGTTCAGTCATCTTCTTCTTTGAAAAATGGCCATTTGAATGAGCTTTCCGTATAATTTCATTTTCCATTGTCTTTGGGATCACTAGGAGCTTCTCCGGACCCTTATAAAGCAATCCATTCTCCAAAACGTAGTCTTCATACTGTTGTTGTTTGAGAATCTCCATAATTGCCTTTAACCCTTCGTCCGACTGTTGTGCTCTTTGAATATTATCACGCATGCTTGTGACCACAGCAACATATGGATTTCTGCTTAGTGCATCTGTGTATCCCATTCTTTTACCTGGTCGATGTTGGACAACATAGTCGAATTCTTGTAACAACAGAAACCATCTAGCGACTCGTGTGCATAAGTCTTTCTTTTGTAAAGTCAGTTGGAATGCTTGACAATCTGTGATAATCTTGAAATGAATCCCATACAGATAGTGCCTGAACTTTTTAACTCCTATGATGGCAAGTGCTTCTAGTTCATAACTCGAATACTTCTTTTCTGCTTCACTCGTTTTGCGACTCATGTAATAGACAGGATGTAACTGCCCATCTTCCGCACTTCTTTGCATAAGTATTGCAGAGTATGCCAACACTGAAGCGTCTGTATGTAACTCGGTATATAATTTTGGGTTAAATATCTTCAGCACTGGATCACTGGACAACTTTTCCTTCAACAGGACAAAAGCATTTCTTTCTGAGTCACCCAATAGAAATTTTTCATCTTTCTTTAATAAATCTGTCAATGGACTAGCAATAAATGCAAAATTTGGAATATACTTTCTGAAATATGATGCTAAACCAATAAAACTGTGTAGTTGTTTAACTGTTTTGGGCTCTGGAAACTTCATCACTGCTTCCGTCTTTTCCAATGAAGGTCTGACCTTACCGTCTTCAATAATATGCCCAAGATATGTAATACTCCTCTTTATCAAACTCGCCTTCTTCCAGTTTATCTGTAAACCATACTCAGAAGCGACCTTGAGTACCAGTCTTAGTCTCTCGGCTGCTTCTGTCTCATCTTTTGCTGGAATCAAAATATCGTCGATGAAAATCAGAACAATACCCTTGGTAATCATGTCACGGAAGATTATAGACACAAATCTCATGAAATATTGAGGACATATTGACAAACCAAATGGGGCCCTCATAAATTCAAATTGTCCGTGGTGTGTAACAAAGGCTGTGTACTTAATACACTCCTCGCTAACCCTTAAATGAAAAAAACCATCTTTTAAATCTAACACGCTAAAAACTTTAACATCTGTTAATTTATCTATATAATCTTCAATTATAGGTAGAGGAAATTCATCTTTTATTATCTTTTTATTAAGCTCTCTGTAATCAACACAAACTCTAATGGTATTGTCTTTCTTTTTTACCAAGACTAAAGGACTAGCATATTCAGAATAACTTACACGTACAATTCCTTTATGCAGCCATTCAGACACTTGTTTCTCAACCACTTCTTGCTCTTTAAGAGATATACGTCTTGGTCTCTGAGCAACTGGAACATCATCTTTCACAAATATCTTCAACTGGATAGGAGCATCTTTAACCTGATGTGGTTGGTAGCCTTCCACCATCTGCAGTACATCTTCTTTAACGAATGGGTCACGTACATGATCTATAACATCAACACAACATGGAAAACAATTCAATTTAGTCAACCATACCTCATTCTTTGGCTTCATCCATACCGATCCTCCATCCATAATCATAAAAACATATTTTAAAAATTCGTTTCCTAACACTAGTTGGAACGGCATAGAGTCTTTAGGTATGATGTAGAATGTAACTCCATCATAATCGTTACCGTCGATCTCGATATCAGATGTAAGCAGTCCCATGGTTCGCACACATGATAGTCCTAACCCTGATAACGTAATGATATTGTTTTTGTCACAAACCGGCTGACCTAGCTTCTCGTACACATCCGACGACATAAGATTCACGTCACTGCCCGAATCAATCAAAGCACTCATAAGTTTTCCGCGTATTTTCACTGATTTCACAGGTTTTTCTCGTAATCGGCTTGTTTTGTTTACATCTGTCACGTATATGTCATGTTTGCTGTCATCACACGCCATCATGCCGCTCCGACCAATCATCGATGTTTCCTTATCAGTGCTGCCAACATGATCAACATGGCGGCTTTCGGTCTGTAGTACGGTGCTGCCCTCTTCCGTTGTGGCGATGAAAGTTTGTTTCGCTGGTTTTGCAGTGTCGCCAACATCGCGTATACGGCCATCATGGCTTCCAGAAATGGCTAACTTCGGTGTGTACCTTGTCGATGCCATCCGTTTCGGCAAAGTACATGATGATGCAATATGGCCGAACTCGTTGCAGTTGAAACATTTTCTGCCTTGCGTTTTGTGCGGGCAATCTTCGGACTGATGCTTTCTCTCTCCACAGCTATAGCACCTTACGTCGTAACTGTTGCCGGCGTGTTTGCGGTTATGCACGGGCTTACTGCGTGTTTCGGATTTCATCTTGTCTTTTACAGCTTCATAAATTTTCAATTTCTCTTTTAGGTCAGAGTAGGAGGAGGCACCATATAACATAATTTTGTTGATCTCGATGTCTTGGATTCCGTCGATAATGTATTTCACAGCGACGTAATCAGGCATTTTTCCACGGCGTCCTAATTCCTTCATCGATAGCATGTAGTCGATGCATGATTCACTAGGTTGTTTCTTGCGTGCGCTCATCATCTCGTGTATGGTTTTTGCATCTACCACGTCGGGGAATTCTTTCGATATGGCTTGCTTAAGCTCGTCCCACGTCTTGTATGTTTTTTCGGCACGTAACCACAGCGCTGCAGTGCCTGCGAGTGATCGCCGCGCCATTAACAATTGCTGAATCGGCGTCCATCCGAATATTTCAGCATTATCTTCTATGTCTTGTATCCATCGTGTCACCGGATACGTCTTACTTTGGCCAGTGAACTTCTGGATCAGGTCTTCGGACATGCACAGCAGAGAGCCACCACGTGGTAACATCGTCGTCATACCAGCGTAGTCGTCGTCAAAGCTCTGATGCTTGCTTGAACGTCCTTTTGACATCGTCGTTACGTCTTCACTTGCGTCGTCGTAAACTTCGTCTTCGTTTTCCAGTTTGAGTCGTGTGCCGCGCCGCGCCGTCTTGTACCAACGTTGCCGTGACGCCCTGATGCAATCTCGATCTTGATGTTTTGGATTGATCCCGGACGAGCCCCCAAAGTTATGGGATCAGGTAGACCAAGGAAACACTTAGGCACTTCACTAAACTTGTATTTTTGAAAAAGAAACTCTTATAATAATTAAAACAGATAAAAATGGGAGCGCGCGCGCAGTCGTCGTACTAGTCGGCATTCGTCGTCTTATATTCTGTCCCTTTCGCACGCCTTCTCTTTCCCTCACCATCGTTCAACAACAGTCATATCGTACCTCGCAATCATACGTTCAAAAACATTCATTCGACCTTTGACATGCTCTCTCTTTCACACACCATACTTCCCTTTTCCTCATTCTACGTACTGTGTCCCTTTCATTCCCACATACATATACGAATGAAGCAAGAAAAAACTGAATGAGTAACGAAGCTAAAATATAGACATACTCTGTATATGAAAAACTTTTATTTTTATAAGTTAAAATGATATTATTTCTGACAGATTGTAGAGTATACATGAGTGTTTATTAATTAAATTGTTCCCAAACAATTAAAAGAGATTTAATGAGAAAAGCTGAAAAAATCATTCAATTTGTGCTCTAATAAGTCCATTACAATTCATTTCCAGTATTTGATCTTATATTCAAAATCTATGCACTTATACATATTAAAAAGATATATCGCTTTATTTTTTGTCATTACTAATTTTTTACCTTGCTTTTAAGGGTTCCGTACCCAAAGGGTTGTTTTTATGCTGGATTTGTTTTAACTGAGCCACAGCATCGCGTGGCCGGGTGAATTATTATATTTTTTTAAAAGATGTGGAATAAATTTATTATCTTAATTATTCCAGTTGGAACCAGGAGACCAGATACTCTGCGTGAATGGTGAGGATGTGAGTAATGCTGCGCGGGAGCATGTCATATCTGCTGTCCGTGCGTGCGCAGAACGCGTGACGTTGCGGGTATGCCAGCCTGCGCGTAGCGGGAATCCCATGAGACGGTCGGCTTTACTGTCTGCGGCGAAGAGAGCCAGGCTCAGAGCGAGACCTCCTAGGGTACGGTTCGCGGACTCAGTGCAGCTGAACGGAGCACCCATGTATCCTGTAAGTTGTGACGATTTGACAAATTTAGTTCTAACAGTGCCGCGCTTATCTACGGCTATGATAAAAATGAATTGTATGAGTGTTTGGTGTGTACCTTAACTGCTAATGACTAGGTCGATGCAGCCGCTAAGCATAAAGCTTCGCTAGCACCATATATTGAAGCGGAGCGTAATACTAAAACATAAAATTTAATGATATTTAGTTTATTTTAAAATTCCTAAGAATGAAAACTATCAAAAAGCGTGCTTTTTGTTTCAATGAACCCAAAGAGCCAACCTTTTTTGGTCAAAACTTTTTTTATTTTTACGAATTTCAAAATTCCGTTATTGAAGCGGACCCATGGGAACTATATCTTCAATAAAACGAGATGAAGATAACTATTATATCTTTATTACACAATTATAACAGAAGTAATGCGATCGGTGACGGAAAGCAAACTAAATTATAAATAAATATTACATTTACAAAAATACTGATTGACAAATTGATGCTATTGTGCGATTAAATGAGCGTACAGTATTGTAAAACTATATTATATTTTTGTTATGTTTGGAATTTTGATCAATTAAAAACTGGGTTCTTTAAAAAATTGCTTGCCTCCAATGGTAAAATATAGGAATATTTTCATATTGTTTAACGAGTGTTCACAAAGCTCGGCAGCTCAATGGGAATAGAACACTCAAAGGTTGCGGCTTCAATTCCCACCTGAGAATTTACTTGTGAGCCGAATCGATATTTTCAAGTATTTTCCTATTAAAAATAATTTATCATATAAAATAGCATTGAAAAATGCAAAAATATATAAAATCGTAAAAGATATTGTCTATTGTTTTTTTTTAACTACAAAAATAGCTTTAGTAGCTTAATAGTCACGGTATCTTGCCCTTTTTGTATTTCACATGAGGAAAAGCGTTTTTATTGCTGTTTATCCCTTACAGTGCACCTCCAATACGCTATCAGTTTCTAACTCTCCGGTTGACGGGTAGAAAATGCCTAATGGGATTAAGTCCGCCATATACATATTTTTGTGTGCAACAAAGTTTAAATAAATCAATAAAAGTAGAAATAGATATAAAATAGTCGATCCCTATTTATTATGAATAATTTAAATGTTTCAGCCTTCCGCCTTTTCCCTGGGAGATCTATGCCTCCCACCAATGGCGAACGTCTTGAAAGTATTCCTGGAGAACGGACAGACCAAGTCGTTCAAATACGACGCGACGACCACAGTTGCTGATGTGGTGACAAGTCTGAAGGACAAACTTTGTATCACTGCGGAGGAACACTTCAGTCTGGTGGTGGAACATGTGAAGAGCTTGAGGAGGAACAAACTGACGCTGCTGGACCCAAAAGAGTCATTGGCAAGGGTGAGGATATATAATTTCGATTCATTTATTCGATTCATATTAGAAATTTGTAGTACAAAATGAGTCGATAAAAAAATTGTAATACAATCAAAATTTTATCAGACTAGCTAACCCGGCCACGCGTTGCTGGTACAACCCGGCCACGCGTTGCTATGGTAACGTTAATTGATTATAAAAACTGTTATTCTTAAGCTCATTGTAACTATGGTAACTATAAATGATAACAAACACATAAAGTCCTTCTTTTATATAGTAGAGATCACTATCACTATATAGTATAAAACCAAGTCCTTTCCTGCTGTCTGTCCCTATGTATGCTTAGATCTTTTAAACTACGCAACGGATTTTGATGCGGTTGTAATAGATAGAGTGATTCAAGAGGAAGGTTTATATGTATAATACATGCATGATATAGTAGAGAAACACTGATAATTGTAGAGGTTTCTAATGTGATGTCGTAAATAAACACATTTTTTGCGTTTACATTGTAAACGCTGGCTGAACCCTACGAGATAGATCAAAATAATGTACTACAGTATTTTACACCTTAAAAAGGTCTACAAAAAAGTATATGATGGTATATGTCCGTCTGTTAGGGATAAGCCACAATAACCATTTTTTATCCTTTACTTTTAATGATAAATAAGAGCTTATTTACGAAGCAATTTTAAGCAATACAGCATTAATCCTTATTCAATTAAGTACTTTAAATACTTGTTGCATTAAATAGAGATCAATATGACCCTTTACAGCATGTAATTTAAATGAATACTTTTGAAGATATTAAAGATTTAAAATGCAGGGACAGCGGTTGCGGCGGTACCATTGCACCCGTGCGAAGCCGGGGCGGGTCTCTAGTATATAATATATTAAAGCTTATGCTATAAATTATTACAAATGTCAAAACATATTGTCAATATCGTCATATATCAAGTATAGAACAATTGATAAAAAAGAAACCATTATGTAATCTTTATATTTATGTTATTTAAGCATTTAACTGTTATATTATTATATCCAAAGATATAAAAAAAAGTTGCATCAGTAATCAGACGGGACTCAAACCTAAATTTCCTCGTTATCCAGGTACCCCTCCTACCTATCGAGATCTTGACCCATTGAAGTTAATAAGCAATATTGATAGAATAGTATAATTTATTTGCAAGTACTGAGTCAAAAGTTATTACAAATAATAATTTGGCAGGTCTACAGTATTTGCCTCTATAATGTAAGCATGCAAATATTTGAGTAAACTGATGAAAGATTATAGGCATTTAAAAAAATACATTGACTAAATTAATGAATTAGGTGTGTCATACCAAATGTCAATTATAATTTCGATCGATTAATTAGATCCGTTAGATTGTCAAAGCTTAAATAGTATTTTTTTTCTTGATTCACCAACAATTGTTACACTAAATAATTTGCAACTTACATTACAAATTGTATTATATATATTTTAAGATAACTGTTTTTAAGGAGTTAACTCCAGTCACGCGTCGGAGCGGACACGCACAATTTTTTTTTATTATTAATTGTACACTTAGTAAGTTCCTTAATATTGATTGTAAGTTTTAAATTATTTAGTGTAACAATTGTTGGTGAACCAAGAAAAAAATACTATATAATCTTTGACAATCAAACGGATTTAATTAATCGATCGAAATTATAATTGACATTTGTTATGACATACCTAATTGATTAATTTATTTTTTATTTTTTATTTAATTTCCAAAGAAGTAAATGAATTCATAAATTTATTCATAATAATTTGATAAAATATATTACTTAAATTATGGTATTATTATTTATTTTTTATATTCATTTTTTTTATTTATGATATTTTACGTATATACTGAATGCTATAGTGAGAAAGAGAGAGAGTAAATGTGTACTGGACTAAGGAGCGGGGAGCGCTATAAGATTTGCGAGTATATTACGCAGAGGAAATGTGATCCTTCACGTTTTGTTAACGTTTGATTTTACTACCCATCTATTGTTCATACCGTGCGCTATAGGTATATGAAACGATTCTTAAGGAGTTATCAAAAAATAGTTAAATATAAATATCATTTAAATGATGGAACTCGTTTTACAGATTGCAGCTCGCCCCGGTTCCCATAAGATGCGTTGTCTATTCCGCGTGGTTTTCATGCCAAACTCAGCTGGTGAGCTGGCTCAAAGAGATCTCGCTGCATTGGACTATCTCTACATGCAGTGCTGTAATGACGTCGCCCAAGAGCGATTCGCGCCTGAGCTGCAGCCAGATGTCGCTTTGAGATTGGCCGCCCTGCATATGCATCAACATGCATTGGCGAATAATCTCTCGCCTGCCAAGTTAACTGTGAAAGCTGTTGAGTGAGTATCGTCAACAATATGACAGTTTTTTCATTAATTGATCAACCAATTTAACCATTCAAAATTCGGGTAGGAAGTAACATGTCAAACGTACAATATCTCATAAAATAAATTATTTTAAAAGAAAAATAATTGAAATTATCATGCTTAAGAATTTACTTGTGAGCCGAGTCGATTTTTTTCTAGCATTTTTCTATTATAATTATTTATCTTATAAGATAGGTACCATTGAAAAAATGCAAAAAATATATAAAATAATAAAAGTAAAATATTTAATTAATGGCCGCCTATAAAAAAAAATATTGTCTTGGAAATAAACTTGTTCATAGAAAAATATAATGTAGCAGAAGGAATAAGAATTCAAAGTCGTCTGGGCGCGTGAGCACGCCGGCGTTCTTTTGAGCCTTGACTAAACTTTCAGTAAAAACAGAGAAAACCCTGGCAGTCTTGGATCTAATTATTACATAGCCAGCTCATAACCTGAACTGGTTACGCAATTCGATCAAAATTGGTTTAATGGAATTTATTTATTTAGTTCTTACATCTATCACCTATCACACATTGCAATTACCCAAATTACGCTTGGACAAGATAACCTCCTATGAACACGTCTGTTATGTTATACAATACAGTAATAATTTCACAAGCATGCACCCTTTCTTGACACTAACAATTTGTAATTTTAAGACAATTTGTAAATTTAGTAATTTAGAATTGTAGTTACATAACGGAAGAGGCATCGCTCCTTTACCTTGCCTACTATATGTTTTTAAATAAATTTTAATTTTCAATCCTTACCCATTTAAATAGATACATTATGCATTTAATGTAGGTAAAAATTACCTTTTACAGTATACTAAAAAAATAAACATCTTAGATATCACAGATTTAAAGTTTTTAACTCCATAGTAAAATTACCTTATTGGTCCTATTTTTAAGGAGGCTGAACCACACACGGATTGTCAAACTACCGCTCAAAATTACTGCCTAAGTTACAAGCACTGTGTTCAAGAATATCGTTGTCTACGCATTTTTTAATAGCAATTACACCGGACGTACTAATATAGGCGCAGCGTATTTAATTATTTTTATTTATTAAGGTACACCTACAGCAAACATGTATACACATTCTAACATTAAAATACTAACAAAATTTACAGTTCCACTTGTGCCCGTAACAAGTAAACACAACATTCACCAAAGCAATTTTTGTTTTAAATATTCACTAGATGGATGTGGCTCAGTTATTATAATTTGCAATACTTTTTATTTTAAATTTAAATAAAACCTTTACTATGTCCTAAGTCAGAACAAATTTAGCAAAATGAAAAAAGAAACCCGGCCAACTGTGAGTCAGACTTGCACACGAAGTGTTCCGTACAAACTTTTAGTAAAGAAAAAAAATCATGTTTGTTGTATGGGAGCCTTCTTAAATATTTGTTTTATTTTATTTTTATTATTTATTTTTAAAGTAAAAATACAACTGAATATTTTGTGAATATTTCAAGTGCTTACCATATATCGAGCAAATAATGGCAAAAAAAAAATTGTTGTATGGAAGCCCCACTTAAATATTCAATTTATTTTGTTTTTAGTATTTGTTATTATAGCGGCAACAGCAATACATAATTTATGAAAATTTCAACTGTCTAGCTTTCGCGGTTCTTGAGATACAGCCTGGTGACAAACAGACGGACGGACAGACAGCGAAGTCTTAGTAATAGGGTCCCGTTTTTACCCTTTGGGTACGGAACCCTCAAACATCAAAATCGGATGAGTGGTTTCGGAGTTTATCGCGGTCAAACACTGTGACAGAGAATTTTTATATATAAAGATTATATTATAAGGTACTTTACTTTACCTAGCTATTGAAACGAAAACAGTCTTATTGCAATATTTACCATTTTAATAGTAAAACCACGCATTCATTTGCCACCGCTGTGTTGCTAAATACAGTATATTTAAAGAAGCCAACGTTTTTACGGTTTTTTACGCATGGTATATTTATAATCTTGACGTTTCGACTCCTTTACAGCTGTGATCACAGGATGACTAAGGTGATGATCCCGGCATCTGTAAAGGATAAATAATAATCGTGTAAGGATTAAATATAAATTGGGGGCAAAAATCGTAAGAACTTTTTTTTATTTAAACTAGCTAACACGGCCACGCGTTGCTTGTATAACCCGGCCACGCGTTGCTATGGTAACGTTAATAGATTATAAAAAGTGTTATTCTTAAGCTTATGGTAACTATATATGGTAACAAACCCGTAAAGTCCTTTTTTATAGAGTAGAGATGTGTAATGTGCGCAGAAGTGTAAAAAACAAAATACACACTATAGCATATCCAAACACCGATACAGGAAAATATATGAATCAGTCACGCATTAATTTTCCTTACTTAGTTTGAGATAAACTTATCTCATTAATAGTTTGGGGCAAAGCTATCATGTATATCAAAACTTCCGTGAAGACGTTGTACAGAACAATTCACGATTAACGCAACACAAACTTACATATCGTTGGTCGAAAACAGTAGTGAAACTTTATAAAACGAGTTATTCTGAGAAAATGAGATATTTCTTTATACTGAACTGAAATTAAATGATGGGAAACATTTAGGAGAGCGTACAGCAGAATTGCGCAGCCTTGTTCCGTCCCTATTTTTTTATCGAACTACTAGACTTACGTACCGTTAGTTTTACCTACGGTTGATATACTAAGAGTTTTGGGTCCAATTTTGTGATCCGTACCGCTAAAGAATGGAACTCTTTGCCTGAGTTTGTGTTTCCTGATAAATACAATTTAGGGGTTTTCAAGTCACGAGCGAATAGGTATCCTTTAGGCAAGCGCATAACATCGCATCAGGCGAGATAGCGGTCAAGCGGTTACCTATTCAAAATTAAAAAAACACAACTTTGGTTTACGATTTTTATATTTCTCATTTACAAAACTATCTTATATGGTAAACAAAAATATGTTTTTCGAATGCTAGGATATTCCTCTTATGAAGTAACGCTGGCCTAAAGGGTAAAAAAGTTAAAGTACTAGATAATTTCGATCACAAGGCGGAGCAGCTCAATTGGACCGAATATCCAAAGGTCGCAGGTTACCAAAACGCTTAATGCATTACATATAGAAGTCTTGGTTGTTTCATCGGACTTTTATTAAGATTGGCGAAGATTCATATTGTAAGTCTAAATGTTAGCCTGAAGTAAAACCAGCCATTGTTCCAGAAGAGAGTTCGGGTTGGAGCGGTTCGTGCCGAGTGGACTGCTGGAGAGTATGAAGCGCAAAGAGCTGCGGCGGCTGCTGGCGCATTGCCTCAAGCTGAACGCGCACATGACCGGTGGCCAGAGACAACTTACGCAACTCCAGGTAAATAGCCAATTGGCCAACCCGTCGCTCTCCATGGTGGTGATTGCCAAAATCGGTCCCACCGGATTGCGACGGAGTAGAGCGGGTACATGGATCGTGGGGTTTTTAGTGGGTAGGCTCCTGCACACCAATCTGACGAGCTTTTATCGTCAGATTAGTCTGCGAGTCTCAGAGTCCCACATAACTCCCGTCCCACTCCCAGCGGCGGGAGTATGCGAAAAGCATTTTCGTCACGTTAAAATAAAAGGTAAATAGCCAATCAAACTTTTTTCTTACAAGAAGAAACACGATTTTATCAGCCTCTACCGATGATTTTTCAGAAGTATTTTTTTTACAAATTTGATATTATTCATATAAAATAATCAGAGCTACTTGAGCTCGCCACTTATTTTTTCAAGTTAACATAGGTCCAGACTACATTACGTGTTGGTATCAACGACGATGGAATCATATAGCTAAATTGCCACCAGCTCCCTAGCTATACGACTCCAAGTTTATTTTTTTTCTTGATGGGTTATTGATGTTAGTCGCAGATGATCTCAGCAAAGATACCGGGTTTGGTTTCTATAATATAGAATAGTGGTGTGTGCGAGACACCCGACCACGCAAGTCGCCAATTGTAGTAGCTAAGTATTTTTTGTCAGGAAAAATTAATGTTCCATATTAATATGTAAAGAAGTTTTATCCAGAAAAAGTTCAATTTGTCCCAAGCAGCAGACGGGATTCGGACCCTAACCCCTCGCTATTCGGGCGAGTACTTTTCTAATTGAGCTACGTATACGTACGTACGCAAGTATATCTTAAGCTGGCGTTAGCCCCATGTTTTCATGTTATAGGTACTACTACGCACAACATGGAATGTAATATTTTTACAAATATTCTACAAGATAAGATAAAAAGACAAAGATAATATTGTTACGTGTTCGTGACCGTGATCGACCGGGTTGGATGACTCTGGATAGTTCGCGCATGTATCCGGTCTTCGAGACTATACTTCTATATAGTTCCGCGCTAGTTTCTTCGTGCTTTGTGTGTTCGTAACAATATGGTTTTTGTTCAATATGAGCATTTACAATGCATTTATTGAAAGTCAACTATGCCATGACTAGGTCCTTCGACGGGAGACTTTGTCACGAGAAGAAGCCGCAAGGAAGGGCTATTTTCTCCCTTTAATGTCTTACAGATTTTTAACATTAAAGGAAAATTATTAAGGAATTGTTGGTATCAAGGAAAAATATTCAATGTTGTAGGTAGTAGTACCTAAAAGACGAAGAGATGGCGCTAGTTGGCTAATATCTCCTTAGATGAAGTTTCATAGTAAAAAATAACATATACCTTCTTCACGTTTCAGGCGAAATTGCATTACTTGGACATAGTAGCTGGCCTGCCGAGCTACGGAGCCAAGTGCTTCAGCAGCAGTCGCCCGGAACGAGTACTGTTGGTCTCGCCGCGCTTCGGTCTTAGCCAGATCGTGGGCAGGAGTAACTCTGTGGTAAGTTTAAAGACTTAGCCCATCTGTTGAGATGTTAGCTTTAAGCCAAGCGGACTGATTCCTCGCCGATGTACTACGTAAGTGGACCCGCTTGTAACACAGATGACACAAGGGGTTAATAGAAATATTCATAATTTATTTATTCCAACATGTTTTTTGAAGTAAAAACTTATCTAGGTGCGTTAGGCATTTTTGAGATGAGCAAAAACCATTGACCCCGCGACACCGTTACCGACAGCTTTTCACAGTAAAAAAGAAAAGATCCAAAAAGTTTTTATTTCTAACTAGCTAACCCGGCCATGCGTTTCTGGTATAACCCGGCCACGCGTTTATGGTATAACCCGGCTACGCGTTGCTATGGTAACGTTAATTGATTATAAAAACTGTTATTCTTAGGCTTATGGTAACTATATATGGTAACAAACCCACAAAGTCCTTCTGTTATATAGTAGAGATTTCAAATATATTGGCCGCTTTTATTTTTGTGTCGACTTTTAACCTATTTGTCATTTATGAAGTAACAATTGCACTTTTTTCTTCTCAGTACAGGGTCTCCCAACGTAAGACTCACAAAACCATGGAGCATGGAGCGTAGCAGTTGAATAAAAATTATATATTATCTTTTGTCCGTTTTCAGCCCCAATCGCTGGCCTCTCTGGAAGAGGTGGAGGGCATCAGGGTGAAGGCGGAAGGCAGCGGAAGTGCTGACGTGGCCATATTCCTGAGAAGGGACCGAGTGCTGGCATTGCTCATGGATGAACGTGATGCGGCAGAGATGCCTCTTGTCATAGCTGGGTAAGCTCCGATACTAGCATTGTGACTTTGGCGAGAGTGGGAAGCGTCACTTTTTATTTATTTATTCATATAAGTATATTTTAAAACTATAATACTAAAAAAATATATAATATTCTATCAGTGACAAAATCAAATTACATTTGAACCCATACATTGCTTCTAAATACTTCCCCTTGTTTTGGCATATTTTGTTATAATTGCTGACTGGTAATGGATAATGTAAGAAAAATACTTTTTTTACATTTTAATTAGTACAAAGAAGGTGGTACAAAATTATAAAATACAAGAGAGTATGACGGTCCCTGTCGGGCATGATGGATGTGAGAAGTGAGGAAACGCCTTTTATAGATAATATAATTACATTACCATGTTTAGTAAAGATTAAATATACTAGAGATATGACGTTAGATCATCCGTGAAGTTATTATACCTACCTACTTTATCGTCAGCAAGGCTATCTTGACTAATGGTCAAATTTAGTGACCTATCCTCAGTAATAGATAGGGCTACTATAATTTTGTTGTCTGTTGTAATACAGGAACTAACAAAGGAAAGGTTGTCTAGCAACTAAGCAAAGTAGGCCTATCTCTTACTGAAGATAATACGACCATTACCAATAACCTATCCTCATATTTAGATATAGGAGCTGTGATCACGACTCCTGTATAGGTGTTGAAGTATCACGAATAAATATTAAAATAAAGAATAAACGTGTCGTGAATCCAGTTAAAGTAGTTTTATATATCCTCAGTTAAAGATAATGTAGGCTTCATTGGCTTTATTGCTAGGCAACCCATATTAATTCCAGCCATTTAACAGAAATATTTAAACAACAAAACTCAAGTAGCCCTTTCGGTTACGAGAAATAGTTTATTAAAATCGGCTTTAAAGGGAAAAGCCTTTTCTCGTTTTCATCAATCGCTTGGTCTCCTTTTTATCTGATACTCTGTTATAAAACAGCGCATTCTGCACATTCACTGGTACAAAATGTAACTTTGTCTGTCTGTTAGACAAATTAAATCATATGTGATATATTCAATTTAATAATGATGTAACATACATTCTTCTTTTCAGATACTATCGCTTAGCTACGGGTCAAGAATTGAATGTGGAGCTAGAAAGAGAACCTATTACCGAAGACATAGGTAACAATTTTACAACTTGTATCTATTGATTATTAAAACATAACATTGCAATTACCATGTTTTATCTTGTTCCAGCTCCACCATATCTATCTCAGCACAACGTTGTACCAGCTAAGTGGAGCTATTTACACTTCGACGATCCAAACATGCTCACTAAAAAACACTTTGCTATATTCAGTATGCCGCCGCCGTATCATTCCACGCCAGACAAATCTGGTGTTGATACAAACATGAACTCCACTATCACCAATAAAAATGGCAGCAATAACTCCAGCCCAATCATTGGTTATGATTCGAAGACTGGCTTACTCGGCCACGATATCCACTTCGACAAATGTAAAAGAAATGAGGAATTCAGACTCTTTGATGCCAATGATTCCTGCTACTTAGATGACGGCATGGGTTTCGACCTTCAAAGCGTTCTTTCCATGGAACTCTTAGAGAATGCAACCAACAACCCTAGACTTGTCGAGGCTAAAAACGAAGAAGTTTTAAGGAGAGTTGCTGAAATGCAAAAGCTAGTGGAGAACTCTGAACAATATTTGACTGAAAATTGTGATGTTTATAATGATGACATTTATAATGATGGAATCTTAAGGGACGAACTAGTAGGTAAAGAAACGAGTGTAGATAATGTAGAAAGTGATACGGAATCTAATAATAGTAGAATGTCGGCGGCCGACGATGCTCCAGGTATTCTAAAGCATAGTGACTCTTTATTACTCCTAACGGAAACTATTAATCAAGGGTTAAGCGTTTTAACTGTACCAGAAACTGAGAAAGACAATAACAGTACTAGCCTAACAACACGACAATCTCAAGGTCTCAGTGCTATTTTAAATAATTGTGGCTTAACAGACGCTTTACTAGCTTTAAACAATGATCTTTGTCAATCCGAAAGTGATAACGATTCCCTTTATACACCAACCAGTAGCCCTATACGAAAACATCAAAATAAACCTACTCCTAATAAAAAAATTAGAACTAGTTTCGGATTGCATAGTCCAGATGCAATACAAGACAATAAAGAACCAAATCTCAAAGAATATTTAAAGCAACTTAAAGAGAAAAGCAGTCAGGAGGATGCTAAAGCAGCTGAAGTTCCGTTTTTTTACCAAGAGAGTATGGTAGATAACGACGCGGAGCTTATAGACTTAACACTAATACCACCGCCCCAAACACCTGATGAACTAGATTGTGCTACACAAGTGCCTCAAATTTTGCCTATTGTACCACCCTCTTTTGCTGATGATAAAGAAAATGTACAAAGTGGTAGTCCTAAAACACCAAAAACTAATGAACTTGAAGAATTTATAGCTAATGTTACAATCCAACCACCGACAGTGAAAGTAACTCCTGCTATAGAACTAACCCCAGAAGAAATATTATCTTACATTATTCCTCCTCCACCGGGATCGAATTCATCAACATTAGATAGAGATCAAGTTAGTTACGTTAATCAAACCCAGTTACTTGAAGCAAAAAATGCTCAAAATATGAATTGCGATGTAAAACAAAGTAATGGCGATGTAGTGAAAGGAACACTCAGTGTCAGTGAGATTAGAAATATGTTTGCAGCAAAAAGTTTAAGTGATGCTCGAAATAGTCTCTTACTGAAGGATAAGAGTAAAACTAATATTCAGAGTAAATCAGATTCGCCAAAAGGCAAACGGAAAAGCATGTCAGGAGAAAAGCAATCCAATGGTACTGCCCACGTTATAGAATACCCAACTGTTGAGCGAAAAGGAATGTTCTCGTGTTGTAGTAAAGATAAGAATAAAAGTGACGACAGCTGTGATGAATCCGAAAAAGCAGAAAGTCAGACTGAGAACTCTGACTCGATGCCTGATGTTTGCGAAATAAGGCCACCGCCAAGAAGAAAAAGCTCGGAAATCCGAAAACCTCCAGAGAGACCCCCTAAAACACCTCCCACACCTGCTCCCAGACCACGATCTAATTCATTTACATGTCTTAATAACGAATTGACCGCAGTGGAAATACCAAACAGCCATTTCAACACATTAAACAACAAAAAACTTAATTACAGAGTTGTATGCGAAATCAATGAGCAGGCAGCGGGAGGTCCACCTCAACTGCCACCAAGATTAGAAAATAAAGTACTACCTCCTCCACCACCTTTACTACTACCTCCGAAGAAGCCACCCCTACCGCCAGTGCCGAGTATCGAAGTTCTACGGTTAAAAAACGCTCAGAAACAATCGCCGTTAAGAAACCCAGAACAACGGCTAGCTAGCATTGGCTCTCCACACTTTCAACGGAATTTGAACACATACAGAAACCTCGAAAACGAACATAGAATAACAGATGAAGAGTCAACAAATATAAGATCCTCACCAAACTACAGTTCGATGACTTTGCAGACTCGGCACGTGCGGTCGCATTCAGAGACAAAGAATACTATTCTAAAAAACAAGGAAATGACAGCTCTGTCTTTATGTTCGCCGCAAATGAACAGGAGGTTCAGCAACCGTCCGGATATATTAAACGGTGCTCCAACAAACGAGAAAGTCTTTAGTCCGCCCCTATCTGAGCGCAAAGCGTTTCGATTAGACAGCGCTAGTCCAACACCGAAGGTGCAAAACCACGTACGGTTTAAAGATGACGTAGTTGACGATATTCCGACCCCTCCTTCGCCCCCTACTGTGAAGTTTCCAGAGTTTCAAGCAGGAAACAATGGACACGTGTCTGTGGAGAGTTTGCTGTGTAAGACGGAGGTAGCGGTGGAAGGACTGCTACAGCGGCTGCACGGAGCTGCCCAGAAATGCTCACATCAACATGCTCATGGCGGTGGGGAGGACATTGACGAGATTAAGTTTCAGGTAAGAATTGCTTCGTACTTTAGTCTAATTTGTCTGACTCCGTAAGTCAAGTTTTAAATATTTCGTCTAATAAAACGGGTTATTGTTAACTATAATACAAGGTCTTTGTCTGAGATAATTAGACATTTATAAAACAATTGGATAGGCGCCATCTATTAGAAAGAATTTGGTAGTAATAATATTCATTGTTATTTTGTATTTAATTACCAATACTGTTGCTCTTTGTTAAATAACACTTGTAAAAGTTATTAAATTTTATGCTCTATGGTAGGTGCTAACGACTGAATCGGCAACCTGTATCAACGTCTCTTTCGTAGGTTACTGATTCATGCTATACTAGGTCGATGCAGTCGCAAAGCTTCGCTAGCTTCATATATTGGAGCGGAGCGGATGGTTGGTTTCAAAAATTTAAGTTCTGGAAAATTCGGTGTATATATGCTGAAGCTTGAATTTTTTTTCTTATCCCATAGACCCAATGTTTTCGGGCGTCCTAAACCTGTTGGTTCGATTCATTAGAAAAAATACGAAAATTGACTAAGAACTCATAGAGTTATGGCGCACATACATTTCGTCATTGAAATTGATCCATGGGAGCTTCGCTCGCTCTGCTCCGACTTAGGCTTGCTTTGGCTAGATATATTATTAATTTATTTTTATTTTGACTAATTACCATATTATTTATCGTCAGAGGGCACGCAGTGAGCTGACGTCATGCGCAGTATCCCTTGTGGGCGCGTCGCGGGCACTAGTGGGGGCGCTGGGGGGTACGGGAGCGGGGGGCGCGGGGGCTGCACTGGCCGACTGCCTCGCGCCTCTGAGGAGACTGGCAGACCTCGCACAGGTGGGATATTGGTTTTATTATATGGTGTCCAGGCTGATGGCATATTCAGTTCATTATGAGCGGTTATGGGTGATGGAGCTAGCAGCGACAGACTGCCACGCGCAAGTGGATATTTGTATTGTATGGTGCTTGGACTGACTGCTTACCAGGTCTTCGTAATGGACGGTTTCGGGTGACGTGGCTGGCACCATTATGATCCGAAGACATTATTGTGTTGGACTGTTTTTTAACAAGCACAAATGACAAACGAAGTTATATTGCAGATAAAATATTTTATATTTTGTTTATGTTTACTCAATCGTAATTCTAGGATTATATAGTAGATAATTTAACAAAAAGAGGAAGAATATTTTTTTATATAGTTGCATTTATTTTTTTCGCTGTTTTAAGAGTGTAAAACGAAGACAAACCAAAGGTAACAAATCTGAGACAAATGATTTTTTACTCTCTATTTTAATGGGGAAGAATTTTAAATCTAATGAATAAATTATCTGAACTAAAACAACATCCAATAAAATTATAAAAATGTTTGATTTCCAGGCCCTCGTCAGACACACATCCGCGCCATTACAAACCAGAAACCTTGTGCTTCGCGTCCATGATGTTACTGCCGCGTTCAAAGAGTTGGCCGGTGCGGAAATGGCACAGATTATACACGAGCATAACTCTAAGAAAATTCAGAATCAAGGCCAAGAAAACTCCACACTTGAAGGGCAACTCGCTTTAAGAGCTGAATGCCTTGCCAACGTCCTAGCGACATTATTAAGAAGCCTTCGAGTATTTTCCCCTTAAAAAGACACACGCTGTTCATTATAAAGAAAAAACTCTTTGGACGTTTACTTATTTACGGCTTATCATCGCCTGAAAAAAAATAACCTATCTTCATCTTACAAATCGAGCTATGCAACTGCAAAGTAGTGTAAAAATAAAGTACATGATAGTTTTCGTTTTATGATTAAGGATTTCTGTTGAAATGTAACCGTTACTAAAATGAGACCAAATAAAATTAGGTACGTTTGTATAATTGTAGTTGGCAACACTTTGTGTTAATTTTTAGTTATAGTTGTGTAAATTTTAACGTGCGTTAATGTTCGTTGTTAGATACTATTCCTTTACTTTGTCTTTTTAGGAATCATGATTTCATATATAGTTGATTTGAGTCTGTATAAATAATATAAAAAACAGTGTATAAAAGTGACTCGTTTCATTGATTAGCAATCTAACTAAAAAGTTAAACTTAATTTTTAAGTAAAACTCTTCGCTTACGATTCCGTGACGTTACCATAGTAAGTAGTTAATTTTACATATAAATACATACATATCTATTTACATAATGTATATTTTCTACTATAAGTATGTGTGATCGGATATAGGGTGCAAATTCACTATGAAAGTATGAACTATCATATCTAAATGTCTAACCTAATCATATCTTTAATCGATTCATCGTTGTTTGTTTTAGTACTCGACATTGTTATATTGCTGCGCTGTAAAAAGTTTGGTGTTGCTAGTTATAAAATGTTTTTTCTTCTGAGGCAAAGGGATACCTCACATTACAAACAATTGGCAATCTTTTTTCAATTATTTCATGATACTATTAATGTTTAATTACACTATATTAAAGTTAAAACTTGCAATATTATCTGTAACCAATTTACGATATATAAACTCTATCCTTTGCAAATGAGAAGGAATAACATACGTCCTAAAAGTTATTATAAGCGAAAAATTTTCGAATTGGTACGTACGAATTTTTGTAAAAAGTATGGTATTTTTTTTAAATAGTATAGAATATTTGTGATGGTAATCCATGGCTCAGAATTGACAATGTTGCCAGCGATTGTAAGTACACATGGCGCGATGTGCTGATATTAATGTATTGGTGCTATTTTTTGAGGAGATTGTGTACGTTTTTGTATTGAACCGATAATTGGTTAGCCCATACTATAATTTGCAATAAGATACTGCGCAACAAACGTTTGCACCAGCGATTTGAAATTTATTAAAGTACACTTAAGGTTGCTTTTAAATTGTAACAAACTAATTCTTTTTTCGTACAATGATATCACACTTCTGCCTGCAAGTACAACTTTGTTATTTTGCTCACGTTCCAAAGCTGTTATAGGAACCAAAGACAATATTTTTCCCTTTAAATATATATTTTATTATTTTGAAAATAATTTATGTTTTCGCTTCGTCTTTCAACTTAGACATCAATTTATACTATACATATATTTCTGCAGAAATAATTTTATATACGATACATGTTTATCCAGTCACATAATTTTACTTACAGATTATATAATAAGCTTTAAGTTCACAGAGTAACAAAATATAAATATAAAATAATTTTCTATGTTTCAATACTAAAACCTTACATAGATGTGTATCGTATATGAGACAGTCGTTGTAAATTATAAACGGATAGCGAAAAATGTTATATACCTACTTATACAAGGTAATATTGTATCACAACAATTTATTTATTGTTCAAAATAACATAATGCAATGCATTTGATGTAATAAACGATAATATGAACCGAATATCTTAGTTTTTTTCGACTCTTTTTCCATTATGCAAGGATAATTGATTTTAACAGAAGACCTTGCATTTTAATGCTATCTTATAAAATAAATTATTTTAATCGAAAAATACTAGAAAAAATCGACACGGCTCACAAGTGAATTCTCAGACGGTGATCTAACTAGTAACCTTTGGAAGTCCAACTCTCCCAATTGAGCTACCGAGCCTTGTGAACACCTTTCGAAATTTTCTCACCTTTCTAAGTTTCCGCTGTAGGCCAGCGTTGTCCCATCAATGAGAGGAACATCCTTTAGTATTCGAAAGTAACATTTTTACAAATGTTTGGGCAATCCATTATAGTTTTTAAATATTTTTCTTTTTTTGCATTTTTTCAATGTTATCTTGTACAATAAATTATTTTAATAGAAAAATACTAAAAAATATCGACTCGGCTCACAAGTGAATTCTCAGGTGGGAATCGAACCCGCAACCTTTGGTGTCCGGTCCAATGCTCTCCTAATTGAGGTACTGAGCCTTGTGATTCCCACCTGAGAATATTTTTTTTTTCTAATATTTCAATATTAAAATAATTTATCATATAAGATGGCATTGTAAAATGCAAAAAATATATAAAAATCATATACTTAATGATTTTTCTATGCGCCCCTGGACAACTTAGGCATTTTCCAGACACTGGCCAAGGATGGTAGTGAATCTCCATGGAAACCTCACAGCCGGCTGTTCGATTATTTCAGTCTCTTACTGACTATAATCATTATATTTCTTACATTCACACCAATTAACCTAGTCTTCAGTACTTACTTCCAAACTAAGCAAAACACTAAATTGACTTATTAATATTATTTAAACTATTAACTTTAAAACCGTGTTTGTACATTGAAGAAGATATGCCTAAAAACCTTTTTTAGAATTTTGTCTGTCTTTATGCGCATCACGTAAAAAATGGTAAACAGATTTTAATTTTAACTCACGTAAAGAATTCAAATTACAACTAAAGTGGTGTAAAAACAATTCCATATAAATATAAATGGATTTAATGTCACAAGGAGCGGAAATTTCGAAAATTTTGGAAGTGTACAAATAGTTTGAATAGCAAGGTAGGCATTCCTGTAACTGTCGCTGGCAGGCATGAGCCCTCTGACATTGCGAATGCTTTTAAAAATCATTTTAGAGTGCAATCAGATTTGGATACATCGCTGCCGGTGTTCAATGATGAGTGCCAAAGAGAGAAACACGTGTCCGTTGACCGGTTCTCAGCTGGACAAGTGGAATCTGTAATCAAAAGTATGACTAGTGGAAAATCTCCTGGCCATGATGGCCTCAGCATTGACCACCTGCAAAATGCGGGCGTCCACTTACCGCGAATCTTAGCAATGTTTTTCTCGTTATGTTTTAGTCATTCTTATTTGCCAGATGAGTTGATGTATACGATTGTAACACCCATGAAAAAAATTAAACAGGAGATGTATCTGATTTTATGCCCATTTACTTAGCCACTATCATAGCGAAAGTGTTGGGCGGTCTGCTTGATAGGAGCTTAAATAAACATCTGCATCTGCACGACGCACAGTTTGGTTTCAAATCTGGACTGTCAACAGAAAGTGCAATTTTGTGCCTCAAGCAAACTGTGCAATACTATTCAAATCGTAAAACACCGGTCTACGCCTGTTATCTGGACCTTTTGAGGGCTTTTGATTTGGTATCATACAGTATCCTGTGGAAAAAACTAGATCATGAGACCAGCCTTGCCGAGGAATATATTTCGTTGATTAGATACTGGTATATCAGAGGAATAGTGTTTGATGGGCGGGTGCATAATCAGACGTGTATAAGCTGGAATGTAGGGTTAGGCAGGGCGGGATAAGCTCGCCACGTCTGTTCAACCTTTACATAAATTCACTCATTGAGGAGCTCAGTGGCACAGGCGTAGGTTGTCATATAGATGGAGTCTGCATAAATAACATCAGTTATGCTGATGATATGGTGCTTCTGAGCCCCTCGATGGGAGGTCTGAGAAAGCTGTTGAATATTTGTGAGCGTTTTGCGAGGGCTCATGGGCTTCGGTATAATGCCAATAAAAGCGAATACAGTAGATCCCCGGTAATCCGACAAGCGTTTTGCAAGGCAGTGTCGGACTATCGAATTTGTCGGATTACAGAGTACTCCCTAAGATCCCCTATAGGGCAGAATTGTTTGAAACAGAGTAACTACCTTGTAAACCGACTAATTACAGATCACACACATCATACTTGTAAATAATGAACGCACGCTAGGGCGCTCCCCTATGAAATGTAGTCAAATTCAAACTCAGCAATCAGACTCAAAACAACACCCGTCGAGCATAATAGAATACATAAGTGAAGATATGCCAATATAATGTTTGTGTATACCTACATTCAACAGTGATAGGCATGTCGGATTACTGGGGGCGCCAGATAAGACAGGGGCCGGATTACCGGTGGTCCACTGTATATGATTTTAAAGCTGGAACCAAAGATGTCGACTATGGGCTTCCTGTGAAACTTTGTAACACAGTTTCAAAAAGAGTGTCACAGTTCAAGTACCTAGGCCACTGGCTTACTAATAGTTTAAGTGATATTGTTGATGTAGATAGGGAACGCAGGGCGTTGGCAGTTGGCAGTTTGCACGCTGTTCAACGGAAGTTTAAGTCGCACTCTTCAAGGCAAATTGCCAGTCTTTTTACACGTGTAGCCTGTGGGCTAGTTATACGCAGAGAGCTTACAATGCACTGCGAGTCCAGTATAACAATACCTTCCGGGTGCTATTGGGATTGCCTAGGTTTTGCAGTGCTTCTAAAATGTTCGCAGAGGCGCATGTGGATGGTTTTCATGCCATAATCAGAAAACGCTGTGCGGCGTTGCTAAGCAGAGCACGTAATAGTCCCAACAGCATCCTGAAGGCGGTGATTGATCGATGGGACTCTCCACTGCTGAAACATTGGTTGGGCCTGCATGCGAAGCGTTCGGCACCTACGCGTGTATAGAAGGCATCTTGTGTCGTGCCCATCAATTGATTCTATATTATTTTTATGTACTAATATAGTTTTTAAGTATAATTGTTACTAACAGTCTATGGACTACCTTTTGTCTGAAATAAAAATATTATCATTATTAATTTTATTAATGTGATTTCATGTTTTAGTAGCTTAAGGTCTAACTTTAAATCTTTGCTATGTTTTAGCTAATACAGGTGGGTATACCAAAGCTACAGCTTTACCTATCTTGACAGAGTTACTTTCACATTTCTAATATATATTAAAAGATTAATATTCTTTATCAATATGCATAATTTACGGTATAAATAAATCTAAAGATGTACAAACCTTAGTTTTATTCACAAGTGTGGCCTAAGTGATTGCACTGAATACGGAAATATTAAAAGTTTTTCCATTTCGTAACCTAAGTAACCTAAGTAACCTAAGTAAACCTCACTTGTATTAGGTACATTGATCATTATTTAAACAAAAACCGGACAACTGCAAGTAGAACTCACGCTGAGAGGGTTCAGTATAATGAAAATGTTATAAATCAACCATGATCTTGATTCTAACCCAAAATCAAAATTAATTTTGTAGTTGAAATATATGAACTTTCATACATTTGTTTCACAATGTGTTTCATGTGTTATTATGACAAATCAACGGTTTTCTAATATTTTCCCGTACTTGTGCTATAAGATTTATGCTTGTGCTTTTGCATTAGTGCTTCATGATTCTAGGTCAGCTGAATAGGTTTTGATTCCTTTGCAAGTGTCAAAATTTGCTTCATAAATAGTAATAACTTTTGATTGCGTAGACGTAGAAGCTTGGTGTTCTTACACCATCAAGGGTCTGTAGATTTAAGTATTCGATATTAATTTTAACTTTATATCTTTACGCGTTCCTGAAAAAAAATGTCTTGACAGACGGATAGACAGAGGGGCAACGCAGTGATCCTATAAGGGTTTCGTTTTTGGTACGGAATACGGAACCCTAAAGATCATAAATTTTACAATAGTATGGATTTAATGTCGTTATTAGACACCACGATATAAACCAACAGTATTTTCACGATATCAATGAAGCAATTTAAAACTTAAATTACCAATAAATCTCCCACGTGCCACTCAAACAACAATACGTAGACGTTTCACACAGAAACTATTTTATAGGTTTATACGACTTAGTTTATTTGCAGTCTTAGAAAAATATAATTGTAAAAATCACAACGTTCTGTCGTACGGGACAACTCATTTCAACTGGACAAAGAGACAATTTAAGTATCATACACAAGTAACGTAAGTAGTGCTTTAGCAATCAGACAGGCAATATCTCGACGAACGGTCTCCCAACATAAAAATAATAAAATAATATTTATTTTATACCCAAAATATTTTTTGACAAAAACAATTGAAGCATTAATGGACGCAGTAGTCATAGGCTGTGTCGCAGTCATTAGCGCCCACCCATCAGACATACAGAAAACATGAGAAATAATATATTATCTAAAATCTTTTACATTGCATAAAGATACTCTCTGTGTGTTGTGTGTGTGTGTGTGTATATGTGTTTCGTGTATAGATGTGAAAGATAACAGTAGATCTATAGTAAACGAAACCGAAATACTTGGCTGAAGCTTTACCACAACCTCGCATGATTTCTTAGCAACTCTGTTCTGCACTGAGATATTAAAATCAAACGACGTCAAAAATAAACCTATATTTTTAAGTGATAAATACTATATATACTCTTTATAGAGTATAGCTATTTACGCTATACTTGCTGGCAGGCATTGATGAAACACTGCAAGCCTTTTTTTGGGCACCTTTTCCAACAGCAGTGGTGAGGCTGGTTTTCACCTTTTAAGTTTTTTTTCTTATTATTTTATTATATCCAGATTTAATTCATATTGTGTTATTATATTTCTTTGTTTTCATTGTTCAATTCAACAGAATAAAGTTCTTATTACAATCGTTTCTTTACATCTTCTTCAAAATATTTGCAATCGTTAATTGTACATTGTAAATTGTACGTTCATGTCATTATATAAGTTGTGACTCCTACGGGAGCTCTCGCGATTTTCACACGATCCCTTTCAACCGGTCGTCGCAGAAATAAATGTTAGCTTCCATTTTAACGTTTGCAATGACACGGGTTCTGGACTATATTACATATTTAATATACGAATTGACATATTGTTTTTCAAATTCAGTTAATTTTTCTACCATTTGAATTATAAAAAACCACATTTAACTTTCGCATAATTTATTTAATATCTAATATACTTTGGCATAAAATCATAAGACATAAATTGATATGCATTACAGGTAATACCATTATACTTATAGCTAATTATAATATAATTCAGTACTTAATTAAAGGTAAATAGTTACAAGATTATTACAAAATTTTATGTTTGTGATTTTGTAAATAAGTCATTGGACATTTACTTTTTTAACACAGAAAAATGACGTTCTAGATTCTCATGAGACTACTACTCTAGCCGACCAGTTAAAAGATTTTATGTTTTTCCTACATGGATACATCGGCCGGCCGAGAGATTATGTCAGACTCGTACTGACTAAACACCACCTGAAGTCGGTGCCTTAGCCTGGGAAGGCTATACAGGCTTAATATGAGCGATCGTACCCAGGGTGACGGAGTGACAGCCAGTGACAACTTCATAACGCCTTTTTATGACAGCGCCCTGGGCGGTCGCCCCACCGCACCCTGCCCTAACGCTCCTACTGCCCTTAAGTGTGGAGGTTTGATAATATTATACTTTGCCGGACACTTCCACGGAATACGTATATATGTGTACGCTTATAAATAAATTGAGACAGTAATTACTGCAGCGCGTTATCAACCAGGCAATAATAAAACAAGTGTTACCCAAATATTTGTAAGCGACTGCGTCTAAACGCGCGTACACGCATGACTATGAAACCAGTCCATGATAGCTATTAAAATACCCTTTTGATAGCCGGCAAAAAAAAATAATTTAAATAAATGCTTCTCCTATTATCTATAAACAATAGTAGAAAACTAATCGTTCAAAGGCCAACAAACCAAAAATACTACGGTTATTATTTTGGTGAATTGTCATATGAAAACTAGTTAGGAAAAAGAGCATTTCGACGGCGAAGTGGTAAGACCTCCTAACTGAAATTCGTCGAGAAATTCACTTTTGTCATTTCGAATTGAAATTCGTTATTTGCATGTTTTAATGAAAGCTAAGCGTATTTTCAGTTGCAAGCGCATCAAGTTAAAAAATATATAAAAAAAATTGACTAATTTTTAACTTGTCAAGAAATTAAACGCTTTTTCAACTTGTGTATTATTTTGAATTTAGCAGTTAATTGTTAATGGCACTTCGCCGTCGATATTTACATTTTGAAATAAAGCTGAGATTTATTTCAAAAGCTGGGTTCACAAAAAATTAACAATTTTCGGATCTTTTCTTTACTTATGCTATAAGACCTTGTTCAATTCCAAACTTCATGACTATTGGTCAAAGAGAAGTAGCCTATAGATTTTGGTTCCTTTGCGAGTGTCAAAATTTGCGTCATACATGGTAATAACATCTCAAAGATCTTTTGATTACATTGACTTAAAAGCTTGGTTTTACATATGTTGTAACATTTTCAAATAAGTCTGGATTTTCAATGCATATTTTGTGCACCAAAAATATTATACAGAATAGTACAATTTGACTACAAATACAATGTGCTTCTAAAAAAGAATTGCATTGAAATGAACTTATTTCGCTTATTACGAAGCAGCGTTATGCTTGAATTGTCTGCGTGTTGTAATAATAATATGAAAAAGTCGGTTTTTTTTTTTTTTTTTTGCCTGTAAAGTCGGTTTTACGGGCGAAGATTTTACGTGACAACGTCTTTTTCTCGGTAGAATATTTATTGATATGAATATAATTAAATTGCACAATGCGCGCGGCAGACCGATCATAGTTGAGTGGGAGAGAGACGCAAGGCATTCGGCGGGCCTCTCTCTCGTTCGGTGACTCATCGTAACGTTACCGAGCGTTACACTTTTTCATAAGTGACTCCCAGCCGCAACCAATTTATAAGACGTTATCACGTCAATATATGAGATAATAATAAAAAAACTCATAAAGGGTAATAAAAGTATTTTTGTTTCATTTAACCAAATTACGTTTTCTCCAAAAAAGAACTACTCTTTGAAAGTACAATCCAAATTATAGGACAATCGGTAACTTCAAAAGCTCATGTATCAATATAGTACTTATTCATACATACTCGTATTTGTATGGTACGGTAGTATAAGTGCAGTATAAGTACGGTAGTGGTACCTTTTGCACTGACGGTCCTGAGATCACAAATACCGGAAGAGGAGATTGTGTAGTGAACACAAGCATTTGTACCTGAGACCTAATTTACGAGTATATATATTTCTTTGAATATATCTATGTATCTTAGTATGTCGAAGTGATCAGGAAATTGTCTTGCAAGAAATTGAGTGATAGCATAATTACGGATGTACCTATTTTGTAAATTCTTGTATCTTTTAAAATTGCAATTTTTCAATGCTATTTTATAAGATAAATTATTTTAATAAAAAAAATACTAGAAACAATCGACTCGGTCCACAAGGGAATTCTCAGGCGGGAAACAAACCCTCAATCTTTGGAAGTCCGGTCCAATACTCTCCCAATAGAGCTACCGAGCCTCGTTATCTCTTATATCACTTCGGCTTCTGAAGGAACTTTTCTTTTACTAATAGATAGCACGAGATAAAATATTTAGACTTACGAGAGTTTTCATTGACAGGATTTATTCTACACAGTTGCTTTTCAAAGGGGCATACCTTTAAAATCCTTAGACACCGATTTTATACCTGACCGAATTCAGTCGCATTTGGTTATTAAAGTCATAGAATGAATATATTTTAATAATAACTTTGATCAAATATCTCAACTACAATCAATAATATGTAATTTAATACCTAGATTGTCCCCCTAGGGAACCCTGTTCAACTGGTTCCGATTGCGATGCAACCTGCACAGAAAAAAGGACGAATAAAATAGTGCATGTAGTATTCTATTGTCCACTGTTAGGAGATAGATATTAAATATGTATAGCTTCGATTAGCAACAGCAAATTTATTTTCATTTAAACACAACAAGCCTTATAAAAGTTCAGGGCTATTATATAAAATATAACATCATAGTAATCATATATATATATGTATTTATATATTCATACTAGCTGAACCGGCCAAGCCTTGCTGTGTCATAAATCATAATGAAACCTATCCTATGTCCTAAGGCGGAATAAATCCAACATTTAGTTGGATGTTGAAATAGAAATCATAAAAATCGGTTTGAGAGTGATTTCAAGAGCTGCATTTGCTCATACCACCATCTCCTTTTTTTCATCAGACAACCAGATGCACTGCGGGCTACCACCCTTTCTTGGTTGCTATTCCCACCTGTCGCACCAAGCGCTTCTCAACATCCTTCATAATGCGCACAGCAAAGGAGTAGAACTCCCTCCCTGCGTCTGTATTTCCGAGGACTTATAACCCGTCCATTTTTAAAGACAGAGTGAATAAGCACCTTCTGGGTTATCTCGTTCTATCGTAGATTCTGTCTTGACCCCCGGGCTTGATTGGGATCAAGAGGAAACCCATGCTAAAATAAAAAAGTAAAAAAAAGAGTTCATCGCGGTCAAACACTGTGACACGTTATTTTTATATGTTAAGGTAATAGCAATGGCAATTTCTTTTTTCTCTTTAACCTATCGTGGGTCAGCTAAAAGATTTTTTATCATTAAATAAGCTTTTTCTCTTGATTTGCTATCTTTTTAAAATATTCTTGTCAGGTTCTTGGCAGACGGTTTCCCTTCTACGAGTTCTATTTTTCTCTGAAAGCCCTTGTATCAGTTTGGTGTTCGACCAGTGACCTTATTGACTTATCGTTTATACCTGCAACCACTTAATTATATAAATGAGGTCACCCAAACCCAAACTTTCTCTGAATTAGGCCGGCAAACCTATTGTAAAGGGGGGTTTCTCCGGATGTAAAGAAAAAATATTACTATACATAAAACTTTCATTAATAAATGATCGGTTCATTAGTTTGTGTTTATATACTCTTCCGTTTAAATATAACATTGTGCACAGGTCCATGTTGAAGGTAGATAGCGATACCCGCTCATAGTAGAAGTTGAAATACGTTTGTAGAAATCGACGCGTCTGCCAGCGCCTCGGTAGCTCAGCGGTCAGAGCACTAGCTCCAAATCTCACGTGAGGGCTCGGAGGCATACTTGTTTTTTACATGCGTATTTCAAATCTTACAAAATCAATTGGTCTTTAATCCACACGGACATAAGATTTTTTTCTTCTCCGTACACGTAGAGAGAAGTGGTGAATCCTGTATTATTAACAATAAACACAATAAACAGCACTTAAAATAGCACAGTAATGTTAGACTTATACTGACAAAACACAACCTAGAAGGTGCCTTAGCCTGAGAAGGCTATACAGGCTTAGTAAAAGCTATCGCACCTAGGGGGATCCGTGGAACCCCCCATTTATGAGCATGCATACGTCGTCACACTTCGCATCACAGTCCTATCGCTGATCCTGCCTTTCTTTCGTTATTTACAACGCGCTATGAATCGTACTATGCAATAGCTTTAACTTTTACAAGACGGTCAATCTAATCTTAGGCTTGCTATTAATAAGCTATGGTTTCAAATCAATCTCTGTAGGTGTGCGCAACCTTTAGGTTGGATGATACCAATGTTTACAAATAAGGTGTGTGATCCACGGTACCACGGTTGCTGAACTCCAGCCTTTTTGCTTCATCTCCGCTCCGATATGTTTAGAGAGTGAGACAGACGACAAAGTTAGACACGCCATGAATTATTAGTATTACAATAATAACCGCCATTTTCTAGGAGAAAACGAAAAATGTCTACTCAAATAGTCTGGGAGTTTGAGATAATAATAAAGCATAATGAGATTGAAATATATGTTGCAAGCTTATGTTTAAATATAAACATTTATTTATTGTATAGAATAATAAAGCTCGCAAAATGTTATTTTATCTTTTAAAATAATATTTTTAAATTATAAAGTTAGCGAAAGCGTTTAAGGATAAAACGTCAAAATCTCCCATTTTAAATTTACTTTTGCTGGATACAGTTCTAACCCAATTTTAGAAAATTTATTTTTATTCATTATAGTAATAAAATACTATTGAAATAAACGTGAGGCTCTTGAGGATGGTGGTATAATCCACATAGCCACTAGACGTCAGAGGCCTAAGTGCAAATTTACGCGTCAATACTCGAAAAAGTTTGTGTCAAATATTGCTATGGAATTTTGTAAGAGCGCCCCTAGCGGTAACCAACAGAAACTACGAAATCTTCATAGAAATCTGTAACGCGCTCGATAGCGAATATCGAATGCGTGAACTCGTACTAAGGTCTCTGATTTGTATATTGTTCTATTTATATGTGACAGTGTTATAATGGGGTATCCATATAAACTTTTGTTGTAAATATAATCACTGAAAGAACTTCTCATGTTTTAGACGCTTTATCTACAAGATTAATAAATTTTTCAGGTGATGTCGTCTCTTAAACTACTACTTTTTTATTTTTGAGGCTCCAATAGTTTAAAAAAATATACCTATCCTTAAAAAGGTTTGATATTTAATTTCTTACCTTATGAAGTTTATATTAGGATGATATTGCAATATAATTAATGTTATGTACGCCTTATCTGTGGTGCACATAAGAACCAACATAAAATGTAAAATTTTTTTTTTTATCAATTAATATGTTGAATGTGGCAGCACTGAATAAATAAATAAAAACTGTGGCCCTAATCAAAATGTTTGAGTTTTATCGTCATAACTTCTACCGCCACCAGATTTTACTGGTTAAAATACCCATTTCATTTTTTTTTAATATTTAATCCTGACGTTTCGACTAATTTACAGGAGCTGTGATCGTTACAGCTCCTGTAAAGAAGACGCTAAGGTAATCCGTTAATAATAGTTTTATTCAAACACATTTAATTTCCTTCTTTCTTAATTTCAATTTTATGAAATTACTACCGGCCCGTCCCGGCTTCGCTCGGGTAGACAAAATTCTTTAAATTTTTTCTAGCATTAAATATAGCGTATGTTACTTAGCGTGAATGTAGCTTTCCAATGGTGAAAGAATTTTTGAAATCGGCTTAGTAGTTTTTGAGTTTATTCATTGCAAACATACAAAAATACCTATCCTCTTTATAATATTAGTGTAGATTAAATTTGTCACATCTAGTGTAATTCTTACTTTTTCACCGACAATTATTGCATTTTTTTGAAAAATTACAATTCAATTCATCAGTTTTCTCAGCAGTATTTTTTTCAATTGTTTTTTTTTAATGTCATGAATATTGTTATGTCCGTCGGTCCGTCATTTCATCACTCCATTCGCGTGGTAATGAGGTCGTAACCACAAAGGTCAGTTAAGGGTTATTAATTAGACTAAGTTAAATGTCAGAAGCGATCTCTGCCCTTTCTAAAGAAAAGGTTATACTAAATTAAAGTTTATAGAAAACCGTTTACTACATTATTACGCCTTAATTAAGGACTTAAAAAAGAAATTAATAGAAAAATAATCGAATCGGCTCATAAATAATAATAATAGTAAATCTATTATCTAAGAACACAAATTTGTTGTTTGTGTGTTTGTCTGTCCGCTTTTTTCCCCTTTTATACGCGTTACCATAGCAACGCATTACCGGGTCAGCTAGTTATAATAATAATAAATAACTGAATACAATTTATGTAAATTGAAATTGAGTTAATTATTGAGCAGATTCGTTTTGTTTCCATTATTTTTCTATTAAAATCATATAAAATATCATTGAAAATGCAAAAAAATTATAAAGTATTTTATTTTAGACAATACAAATATATGTTCTTCCGTTTATACTTCGTAGTCCTTTGCTATGTATGAAAATAAGGAGAAACGGGTCAATCTACTATATGCGAACTCTCTGCCGATTGATGATAAGGAAGATTCGATCAATAAAAGCAAGAAGAAACTTAGGATATTTTTTTGCTATCACCAATCCTATGAACGGCCACTGTAAAAGTTGCTTAACACGAGAATTCGATGGTGCAGTAATAACATTCCATTTCTAATACACCATAAAATAAATAAATATTAGTCAAGATCACATAGATTGTTCTGAATCCAAGTTAAGTAGCAAAGCATTTGTACTCAAAAATAACAACAGCCAGACTCGAGATTGTATACAGAGCTGGATTTGGGAGAGGGCAGGTGGGGCTACTGCCCTGAAGAATGTAAGTAATGTAACTTTCCAGAAAATATACATACAAAACTGCAATTTCTTTGATAATCAACTAATCCTCAAAAAATCTAACGAATAATAATATTTATATACGTTTAAAATTACTTTAGCTTAGTTAATAGCCCGGCTAAGCTTTTAAGCACCACAATGTGTCAGAAAACTCTGCTCATCATATAACCTAGAATATAATATTTGACCAAAAAAAATAATGATAAAATTACTTCTTACTTCACGCTTATTAGCCTAGCCTAATGTAAGCACCGCTAGGCTTATGTTATGGATGCTAGGGTAACGAATAATCATTTATATCGTTATATATAAAAATTCCCTGTCAAAATGTTTGACCGCAATAAACTTCGAAACTACTCAACCGATTTTGATGATTTTATTTTCATTTTGCTGGATTTATTCCAACTTAGGACATAGGACAGCTTTAATTTTAATTTATTATAAAAAAAATACAAATAATAATAACTGACTGACGCGTAGCCGGGTCAGTTAGTATGATATATAAATTAGTAGTATTCATATATATATATATATATATATATATATATATATATATATATATATATATATATATATATATATATATATATATATATATTTGCCCATGACTCAGGTATTGTCCCCGGCACATAATCTTTTATGTGATAAAGTAGTGCGCAGTAGTGAATAATGTACCTAAACTTGCTACTGCGCATGTCACGTGATTTCAAAATCATGTTCAACTTATTTGCCGGAGACTATACAAATGCTCGTATTTATCACATAAAAGATTATGTGAACAAAAGCGACTATTTAAAAGAAGATTCCCAAGAATCACCCAGAGTTTTAAATAACAATAATCAGGTATAAACGATGTGCCTATTTAAATACACGACAATCCAGTTCGCCATTATTTTTCAAATGAATCTCATACAGCTTCTAGTACCCATTAAAAAAAAACCAGCATCTCCTAATCCCGTCTAAACAACATATCTGAACTTCGTGACCGATGTCAATGAATCCTACTTATTTTATCGCTAACATACTAGTCCTGAACCTGCATTCCAAGCTTACAGCGAGTTAGCAATCAAACAACGTATAGAAAACCTTTAGAGAACGTCAAAAAACACGTTTAGCGAACTTAGAGACTCCGGCTTGAATTTAGAGTCTACAAGTTGGTGTTGTTGTAACTTGGTGGTTTGCGTTTCCATTCCAGGCGTTCTTGAACGGGATATGGTCGGGAACGGGTGCGGGAGAGCAGTTTAGAAGTTGTCGAGTGCATCGCACTGTGTACGTCGCTCGGGACCGGTTTCTAATGGTTGCATTCGCAGCGCCCGATCAACTCGGTTGTCTCGGTGAAAAAGTTAGTTGCATTTAAAGGTTCAGTTTTATGCGCTTGCGACGCTTTGATCATACTAACTTACTAAACGTCTGAGTTCATGGGTCTGGCTTCTTTTTATACTGTCCAGTGTTATTTCTTTAAATTAGCCTTAGTGGTAGAATGGATAACAGAATTTCAACTAAATACGAAATACAAGCTATACTAATTAAAATGTAACCTATCCTATGTCCTAAGTTAGAACAAATCAAATTAAATAAAATAAAAATCAATAAAATCGATTTAGTAACAGGGATTTTTATACATATAGATAGATAAAATAATAATAGGAATTAGGTATAAATAAAGGCGTATAAATAAATAAGGTGTTGCCTTATTAAAAGACTATTTTAAATAATATACCGTTGAGGAAATAAAATCATTTTAAATAACATGAAAGAAAAATACTATATATAATTAATATGTAATTTACAAAATCTACTGGTCTTGTAAATTACATATTAATTTTATTAGTTAGAAGATCTAACTGGATTTTTTTTTGTAATTTTAAATTATACACGAAAATGTTCAATTGTCATTCTAATTTTGTTATATAAGTAAGAATTATAAGTTTTTAAAGAGTCTCAGAAATAAAAACGATCAGCCGATAGATTATATAGTTTTTTTTTAGTAATTTGAATTCAGTTTATTGTGAAAACATTTTTGAATCTAAATGGACGTCACGATTTTGGCTTAAATTAATTCAACGAATTATAAATCCTATGCTTTTATTAAAAAAGTAAGCCATCGTCATTCAACGTCGTATCGAAATCAGTATCGAAATATTTAAAACCGAACTGCTTTCATAATAAAAATTAAAAATAGTAGAGATCCTTAATATTTCCTGATATTAGAATATTACCGACAAAGTTTTTGATCCAGAATTGAACTGTGATTAATTAATAAGGTAGTTAAAATGGGAAGGAGTATTGTTTCTACTTGTTATATATTTATTTTACGCAATTTTCACTGTTGTATTAAAATCTAATACTGATTTAGTTCGTACACTTCCGTTACTATCACAGAATTTATTTCTGAACTGGTGGTAGACTCAGTAGTTTTGCAGTAATCGTAGATACAAAAAAAATCTAAAGTGCAATATAAAACAATTTTCATTTGTCAAAATGTTAACAGTTAGGAACGTGCCCGATTAAAATATTGTGAATGTAGTCATCCTGTGATCACGGCTCCTGGAAAATGTCAAAATGTCAGTATCAATGATACAGTATGCGCTAGTATCCGATTAAAAGTTTTTTTATATTTTTTATGGATAGAAATCATTCCAAAAAATTCTATTTGTCGTCCTGAGACCTGCATATATCTGTTTCTTCTTTATCGAATGTTGGATACTTGTAAAAGTATCCAGTATTCGATGTTGTAGATAGGTACGTAAAACATGAAGAGATGGCGTGAAAGTCACTTAAAGAAATACTAAAAATTTTAGCTAAATCGGAAGAGTCCTCGCTATTTGGAGTATATGGGTACGTGTGAGACACGCAGACAAGTTGATTTTTTTTCCAATAATAACATTTTATTAATTACATTATAATTGCATACAAATACAGAAAAAGGAAATGTAGGATTCCAAGTATACTTTCCAACTCTCCTATTAAAAAAAAATCTCATCCCAAAAAAGACCTCTGCGTAAGTTACTTAACTTTCATAATAGTAAGACGAAAATTAAGAGGGCTACGTGTAATATTGATTGATATTTTACCACCGTTTGGTGCAACGGTAGAGTTCCTACCTTTCGCGTCGACGGTCCTCGGTTCGAGTCTCAGAATAGGCAGATGTTTGTGTGATGAATACGAGCATTTGTACTTGATTCATTGGTATATATAAGTATTACACGTCTATGTACCATATATGTATGCGATACTCTAGTATCCATAACAAAAGCCTTACGGTGCTTACTTTGAGCTAAGCTAATTGTTGTGAGTGTAAGAAATATATCATATTATTTTAAATCCATAACTATTTTAACTTTTTAAATGTTTAAGCATTTTAAAAACTTACATCTAAGTATTTCGTTGCGATCCAAAGTCGACGGGCAACAGTGCGCGTGTGCAGTGGTCAGTGATGCACTTTCGCTGCGTCCATTTCTCCCCAAGGACACAGCAACCAGTCCAGACCGCGATAAAAAGGCCGCTGCCCTGCCCAATTATATTATTCACTAGCCGAGCCGACAGCGAACTTGCCCGAAAGAATGTCTTTCCATTTTATACTTTAAAATCATTACTTGTGTATTACTAGGTGAACAGACCACGCGTTGCGGTGTTATAAATTATAAACTATTCTATGTCCTAAATAGCAACAAATCAAGCATAATGAAAAAAAGGCATCAAAATCGGTTGAATAGTTTCGGAGTTAATCACGGTAAAACTCTGTGACAGGAAATATTTATATAAGACTAGCTTTTACCCGCGGCTTCGCCCGCAATTTTTTGCAATAAATCGTATCCTATGTTACTTCTAATACCTCTTCGTAAGTTTCTTGATGATCGGTTTAGTAGTTTTTGCGTGAAAGCATAACAAACAAACTTACATTCACATTTATAATATTAGTAGGATACTGTTAACCCGATGGCGACATCGCGAGTTGCTGTGACTCAATTAATATAACTTGCATTTTTTTTATTATAAATTAAAATAAAACATATCCTATGTTCTAATTTCAAATTCAGCAAAATGAAAAAAAAAAAATCGGTTGAGTAGTTACGGAGTTCATCGCAGTCAAATACTGTGACGGGAAATTACTTAAAATAATAGCAACAAAAAACCACTATGGTTTAACCCTGTGCTATCTTAAAAAATCACTAGAAAATTACAATACTCTTATTTACTTTTTATTTAATAAGAAAATAAATAATCAAGTCAACACAACTCAAACAAGTTAATCCGACCTGTTTTGGAAAGTGTCCAGGCTATTCAAATATAGTATATAGATGTGTTTGTATACTTGTTCCAAATGCGTTCAAAAACCACTGATCAGATTGTGATGATACTTTGTTAAGTTGCAAGGAATAGTTTATATGCACAATCAGCAAAAAAAGCATTGCAAAGCAAGTGGGGTGCAACTAGTTACAAATGATAATTGAAAGTAAACATATTTTACGGATACGTAAAACATTTTCTTTTTTTAATTTAATCTTGAAGATATGACTTTTTTGGGTTCTAAGACTCGAACCCAAACCCGTCGGTGCGAAAGGTAGAATCGCTACCGTTGCACCAAACCGTCGTCAATTACATAGTTTATTGACATGTTGCTTTTCATTGCAAAATATATATACTTACTAGCTGACCCAGCCACGCGTTGCTGTGTTATAAATTAAAATAAAACCTATCTTTTAAGTTACATCAAATAACAGATAATTACGAAGTTTAATCAAAATCGGTTAAGTAGTTTAGGAGTCCATCGCGGACAAACAACGTGACACGTAATTTATATATATTAAGATAAGTGCATGTTGCACCTTTTCATTTGGCTTAACTCATTAGTTTATTCTTAGACAAAAAAATTCAAACTAATATCCTTATGCATTCAGTTACTGATTTTTTTGTTGCTAATTAATGGAACTATAGATCTATTTATATTTATTGTTCAAAATCATTTGACAGCTTGTTTCATAATAAATAAAAAAAAAAAATATTTAGCATATATTTTATCTTTAAATTGTGTAAACAAATGTAAGTAAATACATAAAAATGTAACCACTCGCCATTAATATATCCCGCCTTTTACTGCTAAATAATAAGATGTTGATAGCGAAGCCGATAATTGAATCATTTAGTTATCTCGAAATTCACGCGAGCCGAGCCACGCTATGGACTCCAGCAGGATAATAGTAATTAACTTCAGTATTCATCACAATTCTGTTAATAGAAAGCACTTATATGGTAGATATACCAAAGAGTTGCACTTAAGTTTTAATTCCAATTTTGTTATACGTACCGCTAAGGAGTGGAACTCTGTGCTTGAGTCTGTGTTTCCTGACAAATACAATTATTTCTTCAAGTCACGAGTGAAAAGGTATCTTCTAGGCAAGCGCGTCAGATACTAGATCGTATCGTCGCTTACCTTAAGGCGAGATAGTGGTGGTAGCTTACCTATTTATATATTTTTTATATAGGATGGGTTAGCTCTTGATCCCAATCAAGCCCGGGGGTCAAGACAGAATCCACGATGGAAGGAGCTAACCCAAAAGGTGCCTATTCACCCTAGCTTTGAAAATGGACGAAGGAAGGGAATCTCGAAAATACAGACGCAGGAAGGGAGTTCCACTCCTTTGCTGTACGCATTATGAAGGATGTTGAAAAGCGCTTGGTGCGACCGGTAGGAATAGCAACCAAGAAAGGGTGCGTCTGGATGTCCGATGGAAAAAAGGAGATGGCGGTATGAGCAAATGCAGCAAATTCTAATAATGTTATTACATTATAAAGTCAACTATGCCATGCCTTCGTAATTCTTACGACGGGAGACATTGTACAAAGAAGAAGCAACAAGAAATTCAGTAAAGCTATTTTTTTTCCTTTAATGTATTAAAAATTCTTTTAAATTAAGAAAACTGTTCTAGCCCTTGTAAAAATGCATTAGAAAAATTGACTTTACAAAATATCAATTAGAAGTATGGGTCTTAAAGCAAAAGCCATTAAGGCCTTTTTGTCCTTCAAATATTCATCAGTTCTGTAATAGCCTTTGATCATATTAACAAATTTTTAAAATTTCTCTAAAGGCAATTCAGTTAATACGCAATACATTTCCTAAAAATAGCAAGTTTATTTTTATTTCTAGTGTTGACGAATGGTTATCACTTTTTTTAGAAACAGTGTAGTATTTATATATTCTGGTATGACATTTTAAGTATATTAATTACCTTTAATAATTTTCAAAGAGAATCTTAAAATCTTAAGTTGTAAATAGCGCGCACTGCTCTTTTCTGAAAAACAAATATATTATTAATATTAGCTTCTGACCTCCACAGCAATAATCCGTAGAACATTACATTGTGAAATTAGCTGAAATAAATCTTACTGTTTCGACATTAGATATGAGCCTTATTTTCTTAACGGCGTACGAGAAGGAACTAAGTCTTTATGACAAGCTTAAGCATTTAATGCTTCATTTTGTCATTTACAGCAATTTCCAGTTAATTATGCAAAAAATTACATATTCTTTTATTGTTTGATAATTGTAAAAGTATTGGTTATTATGATATTATATATAATCTTTTGGTTTTCAATTCTATTTTATATAATAAATTATATTAATAGGAAAAAAACTTTGCTCACAAGTTAGCTCGATTGGGAGAGCATTCACGTCCAAAGGGTGCGGGTTCGGGTCCCGCCTGGGAATAACTTGTGAGATTAATTTTTTTTCTGGTATTTTTCTATTAAAATACTTTTTGTAGATTAGTTACCAGGAGTATGAAGAGATAGCGCTGGTGTATGTATGAGAATAAATTCAATAAATTCCACATGACAGTAAGGACTTAGTAGGAAAAATTCAAAAATTGATTTATTTATAATAACTGTTTGTTTTAAGAAATAAAAAAAAATTAATAGAAGAAATATTCATAAAGCAAAAAGTACTAAATAATTTCGACGGCAGTTCCTCATAAGGCTCTGTAGCTCAATTGGGAGAGCAGTGGACTGGACATCTCAAGGTTGTGCCTAATCTCGCCTGAGAATAACTTTTGAGATAATCGATTATTTAAGTATTTTTCTATTAAAAAATAATTATTCAATTCTCAAAACCAATAGTTTTTCATATATGTATAAAGTATTTTTTCCATTAGACCTATAAAACCTATCAATTTACTAGGCGATGCAGTCGCTAAGCATAAAGCTACGCTAGCACCATATATTGGAGCGGAGCGCAATACCTAAAAAAAAAATTTTTTTGGTTCGATGGGAATTTTTGCGAATTTCAAAATTCGGGCTCCGTCATCATCTGGTCCTAAACCTGTTGATTCGATTCCACACAAAAAATATTAAAATCGGTTAAGAACTCGGGGAGTTATGGCGTAACAGACATTGCGCCATTGAAGCTGATCCATGGGAGCTTCGCTTCGCTCCGCTCCAATCAAACAAGATAGCTTTGAAAATATTAAAAAAAAAACAAAACAAAATTACTGTTTTATTTACTTATCATCAAGGACACGATAATAACGTAGAATGAATCTCACCCACCCTAAATGCATAGGTTTTGGGTTCAAATCCTGGTTTCACATAATATGTTTGTGTAATGAAAATAAGCATTTGTTCCCGAGTGTGACGATTTGAACATGTATTCACGATTTCAGGGTAGGTAAAAAAATATATATTGGCTTAAACTAGTGAATTGATCAGTGTCTCCTTTAGAGCTGTATATACTCGTATATTAGACTGTGTCAGGAGACACCACTCTTCCTTAAAATAAACTATTATTAAATTAAAATAATCTTACACTTAAATAATATGAACTTATGTTTTGTGTATATGTGTTGATGTCAATGTGTGTATCTGTGTTTTAGTTATTAGCTTTTTGACTTTATACCTGAGGTGTAGTATATTTTTTCCGATTGCAAAATACACTCCGTTTCAGGCAATTGTGGCGAAAACAAATCAAAGTTGGCCACCACAATCTACCTGAGCACAATCGGTAAGAACTCGAATCGCCTTCAACGTATCACGAATACATCAAAACACCCCAACATACATACAACTGACAAATGAAACTGGACCTTTTTAAGTGCAAAATTGAGTTAGTATTTGAAAACGACTTGTTGAGCGGTTGTGATCATTTCAGTTTGTAAGTTTTCTCGTCAGCAACCTTTAAGTGAGCAAAAACTTAGCAGACTTGGACGACATTCTTGCGAATGGAGACTTGGGAACATTAGGGATACATATAAGTCAATTGCTCGCATAGTTTTGTGGTATATGGTGCCATGCTTGTTCACCAAATTCACCTTTCAAAGAAAGATAACCAAAAATATTGGCAAAGATATTTGGCAAAATAAAGATACATGTTGGGTGGTGGTCAAATCAATTACCAGCGATCAATATGTAGCTACCCCGTTTTATATGAATAGACTAGGTCTATGCAGTGGCTAAGCATAAAGCTTCGCTAGCACCATCTATTCGAGCGGAGAGGACTGGTGGTAATATGAGCTCTAGAGTGTATTTATGGTGAAGCTTGAATTTTTTTCTTATCCCATAGAGCCAATGTTTTTTAGTCTTATTTTTTTTTATTTTTGCGAATTTCAATCTAGTCCTAAACCTATTGGTTTGATTCATTACAAGAAATACAGAAATCGGCTAAGAACTCATAGAGTTATAGCGTCACATATTTTCCATCATTGAATCCGATCCATGGGAGCTTCGCTCGCTCCGCTCCAACTCAGTTTATTTCAACAGTATTTTTAATCAAAAAACTAGAAAAAATTGATTTGGCTTATAACCTATTTTATTTATAAATGTATTTGGACTTTTTCTATCAAATTCAAATCACAATGGGAATGAAAAAGAAAAAACACTTTTTTAGTATCTCTTTAGTAAACCGTAGTTATATTTTGTAACCACCCAAGAAACGACGAATGCTGTGTATACCTTTAATAGGCGAACATATTTGAACCTAAACTGAAATTTAAGTTGTGATTGTGTAATATGTATCCCTGTTGGAATGTGTTATAAATAAATAAAAAATAACACTTTTTAACGAAGATAAGTTTATTAAGTGATTTTTGACGTGACAACGTCTTATAAATTGGTTTGCCGGGTGACACTTCAAGAAACTGCGTTACGCTCCGCTCACGTTATGCGCTTACAATGAGAGCGAGTGAGAGGCACGCGTCCCTTCCACTCGGGCATGGTTAGCCCGCCTAAGAGCGAGAGAGACAGACATAAAAAGTGGAAGGGACGCGTGCCTATAAATTAATGTTTTAAATATAATTCTTTGTATAAATAAATGTTTTAAATTGTTACTATTATTTCATCCTTCTTCCTACTATACGAATGAATATTCACATTAAAATTATTTTACCACTCAAAGTCGTTGTCACGTAAAACTTTCGCCCGTATACCGACTTTACAGGCAACCAACCAGTTTTTTTTTTATGATTATACTATAACAGAATAGTTAATAAAAAAATGAAACGAGAGGTAGTGCATAGCGAAATATTTCGCTCAAATTGGAGCAGCCTAACTGGTGACATACCTCCACCTTACAGAAGACCGCAGCCAAACAACGATCACTTTTGTGTTGTTATGTTCCTGTGAGTGAGTAAAGTTTCCAGAGCTCCTGAGGGGGGCTACATCAATAGCAGAGGTCAGGCCTTCAAGGTGAGGGTGACAAACTTATATTCTAGGCAAGTGCGTCACATCTTAGATCGCATCGACGCTTACATTTATAAAAAAAGACTTCAAAACTGTAATCTATAATCTAAGATCACAAATTTGTTGTTTGTCTGTCCGCTCTTTTCCCCGCTCTTTTTCCATTGTATCAATAACGTTACCATAGCAACGCGTTAACCGCAAGTAGTTCGTCTACCAGACGCTAGATGGCGCTAACGGAAAAATATTTAATAATAGAAAAAAATTAAAGAATTTTTAGATCGACGACCATTGCCTTAATCATCCTGTGAGTGATCACAGGATGATTAAGGATTAAGGAGTGATCCTGTAAAGGAATCGAGACATCAAGATCAAATTCTTAATAAGTTGTTTTATTTAAATGTGTAATGTATGCGAAAGTGTAAAAAATCAAATATCTTAACACAGGTGTAAAATACAAATCAAGCCTGTGAAAATTCACTCAGACACTGACCCACTTACCTTAAATCAGCAAGATGGGGTAAATACGATAATATTATTGTGCTCTCACAGTATCACCAAAGCACCAGCACCCAAGTACAGTCGACAACACATAGATTCTGACGACCGTTTGGCGCAACGGTAACGATCCTGCCTTTCGCACCGGCGGTCCTGGGTTCAAATCCCGGAAGGGGCAGATGTTTGTATGATGAATACGAGCATGTGTACCTGAGTCATGGGTGTTTTTATATATTTCTATGAATATTACATATTTATGTATCATATATGTATGTCTATCCGTTACCTTAGTATCCATAACACAAGCCTTACAGTGCTTACTTTGGGCTAGGCTAATTGGTGTAAATGTGAGAAATATTTATTTATTTTATAGATAAAGATTTGTATGGATGCGTGATTCCTCTCATTGATATAGCAACACTGAAAAAAGTGAAAAGTACTAGAAAAATTTCAATAGGTGCTCACAAGGTTCGATAGCTCAATTGCGAGAGAAGTGGAACGGATATTCAAAGATTGAGGGTTCGAGTTCCGTCTGAGAACAAATTGTGAGCAGCGTCGATATTTCTAGTATTTTTCTATTAAAAATATATAATACTAGCTGTCCCGGCCACGCGTTGCTGTGCCGACTGCAGTGCCATCTGCCGGACTGATTTGTGAATCTAAACCATTCTCAGATCCCCTTGAACACACACAAAAAAATTCATTCAAATCGGTCCAGCCGTTTAGGAGGAGTTCAGTGACATACCACTCACAGAAGAATTATATATATAAAGATAAAGAAGCTTTCAATGCAGAAATATAAAAATAATAAATATTTAGTATTCAACAAATAATTGTTTATTAAGAATAAAAATGATAGAATCTATTAATATAATCTTTTAACATGATAATAAACGTCTTATAAATCGATGAACGCGCCGGCTGTACGCAAGAAAAAGTATAACGTTCCGCCTGAGCCGAGCGTGCAAGCGAGAGAGCGGAACAAGCCACGATCGGCCTAAGCGTTCGACTTGTGGCGCATCTATCTCTCTTCCACTTCATGAAGTGAATAGTTAATGTGGTTTCCATTGTTTATTACAACAACTTAATGTCAATTTATCGAAAAAAATAATTTTCAATTAACTCCTTCTTTGTATTATACAACATAATGATAATTCAGTGATAATAATTAAATTCAATTCATAAAAGTATGCAGTTTTTCATCTGTTTTCTTATGACGCTATCACGTAAAATTATCGTCCGTAAACGGTTTTTACAGATAACCAATTTTTTAACAACAAAGTCCTGTTTGACACCTGAGGGTTGAATTTTATATAATACTTTCTGACCCGGCCCTGACTGTGACTCAGTATTGCTTGCAATATTTTTTTTATTATAAACTAGCGACCCATCCCGGCTTCACACGGATGGACAAAATTCTTTAAAACTTTTCTATTATTAAATATTTTTCCGTTAGCGCCATCTAGCGTCCGGTAATGTAACGTTATTGATACAATGGAAAAAGAGCGGACAGACAAACACCAACCACTGTGATCTTAGATTATAGATTAAAATGAAACCTTACATAAGTCCTAAGTTGGAACAAATCCAGCAAAACGAAAAGACATCAAAATCAGTTGAATAGTTTCGGAGTTCATTGCGGTCAACAACACTGTGATAGCAATTTTTTATATATAAAAATAATTTCTTTAGATTTTTTTTTTCTCTAGAGAAAAACAATTTAAATATCTTCTCTATCGGTCGTTAGATACTTCTAAAAATATCACATTCGATGTTATAGGTCGTAGAACTTAGAACATAAACAGATTGCAAAAGCGTCAGCTTTATAAATACTTACGCACATATACATACAAAAATCCTACTAATATTATAAATGTGAATGTAAGTTTGTTTGTTATGCTTTCACGCAAAAACTACTAAACCGATCATCATGAAACTTCGTACATATATATTCTTAGAGGTATTAGAAGTAACATAGGATACCATTTATTGAAAAAAAAAAATAGCGGGCGAAGCCGCGGGTAAAAAGTTGTACTAAATAAAATTCAACGGGTCTTTCATTGGAAGAGCACTGGCCCGGTTAGCGATTGGATTTGGGTTCCTGTTACCTAAGAGATATATATTTTTTCCTAGTGAAAATTTCTTTAGAAATAAAATTAAGTAAAAACAGTTAGTTTTTAGCCTTACTCTGTAACAACTTCTGGAAAGCTATTTTGTTAATGAGGTATTCTTTTCCGTCGCCTGCCGTCAAGTCGAGTTTTAACTTGCCGTTAGCGTAACTAATCACGACTAAGTATGTTTTGTATTTTGTATAAAATGCACCCTATACACGCAGCAGTTAAAATTTTTTTTTATTATAGCATATCGACGGCGAAGTGCCAAGACCTAACTGAAATTCGTCGAGAACCTTTTTGTCATTTCGAATTAAAATTCGTTATTTGCATGTTTTAATGAAATTTCCTGAGCATATTTTCAGTTGCAAGCGCATCAAGTTAAAATAAACAATTTTTTTTTTAATTTTAACTTGTCAAGAAATCAAATGTTTTTTTCAGCTTGTGTATTATTTTGGATTTAGCAGTTAGGTGTTATTGGCACTTCCCTATTGATATATCTATTCATCTTCTTCAGTCTTCTCGATGACATCAAGCAGCTATTTTGCATCTGGTGGATGTCAGCTGGCTTATTCCAGCCATCCCAGCACTGCCAGGAACGTTCCAAGGGCCTTCACTTTGGTGAGAACTTCCCGGAGGCTACCCGACGAGCCAAGATATTTCGCCCTATACTAAGCCACTCTTTCACATTCCATTAAGATATAATAAAGATAAAATGCTTTTTATTCGTCATGAGCATTTGCGATGCTTCATAAGTCCTACGACAGGAGAAGAAGCCGCAAGTTACAGACTTTTTTAAATTAAGAAAACTTTTCTAGCACTTGAAAATATGCATTAGAAAAAACACGTCTGGCTCATAAGTTTTTTTTTTAATTTCTCTAAAGGCAGTTCAGTTACATGCACCTTATTATAAGACGCATTACATCTTCCTAAAAATGAGATTCACGTTTTTCTTCAATCTAATGCTTGAAACAGTTCAAACAAAACAAGCTTGAACATTATGACATGGGTGGCTGTTTCTTCCTCTTCTATGCATCCTCTGCGTAGAAGGTTGCAGGTGACTTAGATTAAAATGGTGTCCATTAAAATTACCAGTAATGGCGGCTGTTATAGGCGTAGTTCAGATTTATTTAACTGTAGCAGAGATCTGGAGAGATAAGTATCCACCTTCGATAGTTAGGATGCAACCTTTGGATGTAAAGTTCAATGCTCTCCCAATTGAGCTACCGAGCCTTGTTACTACGTTTAGGGCTGATTTCCACCTGAGAATTTACTTATGAGCAGAGTTAACTTTTTCTAGTATTTTCTACAAATATATTTTTTTTACAGACAAGTGTTGATAAGGGCTCGACTTGAGTCCTTTTTGAAAAGACTAGACTCAGCTTTTCTAAGCTAAATTAAAAAATAAAAAGCTTGGTGTATTTTTCTAGTTGATAAGACACATGAGTCGCCACAATTCCAAAGATTCGAGTTGTAAAATCATAACTCGAATCTTTGGAAATCAAGAAGAGGAATTACAGCCAGTTCTTATTCTATCTTATTCTTCTGAAAGTCTACCTGATCAAATGTGAAAAAAATCACTCAAAATAATAAATCACAAAGGATGTGTTTTGAGGAATTTCAAAGATATCCACCCATCTAGACTGGTTTTGTTTCAATTTCTAAATGACAAAATTAAATTAAAAAGACTGAAGCTTCTTTTAATAAATTAATTCTCTTATGAGACAGTTCTATGAATAGAATCTTTAAAAAATAAAAGAAAAGAAGAAGAAAAGAATTTTAGAACTTGTTAAAAAAACACAAAACTCTAAATTCAAGACTCATTTAAGTTTGTCTCGCAACATGAGTCTAGTTCTTAGATTAGAACTAAAAATTTAAGTCCTAACCAACACTAATCTAGAATACATTCTTGAGGTACCTATTTCTACGAAATTTAATTACTAAAAAAGGATTAAAATTGAAAACTACATGACTTCTTTTTGGTATCTCAAAAGATATGACTGAAGATTAAAAAAAATTTAACAATTTTATATTTTTTCACTTTTAATAAATACAAAAAACACTTTTTTCACTTATAATTAATAGATAAATAGGTATCAGATAAGTTACATAAAACGTTTGAGTTAGAATTTAAACTTAATCATTATTTGGCACTAATGTTCCACAATGATAGCAATAAACAATCTTTTTCAAAGTGTAATTAACAATATTAATACAAAAAGTAGGGGAGGCCGGGTTCGAAGTTCCGATTTTGGAATAGATCGCATTATGAATGCAAAATAAAAATTTGTGATCTATCATTCCTATTTATAAAGACGCAATATTTATTCTAGTTTCTTATTTTATATTTAAAGTTATTGAAATAATAATATATTTTGGCTCAGGACAATTTTTCTGTGACAAGTCGATAGGGAACAACTCGCCCCGCGAAGGGGCTGGTTGTTCCTCAGCTGAGGTAAGTTGTACCGTTCCTCGTTCCGCAGACACTATGGCATCCACTTGCTTAACGCCCTTTGCAGCTATTATTTTCTTGGGTTTTAAAACGGTGGTAACTCCTGTTTCATCCAAGTTCCATATTCTAGATGGTAGCAAATTGTGTTTAATTATCACCGAGCTTTTTTAAAAAAATATTAACATTGTTGCGGTTAAATGAAGATGCACGTCCTGCACTTGTGGCTTCCGGAGCTCTTATAGACAGTGATGGATTTCTCTTCAGAAAGCACGTAAACCAATCGGCTCCAGCTTCTTTATTTCTATGCCAAGAGACTGGAACGTTAGGCATATCAGATTTAACAGCACAAGTTTATACTAATTTCCTCACTTCTTCAGGCAAAAGACCAAAGTATATTGATGCACATTTTAAAAAATAATCAGCAAATGTCTTTTCCTGGTCGTGGTTGAACACCAGTCTAGAATAGTAGCCCATAGTTGGTATTATACCAGCCTTCAACTTTTTAACAAAGCGGAATAATGTCATATGACGTATCTCTAGTTCCCGAGCTACCGTCTTGAGCTTACGACCGTCTTTAATAACAGCATCAGCTGCCCGCTGCAAACGGTGAATCGAAACCTTGCCCCGATCAGTTTTCCGTTTATAGTTTCTCATCCTGAAACAAAGATTAATTTTATTATTTACGTATTTTATTATGGGGCACGTTGTTCCGCGGAACAACTAGCCCCCGATCAGAGGAACTTTGAACCCCAAATCTCATTTTCAATGTAACCTCCAATTGTAATAGAATAGGTAAGAAAAACCCAAGAATGATATTAAAAAGAGAATCACAATAGTTTGCCCTACTGATAATAACAAGTCGCCCACAAATAGCTACAACACTGTTTGAAATAGACCAAAAAGTTTAAGAATGAAAAAAATTACTTACGTGATGTTTATGTGCCACAAATCGATTACCACCCTCACACGCCGATACATCGTGACTAAAGTAGCTGACGCAACAGCGCGATAGTATGACAAATCCATTGTCATACTATCGTTGTACCCCGTACTATCGTACGGGGGTACGTACAACGTATCGTTGTACGTACCCCCGGAACTTTGAACCCCGGCCTCCCCTACATCGAATTAATCAAGTTAATTGAAGACGCCATAAGTTTTCTGTATTCGCTCATTTTCAAATAAAGACTTCACACAATGAGACATTATAATCAAAAAGAAAAAAACTTTTTTTCCTCAAATATGATAAGTGGTTTTAATTATCCGTTTTACGATCTCACGTACACAGAACGAAGCGGCACGTTAATGTTCAAAAGAGCTACGTCTAGTGCGTTTTTTCCAAAGCTTTTTAAGCCCAATTTAAGCGTATCTAACCTTAGAGGTCTAGAACTTTAGACGTATTCCTTTGCCTTTTATGGACCATGTCAATTTATTGAACGCAAGCAACGGCTGCGTTCCCGCGCATTCAAACCAATATGGCGGTCCCGCCGCCATTTTCTTTTCTTTTTGTCATGTGTTTTAATATATTTAGTTATTATTAGACTGGCGATATCTTAGAAAACGAGGAGGTTAGTACCATTTGTAAACTATAACGAGTTTAGCATTGAATTCACTTATTTTTCATCTTTTTTTCTTAAAGTTCAGACTCGTATGGATTCTTATCATGTATTTACTTTACATATTGAGAACTATCTGTTAGTGATCGTTTACAAATAAATAAATAATGATCTGGCTAGAATAAGGTGTAATGCAAATAAATATAGTGATCAAGAACCCGAATGACACCTATATTTTGCTACTTTAACCATTATATGACTATGATGATTGGTTATCAACAGATTTTAAACATGCTTCGGGCTATGGTAGCTGCTAAGGGAAATCGTGTTAACTATATGGTTTTAATCTTTAATTATGCTTTGATTAATACAAATAAGTAATTTTCTCCTTTATTAATTGTTAATTATTTAACAATGTTAGGTTTTACGCGTCAGAACCTAAATTCCTTATTCAGGCTTTTAATTGTAAATTTTCTTTGTTTGTGAACTTACTTCGCTGGATACATATATTTCTAACTTTTCATATTAAAAAGCAATAATCCCTTGTTTTTATAATTATTACAAAAATCGTTATCTCGAACCATTGTTAGTAATTAACAGAGAATAGATTACATATCTTGTGTTTTGTGTTTGTAAATCTTGTGTGTTATTTTTTTAAATAAAAAAATACAGATCCTAGTTTCTTAAAGAATACTCATAACTATTCTATTCTTATTTCATAATATATTCTTTTGAATGGAAACATAAGACATACTTACGACGACATCTCTTGACGTAAAAATAAAAACTGAGCTCCATATCTCCGTCCATTAAGGAGCAAGTTCTCTTAGAATATATAGTATATATATATATATATAGTTTGTTCTTAGAATATAAGAGCTTATTCAGCGTGAATTTATCACAACCTAAAAATAATACACATCAGACAATGCGACATATATAGCTCTGAATCTAGCTAAAAAAGTAACATATATGCGTTATCAAAATAAAGACCGATTTCAACAAGCAGAGGCCTTAGTGCGAGTTTACACTTCGATACTCGATATCGTCTGCTTAAAATATTACTATGGATTTTTGGATAAGCGCCCCTAACGGTAACCATCAGGAACTACGAATTTTCATAGAAATCTGTAACGCGCTCGATAAGGAGTATCGAATGTGTAAACTCGCACTAAGGCCTCTGGTGTGACATTCGAAGTCAAAAAATTGCGTATTCGGATCCCAGAAGGAGCAGATGATTGTAAGATTAATAAAGTTACTAGACAAAGATGGTCCACGCACCCGATTACACCAAATTGATTGAAACATTGTTGAATATGCTACCCTGAATACAAAAATTTCAATCGTACTAACCCAACCTAGGATCAGATGTAAAATCTATAATCTCAGATCACAGTGGTTTGAGTATTTGTCTGTCTGCTCTTTTTCCCGCTCTTTTTCCATTGTATCAATACTGTTACCATAGCAAAGCGTTAACCGCAAGTTCGTCTTCCGGACGTCTACCGGACGCTAACGGAAAAATATTTAATAATAGAAAAAATTTAAAGAATTTTGTCCACGCCTGCGAAGCCGGGACGGGCCGCTAGTCTATACCTATTGACGACTTCTGTTTGGATTACAAATACCATTTACTACACTATTTTATGTCACCATATGTTAACAGGATGGTGATTGTGATGCTTTTGGTACCTTGGTGTATATAAAATTACATGATGAATAATATGGGGGTTGTATAAACAGTCAGATCTAAGGCTGGTAATACCGAAGTTGTTATGGTCCATTCTTCTTACTTACGTTCACAGAGGAGGCTTGTATCAAACACACAGACATTTATCATATCGACGGCGAAGTGCCAAGACATCCTAACTGAAATTCGTCCAGAAATTCACTTTTTGTCATTTCGAATATAAAATTCGTTATTTGCATGTTTTGATGAAATTTTCTTAGCCTATTTTCAGTTGCAAGAGTATCATGTTAAAAAATAAATAAACAAATGTTTTAACAAATTATTAACTTGTTAAGAAATTAAACGTTTTTTCAGCTTGTGTATTATTTTGAAATTAGCAGTTAGATGTTATTGTCACGTCGCCGTCGATATGCAGATTTGATATAGCATGCTACTGATGCTATAACAACTTTACGCTGTTGTCGATAATTATCAAAATTTAAAATTATATTGATTATTTTTTGGCTCACATCATCGACGTATACTAATAGACATGCGTACCCGTATAACGTGCAGTAATTTCTTGGTTTGAGAAGAATGACGAAGATGGCAAATACTTTAGGACTAACGCTATCTCTTTCCTTATAGGCGATTGCCTCTCAATTTTCATGACAGGTACGGCATATATTTTGAGAGAGATAAAGATAGTCCGAAACTAAGTTTTGTCTCTTTCTTTCGTAGTGCCACAATTCTCACCGCTGCCTGGGACTAGTAGCTACTAGTAGCTCTATGTCACCAATATAGAGCAATAAATATTATGACTATGATTATATAGTTGATATACCAAGGAGTCGCACTAAGCGTTTTGGTTTCAATTTTCGGATACGTATCTACCGCTATAGAGTGGAATCTTTGCCTGAGTCTGTGTTCCCAGACAAATACGAGTGAATAGGTATCTTCTAGGTAAGCACGTCACATCCTAGATCGCATCATCGCTTACCATGAGGCGAAATAGTGATCAAGCGCATACCAATTTATTATAAAAGAAAATAATAAAAAATATCGTTTCAAAAGGGGACCTTTATTATGCTGAGATCTCTCGAGATATAGTATCACAGCGATGAATATGCGAAGGTTTGAAAACTCTCCTAGGTTGTTGGTAGAGATGTTGTTCATTCAAAACCAAGATGGCCGTCTCGCTTCACTAGCTTGGTGCTGCCATCTATAGACCTAATTTTGATTTTCACACTCCCGTAGGTAGCTTTTAGAGACTTGTGACCATAGAGGTCCTTTAAATTAGGCGACTTAATATTTCTGACTTGAAATGAGAACAGTTTGAAGATTTAACTTTTATGCATTTTAGGATAGAATTTTGAGTTTTCTTACTCCCGAGTCAGACTATTAATTTATTTATTTGGCACGGTAACAAAATACAAAACATAAATTTCAATTAATTATTTATATCCATTGTATATTGTTAAATTTGTATTTTTTTTTGCATTGTAATACAGTTTCACTAACAACCGAGCACAACATTCGATTTCAATATTTTAGTGTAACAAATTAAGTACTTTTAATCTAATATTATTATTTTATTTACTATAAACAAGCAAAATACGAGTATGATACTTTTTAAAAATGATTTAACCGCTGATATGCCGATCTTGCTCCACTTTTTAAAAAATAGCGTCCATTTTATCCGTAATAGGGCGATCAGAGCGAGGTGCATCTTTGACATCAAAATTCCCAGATTGAAAACGCTTATACCAAACCAACTACTATTGCTGACACTGCATTAGGTCCATAAACGACACAAATTTTTTTCGCGGCTTGCGTTGCAATTTTTCCTTTCTAATTTTCTACTCTAATTTCTTCATTCGATTCGCTCATTTTGACAGAAAGAAAAATAAATGAAAAATAGTGGGAAGCAAAATTCTCCTAATTTGATTCCTTTTTTGAATTGTCACCTTTTCAATGTCATGAAAACCAGCCAGATACATATAGCCAAAGGTATTTTATTACAAGTTTATACATACTTTATGCAAAAAGACATTTTCCCCGACCTAATATATCAAGGTGCTTACATAAAAGATCACACATTAGAATTAACGGGCTATTATATAATAATTTGTTTCCAAATAAAGGTACCTATATGAAAAAGATGCTATCTACGTTTGGATTTAAGTGAAAACCACAGTGAAACATGGCAAAATACGTCAGAATCAAGGGTAGAATTGAGGATTTTATATAATGTTGAGAGTTTGTCATCATATTATGTTGTCGGATTTTTTCTAGGCTTAGCTTAAAAATATATAAATATTTTACTATTAAACAATTGAATAACGTCTTTATTAATTGGCCTTAACTCCTAAAACAGGTCAGGAAACTCAAGAAATCGAGGGAACGTAACGTAACGTAACGTTTACGTAAAACAAGCAATTTCATAATTCGTCAAAGAAACCAATGCCTCTTTAGCTCAGATGAAGACTACATCAAATTCGAAGAGTACAGGAATTGAGTTTTGCTTCAAGCAATTGCAGTTTTTATTTTAATGGAATAAAACTACCACAAACACCATGCAATGAGCATCGTAAATACGTGCGTGTTGTGGTTGCATTAAACATTATTCTTATCAAATATATTCCAGTCCGCATGCATTATTAATAATGTTAGATCACTTATTAATAGCCACAGCATCTCAGGTCCTTACACTGCAACTAAAGCCTACGAAGAAAAACATACACTTGTCGGAATAAACGCCTACTCTTCAGTTAATTATGATAATTTTAGGATAGATGGCCATAGTTTTTTTTTAATGCGCATTTTTTTGGTTGTTATATGATTTAGTTATTTAGCAGATAAATAAGTTGTTAGTCAGTAATTATGGTTATAGTTTTCAATAAAACAGAAACGTAATAAAAATAAACTTTTCAGACAAAAAAATTGTTAACAACTTACTGTAATTCGCCTTATTCTATCTTTACTTCATATTTCGTATTGTCAAACATAAAATATTTGTATAATTTAATCTAATATGCATTCATATTCATTACTTAATTATAAGACATAATTTCTGAAGAATTTCCAACAAAAGATTCTAATTACATTATGGCTTTCAATAGTCTGCCAAAAAATTGATCCCAAACCGTCTGTTCAATTTGTAAATTATAGTTATGCATTTAAGCACCTACTGACCGCGTTGTTCAATGTCTTTGTGTTAGCATTTCAGTTCCACAATGTGACGATAGATGGCGCTGTGCCCAAATACACCGTACATTTATTTGATTGTACTGAGTACGCTTAACCGATACCTATTTTGTAACATGGAAGGTATTTAAATATAAAACAGTGTTATACAATACAGTGGAGTGAATATTATAGTTTGAAACGCAAAATAAATTGTGTTTATCTAACGTCTCTCCCACGGTTTCCCTTGTTTTAGCATTAATTTTTAGCAGTATATTGAAAAGCATGATATTAAAACTCTTTATATGATATAAATTACTGAGTGATAATTTATAGAAAACATTTTATAATTCTTACATATATTTTAAAAAGAAACGCCTACCGACAGCCCAAAATCGGAATTTGATTTTTTTGTAATTAAACCTCTCAGCCCTCGAAACCAGGTATTATGTAATAACAATATTTCAACAGACAAAATTGTGGGACATAGGTGCAGTTTACTTGACGTTTTTCCGCGTCAGTGTGCGTTGCGCCGATAGCCCTCCACCGCTTGCGTTAGAACCTGTCCTCCGCTTATTAGAAGTTATTAAAGGCCACGTTTTTGCCGCTGCTGCGGGTCCAGATTACACTCTAATTGCAACCCGCGTGAGAAAACAGAAGCCACAACCAACCCCCTGATTTCCATATATGTGTAACTAAATGAAGTGACCATTCATATAAATAGCTTGCGTTCAACTTGTAATATTCTATGTTTTTTTGAGCATAAGAGTGGCTATAGACCAAATTAAAATCGCATAAAATTTATATTTTTGCATTTTCTATATTATCTTATATAGTACTAGCTGACCCGGTAACACGTTGCTATGGTAACGTTGATTGATACAATGGAAGAAGAGCGGACAGACAAACACACAAATAACAAATTTGTGTTTTTAGAGTGTATACTAGCTGACCCGGTAACGCATTGCTATGGTAACGCGTCAATGAAAAAGGAGCGGGGAAAAGAGCGGACAGACAAACACATAAACAACAAAATTGTGTTCTTAGAGTATATATTTTTATTAATGGGTTCGCTCTTGATCCCAATCAAGCCTAGGAGTCAAGGCAGGATTCAACGAACGAGCTATCCTAGAAGGTTCCTCTTCACCCTGTCTTTAAAAACGTACGGGTTATATGATTATACAACCCATCCGTTTTTAATTGCAGAATTCTGCACGGATACCTACTCCGGCCCGGCTTCGGAGTTATGTCAGACTCGTACTGACTAAACATCGCCTAGAAGATGCCTTCGCCTAGGAAGGCTGTATAGGTTTAATCTAAGCGACCGCTTCGGAGGAACCTGCAATATATCTAAACATGCAATTTATATTTTATGGCTCTCGATAGAATGCTAATTCAGTAAGGAATAAAGATATAAAAAAGAAATTCTGACTCTGACATGTTATCCGAATGGACACTTTATAATTTTTTTTTAATTGAAGAAGTGTATTGAATACAATTGTGTAAAACTAATCTTATTCATTGTTGAACATTATACCTATGGTTGATATACCAAAGAGTCGTATTAAGAATTTTAATTCCAATTTTGTGATACATGCCGCTATTAAGGAGTGAAACTCTTTGCCTGAACCTATCTTTACTGAGAAATACAATTAAGGGGTCTTCAGGTCACGAGTGAATAGGTATCTTCTAGACAAGCGCGTCACATCCATCATCGCATCGTCGCCTACCATCAGGCGAGATAGTGGCTAAGTTTTTTATAGTAAAGGTGGTTTATAACACACCTTTACTATGAAAAAGTACAAAGCATTTGGACATTTTAGAAGTACCAATATCTTAATAGTTTACTAGTATAGTAGTGGTCTGGTACCCATTTCGACAGCTTAAGGTTGGATAATAAATATACATTCATACCAATTAGCTTAGCCAAAAATAAGCACTGTAAGGCTTGTGTTATGGATACGAGGGTAATGGAGAAACGTACATATTTGTAACATAAATATGTCATATACATTTAATATATTAAATACCCATGACTCATGTACAAATGCTGGTATTCATCACACAAATATCTGCCCCTACCGGAACCCAAGACAGTTCGAAATTTCGTCAAAAATTCGATTCCCGATTTCGTGATATTTCATTTTCATGCAATGTTAACACTGGTCCTATCCTATATTAATGAGAAAGTGAATTTGTTTGTTGCACTCTTTAACTACTGAAGCGATCAACATGTTTTTTTTTTCTTTTATCCATAAAAAATAATTTTCCCGAGGGATAGAAAAAATATTCCAAGCGAACGAACTTGCGAGCAACAACTAGTCTATAGTATATTTCAACTTAATAATTTTAATCGCAAAAAATACAAATTAATTTTCATTTAATTGACGTAAAGCTAAAAAAATATCCGCGGGAACCACACACTGTGTAGAACAAAAAATCTTAATCGAATAGAAAAAGCGTGCGTGGTAACTTTCACTCGTATAAGCTCCCCATATACCAATAAGGACTTAGAAGATTAAATAAGATACCATTTAAAGTTATTAGATAAACTTAGCGAAGTGTAACAACTTCATAGCTGAGTGAGTGAACGCTGTACGAGCCCTGCGCCTGCGCCTATTGTGCGCTAACTTCTAGCACTGAACGGGCCGTCTGTCACACCGACACGTAACACTCATCTATACAAATAACAATATTAAACTAATCAATAATCATAGTAGAAGCTTTGTTTAGTTTGGGACTAAATAGTAATAATAATAATATTTTCACATCACATGCTCGGTAAAGTCAAGTCTGTCATTCAATTTCTGCGTGGAAAATTGCGTTTTATCTTCTAGCGTGGAAAAGTGTTTTAAAATTGATACTTTCCGAATTTTCATTGTAGTATTCTTGATAAGTTACATTTTTACACACGTATTTTATATCTTATAGAAATATTGCATTGTGAATGCAAAAAATTAAATAAATAACACATAATTATAGCTGGCTCCATCTTAATCGATTGTTTAATATTTGAAAAATATAACTTTCGATGTTGAAGGCAGTTAGCGTTTAACATTGGTGGAACGATACTAGCTCCTAGTAGAAGTTGAAATACTTTTGTAAAATTCGAGACGTTTGCCAGCGTCTCGGTAGCTCAGCGGTCAGAGAACTCGCCCGGATAGCGAAAGGTCGTGGGTTCAGAGGCGTAGTTGTTTTTTACACACGTATTTTATATCTTATAGAAATATTGCATTGTGAATGCAAAAAATTAAATAAATACATGTTACAATTTATTCTTATTTAAGTTAATACCATAATACTACGTTTTGGTTTTATTGAATTATTTTAGTTCCTTAAATCATAAAAACAACAAGAATAAGTAATATTTAGAATATATTATTTAATATGAGAATTTTTAAATGTATGGTGGGTGAGATTTCACAACATATGATTGGATTTCGAAACGCACACGAAAAATAACTATTAAAGTGATTATGGTATTCCTAGTCAAATCACATTGAATAGAAAGTAATTTTAAAAAATCAGCATTACTAATTGTAGGAAATTCACTTTTAATTTTTAATTTAAATAAATCAATTTACCATTTTATTTGAACTGTATTTCTTGCACCTAAAAAATTCGCAGTAGTGTGGTGGAAAATTGTTTGTTTCGCTCGGCAGCAAAGCTTTTAGCGGTTCGTACCTTTGAAAAACTCGCTACACTTAGGATTCTATCTTTAAATCCTAGAATCCTTCGCTAGCTCAGGTTTCAATAGAGGTAACTTATTAACTAACTAGGTAACTTGCATAACAAATAACTATTCACACCAATTAGCCTTACCGAAAGTAAGCATTGTTAGGCTTGTGTTATGGATACTAATATCTTTACCAAGTGCAAGTTCGATCGTTTATGGAGTTACCGTTCGCATCTTTGGGATCAATCTAATACCAGCTCATCGGCAATGACGATCTTTTTTAAGGTCAAGGAACATTTCTACGAATATTACTTATTTAATATGAATGATATATAAATACAAGCCTCACTCACGGTGCTTACATAGGACTAGGCTCATTGGTGTGAATGTAAAATTGTTATTATAATCTTAGACCGTGATAACTATCTCAGTAACGAGTTCGCCTTACTTTAATTCAACATTGCCTTATATAACCCACTGACTGCAAAAATATGGTTAAATATAAAGCGATAGAAATTCTTAGTAATATGGAGGGATAGGTTAGGTTAGGTTAGGTTATTCAATTTGAATTACGAGCTTAGCTGTTATATCTATATTTATCTAAAGTAAATATTAATTGGATATAGTATATATAATCGCGCCTTTTTATCGCAGTTGTAGGCAGACATCACAGATTTCCACTGTCCACGATCCTGACATACATCTCTCGTTTCTTCAACTCTCATCGGACCTTACATACAAGCGCGGCGGTTAAGGGTGCTTTTGGCCTGACCTTTTCTTAGGACATCTTCGATTTAGTCCTTGAAAGTTCGCCTTGGTCTGCCCAAGCATATATAATAATCACGTTGTATAATGTGCAAGTATTGTTATATTACATACTTATATTTTATACTAGCTGACCCGGTAACGCGTTGCTATGGTAACTTTAAAAGAGCGGACAGATAAACGCACAAACAACAAATTTGTGTCTAAGATTTTGTACCGCCAATATGTCTCAGAACGATTTTGGGAAATTCTAGAATTATTAACTCAGTTTCGGAAATTTTGAAAATTCTATCGTTGTTTTAATGGAGGTGTGATAAGTCACGTCTTGTGCAATTAGCAAAGTAAAGGGAAACCTGTAATTACCTCGACACATAATTTAAGTGCTAGATAAGAGAGAAGAAATGTTAGAGATTCGACTCAGTGTTCTGAAACATAAATGCGATCCGGGTGATTCGAAACAGTTTCCCGGTGTTAAATGTGTCATTTGAAACTCGATTATCTCTACCGGCGAGACGAGGAACGGAACAACGCAAGTAAATGAGAGAGAAGCTTAATAATGAGTGTACATACTTGTAAATAATATCACAATCATTGTATATAAAATTGATTTCTTAATACGCCAGCTACATATTTTTAATGAATAATACTAGCTGTCAGTCCTAAGATAAGGGAAAAACCGATTTTATCTTTTCTTATATCTATTTATAGCAAATTGTTTTGTAACGATGTTGATATATAAACAATTCTCAGACATATATCACGTCTGATCAGACCCCTCTTTCCCACTGGGCACTCTGGGCAAATGCTCAGGGCCCCGCGATCGATAGGGGGACCCCTAGTTCCTGTTAGAGCATTAAACCAATACCGACATTTATTACGGAAAAACTTATTCAATTAGAGTAAATCGAACCACAATAATGGGACTATATTATCGACTTGCTTATTAGCTTTTGCATGCGCGAAGCTACTTTACTCTCGCCCAACATAAGGCTATCGAATTTCAGCATGCTTAAATAATTGTCTGATACAAATTTCGGCGTGAAAGAAACCTACCTATCTATGATAGGTACTTTCATTTTGATGAAACAATGTTCCAAATGAAACATATCACTGATCCGGAACTTGGTACTGTTCCAGTTGCAAATGTTCCAATCTGTTTACTGATACATTTTTGCCACGACTAGAATAAATATCGGTAGTATTAGGTTTTGTAAAAAAAATCCGTTCGTTCGTTTCATTTCGGTGTGACATGCACCGTCCATTGACGGTGTGCAGTGTGTACTTAGGCCGCACACACACAAACGCAGCGTTACGTGAGTGTAAATAATAAAAGTGCACTCACACTGCGCCGGCGCGGGCAACGTCCCTAACCTAACTCGCTATGCGTACCGACGGATAGTTATGTTTTATTTATACTTTCTTAGCGCGATGAAGACGGCTGTTAGTGTCGTAAGTGATAACTTGGCTGGGGCAAGAGGTAGTATTTTTGATATGAAAATTACGAATGCTCTTAAATATAATATGAAAATTTATAAGTTAGTTTTTATTGTGTACAGAAAGGAGGTAAAAAATATGATTTATAAAAACAATTTCACACATTTTACGGCGTATACACATTTAATAGGAATGGACAAAGAAACTAAAGATATGTAGGTATCTTTTTTAATTATATTAGAGGGATTGTTGAATGCTGTAAAATCTTTTTTTTACTAACCATTCTTATTCTTAAAACTCGTCAGGTATTGTTGAAAAATTTGATACACATTAGAAAACAGTTATTGCTTTCTAAGGCTTTTTTTTGTCTGTGGCCAATAAAGTTTGTTCTTATATGCAGAGCGTAGATTAGTGATCGATTTTGAACAAATATTTTTTTGTTATGTATGATAGATAAACAAACAGGCTTCAAATATATAGAGACAAGGCAGTGTAAGCAGATTATATTTTCTAAAGTAAGGTCGGCAAGAGTTAAATTCTTTTAGCCCAAAGATGGCACGAATACATTCCTTTTGAATTACAAATGTTGTTGAAATACGTGGTATAAAATCCCCCCCAAAAAAGTATTTTTTTTTTAAGTTTTATTTAACAAAATGTATATTTTTTACTCATTACTTTTTCTGTGACAATCTGTAGAAAACTAAGAAAAATGCACTTCTCACATTATAAATTCGATTATCACTTTCGTCCTCATACCCTTAAGCTGACGGCATTAGACTGGCGTCTGTGTCACGTCCCCTTGTTCGTGTGGGTGAATGCGCCTGTGTGCGCAGGCGCAGGTAAGCAGGATCGGCGGGAAAGGGGCCGACTCACTGCCGCATTAGAATTTTTGCTCTTAGAAGATTCTTAGTAGGCTGCATTTTATACTTATATCGTTCATTCCAATAGTTTAAACTTAAAAATAAAAATAACAACCGATTTTTATATATCGTCTTCAATTGTATAAATTATTAAATAGTCCCTTTTTTGTAAACTTAAAATAATCTAAACATAAGAATACATAATAACATAACATAACATAACATAATTCCAAAAAACTCCATATTTACGTGAAGTAAAATCTTATTTTTTTCATCAGAAGAGACATATTTTTTTTACAAAAACCTTACGGTTACCAAGCGGCAATTATCTTGCGCATCATCCAATACGATCGATCAAATTCCATCATACACCCATGCGGCAATTACGGGAAAAAAATTCGCGGTCCCGCCGAAAAATCTTACAAGAAATTAATTACGGAAAAAAAAGAAAGGGGTGTGCAGCGCTGACGTAATTTTATATGGACGCGGCTGCTCAGGCGCAGTGGGCTATCAGGCCTCGCGCGCCCCGCACGGGTTTCCGCTTCAAACCCTCAGTTTCAAAGACCATATCCCAAATACTCAATATTCACTCACTATTAACTTAAAGTGACATAGGAGCATGAAAACCCAAAGGAGATACGTGAGTATTTTTTTAATTTTATTTACATTGAGATTCCCTTTGTAAGTCTCTAAAAAATATTATTGTAGAACATTACCATGTCGAAATAAGCCAAAAATTTTACATTTAAAAGTTAAACCACAATATTTTTTGAACTTGACGAGAAATGCGATTAAATTCTTTTTGTTATACATTCATGATTAGAATTGAAATTCATTTTGAATTACGAGTATCATAACCTATTTCTTTATATTTTTAATTGAGTTCAAAGTAGTTTTTTTTTTCAGTTAAACTAAACTCTTTTCTTGTGAGATGCGTATAAGAATCACCTATTTTTTCCCATTCCTATACGAATGTAAAACATACGATGCTATTATTATTTTTATTAGATCAAAAATTAAAAGTAATGTTAATAATTTTATACTATGATGTTTTTTACGCTAGTTTCTATTTCACTGTAACTAACCTACCTTCTTAAGAAGATAGTTGACTAGTCTAAAGAGTTTAAAACGGTACAGTTTGGTTCCACGTCAGTGATGCGGCACCGTGACAGACAATCATCAACCGTTCACTTCAATTATTGTAAATGTTTCGAACACTTTCTTAAATTGAACTCGGAAATTTTTCGATTTCGAAATAAAATTTTCGAAAATTTTCTAAACAATAAAAATATTTTTGTATCATTAAAACTTTTTTCGGAAATACATGCTTGATACTCTGCATTAGATAATTAGGATAATATTTTTAATTTTGTTTAGAATATAATCAAATAAAATTATTGTAAATGAATTTTATATTTAAATTAATGAAGAAGCACGTGGCTTCGTATTGCCCGTGAACGTTGGAGTACACTAACCTAGGTCAATGTAACGTAAGTAAAACACTATTCACGTTACGCCGTTCTATCCATTTTGTTACGCTATATTATTTAACAAAAATACATAATAAACATTTAAAATAATTTTAAAACTAAAACAAACTATTTGACGGCTTTCTATATACAAAACTTAAAGTCATTCTAAGAAACTAATTAATTTAAAATAGAATTTTTCATCAGACTCACGTGGTTGAATACGTTTTTTTTGTTTTCATATATACTTTTATTTCAGCTTAGAACTATTTTACCAAAAAAAGTTAAAATCATAAAAATATTTATGAATACACAAAAATAATAAGTGTTTACTTATTCAAGTAAATAAAACATATGCCTACCTTGTATTTTTTACAAGAAATAAACTATTTTTGAATAGAAAAACTTTGTGACATCACTTCTAAGTATAAAACTACCTTTAATTTATTTAATCGAAATAGGAAAATAGTATTTAAAGTTTAATCCAGCCATGCCACGCCATTTTTCCCAAGCGCGTGTTTAAAAATGTCCGCCACGTCACCTAGAACTTAACCTAGGCCAACATAGCCCGGCGCAGGCGCAGGTCAATACTCTTGGTCATGAACGCACACTTTCACGGGAATAGAACGAACGCCCACCGCGAGGAATTCTAATTGTCATTTTCGAATGGACGTACGAGTTAACTTTTTATTTTCTCAGTCAATATAAGTAGAAAAAAATACTTAAATTATAGCTTAAGATAATAATTTTATCTCTAGAAATTTTAACTTACAATGTATTATTTTAAAAAGAAGTTGAACGACAGGCTTTTCAAGTAATGACACTAAAAGGAACAAGACAAATTTAGGTTTATGTTTCGATAAAATAACTATTTGTTTTTATAATTTCTGTAAAACAATGTTGCTAGATATTCATATCTAAAGCAATGTCTTTTAAATAAATTAACTTTTTATGAAATAAAATTCTGGAAAACACATTTAAATTACTTTCTATTTTAATGAATCGGAATTTTCCAATTCGTTTTCATAGATCATTTCAAATCATAGGATACGAATATTATAGAAAATAAATGACAAAATTTAAGCATATTTATACCCAAAAAGCGCATAGTTACGTACAAATTCATAGCTGTATCTGCATTTGCTCATACCGTCATCTCCTTTTATCGGAAATCTAGACGCACTGCAGGCTACCATCCTTTCTTGGTTACTATTCCTACCTGTCGCACCAAGTGCTTTTCAGCATCCTTCATAATGCGCACAGCAAAGGAGTGGAACTCCTTCCCTGCGTCTGTATTTCCGAGAACTTATAACCATATTTTCAAAGCCAGGATGAATAGACAACTTCTGGGTTAGCTCGATCCATCGTGGATTCCGTCTGGTCCCAAGGCTTGATTGGGATCAAGAGCTTACCCACCCTAAAAAAAAAAAAAGAAAACCACCAACCAACACAGGGTGTTTTATTATTGTGTATTAGGGTGTTACATTAATTTAGTATCCATATTAAAAATTCTAGTTAGTTCGGAACTAAATTCATTTAATTCATCTTTGGAAAAACACTTTCAAAAATGTCTCTTAAAGAGCTATAATACGCAGTTGCGAAGGTCGGGGAACTCCCAGAATAAATTGGAATGCAATTGCATTCACAATAGAATGTAGAATTGGACCACAGACGTTCGGTGACCGATTAAACAAACACATCTGCAGAGATTTAAGAAACTTTCGACCGCCATAATGGTGATCATATTTTATTTTTATTTTAGATAACACTCTTTTCTTTCTGACCATATATCTCTGGCTTATAATAAACTTACCAAAGTTTTTATGCTATCCATCGACTAGGTAATTCCTGTCAATGAGACTAAAATTAGTAATACAACTATATTTAGTAATACTAGCTGACCCGGCCAAGCTTTGCTGTAGCACAGTAAGGTATTATAATTTGCTATAAATTTTTATTATAAGTTAAAATGAAACCTATCCTATGTCCTAAGTTATAACAAATTTAACAAAATGGAAAAAAAGAACCTCAATATCGCTTGAGTAGTTTCGGAGTGCGGTCAAACACTATGACACGGATTTTTTATATATATAGAATGCAGAAGTAATAGTGTACCTAAATATAAATACCAATTATCAATTTTTGGTTACTCCATAAAAATTAAAGAAGCGTGCGTGTTACTTATGTACGCGCGGCAGAAGTTATACTTTTTTATTAAATTTTCAAATGAAAATCTTGAAGATAGCCTATTCACTTTAACAGCTAACTTCATATCGCTTTTACGTTTCATGCTGTGTAGCTTCCGTTACATGAAGACCCTTTACCAAAAGTAGTACAACTTCAAAAATAAAACAATAATTTTGTCCAATCTCAACGCAGCCCTAGAAACGCTGACAAGTCATCCCGTCAGTCAAACGTAGATCTGGCAACATTGCTTATAAGAAAACGTCAAAATTTCTATTTAGTTTGCTATGACATAAATGTGACGCAAAACTTCCTTCTAGTCAACTTACGTTCGTTTAGAATTAAAAATTTAAAAACCGAAAAATGGCGGGTCTTATTTTTGTTTCTTAATCTTATAAATTTGGGGCAAAAGATTTTGAAATAAAGCCCATTCAAATTTAGTTTTCATAAAATTTATCGTTGTAAATAATTCAGTATTTATACCATACGGGTAAGCCGTTTATTATAATATTAATATTTGGGGCGAGCGAAAGCAATATATATTCAGATGTGAAACACAGCTGACAGCGCGCCCATTGCACCATAGACTGCATTTTTTATGTAATAAACGTTTTAGAAAACTATAACAGCTGTTATATTAAGCTGAAACTATTTCAACTGGTTTGTCTTTAATTTTTATCTTTATTTCGTGGTAATAAGATCGATATTAGGCGAACATTTAAGATAATAAACGTTGCTTAACTGATTTACGTTTTGTTTTGTAACTATTTATTGATCGAAACGTAACAAAGATCCTATAAGTTATTAAAAAGTAATTACCTCGTCAGGATTACTTTGGCTATATTATAATCTTTTTTTTATATATCTTGTGCATTTTTCAATGCGATTTTATACGATAAATTATTATAATAGAAAAATACTAGAAAATATCGACTCGGGTCATAAGTGTGACCAGTTCCCGCCTTAGAATTCACTTGTGACCCGAGTCGATTTTTTTCTAGTAGTTTTCTATTATAATAATTTATTATAATATAATATTTTAATCATACCTAGAATACTTAAAAGGAATAAGAAATAAACAATCAAATAAAAAACACAAAACGGCTAATTGATATTATACTTTTAAATAAAATGTATTTTTTGTAAAATCAGTTAAGATATAAAATTCTAATAGTTAAATGGTTAATAACAAAAATTTAGATAATTTATTTGTTAAAATCAGCTCTTATTGATCTAAGCTGCAAAATTTAAGGTTTAATATTTGATACTTACTTATTTTTTTTGGTGATGTTACTCTCGTGATCATTTCTCTAGTCTCTACAAATCTTTGAAGCAAAGAGTATGTAATCACTAATAAAAACTTATAACAAAATAGAAGTTTGAAACCATATAAATCCGAATGATTTTATTTTATATTTAAACATTTGCTAAAGAAAGAAGAATTTCATCCCCAGAATGCTTAAATTATATCTTAATAATAAATTCATTATTCAACCTTTCGTTTTTACGTGGGACTAGTTGAGAGAGCTGCATAGCAACTAAATTAAGTTTTTGCAATAATTATTTTCAATGCAGTTATTAATTAATCCTACTAAAAAAAATATTTGATGTTTGCTTAACAGTAAAAAAAACCTTCTTTTATTAAAGTGAAAAATGCAAAAAGCTATATGTTTTTAGCGTTTTATTTTCGCTTATTTAAGTAAAGATATTTAAACGTTGTATATGGATAACGAAACAAATATAAAGTATTTTTTTTTATTTTTCGCAGTTTTAGTTTCAAATAAAAGGCCATATGAACTCTAAATTTCAGTACACAAAGGATCTACATACTTATCAATTGAAAAAATTGGAGTGACACGTCTCCTGTAAAGTAATCGAAGTCAAGATTAAAAAATCGTCGTTGTCGTAGTCGAAACGTCGCGTCGTTGAAATAATTTTTTAGTTGTTCTTAAACATTTTAGGGTTTTTGACAAATTTGAACTGCGCCATATTTCATTTCATTTCATTTTGTACTCTTATAATTGTATATTTTACGAGCAATGTACTTTAAAAAAAAGACAAATTCCATGCACATTTTTAAACATTGGCCGTTACATTTAATGCCACTAAGAGAATGTCACGCCCTAATTTGTTGACCTTATCTATTTATACTGTGGACTAGTCTACAGACGGACAAAAAGTCCCCTTCGTAGTGAGTGTAGGGTTATAGGGCGTAGTGTTACGAGGGGCTACCTGGAGAGCTCACTGCTGACCACCAGACAGGTTTTTTGTGCCATAGTGAGAAGACAATTCGTCAGCTGTTTATAATTATCGATAGTCGATAAAATAAAATCGAACTAATCATAAATTTTATGTAATTTTTTTGGGTTAATAGAGACCTATACAAGTTTACCACAGAACTTATAAACTATGTACATATAATATATAAGTGTTTTGTTGATCTAGGTATCGTTTAACTGCCATTTCATATATTTCTGCCTGATTCTTCATTGTTTTCACAAATTTTCGGTTCTTTTATATATACCTTCTTTTGTGCATAAAATTTGCTAAAAAAGTACAAATATACATATATACTAAGTTATTCGAACTATGTTTTAATCTCCTTAAGGAGAATCGACAATTTAGCTCACACAAATTTGATGTGATTAATGATCTAAATTACTAGTTAATACATTTATTAACAGCTATATTTAATTGAATTGTTTTACTCAGCGCCATCTGTAAAAACTCCATATCACATGGCGACAGTAGTGCAGAATTTCCTGAAAATAATAAATATATCTTTATCCTATGTAACATAATAAAAACCTGATCCAGCACAGTTATCGGTGACTATTGACAAAACACGTGTTTCGCTGTAACTGTGAACAAAATTGTATATCAAAGAAAAAGCGCATATTTATTAAAAAAACGCAGATCAATATGAGATAGCGAGCTTAAAGTCTGGAAGAGAGTTTATCTTTGATTTAATTTGATTGAAATGATTTTATCACCATCAACAGTCTAATATGTCCCGATCCGGCCTTTTCTGTAGATGAAAACAGCGTAAAATACAGAATACTTAATATAATTAACTGATTTTAAATTACCACAAAGCATAGTCGCAATTCCATAAAGCACTATAATAATTTTTATTTTTTTAACTTTATAAAAGATATATCGATAACCTGATGGGAACTACCCCCTCACTAGCGGCATGTTGTGACGGCAGCCGGTTTGACATTTCACTGCCAAGGTCCTCACCACCCCGCCAAGTAAACCCATTAAAAAGCACACCAGCCTGCCCATTAAGGGCTAACTGAGCCATTTCACCTAACCTGTCATTTTGACTGTTGCTAAGCGAAAACATTTAAAAGTTTTGCAGACGATACATATTCTCTTTGATTACGTCCTTCTAAAATGCGCAAGTTTGTATGTTTGTTATTCCATAACATAAAAATGGCTTAACAGATTTAGATAAAATTTGGCAAACATCTAGTTTATTACCTTGGTTAAAACATAGGATACTTTTATTCCGGAAAATATTAGCTTTCTATGTAAGTTTTCTGAAGTAAGTGCCGAAGAAGTCGTGGGGAACAGCTAATTTGTAATATAAATATATAAAGAAACTTCGAATAAATGATATGAAATAAAAATAAGCATAAAAATTATAATTGTACATTTTTCTTATATTAAAAATAAAATATTTAATTTCATGAACAATAGGCTGAATTTCGACTTCCATTCGCCATGTTGAGAAAAAGCATATCATATTAATTGTGAAGAAAACAATATACAATCAAGAATCATTTTTACAATTAAAGAAACTTACAACGATTCCCAACGAAAGAAAAAGAAATAACGAAATTATCTTAGAATCAATTGTTTTTTTTATTATTTTAGTTGCACAATCAACAATACCTGCCTTTAGTTTAACACTCTTGGCAGATATTCTCTCACACAGATTAAAACTGTTACTTTTTATTGACAACTATCTAGTACAATACTAGCTGTCACAGATGTGACCGCTATGAACTACAAAACTACAAAAACAACCGATTTTTTTTAATTTTGCTGGATTTATTCGAACTCAGCAAATAGGATAGGTTTAATTTATAACACAGCAACGCGTGCCAGGGTCAGTTAGTAAAACATAAATTAGTATGAGCACAAGAATTGTTTCTGTCTATCTATTAACGTAGTATCCATAACACAAGGCTTACAGTGCTTACTTTGGACTAGGCTTATTGGTGTGATTGTAAGAAATATTATATAGGTTATAATATGTTGCTAACCTTCGTGAAGGTGCAAGTAATAAATTGGCAAAGTTTTATCGCAATCAGCTGAACGCTACGGACAAACATATTTTTTTTATAAATTAGAAAAAAAAACATTTTTTCTTGTAACCTTGTTTATGATTTCAAATAAGTCTCAATTAATTAAATAAAATATTTGTTATTGCAAACAAAGTCACATTGAAATTCTTATAAAATTAAATAGCCTATTATAACATAATACAATTAGGTAGAAGAAAACACAAAAATTTGAAATTATTATTAAGATCATATTTAAATTAGAGGTAATATTAAGTAAATTAAATTAAAGTTTATTGAGGTTAGCATCAAAAATTTGAAAAAATAATTCAGCGCCATTTGGAAAAATAATATTTTTAGATGTGGTAACATTACAAACAATATCTTTTATCAACACGATCAACAACGGCTCAAGACAACTGATCACCGACTGATTTTTTCTGTATATCCTGTTACTGAGACCAGTTTTTTTTTACCAATCATCCCCATTTTATCTTGTGACCGTAAAGCGTGGAATGACCTTTCGGATTCAACCGTTGGACTGCATTAAGTAATCTTTGTTGGCCATGTTTTACTAACCACGTGTTAAAAGTAATCTTTTATATTTTAACGGAAGGTTTTCATTCAAAAAGAATATATTTATCTGCTTGCGGTAAAATAAAATCAAAACACATTCGATTTTCAAAAATAGAAAAACGAATGATGATATAATTAATGTCTTATATTTATGAATTCCTTCAACTCATATAGAATAAAATATATTAGAAAAGAACTTTTATGATTGTATTTTTTTATAGAAAAACATTTGTACTAGAAGAAATCGACTCGGCTCATAGTTTATTCTGGAAATGACTGTTCCATCTTAATAGATTGTCCAAACATTTGTAAAAATGTTTCTTCGAATACGAGAGAATGTTTCTCTCATCGATCAGACAACGCTGGCCTACGGCGTGTAAAGTAGAAAGGTATTGGAAAATATTTATTGGTGTTCACAGAGCATTGGACCTGGCATCCAAAGGTTACAGGTTCAGATCCCGCCTTAAAATAAGTTGTGAGTCAAATCGAGTTTTTTGTATTTTTCTATTAAAATAATCAATTAGAAATAACTTTTTTTAATAAGATAACCACAAAGTACACCAACTTTGTCTAAGAGAAATTAAAGAAAGTATGTTGGCACCCACGTTATGTAACATATAGGTAATTATTTTTATGGATGAAGAAACGCAGGCCTACAGCTTAAAAAGGAAATAGTACTAGAAAACTTTGACAGGTGCTTAGTGCTCGGTAGCTCAATTGGAAGACCAGTGGACCGAACATTCAAAGATTATGAGTTCGAGATCTATAACTGAGTCAAGTAAATTTTCTTTTATTTTTCTATAAAAAAATATCATTTATTTTAGTACAACAGAAACGATTGGTAAAATACAACATTTTATAACTAACGCCATATTAAAATTATTTAGATTACAACAACTCTAATTTTGTCCATAAGTATATAGCCATAAAAAAGGAGTCTATCTTTGAATGAAATACTTTTTGTCAAAATTAAAAAATAAGAATTTGAAAGAGGTTTTACTTTGAACAAAATACTTTTTCAACAGAAATTAAAAAAAAATACTTTGAAAGAGGTCTAACTTTGAACGAAATACTTTTTTGTCAGAAATTAAAAAAAAGTGTAATAATAATTGAAGCGAGCAACACTATTTATCTATTAAACTGAATTATTTGTGAAGTTAACAGTCGAGTTATTCCATTAACCGAACAACCATGCGGGCAAGTGTTAACGGCCGTCCGTCCCGATAACGACCCAAGTTCATAAACTTCGTATCCTGTCGGGAATAAAACCCGGATCTTATTGCTTACAACTTCAAAGAGACATGCGAATGTCATTTTAATTTAAAAAGACACATTTTATATTTTGTGTGGGAAATTAGTGTTTATCGCTTACATTTTATGGACTATAAAAGTTTGCACGTGTTACGGCTTGCTTGTCTTGAACTAGCAACTTCGCGTCTTGATATTTACACCGAAAACCATAGAGTATAATTCTCCAATAACGAAAACTTTAGAAAAAAAATACAATCATAAACAAAGCTAGTACAAAATCTATTAAGCTATTAAAAAGTCTTTAGACAAGCATGCAGGATTTTATGGCCTTAGTTCTATTAATTTGTTTTGCCATAAATAATGTATTTTTTTTTCATTCAAAATTCCATATTTCTATAAGAAAGGAGACCTTTCTTTTCGGTCCAAAAATGCACCTTGGTACAAGTTATCTGAAAATATTCATAATAATGTACAAACACTTATTTCATATATAATATACCCTCTTCTAACACGGTATTTTAGTAAAGTCCGTAGGCTGATAAAATAACTAAACGCTTAGAATGATTCGCAATAGCAAGAAATATCTATGTTTGCTCTTGATCCTACTGTGTATATTAAAAACAGAAGAATTCATAAAGCAGTATGTTGCTAATAAACTTGTATACATTTTATGTTTAAGACTGAATATCGAAAAATGTTTGTATAACTTTAAGCTACAAAAGGCTTCAAAATCAAAACAATTGTGCTTGCCAACTAAAAAAAACATTTGTTGCAAGTAATGTATATTTTTGAATGATTTTTTTTAGTGGTACAAATGTATTTAAAAATAAATGAGTATATTTTTCGGAATATACAATTTTTCTGCTATTTTTTTGGTATCTTTGAATCTTAGGTGCATGTTTAGCCTTAGTTATATGGAAGAAAGAAAGGCTCCTTTATTTTTTTTTTATTTTAAAAATATACACCTATAAAAAACAATCACATCTCCAAGCTGTTGTATGAAACTATTAATAATTCATAAAAAAATTGCTGTACATTTTCTGGTCTTCAGAAAGTGTATGATGATTACCAGTATAATTATTAATAGCCTTTCCCGACACTCTTAAGTATAAACAATTGATGGTACAGACAAGACAGGATACACGATGATAACTAATCCACAAAATGCGCATTCACTCTAGGTTTAAAAAAGGACGGGTTATAAGTACGAAATACAGACGAAGGGAGGGAGTTCCACTCCTTTGCTGTTCGCATTATAAAAGATGTTGAGAAGCATTTGGTGCGACAGGTAGGAATAGCAACCAAGAAAGGGGTGATAGCTCGCAGTGCGTCTGGATATCTGATGGAAAAAGAGAGATGGGGTTATAAGCATATGCAGCTCCTGAGCACACTCTCCAAAACACATTCTGTAGAAGACCGACAGACAGGCAACTTTGCGGCGGTGAGCTAAGGTGAATCTTCACCAATTTGCTGTCACTAATGACCCTTTCAGCTCTCTACTGAATCTTGTCCAGTGCAACAAGTTAGTATTTTGCTGAGCCGTCCCAGAGTTGGCTGCAATATTCCATGCAAGATCAAACTTGAGCTTAATTGACAAATAAATTATTAATTAATTGTTGCTGTGTTACGACACAGCATAGTTTTAACTATAATAAATGAATGAACAAATTGCTCATCCCATAAACACAAATAGTTACTAACCTAAGACCTTTTTAGCGTATAAATAGGATCGCCAATATTGCGCCAATAGGCCATCAAATGTAATTACCTACTTAAAAAGAGAGTATAGCCAACTTATTAATTCATATCACCCATAACTGCCTTGTTAATTTTAATTCATAGTCACCCATAATCATTAAATAAGCGCTTGTTGGATAAACGGTTAATTTATATTATAAATTCTAGTTTTTCCAGTGCACGTTTACGGTTTCTTGTATTTTTTTAAGAAGCATATTATTTAAAACATGAGCACCGGTCCTATAAAGGTCTTATATCATGTTTTTTTTCATTTGAGCAACATAGTTACTACATTCACTTAATAAAAACATTGTATTACAATATATCCATACAAATATGACATTTGACGACCGTTTGGTGCAATCCTTGGTATTTGGTAGCAATTTGGTAGCGATCCTGCCTTTCGCACCGACGGTCCTGGGTTCAAATCCCGGAAGGGGCAGATGTTTGTATGATGAATACGAGCATTTGTACCTGAGTCATGGGTGTTTATGTATATTTCTATGAATATTATGTATGTATCATATTTGTATGTTTATCCGTTACCCTAGTATCCATAACACAAGCCTTACAGTGCTTACTTTGGGCCAGGCTAATTGGTGTGAATGTAAGAAATATTTATTTATTTATTTAACTGAATACGTATGGTAATTGGGAGGACTGGCGCCCAATATAGGATCACCCCGTATTTCGGGACTCCAGGACCCCCTCCCGGACAGGTACCGTGCAGAAGTGTGTTTAAGAGGGTGTGTGTAAGTATGTGTGAGAGTGGTTGTAGTCCTGTGTGAGGGTATGTTTGATTTGATTTTGTTTTGATTAAAAAAAAATGAAGACTTATTATAAATATTTAAGTATGCCAAAATCTAGAAGCAAAAGAAAATAATATTGGATACGTATATTTTATATGCTTATACACATAAGCGTGCGTAACTATATACGTCATACGTGTATCTATAAGGCATGTGCTTATCTATAAGAGGCATGCGCTTGTCTATATGAGGCATGCCAATATTCTATAAACTTCATGTGAATGTCTATATGCTTCACGCGCATATATGTCTTATGTAGATATGTCAGGGCAGTCTCTAAATGTATCATATGCATGAACATACGAGTCATGTGCATATCTAAACATATCACCTACTTCTCTATATTATGCATGCATAAAAAAGTTGTTACAATTTTTTTAACGAAAATGACCATACTTTACTGTCTAAAGTTATAGGTAGTTTTAAGCGACAGTATTTTTTGTTATTTATTTTAACTTTAATCCTGGCATTGTCTTCACCGAAACATGAGACGTAGATATCTTACGTACGGATTCTGTGGTTTCTGCTCTAAGTTAAGTGCGTGTCTATCTCTGTTTATCGACACATAAAGTTGGGATTGATCCAACGCAACCACAAAATACTAAAAAAAATTTAGGCAACATCACATACAATATTCTGGACCCAAGTTAAGTAACTGTAGCACTAGTACCACAACACCCAGACACGAGCCAATAAAGAAATGTAGGTATTCTACATTGATCCGGCCTGCGATCGAACCTACTCGGAGTGGCCATACCATGAAAACCGGTATATAAGCCACACGACCACGATGACCGTCAATAAAAAATGTTTATATTTCCATAAAGTTATCTAAATCTATCTTAAGTTACAATATGAAACGAACTTCATAACAGAGGCCTTAGTGCATTTAATAATCGTGATCGAGCCTGTACAGAAGGTAACACTTTTGTCTTCATCAATTTGAGGTGAAAATTCCGAACAATCAACTGACAAATTCTAATGTTAGATCCGAACTTTCGGCAAACGAAGTAGGCTTAGAAAATTTTAATGTTAAACTTTTTTCGTCGAACGAATATTCGGAACCCATGGAAACGTAGTAAGAATCGTCCGAATTTTGAACGAAACTTCGTTTTTCGTTGAATGAGACCCCCTCTGATTTCTATGAAGATTCGTAGTACCTGATGGTTACCGCTAGAGGCGCTCATACAAAAAGCCATAGTTATATTTTCCGTAGACGAAATCTAGTATCGACGCGTAAACTCTCACTAAGGCAGGTCAATGAGAATCAAATTTCGATACGTAGATATTTAAACAAACAATTATCAACGCCCTGCCAAGTTTTCATTTAGGGCAGGTGCTATATGGGACTAGTGCCATCCTCTTCCAAACTGCTACACTGAAAGAGACAGCCCATTCGAAAAATGCTGATCCTGAACAAAGAAAGACTTTTGACCTTTAGGAAATAATAATACTTGACGTTCCAAATGAATACTTCTTACATTGCGTTAAAGTTTTACACTTTTTTATAAAAAGCTCAAAAGCCTTGAGCATAGACGAAGCTTATCATAGCTCGTGTGCAGCAGAATTGCACAACCTTGTTCCGTCGTCGCCATTTTTTCATCGGACAACCAGACTTAAAAATAGACGCCACCATTATACGTTTGATATACCAAAGAGTCGCACTAAGCGTTTTGCTTCCAATTTTGTGATACGTACCGCTAAGAACTGGAAATCTTTGCCTGAGTCTGTGTTTCCTGATAAATACAATTAAGGAGTCTTCATGTCACGAGTGAATAGGTATCTTCTAGCAAGCGCGTAATACATAGGTGAGGATCGAATGCAGTCATTAATTAAATTATTAATGAATTAAAAGTCTCTAAAAGTGTATGAGTTTAATGAGTGTGTAACCAACTCCCAAGAGTTCATACCCACAGTTTGAGGCCGCTATGGAGGAAGTACTAAGAATAACTTTCAACAAAAATAAAAAAGTGATTGTATGTGGAGATTTCAATATAAATATTCTTGATTCAACACATCTGTCGGGTGGGTTCCTAAATTTATTTAAATCTTTTAATTTATTTAATGTATTTAATGAACCGACCCGAATTACTCCCACATGCGCCACTTGTTTGGACAATATTTTTTGTAATAATAAAATACTTAAAAAATCAATAATTAACTGTATTAAATCCGACCACAGCGGCCAATTTGCCTCTATTGAGTACCATCACGTTCCTTCGAAACGCGAAATAACTTGTAGACCATTATCTAAACATTGTATAGATAAATTCAGATACAATGTAAGTAACAAACTTGCAACTCTACCGGTCTCCAACTTTGAAACTAATAGTCTTTATAATCATTTGTTTAATATAATTAATAATGAATTTAGCAATATATTTAGACAAAGGGTATTTAAAAAAGATAATGTAAAAAAGAAATTTAGTGATTGGGCTACACCTGGAATTTATAAAAGCAGAAGGAAATTATATGAACTTTATGCTTTAAAATCTACCTCCAGTGATACTAGCTTTATTGAATATGTTAAGAAATATTCTAAAACATTTAAAAAAGTATGTTCTCTTGCTAAATCTATGTACATAGCTAACAAAATTAAGTTATCAGAGAACAAAATAAAGACTACGTGGAATATAATTAATAAAGAAACAGGCAAAAGCAAATCTCAAATACGATCTTTTTCACTAGAAATTAACAAAAATATTGTAAATTCTGACAAAGTTGTTGCTGGTGTTTTTGAGGATTTTTTTTCTAGATTACCATTAGAAACTACAAGTTCCCTACGTTCGTGTCCTAATGTTGCTGCTGCCCTACTAGAATCGAGTGTTGATAGGTGCAATGTAAAATTTAATTTTACACATATTAATACAGAAGATATTATTAAAGCATTCAAAAGTATTCGTATCAAAAAAACAGAAGATTTATGGGGTATGTCAACTAATAATATTAAATCAATAATTGACATAATTGCGCCTTACTTAGCTTATATTTTTAATAATAGTGTTGACGAGGGGGTATTCCCACGCTTAATGAAACATAGTAAATTAGTTCCCCTTTTCAAATCGGGAGAAAAAAATGATCCCGCTAACTTTCGACCTATATCTATATTACCAGTGTTCAGTAAAATTTTTGAAAAAATTATCTATATGCAGTTATTGGCTCACTTTACCGATACTAAAATTTTTCATAAAAATCAATTCGGTTTTTCTAAAGGTAAAAGTACTACTGATGCTGGAGTTGCACTTATTAAACACATACTTGATGCTTGGGAGGGCAAGCAAGATGTAATTGGCATCTTTTGTGACCTTTCTAAGGCGTTCGATTGCGTTGATTACCGCACGCTATTAAAAAAGTTGGAACATTATGGTGTCTCTGATATGTCAAAAAGCCTAATACAGTCGTATTTGTCAAATAGAATTCATAAAGTTGTCATTAATAAGAGTGAGTCTGCTGGAGCCCCCATAACTATGGGCGTGCCCCAAGGATCAATATTAGGGCCTTTACTTTTTTTGATCTATATTAATGACCTTCCTTACTATGTTAAAAATCTTTGTGAGACAGTACTATTTGCAGATGACACTTCCTTAGTTTTTAAAGTCTCTCGACACGATGATTGCTCTGACGATGTAAATAGTACGCTATCAAAAGTTTTACAATGGTTCACCAGTAACAATTTATCACTAAATTCAAAGAAAACAAAGTGCATACAATTTACGTTACCGAATGTAAGGAGGGTTGACCTACATGTAAAGTTGAATGATGAAGTAGTCGAATTTGTTGAAAAGACAAAATTTCTGGGTATAACATTAGATTCACGACTACAATGGGACCCTCACATTGAGGCCTTGTCAAGTAGACTCAGTTCTGCGGCATATGCTGTAAAAAAAATAAGGCTTTTCATAGTGTAATGTCTTATGGGTTGTTGTTGTGGGGCTCAGCTGCTAATATTGAAAGCATTTTTGTATTACAGAAAAGAGCTGTCCGTGCAATATACAGCCTTCGGCCTCGGTATTCTCTCAGAGATTTTTTTAAGGAAATTAATATTCTTACTGTGGCGGGACAGTACATTTATGAGAATATAATTTATGTACGAAAACACTACAATACTTTTGTCAAAAATAGCGACGTACATTGCTTTAACACCAGAAATAAGAATAGACTTGCCGTTCCAAGATTTAGACTTCAAAAGACAGGAGGCTCTTTCTTGGGGAAAGGTATAGCACTGTTTAATAAAGTTCCACAAAGTATAGTAGATTTGCCTTATCATAAGTTTAAAATGTATGTTAAAAATAAGCTCATGTCCAAAGGTTATTACAAGGTCAACGACTATTTAATAGATCGCGATGCATGGAAGTAATATGTGTCATTTCAACATGACACTATTTATTACAGGTTGTAACATACAGCATTAGCATTTTTTAATTTTTTAAAACTAATTTATTACTGGTAGATAAGAGTATGACATGCTCTCTTAATACATTTCTTGGGTGGTGGCATGTGGTGCGGATCGTTACGTTCCCTAAGATATGGTTGAGCGAAGCGATGGCTGTATCATGCGTCATGCTCGTGAACGGGTGCTGCCTTGGGAAATGGGTCTGCTCTAACCTTCAGTATTCAGTATTGGCTAAAACTAAACATAAATCTTGTTGTTTTCTTAAATTTGTCGTTTATTCCCTGTATGTTATTGCAATGTTTTGGGATACTTACTTTAAGTAAGTACAGATACTTGTTGACTTTGTTGTAATCAACGAAACAACGAAATAATGATATCATAACACTATTAGTATTGTCATAACAAAATAATTTTGTTTTTTTTTTTTTTTTGTGGATTGTATATGGTGACGACGTATTATATTGTAAATGTCGTTACTTCTGTTAAAGCTGACGAGTTTCTTGCGCCCATTCTTCTTGTCAGTTAAAAGACGTCCTGAATGGGTGGTAGGAAAAAATGTTGGACGATTCAAAACTACTTATTTTTAAGTGCATTTGAATAAAGTTATTTTCATTTTCATTTTCATTTTCATTTTCAATCTAAAAGTGTAAATTTAGTTTCGTACACTTCATCCTATCATAAATTTAATTAACACCTTTAATTTTGTGTTTTATGTTGAATCCTGACGATTCGACTCCTTTATAGGAGCTAAAATTAAATTCGTCACTAGTTCTTTAAAAATGGTTTTAAATAAAACCATAAATAAATAGAAGTGTTGGGAGAGCATTGGATCGGACTTCCAAAGGTTGCGGGTTCGTTTCCCGTCTGAGAATTCACTTGTAAGCCGATTGATTTTCTAGTATTTTCTATTGAATTAATTTATCTTATAAGATAGCATTGAAATATGCATACAAAAAGTAAAGTATGCATACAAATAGTAAAGTTAAAAAAAAAGTAAGTGTTTTGTTAATAATGCAGTAAACATATAGACAATATATTTAAAGGTCAATCTTTATGTTACTGTTCAATATTTGACTGTTATAAAATCTATAATCTAAGAACACAAATTTGTTGTTTGTGTGTTTGTCTGTCCGTTCTTTTTCCCGCTCTTTTTCCTTTGTATACGCGTTACCATAGCAACGCGTTACCGGATCAGCTAGTAAATATAAAAATAATAAATACGTTTTTTTGAAGTGAAAACTTCTTTAGCATCGTTGTGATTTGAAAGTCAATGAAACGAAAAAGCGACAGTAAAAAGAGACAGACACATAAATTCATAAGATTTAACGTAGGAGAAAATGAGATGGAAAGCATTATGTATGTGTGTAAATACGTGTTTGTGTGCGTATGCCCAAGCTTGAGTGAAAGCATCACAACAACTGTGGTATTTTATATACGTGTACGTATTATTTTTGAAGGTTTTACTTCTATCCCGTGTGAATTTTTTAAATGGGTTCGCTTTTTATCCCAATCAAGCCCGTGGGCGAAGAGAGAATCTACCCTGACTTTAAAAACGGACGGGTTATAAGTACTCGGAAATACAGACGCAGGGAGGGAGTTCATGTACACGCTAAACAAAAATGAAGCACAAAAACTTGATCACTTCAATGTAATCTCAAACAAGAAATTATGTATTTTTCGTCATAATTATTTAGCTGAAAGTTCAACTAACATTTTTCAACTAACCCCTTTCAGATTTTACCGGAAGTCTTAAACCATTCGCTTATTAACAAGTTTTTAAAAGTAACATGTAATCGTCGAGATAGCACGCGATGAGATCTACGGTCTGTGGGAATGGAACAACCGTGGGACTGCGAACCCCTCACCCATGCTTATATGTGCCAATTACGACTCGTGTTTCGCATCTTTTGAATTTCTCATTTTGTTATACTGCTTCAATACTGTAGATCTATACAGTTTTTGTGTAAAGGAACGTGAGGAGCGTTTGAAAATTATACTAGCTAACCACGAGTTGCTGTGTTATAAATTAAAATTAATTCTATCATATATCCTAAGTCGCAGCAAATGCAACAAAATGAAGGGAAAAACATTAAAATCATTCATCGCGGTGAAACACTGAGACAAGAAATTTTTATACTATAGATTTCAAAAATATTGTTTTTTGTATATTATGTATGGTGACGACGTATTATATTGTAAATGTCGTTACTTCTGTTAAAGCTGACGAGTTTCTTGCGCCCATTCTTCTTGTCAGTTAAAAGACGTCCTGAATGGGTAGTAGGTAAAAATGTTGGACGATTCAAAACATATTTTAAGTGCATTTGAATAAAGTTATTTTCATTTCATTTATATATATTCCTTTGAATATTATATATCTATGCATCATATATATATGTTTATTAATTACCATAGCATCTATATTAAAAGCCTTACAGTGCTTACTTTGGGCTAGGCTAATTGCTGTTAATGTAAAAATATTATTAATTTTAACACACGTATTTCTGGCTAACCGGACCAGACTTGGTTCCTTCGGTATTGGTTATCATAAGTGTGTTACTTCTATTATTTGATTATTATTTATTTCTGGAGTAGAAAAGCGAAAAACTCACAAAATATTGCATCGAATAATTGTCGTCATATAGAATTTTAACGTTTTTCCAACTAACCAGGGAGTTTTAATACCATTTGTTTAGAATTTTTTCAACACACATCTTTGTAGCTACCATTAAATTTATCTTTGATTTTTTTTTGATAACGATCGATTACGCTGAACAAAATTAATTTTACCTCGTGCACTTAAAACTCATTAATTAATTAGCAAAGCAAAAGCAGTTTCACTAAACTATATATATGAAAATTTCGTGTCATAATGTTTGACCGCGATAAACTCAGAAACTGCCTTACCGATTTTAATGATTTTTGTTTCGTTTTGCTGGATTTGTTTCAACTTAGAACATAGAATAGGTTTCATTTGAATTTCATATTTCATGGAAGAATTTTTTTCCATTAAATCATAAACAAAAAATGCGTATTATAATAACTGAGCAACAGCGACGCCTAGCCGGGTCAGCTAGTATACCTATAAATGGAATATTTAACTTTCCTAGGTCTATCCGAGGCTATATATTTTTATTGTTATGACTAGAAAATGTTTCAATGGTTCCATTGCATAAATATACACCTGCAGTTTTTATTTGATTACTGCCTGCACTCACATCATAATGATATCATAGTGCGAGTGCAGTAACTAAAGAGTAGGGCAACTACAAAAAACAAAAGAAGTGCAAAAAATAAAAACTTTTATGAAAGATGTTCCAAATGTCACTGTACTTCGTTGTGGGGTTTGCAAAGAACAATACATAAATTCGTGGATAATCAAAACGGGTTCAGTTGACTTTTAGAAGTGAGTAGCTAAGTGTATGACACGACGGAACCACAACGCGGGCCGCCTACAAAAACTGAGGGCATACCAGCAATATTTCTTCCAAAGAATTCCTGCGCACTTGTCAAAAAGCAAATAGTCTATACAAAGAGTTGGGAAAGTAAAAAATAGAGGAAGAAAAACAAAAGTCCGATGCCGGAGCGGAATACGAATGAGATAGACGATACTAAGTCGGCCGGCGTGGTATAAAATAAATCATTATGCATTCGAAACACGACGGTTTACCGATAATAATAGACTGAAAATCGAGGCAGGGTTGACAGGACGTTACATCACATGCCCTCAAACACAGGTGCTTTCTCAGAAACGGCGCATACCCTTCTTACCTACCTCTGCGCAGTAATGAGATATTAAAATACCACAAGCTCGTCATTAATTCAGGTTAACATCGGCACTCAATTAAATAATTTGAAAAAAAAAGTATAAAAGCTCAGAGCTTTAGAAAAAGCTGACACCCCTGGCGATCCAGTTGAGCAAACGCTGCGCGTCGCTGCGCCCGCGCTGCAGTGCCATTGGCTAATGCAGGTCGATGCGGCGGGGGTGCGAGCAGGACGGCTGTAGCGCCGTACAGGTGCGCGAGCGAGAGGCGCGACTGCAGTCGGCGGATGCGAGCGTTTCCGATCGTTGACTCCTCTCAAGGCCAGGGACAAGCCACTTTTTGTTGTATGTCATCGTAATGCCTGTAATACTGAACTGAAATGACCTTCAGAACTTTCATTTGAGGTCGGTTGTCAAGTAGGGACGACTGAACAAGGTAACTATATCTCTACTGATGGAAGAAAATTCTGAAGCTTTTACATTTGTTGCAATAATCTTAATAATATTTCCCACATTACACCAATCAGCCTAGCCCAAAACAAGCACTGTAAGGCTTGTGTTATAGATACTAAGGTAACGGATAGACATACAGGATACATGGATTAGTTATTATTATATAAATATACATAAATACCCATGATTCAGGTAAAAATGCTCGTATTTATCACACAAGCATCTGCCCCTTCCGGGACTCGAATCGAAATACAGGAGCGCTACCGTTGTTCCAAATGGTCAATCTTTTTAATGAATTCTACATTTCTAGACATACGAGATATATTTATTTAAACAAATGAAAAACTACATATATTTCCACTAAAGCGCCATCTAGTTCCCATTTCTTGATCCGTAGCGCTAAAGAGTGGAACTCCTTGCCTAAGTCTGTGTTTCCTGATACATTTAGGAGTCGTCAAGTCACGAGTGAATAGGTATCTTCTAGGCAAGCGCATCACATACTAGATCGTATCATCGCTTACCAGGCAAGATAGCCATCAAGCGCTTACTTATTTACTATTAAAAATGTAATAATTTGTAATCAATGATGCCTAACACTGAGTTGATTCCTATATAAACCTCAAAAAACTTCACGAGCCTCAAAATAGATGCGAATGCTTTTTGAGTTTATTTCTAAAGCTAACTAAAAACTAACAAGTATCTACCACAGCCATATTTCCAAGAAAATGTTCCTAAACCGCCGGTGTATTTTACGAGCGTATTCATAGCAACAGCCACGACCTCCTACCCTTATGTTTTTTTTGTTAAAAATAGATAATGTCGACCAAACAAACGTAGATAAGACCTGTTCATACATACTCGTAGAGGTATAACGGAGAACATCGTGTAATTTGTTTTTAATTTTGCATACACTGACAAAATATTATCGAAGTTTTCATTTTTTTCATTTTTTCATTTTAAGTTGTATATAATATGAGTATTTAAATGAAAGTAGGCTGGACAATAATCTATAAACCACCTACACCATAGCCTTAAATAATTAAATACTAGCTTTTACCCGCGGCTTTACCCGCAATTTTTTTTTATAAAAAGTATCCTATATTATTTCTAATGCCTCCAAAAATATATGTACGAAGTTTCATGATTATCGGTTTAATAGTTTTTGCGTGACAGCATAACAAACTTATATTCACATTTATAATATTAGTAGGGATAAATCATAATTTATACATTGCAGAAAGCAGTCATATTGAATACCTACATAAGACATAGCTAGTGTTTTTAGAAATTGATGAAAATCCGGCAAATCAGCTGTAATACAGTTCAATACCGAGAATAATAATACTCATTATTTGGTTTAAACCTGCAGTGACTATCAATGCCAGCATTAAAAACTGAGTGTTTTGAGCTATTAATTTTATTATTTTTAGTCTTAGTGAATGATAAGAGCAAATTGATAAATTTTCATTTCTTCAAGGATTAAATAGGTGTTTTAATTAATTTATGTTTTATTTAAATTTATTAACTATGTGTAAGAACTAAATGTCAGTCAATTAAATAAATCTCATTCTACAAACTGTCCTTAAAATTCGAATACTCTCTTATACTATAAAAATGCTCTTTAATTAGCCGATTTGTTAAAAATGTCTTTAAAAAGTTTCCTTTCGCTGTTTTTATAGAGTGGAGAAAAGTGAAAACAGTATTATTAAAAAAAATGCGGCCAAGTGCGAGTCGGACTCGCGCACCGAAGGTTCCGTAAAATATTTTTATTATATGATGTAACAAAAAATTTACGGTTTTCGCAATTTTTCCTTTATCTGTGCTATAAGACGTTGCTTCAAAATTTCAAGATTCTGAGTTCACGAGAAGTACCGTGTAGGTTTTGATTCCCTTGCGAGTGTCGAAATTTTGCGGCATAAACGACTGTATCTTTTGATTGCGTTGGCTTAGAAGTTTGAGTTTTTCACAACTCCAAGGGACAGTAGACCTGAGTATTTGATATAAATTTCATCTTGATACGTCCACGTGTTCCTGAGAAAAAGGGTGTTGATAGACGGACGGACGGACAACAAAGTGATCCTATAAGGGTTCCGTTTTTTCCTTTCGAGGAACGGAACCCTAATAAATAAAAATTGAATTACATCACATAATACTGTTCTGAAATAAGTTACTTGTATTATGGAATTCAGAAACAACGATGGTATACAGCAGCAAAGTTCGTTTTCTTTATTGACACGATCGAGGAACGAACCTGGGACTTTAGAGAGGCGTTGACGAAAACCGATATTCCAGCCACTCGACTACTTCATCTTGATTATTTAATTGTGTTATGCGGTATTTTACGATCCCTTGGTGCAACGGTAGCGATCCTGCCTTCCACACCGACGGTCGTGTGTTCGAATCCCGGATGGGGCAGATGTTTGTGTGATGTATACGATCATTGATTGGGTCATGGGTATTTATATTTCTATAAATATTATATAATTATGTATCTTATATGTATTTATATCCGTTATCCTAGTATCCATAACACAAGCCTTACAGTGCTTACTTTGGTCTAGGCTAATTATTGTGAATGTAAGAAATATTATTATTATAATTACTAGCTGACCCGGTAACGCGTTGCTATGGTAACGTTAATTGATACAATGGAAAAAGAGCGGGAAAAAGAGCGGACAGACAAACACACAAACAACAAATTTGTGATCTTAGATTATAGACTAGCGGCCCATCCCGACTTCGCACGGGTGGACAAAATTCTTTATTTTTTTCTATTATTAAATATTTTCCGTTAGCGCCATCTAGCGTTCAGTAGATGAACTACTTGCGGTTAACGCGTTGCTATGGTAACGTTATTGATACAATGAAAAAGGGTGGGAAAAAGAGCGGACAGACAAACAACAAATTTGTGATCTTAGATTATAGATTGGACAAACGTTCTTAACGATCTTGCATACAAAGTGAATATACCTCGTCAGTTTTAAGATAAAATGTGGGGATTGTTTATTCGCATAACAATACTGCGCTGCATCTTGTTAATAAATTCCAGACTGCATACGTTTAACCTTCGGAGTTCTGATTTAGATCCACAAACAACAATTTATAACCTTAAAAGAGACGTTTCTTATTTGCCACACGGGTAAATATAACAACTAAATCTGACATTTGAAAACAAACAATTATGTCTGCCAGCGTCTCGGTAGCTAAGTGGTCAGAGCACTCGCCCGGATTGAGAAAGGTGGCGGGTTCGAATCCTACCTGAGGGCTCAGAGACGTGGTCTTTTTTACATCTTATAGAAATACGGCATTGTGAATGAAAAAAATTAAAACAATAAAATCATGTATTTATTTTGATCAATTACATTTTAAACAAAGTTTATTTCCTATATAACATAACATTAACCACTATAAAATTAATTTAGTACCTTAGATTTGTAAATTGTATTTTTATTTTATTTTAATGATAACTTTTTATTTATTTTCCTCATAACTGTTCTGTAAGTTTTTAATAAGTTCAGTTAAATATGTTCATTTTAATGTACTTCGTATATAATTGTTACAATGAATGCAGTTAACCTATTAATGTAAGTGCAGTTAACCATTGTTTAGTTTTCTATATGCATAGTAATACTGCAATTTATATTGGTGACTCTTTTAATAAATAGGTAAATAACCTTTTACTATAAGATAAAAATATTTATTTTCATTTGATTCATATAATAAAAATAAGTACTAAATAAATTTTGAGGAATCTTTTAACATATTATTTTAAGAAAACATCTCTTTTAATGATTGAGTAAGTAAGTATCAAAATCAGTGTAATGGTCGTGTGACATGAATAGAAAATATACCATGACATTGAGAACCTCCTATTGTAATAAATCAGTGAAAATTGATTGATTTGAAGACTTTTCGTAACCATAATTTAATACAAGAAAATAAGGAGTAGACAGAGCTTTGGCGTTTAAATACGATATCTTCCATGTGAGTCAAAAAAAGGGCATATGTAAGAGATACAAGATATTAAACAAATACATACATACATATGTATGTATTGTATGTACAATAACGCCTTTTTCCCGCAGGGGTTCCCACGATCCCGACATACATCTCTCGCTTCTTTAATTTTCATTATCCATTTCATATAAGTTCGACGGTTAAGGGTACTTTTGATCTGGCCTTTTTACCTTTTTCCCCAAAAGTTCGCCTTGGTTTGCCTTAACCGACTTATCCATGCCCATTCGCCTCATATACTACGAGTACTTGTAGTTTTGGCAATTTCGTTTCGTCCATACTCTCTACAAGTCCAAAATGTACCTAATAATTAAAAAAAAATGTTACACTTACTTATTTATAGACATATCGTTATGCAGAGCATTTTCATTAATCGTCGTTGAATTGAAATTTTAAACGTGGTACATCATCGGATTACCATGTTTCAGTATGGTCCGCTTCTCTATGTCTATGGCTAAATTCCATTCCTGTATCATAGATAGTAGAACATAGACCTACTTTGCTTCAAGGCCTAATCTCCAGTAAGAGATAGGGCGTATGAGGGACGGAAACTATTTAAAAATTCCTTTATCTGTTATAAGTTAAGATTACTATTGTAAGTTAAGTACCTAAAACACTTGTGTTATGGAAATAAGAAACAACGAAGGTACCACAACACCCAGACCCGATAGAAAGGTTCTATTTCTACATTGATTTGACCGGGGATCGACAGAACCACTCGACCACGGACGTCGTCATTGGAAGGTAGCACATGTATGACGACCATTACCTTAGTCATCCTGTGTGTGTGTCAACTCCGACGCACGAAGTTTAGTCTTTAAGATCGATTACCTTTGAAAAGGCTAAACCAAACTAAAACAATAAAATAAATAATTCCACTACTTTTGGAATTTAAGTAACTTGTGGTTAACGGTGTTGGTTTCACAATCAACACACCTTGTAACTAGCTTGTAAGATTTTTTTGTAGAAACATATTGTGAAACCGTTTGTTGACCCCAATAAATAAAAAAAAAGGCACAGAAAATAATAAAACAAAACTTCAAAATAAAAATGAAAGGTGCGCACGATAGGTTGCGCTCATAAAAAGGTTACGCTGTCATTCGATCACCAAATTTTACTCTTCATATTTATTTTAAATACCGGGCGAATTATATCTATCCTTAAGGAGTAAATTTAAAAACAAGAATAAGCGCGTCAGCGCGTAATAATTTAAATAAAAATATAAATTTAACATTTCCTCATTTAAATTGAAATATTTTGCCAACAAAAATATAATAAGTAGCCTCTATTGCTGGGGATTAGATTATTAAATCTATTCATCATAATATAATAAACCTAGATCAGTCACGCTTCACTGTGGTTCAGTCATATATTCATTATTAGACAAGTATACGTTCCCGTGGGAACTTTGGAGTAAAAAGTATATAAAAAAGTTTCTCATATAAAAACCTACTATTAGAATTTTACAAACACTTATTAATGTTTAATAATAATAATCATAGTGATTTTTTTGCTAAAATACTAGTGGAATATAAATAGAGATGTCTCAGTATAGTTCAAATGTCCGCCCTATATTCAGAAGGCATGCAAAATATAAATCCAAAGAATTAGAATTAATAAATTATTATGAGTCATAATATAATTTATTGATAGTAAAATATATGTGTCAAAGAAATAACAACGAGTTGATTATTCAAATTTAAAGATAAATAAGTAATTATTTTTATTACATTCACACCAATTAGCCTAGCCCAAAGTAAGCACTGTAAAGCTTGTGTTATGTTTTCTAGAATAACGGATAGACATACATAAATATGTAATATTCATAGAAGTATATATAAACACCCATTACTCAGGTACAAATGCTCGTATTCATCACACAAACATCTGCCCCTTCCGAGATTCGAACCCAGGACCGTTCGGTGCGAAAGGCACGATCGTTACCGTTGTACCAAATTTTCGTCTACAGATACATATTTTTTACTTAGTACCGTTATATTTACGCAAAGATTAAAAACACTTTTAATAAGCCATATACGTCCATTTAAAAACGATTGAATGACTCTAAGTTGTTTTTTTTATTATACTCGTATATATACCGGTATATACAATGTGTCCCGTCACCAGTGTCGGAGCCTTTAATGGTGTGAAATATGGCATTTTTATCGACAAATTGCCCTTCAAATTTGGTCTTCTCAAAAAGCCAATAATTAAAAAATACACAAAAAAGAATCGATTTGTTTTTCTTTAATTATTTTTTCCATTTTTTATTCCCTGACAATTGAAACATGATGGCTGTGTAACTGTTGTCTACATGTTTACCTATCAAATGATACCTTTTTAATGTTGATAGGACATTTACATGAGTAGTGGTGGTCGAATTAGTATGAGAGCACAGGTCTTGGTTACCAAGAAAACAAAATGGCGAAAACAAAGTACCAGATGAAGAAAGAGCATCAGCGCATTATGGCACGTAAATGTGGGGTGCCACAATTGCCTCGCGTAGCGTTTTTGAGGTGTGGCCCGACTGGCAGAGGTTGCCACAAAATAATTGGAAAATTTAACAGGTCTGTCAAGGCTTCGGTAGCTCAATTAGAAGAGTACTTACCCGGAAGCTACGGGATGTAGGTGCATGTGTTGCCTAACACATGAAATTAATTTTTGTCTCGCAATAATTTCTTTAGATAGAATAATCTAATTATTAAATGCGAAATTAACGAAAATAAAAAAAAATATCTGTTCATTTGTTCTCTCACAATGCAAAAGTGTAAGAACTGAATAAGTACGGACAGACGGACAAAGGCTATTTATTGTGTGGACATGACATGATCTGGTGAAGGTCGCGGGAAGCACCTGGATGCGGGCAGCGTTGGTCATTGTGGAGGTCTTTGTCCAACAGTGGACAACATTTGGCTGAGACAACGATAGAGTTTAGAAAAAATATTATATCAAAATCAAATAAACTTGAACTGGTACGATCTAACCTAAAAGCCTCTTGAATCCCCTCTTCTGGGAAATAGGTCATTAGATCAACACAGATAGTAACCGAATGGGCGGTAACCCAAATTGCAGGACCAATGCGGAAAGTTAATAACTGTAGATGCATTCTGTACCAACTAATTAATTTCCCTTCCGACGCCCGCTAGACATCCTTAACTTGACGACCGTTTGGCAACGGTAGTGATACTACCTTTCGCGTCGACGGTCCTAAGTTCGAGTACCAGAATGTTGGTGTGATGAATACGAGCATTTGTACTTGATTCATTGGTCTTTATATATATTTCCATAAATATCTATGTGTCATATACGAGGGGTGATCCAAAAGTAATGATAAGGAATATTAATCAACATAATTATAATTTTTGATTATAACATTGATTATAACAATTTAATACTCCATCTCTTTTCTAAACCTAAAATTCCCTTTGAAAGAATATATTTTTCTAGACTCTCCAAAAAAGCCTCTACAGCGTCCATCACTTCGCTTTCGTCTTCAAATTTCTTGCCTCTATTCTTTGAGCCGAGGAAAAGATAGAAGTCGCTGGGAGCCAAATCTGGCGAATTGGGAGGGTGTTCGACCAATTCAAATCCCATTTCTTGAATGGCAGCTCTGGCGGCTCTAATTTCTTTTTTCTCCATTTTGATGTTCTCTCACCGACAGCTCATCATGGCCTATTGATATGATTTTTCTAGCCTGAACTAGGGAGTAGTATATATATCTATATATATTGAATTTTTATTTGCACTGGAAATAACCGATTGTCATTACTTTTGGATCACCCCTCGTATGTATGTCTATCCGTTACCCTAGTATCAATAACACAAGCCTTACAGTGCTTACTTTGGTCGAGCCTTGTTGGTATGAATGTAAAAAATATTATTGCCTATATTACCTCCACCGCACTATAATCATAATTGAGTAAGTGTCGAACTATTCGCAAGACACGACATACTCCGAGAATGTACTTAAAACAAAACATTATTCCAAAGAATTCCTTGAATCACTACAACGGTCATATAATCCTTAATGGGACAATAGATGTATTAATATAAATATAGCGTCTATCACAAACCAAAGCGTATGGCCGGTTACGTAATATTATGATTATTTTACTATAATTTATCGTAACCGTATTGTGACCCCAATGCTGGGCTGTGTTATGCTGCCGTCTGAGTTTGAGTTTCAACGGCCAATTATTTTGGATTCACTCTTGATCCCAATCAAACCCGGGGGCCAAGACAAGATCCACGATGGTAGCTAACCCAGAAGGTACCTATTCACCCTTTGAAAATGGACGGGTTACTTTTTAATTATTTTTAAAAAGTTAAATAACAATTAATAATGTATTCATCCTTAACAGATGATATGTGTTACTAAAAGTTCTCCAGTTCAGCATGTGCCATAGCAACAAAATGTCATGACGCTGGGTTTTCACCAGGAAGCCATTTTATAACTTTAATACGTCTTTATATCTATAGGTATTCAAGATGTTTCATCACTGAGACAATTCGAGCTTTAATTCCAATAGAAGAAGTCAATTTAGCAAGGAAATCCAAAATAACTGTGGCGTTTTTTTCTTAGTCTATTAAAGTGCCACCAAAAGTCCCCAAGCCCGTGATCGATTTTAAGTTTTATGCCTTACACTTCTAATAGAAAAATCTCAGTTGATCTGTCTATTTACTTGTAGTTTTTAAAATATTCCTAACAAAAATATCAGTTTTAAATATTTACCGCGTTTTTTGAAAAAAAAATTTATACCTTAGCGACGATTTAGTCAACGGACGGCAAGATGGCTGAAAACACAACAGGGTTACTGAATTACGCTTACCATTATAGAAACAGCTAGTACCAACGGTATAAAGTCCTTTCCAAAGCAAAGAGGCTCGAGATAATATTTATTTTTTTAATCACCTATTTGATATTTTTTATAATTTTATATATTTTATGCATTTTCAATGCGATCTTATAAGGTAAGTTATTATAATAGAAAAATACTAGAAAAAATCGACTCGGGTCACAAGTGAATTCACAGGCGGTTTTTTCTAATTCGATTGCCCAAACTTTTGTAAAAATGTTTCTTTCGAATACGAGAGGATGTTCCTCTCATTGATGAAACATCGCTGGCCTACAGCATACAATTAGAAAGGTACTAGAAAATTTCGACGAATGTTCGCAAGGCTCGGTAGCTCAATTGGGAGAACATTGGACCGGATTTCCAAAGGTTGCTGGATTCACTGCCTGAAAATTCACTTATTGAACCGAGTTAATTTTTTCTTTTATAATAATTTATCACCTATTTGATAACGAGCCTTTTATATAACTCCTTTACTTTTACACTATTGAATAATTAAATGATCTTATTATATAATATTAAACGTTAATGTTATGTTCAAGAATATATAATAAGTTTCCTTGAATACTTACGCTATCTAGATATGAAGACGTATTAGAATTATAAATATGATCTCCTGCTGAAAACCCAGCGTCATGACATTTTGTTGCCATGGCACACGCTGAGTTGGAGACCTTTTTGCTACTGCAACACATCTCATTTGTTAAGTCTGCATACATGATGTATTGTTGCAATTTTTTTGCATTCACAATGTTATTTATATGTATACTAGCTGACCCAGCCACGCGTTTCTGTGTTATAAATTGAAACCTATCCTATCTTTCAAGTTGGATCAAACTGTACACGGTGTACAAATTGGATTAAAATCGGTTAAGTAGTTTAGGAGTCCATCGCGGACAAACAACGTGACACGTAATCTATACTAATATTATAAAGAAGTAAAGTTTGTGTGTTTGTATATTTGTTAAATTGTAAGGGGTAATCTCGGGATCTACTGAACCGATTTTAAAAATTCTTTCACCAATAGAAAGGCACATTATTGCTGAGTGTCATAGGCTATATTGAATGCTTGAAAAAAATTAAAGAATTTTGTCCACCCGTGCGAAGCCGGGACGGGCCGCTAGTTTATATATATTAAGATAAAAATCCCTGTCACAATGTTTAACCGCGTCGAACTCCGAAACTGTTCAACTGATTTTGATGATTATTTTATCATTTTGCTGGATTTGTTCCGACTTACGTCATAGGATAGGTTTCATTTGAATTTATCATATATTTTTTGGAATTTATTTTAAAACTTAATTACGTTAAATCTGAGTTCTGTAGTCAACTAAGTTACATAAGAATGAAATAGTTTCAATATTTCGAATAGATAATATAATAATTTAACATATAATAACAGAATCACAGCAGCATTTTTTTTGTTTCCCCACCGGATTCTGTGGAGGGAGGTGATAAATCCTACTTGGATACATCAGCCGACCGAGAGGTTATGTCAGACTCATACTGACTAGACACCACCTGAAGATGCCTTAGCCTGGGAAGGCTATACAGGGTTAATATGAGCGATCGCACCCAGGGTGAACGGGGCGACGCAGTAACACATGGCCGGGTCAGCTAGTATTTATAAAAGTCTAGCTGACCGCCATACGTTGCTGTGACTTAGTTATTATAATTCGCATTATTTTTACTGTTAATAAGAACAAAACCTATCCTATGTCTTAAGTTGGAACAAACCCAGCAAAATGAAAAAAAAATCATCAAAATTGGTTGAGGAATTTCGCAGTTCATCGCGGTCAAATATTATGACACGGAATTTTATATATAAAGATTTAGAATACTCCTATAAAAACAACCACATCTCCGAACCCTCATTTTTTTTATTATTTATGTTTTAGTTACAGTTTTCAGAATAAATGAAAGCGATAGTGCCCATGCCAAATATCTATTCAGTGTCCTGTTCTAAAGGCCCTGGATTTTAATCCTGGTAGAGGAAATATTTAGGTGAACATTTGTATTTGTACCTAGTAATGGTTAATTAAATTATAAAAAATAATAAGCCAAGCCCAAAGTAAGTACCTACTGTAGCCACCCGGCTTCATACGGGTGCAATGCTCTACTGTATTATGTTGTTTGTCTGTCCGCTCTTTTTCCATTGCATATGCGTTACCATAGCAACGCGTTAACCGCAAGTAGTTCGTCTACCGGACACTAGATGGCGTTAACGGAAAAATATTTAATAATAGAAAAAATTTAAAGAATTTTGTCCACCCGTGCGAAGCCGAGACGGGCCGCTAGTCCATAGTCTAAAAACACAAATTTGTTGTTTGTGTGTTTGTCTGTCCGCTCTTTTTCCATTGTATCAATTGACGTTACCATAGCAACGCATTACCATAGCAACGCGTTACCAGGTCAGCTAGTATATAATAAATAACATATAATGCCATGAATCTTTATTTACTTAAATAAAAACCTATATAAGTCGAGATGTACAACAAAGTACCATTCTTTAACTTCGATACCCCACGTAGTTATTATTCAACAGACTGATATATGCATAATTGAAAACCTGAACTGTCGATTGGGAACAAAAACCTGCGCCCACGCATCCGAGTGATGAGCTCGCATCGCGCTGGGAAAGAATGTCACACACACAGTGTTTTATCATGGCTTCGACAGCATTATTTGAGACGTACAATTTGCATTATTTAATTGATTATTACAATGAAGGTTTTCTTTATTTATTTGAATAAAATTATTTTTTATCATTTTCGATAAAGTTTAAATTCTCACTAGAAAACAAAGATGTGTTCCTAGGATGCTACACGAGGCTATTGAAATCAGAAAACATCCTTATTTCAATAGAGACGAAGGTTGGAGCGTTCCACCTGCTTGGAATCCAATAATCAAAAAATTAATACCTCCAAAGACACACATTGCAAGACCTGGCGATGTAGTTAGCTCTTTTTGCAAATAATAACAGTAAGATGAAGGTCGGTCCCCCTGCCCGAGTTTCTTTCGCCAGTTCTTCTCGGAAGGACCTCCCAATTTCCGAACTGGTAGTAGACTGAGTAGTATAAAGATAATAAATAAAAATAAAAAATAATTTTATTTCTTTCAAATTGCTTAGAACACTAAAAACATAGGGGTTGGGACCTTCTTTTAAGTATAACAATACTTGTGCTAGAGGGCTCCGCTCTTCCATATCTTACATTATGTTGAAAGAAAAAATTAACATTAAAATTAAGTTGACAGGTAAAACTTAAAACAAGTATGTTACTTATATATAGTGTGTGTGTGTGTGTGTCTGTGTGTAAGGAATACATATTTATATAAGGATTTACATTTTAAGGCTTTAAGCATTTTTACAGTCCTCTCATAATTTAGCCCTCCCAAAAAATCTGTTATTGCTATAACACAATTGCGATAGGTCTCTGGATAAATATTCAATATTTTATTTGTGTTGTTATACAAGTGTCCTGACATTGTATAGTATTGTCTACTAGCAAAGTACGTTTTACATGTTTTTTGGGGAATAACAATATGTGCTCGTCTTCCGGTTAGCTAGCCTGGATCATAGTTTAAGTATCTGTGTCTTCTGAGTACATAACATAACATTTATACACATCACAAGAACAAAACAACATGGCGGACTGCAACTTCAAACATATACGAATAGCATGTTTAAACAGGCAAATCGTACATTTATATTAAACAATAATAATTATAATAAAACTACAATTAAATAAAATTCTTTCATCACTTAGTCTGACTTTTATAGTATACTAGCGACCCGCCCCGGCTTCGCACGGGTGCAATGCTGATACTAATATATTTAGTATAGTAGTAGCTACAGAATGTCTTCATATTATACAACGTTATAACAGCGTATAAAAATGGTTATTGTGGGTAATCCCTAAGAGATAGACATAAACCATCATGGACTTTTTTGTAGACTTGTTTAATGTGTACAATACTGTAGTACATCATTTTGATCTATCTCGTAGGGTTCAGCCAGCGTTTGCAATGTAAGCGCAAAAAAAGTGTTTATTTACGACATCGCATTAGATAACTCTAAAATTATCAGTGTTTCTCAACTATATTATGCACGTATTGTACATATAAACCTTCCTCTTGAATCACTCAATCTATTAAAAAGAACCGCATCAAAACCCGTTGTGAAGTTTTAAAGATGGGACAGACAGGCAGCAGGAAGCGACTTAGTTTTATACAAGTGTAGTGACCAGGGATGTTGCGAATATTCGCATCCGCATCCGCATATGCGGAACATCCGCATCGATTTAGACATCCGCATCTGCATCCGCATCCGCATATAAATCGATGCGGAGCTGATGCGGATGCGGATGCGACAAGAAAGAAAGGGAAGGGGCCGGCGAGTGGCGAGTGTCGACCGAGTAAAAGATTAAAGATGATATATAAAAGATTAGCAGAAACACCGAAGACATCTTGGCTTCTCGAAGAATATCTCCAAGTACCGAAAGAGTGAAGAAAATGAGAATGACAGATTTCATGGAAACAGATCGGAACGACTAGAGACCTCAGGTACAGGACGTCAGTCCTGTTTAATTAGTGATCTTACCATGATGCTACACCAGAAACTGTCAGCCCTGACACAATTCACAAGAAGCAGTTACTTACTTTCCGTAATGGATTCCGGTTCGCGAGTGCTAGTTGATACACGTGTTCAGGGAATTTGGTATTTTAGGCTATTAAATTATAGTCTCTTAGTTGTTTTATCCGCAATATTTGTTGTAGTTTGTGTTGTTCTACCTGGGTAAGTGTTTAATTAATAACTATTTGTCGCACCCTGCCATTGTTTGCGTTGTAAGCAACGTAAACAATGGATAGGGCCCCTGATCCACCTGACCCCCCGGATAGGGGGTTGTCACCGTCGCCGATGGAGTTGTCTCCGCCAGTATTTAGCCAAATGGCCACGAAACGTCGTCTAGATCCTGAATCTTTTGAATCACAATTGGAACCCATAAAAAAAGTAATAACGAACCATACTCAAAATTCGCCATCTACATCCGCGACAACAAATCAGTCGATTTACATACATCCATCTGTGACTGAATCCCCTCAATGTTACTATGAACAGGATAAAGGGCCTTTCATAGTACATGTGTCGAGGGAGGAGACAACCCCCTCATCTGGTACCTCTATCCGACCAATTATTTTTGGACAATTTTTAAAGAAAAATCGCATCCGAAATGTAACTAAAGATGGTGTGAAAAAAGTTGGACGCAACAGAATAGCTGTAGAATTTTCAACATATAAAGATGCTAATGATTTCCTTAAAAACCCCTTTCTGCCGCTTTATAAATACAATGCAGTGATACCAAATTATAATGTCACCCGCATGGGCCTAATCAGAGGTATCCCTACTGAATTGACAATGGAAGAACTGGTGGAATCCCTTGTTACCCCGGATTACTGTGGCATGGTACTCAAAGCAAGGCGCCTTAACAGAAAGCAAGTAACTGAGGGTAATATTTCATGGACCCCCACACAGACAGTGGTCCTCACATTTAAAGGCCAGACTCTCCCTACGAGAGTCTTTCTATTCTATACCTCAATAGCAGTGGATGCATATCAATACCCTACTATACAGTGTAATAACTGTTGCCGATTTGGGCACATAAAGGCTCAGTGCCGCTCTAAACCTAGGTGCTACCGATGCGCTCAACCCCATTTAGGTGCTGATTGTGATGTCACAGAAGATAAGTCTACCTGTCTATACTGTTCCAGCAACCATTTTGCTACAAATAGAAATTGCCCTGAACACTCTCGTCAGAAGTCTATAAAGATGCGTATGACTCAAGACAATATCTCATTTCAAGAGGCATCAGAATTCTTTCCAAGCGTTAGGAGATCCTATGCTGACAGTACAAAGACACCAGCCATAGTCCCTTCCTCAACGCAACACCCTTCCCAGCTCCTCTCCCAGACCCCATCTCTACAGTCTTATAGAAAGACAGTCACCACTACTCCCCGCCCCCGAATAGTATTAGGTAAAAGTTATGATAAAGCAGCTCATCAGGAAATAATTAGCAACTGCTCATCATCACTTCCCAATGGTTGTGCTATTATCAATTCTGGCTCTGAGGTCACCCCAAATGAAGACTGTCTGGACCTTCTGTGGCTACTTGTTATTAATATTCTTAAAAAATTCAGTGATATCCCACTACCGCCCAACGTTGCACCACAAGTTCTGTCCCTTCTTAACTCTCTCAACAAAAATGGCTCTGAACATACTGCAATGGAATAGTCAGAGTTTAAAATCTAAAAAACATGAAATCCTATACCTCATACACAAATTCTCCCCATTAGTCCTCGCCGTGTCGGAGACATGGTTTCCCAGAAAATACTGTTTTAATATTGCTGGTTTCTCATGTCTCCGAGATGATCGGGATGATGGATATGGAGGAAGTGCTCTAATTATTAGTAACTCCCTACTCTTTTCACAGTTACCCCTTCCTGCACACAACAAGGATGCCATTAATGCAGTGGCCGTGCGTATTAATGGTATTTCTTTTTTGTCTTTGTATATTCCTCATCCCCATTTCTCAGTACTACAGGAGCTTAAGTCCATTGTCTTAGCACTACCTGCTCCCATACTTGTTATGGGGGATTTTAATGCCCATCATGAATCCTGGGGCTCTTATCAAACAGACTCTTTTGGTTCTTTACTAATTGATATGTTTGATGAGTTGAATCTATGTGTTGTAAACACTGGCAGCCCCACTAGAAGACCCACTCCATCGCAAACCAATGGAAGCGCTGTTGATCTGTCAATCTGCTCCCCACAATTAAGCTCTCTACTGACATGGAGTACTATGAGAAGCACTTTTGGGAGTGATCATTTTCCCATTCTTATCTCCCTACCAGATAAAACTTTGACCACCTATAACACCCTACCCCTTTTAAAATTCAAATTAAATAAAGCTGATTGGCCATCTTTTTCATCAGAGACAGAGAAAATGATAGAGTTATTACCGGAGGTAACCCCTAGCAACTGTCTGGCTGTATATGAAAAATTCTCAGACTCTCTTTTGACTGCTGCTCATTCGCACATTCCCCCAAAACAAGCTAGTCGCAGAAGAATTTCGCCCCCATGGTGGGATTCAGATTGCACAAATGCAGTAAGAAAAAGAAAGGAAGCAGAAAAGAAATATAACAAATCAATGACCATGGAGAACTTCCTTCAGTACCAACAGTCTGCTGCTTATACTAGAAGAATATTATCTCAAAAGAAAAAATTAGGTTGGTCAAAATTTTGTGAGAACATGTCACCCCGTACTCCCTCATCTGTGGTTTGGAGACAAATGAAGAGATTCAGGGGCTCTCTGGATCATATAGGATATACAGCTAATGATCCTACAGAGTGGATTATGGCATTTGCAGATAAGCTTGCTCCACCCTCTGCACCAAACAAAGACTGCTTTCCACAGGACTCTTTTGTTCCTATATACTCCTCCGGTAGTTTAGATGGATCCTTTACTCTTCAGGAGCTTGAGTTGGCGCTTAAAGGGTTGAAAGATACTTCCCCCGGGGCTGATGGTATTCCTTACTCGTTCCTTATTAACTCTCCTGAAAAAGTTAAACTATATTACTTAAAGCTGGTTAATACGTTTTTTGATCATGGAATTATACCAGAGGCATGGAATAGGCAGATTGTTATCCCCTTACTTAAACCAAATAAAGATCCATTAGACCATAATTCATACAGACCTATCGCTTTATCCACAACCCTTCTCAAAATTACGGAACATATGGTAAGAAATCGCCTGGAATGGTTCCTGGAAAACCATGACCTCTTAGCTAAATCTCAGTTTGGTTTTAGGAAAGGATTTAGCACCATAGATAGTCTGAGTATTTTGACCACTGACATTCGCGTTGCTTTTAAAAAAAGACAATATGTTATAGGCGTGTTTCTCGATATAGCATCCGCCTATGATAACGTCCTTCTTCCGGTGCTCAGGCATAAACTGCTACAGCTGAGTGTCCCAGTGAAGCTGGTCCGTTTTATTGTCAACTCCATTTCCTCTAGATCGATAGAGATCAGGTGTCACGGACCCTCCATTCCCCCCAGATCTATTTGGAAGGGACTGCCTCAAGGTTCAGTCCTTAGCCCTCTCTTGTACAGTGTATACACCTATGATTTAGAAAGGACTGTCAACTCGTTCTGCCAAGTCTTGCAGTATGCGGACGATGTTGCTCTATATGTTATATCGGATTCAGTACAAGAGGCTACCACGCGCTTAAATGATGCCCTCAGATATATGGGCGATTGGCTGACAGAGCATGGTTTGTCACTATCGGTTCCGAAATGCAATTGTGTGGTATTTACTAGGAAACGCGATAACACTTCTCCCCGAATATCATTTCAAGGGGAGCCTATACCAGTTGACAAACAAGTCAAGTTCCTGGGAATCTTTTTGGATTCCAGACTGTCGGGCATCCCTCATTTTAATAGCGTTATTGGTAAGTGTGAAAAGGGTATTAATGTCCTTCGGGCTCTTGCTGGTGTTTGGTGGGGGTCTCATCCCTTCACTCAGAAGCTGATCTACAACGCAATAGTACGTAGCCACCTCGATTATGGTACATTTTTACTAGACCCATGTAATAAACTTCCTCTCGATAAAATGGTCAAAATTCAGTCCAAGTGTTTACGTATCATCTTAGGAGCTATGAAATCATCGCCGATCAATGGTCTTCAAATCGAGTGTGTCGACCCACCCCTATACCTTCGCAGACAGTATTTGAGTGACCGGTTCCTAATTAAAGCTACACAGCATGCTTCGCACCCTATTTTTGATAGACTGAAAGAACTGTCTCGTGTAACAAAGCCAGCCTCCGATTCTGCATCAAATATCCCATGTATTCTGCATAGCTACTATAAATTTAACAAACCTTCTTTGCCTATAGAGCGTTTTCCCCGCCTGCCCCTTTTTATGAACAATTTTGAATCATTAACCTTCACTCCAAAAGTCATCCTCAACATAGGGATTAACAAAAGTACCCAATATTCCTCTAAGAACCTCCAAAAAATTTTAGCGTCGGATTTTGAAAACTGGCTTGTGATCTACACTGATGCCTCTAAATTACAGGATGGGGGCCCGGTAGGATCAGCCGCATGGATACCTGCTTATAGACTGGTGTTGAATTTCAAACTACCCCCTTTATCCTCTGTATTTACAGGGGAAGCAGTTGCACTCCTTGAGGCAATTTTATTTGCTGAATCCCATAACCTAAACAACACTATTATCTTCACAGATTCTCAGAGCTCCCTACAGGCCATTCTATCTAACCCATTTAGGTCAAAAAATCGGTTCCCAATCATCCTTAAAATAAGACAAGCGTTGTACCGCTGCAAGCTCAAATCATTAAATACCGTTCTGGTTTGGATCCCCGGGCATTGTGGAATTTCGGGAAATGAAACTGCAGACTCATGCGCCAAACAGGCAATCACTAACGGGTCCTTAGTTTACGAAAAGGTGTACCATCATGACCTCCTTACACTAGCCCACGCTCATTTGATGAGGTCGTGGCAGACTGACTGGCAAAATACTAGAAACCGCGCAGGTAGATATTATTATGAAGTCCAAAGATCTATTCCAAATACGCCCTGGTTTTTCAAACAGAAAGTAATTAGTAAGAAAGCTGTGTCAACCATCTGCCGTCTGAGACTAGGTCATGCCTGCACCCCTGTTCATCTTGCAAAAATCGGCGTAAGGGATACCTCTCTATGTGAGTGCGGCATGGAAGAAGGAACTACAGACCACATCTTTTTCAATTGTTTAAAGTTAACCGTGTCCCTCTATGATGTCCTTCCTCATGACACCCCTCGTCCTACTAATATAAAATGCGTCCTTAGTACGTTAAACCCTCCTCTTATCGAAATTTTGTCCAAATTCCTGGCAATTAACAATATTAAACTATGAACTAGCCTGATAACCCCGCCTCATTTAACTGCCGAATTTTGGGATTTTACTAAATTTCTTATATGTGATGCTTTGTGATGTCCAGTGCTGTTATATATTTGTTTTAGGTAAACCTGTGCTAAGAGCTTACATAAAATCTTTATTATAATTTATAATTTAATGCAGAACATTCCCTTACGTGTAAAGGCTACTCACGTGACATTGGCGGAATTGTGAAGGCACAAAACAAGCCACTTACCAAAAGAAGAAGAAGAAGAAGTACTTTCCGTAATAAAAAGTGAGTTAATTTAAATCAGAGTCCTCTTTAATGGTGGAGTATTAATCAAAGTGAGTTCAAACTGTTACCTAAAAAAGCACGCAAATTCTTATCAGCGCCACCAGCCAGTGTTCCAAGTGAACAGTTATTTAGTAGCACAGGATTAATACACGAACCCTTGCGAAACAGACTGGAGTCCGAAAAGGTGGTCATTCTACTTTAAATATAATCATTAAATATAATGCTCCAATATTTAAATTTCATTACTAAAACAATTAATCAGTAATAGTAATTCACTCACTACTTTATTATTAAAGTAGCTAACCCGGCCACACGTTGCCGTGGCTCAGTTATTATAATTTGCAAAATTTTTTTTTATTAAAAACCAGCAATAGCCCGCTGGCGCGTTCTGAGCCCTCGCGATAGGCAGCCTTTGTGATATCGACCCGACGTGCCCGACGTGACGGCATAGACAGTGGTGGCATGCGCGTGAGCTGCGCGCTGTACTGGACAGTACTTTGACAAGGAAACATTACTTTATTTTTCTAAAGTATTTTTTTTTTTAATAAAAGTAGCCTAAGTTACTCCTTATTACATCAGCTATCTGTCAATAAAAGTTCCGTCAAAATCGGTCCAGCTATTTCAGCGTTTAGCCTGAACAAACAGAGAGACAGACAGACAAAAATTGTAAAAAATATGGTTTTGGTGTGTGTACGTATCCGTACCGTATATATATGCATGTAGTAAAAAACGGTTATTTCAATATTACAAACAGACACTCCAACACTTAAGTTTTTTGTCCAGATCCGCATCCGCATCCGCTTCCGCGGATGTGAGCCTCTTAAAATCCGCATCCGCATCCGCATCCGCGGATGTGAAAAAAAACACATCCGCAACATCCCTAGTAGTGACTAGCCGACCCAGCCACGAGTTGTTGTGGCTCAGTTAGTATAATTTGCAATTTGTCCTGGATTCATGTCCCGGAAAGGGCAGATGTTTGTGTGATGAATACGAGAATATGTACCTGAGTTATCGGTATTTATATATATTTTTATAAATGTTACTTATTTATGTATTATATCTGTTTGTCTGTCCGTTACCCTAGCATCAATAACACAAGCCTTACAGTGCTTACTTTGGGCTAGGCTAATAGGTGTAAATGTAAGACATATTATTATAATTTAAAATTATACATAACTGCTATATTATTATATCTAATAAAATCACTACATAGTATAAAACAAAGTCGCTTTCTCTGTCCCTATATCCCTATGTATGCTTAAATCTTTAAAACTACGCAACGGATTTTGATGCGGTTTTTTTTAATAGATAGAGTAATTCAAAAGGAAGGTTTATATGTATAATACATGCATAATATAGTAGAGCATTGCATCCGTGCGAAGCCGGGGCGGGTCGCTAGTTATTAAGTAATACTTGAAATATTTCGACCAGTCTGTCAAGGTCTCGGCAACTCAATTTATAGAGTACTCGCTCGGATAGCTAGGGGATGCGGGTCCCGATAAGGGTTACCAGATCACGAAATAAAATTTTCTGAACAATAGCATTTTAGGCTGGATAAAATAAAGATCAGCATTAATCAAACGAAATACGATACATACGTATTTAATTAGGTATGATTGTTTGGTGCAACGGTAGCAATCCTGCCTTTCGCACCGACGGTACTGGGTTCGAATCCCGGAAGGGGCAAATGTTTGTGTGATGAATACGAGCATTTGTACCTGAGTAATGAGTATTTATATATATTTCTAGTAATATTACATATTTATGTATCGTATATGTTTGTCTATCTGTTACCCTAGTATCCATAATACAAGCCTTATAATGCTTACTTTGGGCGAGGCTTATTGGTATGAATATAAGAAATATTATTATATTTTTACTATTATATTGTTTTAAGAAAAACGAAAACGTTCACGTGAGAGGCGCCGGTGCATGCTTTTCATTTTTAGCTGGACATTTTGTCTAAAACAGGGACACTGGACAACGTGTGAAATTGCTGGACAATCCAGTCAAGTACAGCCCATTTGACAACCCTAGTACCGCCTGACAACTAAGAACAGTTGATTTTTTTCTAGTTTTTTTAATGATATTTAACCACCCTTGAAGCCGACTGTAATAATAATAACATTTCTTACATTCACACCTATCCTAGTCCAAAGAATGTAAATTTTTAAATTCATCCTGTTATTTAAACGCATTTTCTCGCTAGTAACTACGATATAAGAATATATATTTCTTTCTTCTATAATTTTTCTTTTTTAATTGTAACTTGGCACATTGTTATAATTTTTATTTTATTATTACTAGCTAACCCGGCCACGCGTTGCTGGTATAATCCGGCCACGCGTTGCTGGTATAACCCGGCCACGCGATGCTATGGTAGGGTTGCCAACTTTTATTAGAAGAAATAGAGTATATCTGATTTCAAAGGAGGTAAATAAAAAGTACGGCCTTATAAAAAAGAGTATAATTTATTTCAATTTTTTATAAAGGTATTTTTACAGTAAATAACAATTTTTCATTTCGTTTTAAAAAAAGTTGTATGACTCCAAACATTCTAACTCTAGGTTTACATATACATAGATTAGGAGCTCATTTTTAATCAATTTCAATGAAGCCCTGTTTCTCTTCACATTCATGATCCAAAAAGACTCGCAGTAAACCTGCAGTGGTGGGAACAGAGAGTATATAGCTATTTTTTTTTAAATAAACAAAATCGTTTGGGCACTGATTGACATTAGTGGCTGCGTTCAGAAACGTCCGATTGTGGCTTGGAGTGTAGGGATTTCTAAGTTTGGAATACCAGCATATTAAAAGTAAATAGTTGACTTTTTTGGTTACGATAATCATATATGCGAGACTGGCACTAGTATAGTAAACGTAAAAAAGAGTATTTTAGCGTCCTCTATTAGTATTATAGATTAAAGAGTACGCCTACATGATATAGAGTACAATACTCTATTTTAGAGTACGGTTGGCAACCCTATGCTATGGTAACGTTAATTGATTATAAAAACCGTTATTCTTAGGCTTATGGTAACTATATATGGTAACAAACACCAAAGTCCTTCTTTTAGATAGAGATTAATCACAACTTTGTACTAATAAGTAGTTAGGGGAAACTAATAAGTACCTTTTGTATCTATACAAGTTATGTAAGCTGTTGGTTTTCTAAATAAATATATAAAATTTTTAACAATTGCAAATGAAGCATTGATGTCTGAAAAAGAAATTATTTTATACACTTATTTTACTATATATTAACTAATGATTTTTACGTGGCGTTGCATCCTCAAAGACGTTATATCATATTCATCACTTTGTGACACGGTGGTCTTTTCAAGGCATTAATTTGTTTTTCTATTTAATTTAATTTTAAACGTCTAAGCCCAACTCTTTGAATCAATGAACTTTCAACTAAAAAATAGCTCAACAGATTTTATTAAATAAAACTTAGCATAAAGAGGTCGAACCTATAAGAAGTAACATAGCCTTATTTTATTATTTACCTAAAGGTGTGTTATTGGTGAAGTGAGATAAGAACGTTCTATAAAAAATTGGAGACCATATCACTGGTTTGCGAGAATATTGACTTTCGATTTTATAGAATAAGGTTTTTAAATTTCTTATTTAAATCTTTCAACGCATCCAAAAAATGTAATTGTATCTCTTTCGAGCGAACGGTGGCGCGATATATGCGTTGCGTCTCTGGTCGCGATAAAATATCAAAAATTTAAGATCGTTTGGCATATTTAGTTTAATTTGACAGATTTTTGAGTTGCGTTGATATTCTCGCAAACCATCGATATGTATCTCTGTACTTTTAATACCTATAGATAGGTACTTTGTAGGTAGAAAGTAACCAATTCGTATCAAAATTTTGACCAGAACATTATAATGTTTTTTTTTGCAATGCCATATTTCTATAAGATAGAAACGCCTGTAAATTTGCTTGGAGGTAATAATTAATAGAACAATAGCACCATTATACAAAAATAACTTGAACATTTTGAAACTTGAAATTTATAGAAAACTATAGTTCGTCGAGAAACAAAGTATACATGTCTTAATAAAACACAAAACAAGAATAGGTTCAAGACTAACCAGCCGTTGTAGACGCACGAAAATAAAAGCAAGACTTTGTACGCGTCAAGAGGAACCATTCATTGGTAAACTTGTAGATCCCTTTTTCGAAAAATCTGCACTTAAACGAGAATAAAAACAAATCAAATGTTTTCAACAATTGCACAAAGAACTACCCTAATTGAAGAGGCGCCTTGGAATTATATTAGCAGAAGTAAACTTGAGAATTTCATTCCCACTACACAAGAACGTACAAACTAAAAAAAATAATGTAAACTATGCCTTAGCTATATAAAAAGAAGGGCGAGTTTTCAAATTAACGGTTGACGCAAGATGGCGGCGACTCGGGCGCAGCTTTTTAGTTCCTTTTTCAATTTCAAATAGAAGCATTCCCGCAGTCGCTTTCCGAGGGTGGCTCGGGCTACGCGCGATGGAGGCGACCAGTATCGCTTTTGCGTTCCAGCTAGACACTGTGTCGACACCCTTCAGTGTGTTCTAAGTTCTGAGCCAGCACAATGGCTGTGTGTCTTTCGAGCAAAAGTTTTAAAGTAAACCGACAGTTTTTTGTTCGTGTCGGTCTGATAGCGCAGTGGCCCATAGAGTGGGACGGTTCAACGGAAGCACGGTGGCAGTTCGCAGTGCGATGTATTGTGCTTTTTTGAAATTCCGCAGTAATAGGGTAAGGTGGCTTTTTATTACTATTTGTATTCTAAAATAACCATAGTTGGCAATTTAGCTCTACATAGAGCACATTGAGTGGACACTGTATCTATAAGCAATAGGATTCTTATAAGTTTTTTTTAAATTATTTATAAAACAATTCATAAATGGTTACTAACAAATAATAAGTATATTACTACTGGCCTTAAGTTTGAGTGTTTGCAAAAACGCAAATATGAAGCCTTTATTTTTTATTTCTTTAGACTAAGAGCTCCTTATTCTTTTTAAGATGCGAAGGTCCTAAAATCATTTAGAGATCAGTTTCAAGCTTCAAAAACAATATCAGAATTTAACGTTGTAAAATATTTTCATACGGAACAGTGAGGCATAATGGAGAACAATGTCTTGGTTTGTTGCCAATTAAAAAGTAAATTCAAAAACCGTTACGTAGTACGTCAAATGGAAAATCGCTATACAGCATTAATATTTATGAGATTAAATATTTTGTTAACCTATATTTAAAAAAAAAAGCTGATAAAACATTAAAATATTATTTAATGAATGAATCACGTAAATATTAAAATAAAATGTTATCAATAAATTATTGGAATGGACATTTTGTAATACAAAAACTGTACAAATAACACTTCAATGTTTGAAATAATTTTATATAAGAGTTTTGTTACTTTTATTTTATTTTTTTAGAAAAATAATCTTTAGAAGTATCTAGAAAGCAGTTAGTAGTTCTAAATACCTAACAAAGCTATTTTGGTTATTTAAACAATAAAAGATATACTTAACGCGGTGTTTAAATTTTTGATTCACCAACTTGAACGTGTAAGAACTATTTAATTTTTTATTCAAATATAATAATTTTATTAATAACTACTGAAAGATTCATTCACTTCTAGCGAACCAGGTGTTTCGATTATGCATTGGACATCAATTTCTTATTAGAAATATTTAATTATTCATCATTTGAATGCACTTTGGTCACTTACTGGTACATATCTACATGTCTATTTATCTCTACTGTGTCTTCTACAAAAGCTTAAAGTTACAGTCAGCGTGAAATTTTAGTTGGTGATCACAAAGTTCGTATAGTCAGAAAAAACCAAATGGATCGAAAATATTGAAACAATCAACGTATACTGTATTCGAAATAAGGAAAACACTTCGTTCAGTAAAGTCAAAACAGTAGAAAAATTATTTAAAATCATCGTCAAGTCGAAATCTTCAATTTCTTCGGTAAACTTTTTATTTCCTAAATGATTATCAGTAAAGTTTGACTAGAAAATAAATATGTTTCAATATGTTCACCTAATTGTTATAACATGAACGTATACAACGTACACAATGAAGTTTGTAGTTCCCTCATATCATCTCGGAATTATTTCACCCAGGGAAAATAATTCAACGATTATTTATTCTCCTTTGTTCACCATGGAAATATATAACTTAGGTGAACAAAACTTATAATACAATAAAATCTTTAACCCCGTATTACAAAAAGTGGACTGAAGTTATACTTACTTCATTTGTTTAAAGTTAAGGCTGTGTCCGTTTTCCTTTTGCCGAAAAAAATGATAGTATCTCTATTAGCTAGCTTATAAGTTTATTATTAAGAAAAAAAAATCGTAAATAATAATTTAAAATGTTATATAGTATGATAATATAATTTGTTACAATCACACCAATTAGCCTAACCCAAAGGCAAAAATTGCAGGATCGCTACCGGCCGACAATAGTCTTTTCGTCGTTATGATAATATTTGCATATTTTAAAACATCTGGTCATATAAATGCCCAGAGATCTAAGTATGACTTTTCAAATATGCAATCGTTATTATCATTACATTTTAAATTCATTCTCAGTGTTATTTTTATTTTTTTTTCAGTGTTAAAGTCTTACAAATGTTAACTCAAACGCGATACTAACATTAGCACACTTAAAAACTTAGACTTAAGTCTCTGAGCACTTATAAGTCCATTATTCACCACTCAATAGCTCTGGCTTATAGTGATACCATCACTTGTCTTTGCCATAAGAAGCATAGCTTTAAAAAAAGGAATTATAAGTTAGTCCCCGCTTGTAATATGGGGTTAAAAATTCTATTCTATTATATGTTTTGTTCACATGGGTGAACACAGTACAACATATAATTGTCGAATTTTTGACCTTGGTGCCTAAGTGATATTCCTACATGAGGTAACTACAAATTTCACTTTATATGTGTTTATATCATTTAGGTGAACATAATGTAATAATATTGTTTTTACACAGTACACAAACAAACAACTTTTAACTCATACTTTATATTAAATCATGACGTTTGATTCCTTTACAGAATTTTCCTTTACGTCAAGATTTAATAGAAAGTTTCCAAAAAAAATGTGTTTTATTTGAATAATTTAATAATCCGTTTGATAAAGCCAAAATGAATGAAAACAAAACATCGCTTAAATTACTGCAACATACTTACTTACACTATTTTAAAAAAAGGCTAAAATAAACTTTATTCAAATTGACTTAAAATAAATGCTTTTGAATCGTCGTCCATTAATTGACAAGAAGAACATGCCCAAGAAACTCTGCTAAAATTCTTATTTCAAATTCCTATGATAGTTAAATTTTCCGCATTGTGGAGAAAGCTTTCTGTGTAAGAAATTTTTTAATTATCGTAACTAGGCGTTGCAGTCGCTAAGCATAAAACTACACTAGCACCATTTATTGGAGCGGAGTGTAATACATAAAAAAAGAAAAAATAATTGTTTCGATGGGAATTTTTGCGAATTTCAAAACTCGGGCTCCATCACCTAACAAAAAATATTAAAATCGGTTAAGAACTCGGGAAGTTATAGCGTAACAGACATTGCGCCATTGAAGCTGATCCATGGGAGTTTCGCTCACTTCGCTCGCTCCGCTCCAATTAAAATACGATTCGAATGCGCTTTCCGAATGAATATATTGAAATTTTATTAATTCTACTTACTTCATCAACATAAAAATTATGAACTTTGTTAATTATATATTAAATCAAAAGCCGTTCGTTGGTTTCGCAAAAATTCGAAAATTGCTCGTTGGATTGGGACAAAATTTTGGTTAATTGTTGTCTGTATATAAAGTTTATAGGTTTATATGTAATTAGTAAAGTATGTAACAGTTTAAAGTAAGTTAAAGGTTAATTAAACAAGTTATATATTAAGAAAAGACACGAAAAAAGTCACATATTTTAAATTAGTCCGATCATATGATTTCAGAGTTCCATATTTAGCCGCATATTTAGAAAAAATAATAAAAAAGATGTATTGTATTTACAGTAATTTAAAAAGTTACTAAACACCGTGATTAACAAAGGCAAATAGAGTTGATGATTATTCAAAGGGCAAAAAGTTTATAACCTTAACTTTAGTAATTATAAAGCTAATTAATATTTTATAAAGTTAATTTTTTAAATGCATTTTTACAAGCGCTAGATAAATTTCCTTAATAAAAAAGTTATAGCACATTAAAAGGAGAAAAAGCTGAGTTTCTTGCGACTTCTTCACTGGATAAAGTCTTCTGTCGTAGGACTTACGAATCCATCGCACAGTTTTTGACTTTCATTGAATGCATGTAAATGATTACATTGAAAAATAATTTATCCTTATTTTATCTTAGCAACAGAAGCATCGACATCAACCAAAGCAAACGTGCATTTAATTAATTCAAATCGAACTACACCACATTATAAGGGACGCCCTTGAAAGATGCATCGTCTGCAGTTAAAAAACACATGGCTAACGCTTCTCGGTGAATGAAACCGATCTCCCTAACCGATAATTAATACAGGGGAACATATTACCATGGCTCTATGTAGGTGGAAGTGGGTGGTCTGTATAAGTAGCTAATACATAAACACAAGAATGATGCTTAGTGCGGCTGGATTTTTTATTAACTGCGATAAAGGGCTAAACTTGTAAGCAATACGTTATTTGATATTCGTATCGAGCGCCTGTGTGAAATAAATTAGCAATGTTGCAGTACTGCAACTTTTGCTTGTACTATAGATGTTGTTTAGCTTATTCAACATAAAAAATAATATATATATTACAACTATGACTTTGGAACGGAGGCTTTTATGCTGGGACGGGGTCCTTTTTGGCCTCAGACACACTATATTTTGTTTTTTTCCTATTTTATATACATCTTTTTTTTTAAGTTGTTACTCTTTTTAATTATATACATCTTTTGTTGTTGTGTGTTTGAGTTTCAAATAAATGTTTTTCTATCTTTCTTTCTTTCTATATAGGCGAGGGGAGAGGAAGACCCCACCCGCAGTATGGTCTAGTGCCCACCCCAGGCAAACACTCCATTCGAATTCGAAATCCTATGATGTACGCTAAAATACTGATAATTTCACGCAAAAATCAATTAATTATCTACAGCCGAGGAATCTTTTTGCCATCGTGAATAAGTAAACGCTTGACCGCTATCTCCTAATGGTAAGCGACGATGTGATCTGGGATGTAACGCGACTGCCTAGAAGATACGTGAGATTCGTGACTTGAAGACCCCTCAATTGTATTTATTAGGAAAGACTCAGGCAAAGAGTTCCACTCTTTAGCGACACGAATTACAAAATTGGAACCAAAACGCTTAATGCGACTCTTTGGTATATCAACCATATATCTACATACTTATTACTATAATCCAGTACATTCAATTTAGTTACTTTTGAATACACAGCGTCAACGCTATTTGACGCTGACTGTATCACTGTAGCTAATGAGTGGTATAGATATTATATATTTGTCCCTAAAATAAAATTAAAATTGTAAAGTTATTTATGAGTTATGATACTAATCGCACATATTTATTGACTGTACATAAATTGTTGACTCTGCTTCATCGCATCGGTCATAGCATGTCAAGGGCTAGTCACCCATGAAAAATGACCCTAGATATGCTAATGCTTGGGAACAAGTTGTGCTCATAATGCAAATATGGCTATACCAGGCTTCAGTGACGTCTTTACCCAGGGTGTGTGTGCATACGGGAGCCGCGATCCTAGAGGGCGCCACTTTAATGTCAATCAATGGAAATCGTAAAAATATTAACACTCCATACTAATTGACCGATCAACTGATCGAGTGAGAGTAGTCGTTTTAATCACAATTTCCATTTTTTGCATTGATTTACTAACATCTATATATACTTACTAGCTGACCCGGCCACGCGTTCCTGTGCCGACTGCATCGCCATCTGCCGGGCTGATTTTGAATCTAAACTATCCAGGGCGCCACTCAAACGCATACAAAAAAAATCATTCAAATGGGCCAAGCCGTTTAGGAGAAGTTCAGTGATATACAGGTACAGTAGAATTATATATATAAAGATTAACACGGGTAGGTTTTGGCTTGTTAGGGTTGTTTACCCTATATAATTCTAAATACAGTCAGCAGCACATAATGGCATCAAAAGTGGCAAATTGCTTCAATCGATATTTAATTTAATATTCAAACAATAGAGTTTATTATCCCCTGGAGAGATTTGACAGTTTGTTGTGTTGTGTTGTTATTTGGACCCATTCCATTTTGACCACGCGCTTACTAGAGGGCTCTAGAGTAGATTGCACACGGGCTCTACATGGGCTAGAAACGCTTCTGCCAGGATTCGTGTTGATTAATATTCTTGTTGAAGACATAAATAAATCCATTAATAGGCACATCAAATGATTAAGATGACTGTAATCCATAATTCATTCATTCGTTCATTTGAATGGCTCTAATTGAAACCAAACGTAACACGAGTGTTTAGCTTACGAAAGCTAACGGGAGTTTTAAAAGTGCTTATATAATAGTAATCCCTAACTAATCTATGTTAAAAATAGGTCATTCGTGTTTCTTGTCTTAATAAATAAGTAATATCTAGGTACACAAGAAATATTACAACATAATTTATGTTTTTTATTTATTTTTTGCATTCACAATGCAATTTTTCTATAAGATATGAAATACGAATTTCACGAAATACGTTTACCAGCGTCTCGGTAACTCAGCGGTCAGAGCACTCGCCCGGATAGCGAAAGGTCGTGGGTTTGAATCCCACCTGAGGGCTCGGAGGCGTAGTTGTTTTTTACACACGTACTTCATATCTAATATAATTTATGTTACTGAGGTCTTCACTTATAAACTATGGAAATGGCTAAAAAAATGTAATAGTCATAAGCAAATGATTTAATAAAAAATGGCAGTCCATATGAATTTACAGTTACATTTCAATCAATATTTATGTAAATAAATAAATATTATTTAAGTTATTATAGAAAAGTGCGTTTTTTAATTAACCCAGCACGTGATCTAACCTGAGACCTCGGAGTAGCTTTACCATGAAAACCGATATGTCAGCCACTAGACCATGAAGGCCGTCAATAGCTGAATTGGGAGAGCTCATCTTATTCGATTGTCAAAATATCTGTAATAATATTTCTTTTGAGTACGAGGATATTCTTCTCATTTATGAAGCAACGCTGGTCTACGTGAGAAAATAAAAAGTACTAGAAAATTATGGCAGGTGCTCTAAAGGCTCGGTAGCTTAATTAAGAGAGCGGTGGACCGGACATCCAAAGGTAGCGAGTTCTTTTTCCGCCTGAGAATAGCTTGTGAAACAAGGTAATTTTTTTTTCTGAAAATGAATATAGCATTTACAATGAAAATATCTATCGCTGATTTGCGAGAATATCGACGCAACTCAAAAATCTGTCAAAAACTAAACACCGTTAGGTTAAATCGTTAAATCTTTGATATTTTATCGTGAACAGAGACGCAACGCAGATATCGCGCCACCGTTCGCTCGAAAGAGATATATTTTTGGTATGCGATAAAAGGATTTAATAAGAAATTTGAAAACCATATTCTATAAAATCAAAAGTTTTTAGTTCCGTCAATATTCTTGCAATATATCGATATGTGAATCATATATCCTAATATATATAATACGTACAGAGGAAAACGGTGTTATTTAGGACTTTAAAACTCAACGCAAAATGTATTTTTTTTTGAGAATCTCTTTTAGAGATAAGTCCACCATTGCTCTTTAATATTAGTGAATGTACTGTTCACATTAATTTATAAGTGCAAAAAATAGTATAATTAAATAAATAATCTTTGTTTCAGGTGTAATTTTTGATGACCGATACGAAGTTATCGTCGTATACGAAGAATGTTGCAGTTGATAACGGCTACTGAGTACCCATGACATACTGGTTCGGCTAGCAACACAAGTCTGAACAAAACTCCGATCCCGCAATTTTAACGTCACCCATAATAATACACGTGTCAATTAAACTTTTTACAGAACAATGATTCATAAACCCTTTCATTGTTATACATCTTTAAATCCCAAATAATTCAGTAAATTAATAAAATAAAATATCGCTATTTCACATCGCAATCAAACAAATCAATAAATCGCGCTTGCTTTGAATAAAATTGAGACAATTATATACATATTGATTTAGGTACATACATCATCATAGGCGTATATAGGGGGGGTGTATATAGTCTAGTGCCCACCCCAGGAAATTCGAAATTCTATGACGTAACTACGCCAAAATAGGAGTATCTACAGACAAAAGTCATTTAAAGAATCAAATAATTATATACAGTTGGGAAATCTACATACTGACTTATTATTACATCACATACAATAACACAGTATATTCCATTTAGTTACTTTTGCATACAGTGTCACGAATTATTTGACGCTGACTGCATCACTGTACGTAACGACAAAATATAGTTATTATGTAGGTACAGTAACTGTCCTGGGTTCGAGTCCCGGTAGGGGCAGATGTTTTTATGATGAATACGAGCATTTGTACCTGAGTCATGGGTATATTTATTACTATAATATATAACTTATTTATGTATGATATACAGGGTGTCCCAAAAACGACACGTCACAGTGACACTGGGGTTAGGCCAGCACAAGAGGCATCGAATAAGCCTAACATGACCTCAGTAAAAGTTGCTCGGTTTTCAAGATATTGTCAATTTAAACTTTTTCAAAATTTTCACGTTTTTTAACGTGTTCAGTGCTAGCATTACGTTAGATAGCCCTCAGGTTTCGATTTTTCTTTTGTACTCTTGTTGCGAATAGTTGCTTAAGATGATAGAAGTGTTATTTCGTTGATAACTAATGTAAAATGTGGAAAAATACTGGATTGAACTTGAAAAAATTGAACAACGAAAAATTACTTTCAACTTTGATCACTTGCCGTGAAAAAAAATTCAAAGAAACTAAATGAGCAAATAACGTTAAAAACTTGCATGTCTTATGCTTATTCCAAAATGGTATAACACATGTGTCTTATTTTAATATTATACGATTTTTTAATGCTTCACTAATACTAGGAACCCCGGAAGCTACCGCTAGCAGGTAAAAAAATAATGTCACGCGCAACGATAAGGCATTGTTATTGTTATCTATTAGCTTTTTTGTTTGTCAAATGCATGAGAATGAAAGATAAGGATAGTTTATTACCCTTTTGTCGGCTAGATATTGTAAGCAAATAGCTTTGTTTTTGACGTACGTGTCGTTATCATCTTTTCAAAGAAATGGAGAAGAAAGAGGGGTTGTAGTTTTAATTCTTATGGCCCTGCACTGCAAATCAAGTTGTTACGACAGTTCGTTACCTTGCGTTTCGTACGACAACCGTGTTAATCTCTGCGTTCCTTGTTTCCGTGTATTCCTTAATTTAAATCGACTTGGCTTTTCTCTGGACTCTGATTTCTGTTTTGAACGACAACTCGGCGCTCTGTTGGACACTGATATTGCTTTACGGAACTGTCTTATTAACGATGGCAAATCGTGGTACCCAATACACTCACCGTGACTACTCGGACATGCACTTGATTTACGGCGAAACCAGGCAGGTTTCCAATCGAGGCAATGTTTCGTACAACGCAAGATTGGCTGCAAGATTATACTCCGAAAGATATCCAATCCGTAATCCGACGACTTACGAAGTGATCTTAAGAGTTGTGAACGCTTATCGTGATGGCAGATTACCTGGAGTGAGTCACTCAGAAGGAAGACCTCGGACTGTTGACGACAACGTGGTGTTAGAGCAAGTACGAGAGGAGCCAGGAACTTCAGTGCGAATTATTGAACGCCGCACTGGTGTTCCCAAATCTTCGGCACATCGAATTTTAAAACGCCACAAATACCATCCCTACCATATCCAACGCGTCCAAACACTGCTTCCGGCGGACTACGCTGCGCGTGTCCAGTTTTGCCGGACAATGATTCAGAAATGGAGAGAAAATCCAAATTTCTTCAATGAAGTGTTATGGAGCGACGAATCAGCCTGCAAAAGGGATGGGTATATCAATTTGCACAACATCCATAGCTGGCAATTAGACAACCCACATGAAAAAAGAGAAGACCGATCACAGTACCAATTTAAAATTAATCTGTGGACGGGAATTTTCAACGGTCAAATATTGGGACCGGTCGAGTTGCCGCCTGTTCTGAATGGACAAAATTATTTAGAACATTTGCGAAACAACCTTCCTGTATTATTGGAAGATACTCCGTTGGCGCTGAGACGAAGGATGTGGTTCCAACAAGATGGCTGCCCAGCACACTATGCCTTACCAGTACGTCAGTACCTAAGCAACGCATTCCCCGAAAGATGGATTGGGCGACAGGGGCCAATTTCATGGCCACCGCGTTCCCCGGATCTAAATCCCTTAGATTTCTTTTATTGGGGTTGTCTAAAAGACAAAGTTTATGCGAAACCAATAAGATCCGAAGAAGAGTTACGGCGACGTGTATTCGATGCAGCTCGCACCATATCAGAAATCAGCTTAAGAACATTGAGCCGTAATTTTATTAGGCGATGTCACTTATGTATTAGAGTTCAAGGGAGACAGTTCGAGCATTTACTGTAAACTTATTAAACCAATAAGATACATGTGTTATACCATTTTGGAATTGGCATAACACATGCAAGTTTTTAAAGTTATTTGCTCATTTAGTTTCTTTGAAATTTTTTTCACGGCAAGTGATCAAAGTTGAAAGTTATTTTTCGTTGTTCAATTTTTTTCAAGTTCAATCCAGTATTTTTCCACATTTTACATAAGTTGTCAACGAAATAACACTTCTATCATCTTAAGCAACTATTCGCAACAAGAGTGCAAAAGAAAAATGGAAACCTGAGGGCTATCTAACATAATGCTAGCACTGAACATGTTAAGAAACTTGAAAATTTAGAAAAAGTTTAAATTGGAAATATCTTGAAAACCGAGCAACTTTTACTGAGGTCATGTTAGGCTTGTTCGATGCCTCTTGTGCTGGCCTAACTCCAGTGTCACTGTGACGTGTCGTTTTTGGGACACCCTGTATGTAGGTTTATGCGTTAAGCTAGCATCCATAAAACAAGCCTTACAGTGCTTAGTTTGGGCTAGGCTAATTGGTGTTAATGTAAGAAATATTATTATTATTATTAATAAGTGTAATGTTGACTCTGCTTCATCGCATCGGTCATAGCATGTATGGGACTAGGCCCCTTCTAAAAAAATTTAGATAAGCCAATGAACATGACACTATTCCAAAAAAAAGTGCGAGTAGTTTATATATGGATCAGTTTAAAAGTACAAATACTATTAGTACTAATAGTAGCGAAAAATATACATTCACTCGTGTAATGGTTATTGAACGAACTTGCACAAATGATTTGGAGATTTAAAGATGTATTTGAGAATATTAGGGTTTTGATATTGAGTGAGTCGTTTTTTAACCACATGTCAGTCCACGGTAGCTATTGCTACCATTTTCAAATTCCAGATTTTTAAGTTACAGAGATCCAAATATTCTGTGGTAGATTCTTTATTTAATCAGCTTTACGGTAGTATTTTTGTTTGATCCTAGCTTCATTATATAGCGAGAAAATGGCATTTTTATCTAAGGGTCCGACATTTTTTTTTCATAATAGAATAAATAGAAGATTAATCAAATAGAAGCATTGGCAAATCGAAGGAAGAAGAGTTGCGACGAAAAGATTGACAAGACACCAAGCAATTATATGGGTAATGATGCTGCAAGAGCGATATCTTCGATAGCACCTGGGCTTGGTAACTCCACCACCGTTGGCGTTCCTACCGCCAACGGAGGACGAGTTCCCGCTCCTAGGGGCGTTGGTCTTCTAGTCTTCTCGAAGATAAAATCGGCAAAGGAAACAAATTATATAATTTTATTGAAGTAATAGGTAGGTACTTCTTAAGGCGCGTTATGAAAAAAAAATGAGAGTGCAATATTAAGATGCGCGCGCATCACTGCAACACAAAACTGCCGTCCTTATGAAAAGTGCAATTAGTAGTTTCAGCTCCTTTCGAAATACTTGCGATTAAAGATTTAATTTTTCTTTTTTTGTGAATCATCATAACTATAATAGCTATTGACCTGAAACTTTTAGTATACGACTATAAAATGAAGCGGAATTTTATGAAGTATATTATATTTGTACACACATTTGTACGTTAATTGTACCTAAGTCATTTTGCCCAAAAACTCGACTTATTGCACTTATCGTAAGGACAGCAGAAAAGTAACAGGTAGAAGTTGCCCGCAAAAGCGACATGAATAAACCAGCAGGATGAAGTTGGCCGCTAATTGGCTCAAGGTAGTTACTTAAATATTTATGAATGTGTGTGTAATTTTAAATTATATATGGTGGTTAACAATAATTTATATAATATTAAAATAACAATTTTATATGGTATAATAACAATACAACAACACTTTTTTAACCGATTCGTTGCTACATACAATTACAGAAACGAAGGCTACGAGCTTTATTTACGTGAAAAATAAAGATAGTTTATTCTGGGTTGATTTTCCTAAAACTTGATTTGAAGGAGTTATCATCGATATAAAAATGAGACATGGTTGCAGTGGCTAACGCCACACGCAAAAAAAAGTGATGACACGACAGGCGTGCCATCAGCAACGAATCGGTTAAGTGCGTTTATTGATTTGAGGTTAACTATCGCTATGTATTCTTTTTATTTGTTTATAATATAATTTTTTTTTTTTAATTTAATGATGCCAAAGAAGTAAAACTTCTCACGCGCGTACGCACATAAGTACACTTACCCATATTTTTTTAGCGATTAAGTATTAACTCCTATATTATAAATCTAAATATTTTTTACTAAGAAAAAGGTTTGAATTTATATTATTTTATAAAAAATAGATTTTTTGTCTGTGGTAACTTTCTATCTACATCTATGCGAATCTAACGCTACTATTTATCTACGTTCTTATTAGTACTACCGATTATTTTAATCATTGAAGCAGAGAAAAATTTCCTTCCCAATAGTTCAACTATGATTTAATCGTTTTAAAAGATATAATAATAATAATAATAATCATTTATTTCAGGCAATTCACCCATAGCAAACACAAACAGCAAATACAGACAATTTCATACATAATAATAATTAAAACAAATAGATTAAAATACAAATAGATTAAAATAATTGGATACAATTCATACATTTCAGTTAAATCAATAAAATAAAATAATCAATCAAATTAATCAATCCAATAAAACTATTAAAAAGAATAATAATCAAATAAAAAAACAAATTAAAATAAATTACATTAAATCGATTCCAATTAAATATCACAAATGTCATATTTACAACAGTCATACACAGCGCTAATTATTAAATTACAACTTATTCTAATGCGATCCATAAAGGAAGCGGCTCTTTTTCTCATTACAGCATAGAAATCGTCAACCCTATTCCCCGCAAACATACCCGACGCGCTACACCGCCACGGAGTTTGAGCATCGCTCTAAAGGCATTATTGTACTGCACACGTAGCGTGTGGTATGCTTGCTTTGTATAGTTCTTCCACAAGTAGCTGGTGTAGAACGGCTGGCAGTAAGCGCCGAATAGGGTAATTTTTACAGGCACACTACACCGAGAAAATCTACGGGCTAACATGTTACTTTTGGCGGCAATGGTTCTCCTTTGTCTTTCTATATCACCGTCATCATTTAAGTTATTTTTTATGATATGTCCCAGGTATTTGAAATGTGATACGATTTTAAGCTGTGATCCCGACAGAGTGACAACTGGGTTAAACATATTCGTCTTGTCGTGCCTGAATATCATTACCTGCGTCTTATTTACGTTATATGTTAGACCATGACTTGAAGCGTATTTTTCACAAATATGGATAAGTTTCCGTAGGCCCCTTACAGAGGGACTCAGCAGGACCATGTCGTCAGCGTAACTCAAGTTATTGACAGGTTGATTACACATGTAACAGCCGACTTCGGACCTACCGAGTTCATCCATAAGTCCATCCACATAAAAGTTAAATAGGGTTGGCGATGTGAGGCCGCCCTGTCTCACGCCACACCCCAGCCTATACTCTTTGGAGAAGTCACTACCCCATTTTACCACATTAGTTTGGGTTCCGTACCAATATTTAAACAGTCCCAATATCTCGCAGGGCACACCCGTCCTCTCCATTTTAGCCCACAATATGTCATATTGTATTGTATCAAATGCGCGGCTAAGATCAAGAAAGCACGCATATACACTTGTATTTCGTTTTAAATAATGTTTTAAAGGCACGGTGGGCTTAAATGCTAGTTTGTTAGTTGAATTCCAAAAGCTCTTAAAATCGCATTTAGATCTTTGCGCGGCAATAATATCCATTTTTAATTGAGTTTCATTATTTTGGCACCATTTTAATTTATTTTTAAACTTCTTTCTAGTTTCATACATGTTAATATAATTGTTTCCTTGTTTTGGCCGACCGTGTTGCAACCATAGTTTATATGCTTGCTTCGCTTGCATATGTATATCTTTTATGTGACAGTTCCAGCCTACGACTGGTTTCTTTTTATAGTTAATGTTGTAACTTTTACACGTACTTCTCGCCGCGTCACTCATACAGTTTATGATGTTTGTGTACATAACATCAATTAGTTTGTGATGTACTTGGTCACTACACGGTAAGCCAGCGCAATGCATATGATATCGGTTAATGTCTAATCTTTGTAAATATCTGGTGCAACTAACTGTGTATGATGCTATTTGGTTACTATTTCTAGTTCCCCATACAACCTGACTATTTGTATTCTTACAAGTTAAAACTTTCTTTTGTATAATAACTGAGATATCACATTCAATTAGTAAAGGATAATGATCCGACCATAACACATCGTTGTTCACCTTTATACTTTTTATCATATTATACGTAGCCGGCGTCACAACACAATGATCGAGCCAACTACATGTTCCATGGGCTTCGCTCAAATATGTAAAAGTATTGGATGTCTCACCGAGCATGAGTATGTCAGCACAAACCCAATCTTGGTCCGCACAGTATGCAGCCAATTCTTCACCAAACATACTTCCTATATCAGCATTAAAATCACCCAATATTACCGCGCACTCTATACCACTGTCTTCTATGATGGAACTGATAACACCAAGGCACTCTGTAAACTCTGGTAGATTGTCCGCGCACTCAGTAGGCATATACACTGACAGGACAAGCATGCAACGGTCTGCAAGCTCCACTTTGACGGCTACAACACGTTTCGAACCTGAGACTATTGGTGTAATATTTGTGAATAATGACTTCCTCCACAGCACAGCTACTCCGCCATATGGTCTTCCTTTAAGCGTACCAATCGACGTGTCTATTGGTGACACTGCATGATATTCAAAATCCTTGTGAATGTGTGACAGGAAACCCAAGTCGTCCGGCAACAGCCATAATTCCTGTAGTGCAATCACATCACAGTCATCACACAACTGCTTGATGTAAGTTTGTGATCTTCGTACGGATTTGCAGTTAAAGCTAGCCAATTTCACATTTTTACTCATACTGACGTAGTTCTTCGTTTCGACAACAATCAATATTGTTCTAAGTTAGTTGTAGTTCTAAAAGTAGGTAGATAGGTATTTAATTTAAACGTTAATTTCAACTAATCAGGCAGATGCAACAAGTCCGTTTTCAGATTTACGATTTACGGTTTTTTGTGCATAATTTATACTTAATCCTGACGTTTCGACTCCTTTACAGGGGTGATCACAGGATGTTAAAAATAGTGTTTTATAAGATATAAAATACGTGTGTAAAAAACAACCACGCCTCCGAGCCCTCAGATGGGATTCGAACCCACGACCTTTCGCAATCCGGGCGACTGCTCTGACCGCTGAGCTACCGAGACGCTGGCAAACGTGTCGAATTTTACAAACGTATTCCAACTTCTACTATGAGCTAGTATCGTTCCACCAATGTTGAACGCTAACTACCTTCAACATTGAAAGTAATATTTTTACAAATATTAAACAATCAATTAAGATGGAACCAGCTATAATTATGTTTTTATTTAATTTTTTGCATTCACAATGCAATATTTCTATAAGATATAAAATACGTGTGTAAAAAACAACCACGCCTCCGAGCCCTCAGATGGGATTCGAACCCACGACCTTTCGCAATCCGGGCGACTGCTCTGACCGCTGAGCTACCGAGACGCTGGCAAACGTGTCGAATTTTACAAACGTATTCCAACTTCTACTATGAGCTAGTATCGTTCCACCAATGTTGAACGCTAACTACCTTCAACATTGAAAGTAATATTTTTACAAATATTAAACAATCAATTAAGATGGAACCAGCTATAATTATGTTTTTATTTAATTTTTTGCATTCACAATGCAATATTTCTATAAGATATAAAATACGTGTGTAAAAAACAACCACGCCTCCGAGCCCTCAGATGGGATTCGAACCCACGACCTTTCGCAATCCGGGCGACTGCTCTGACCGCTGAGCTACCGAGACGCTGGCAAACGTGTCGAATTTTACAAACGTATTCCAACTTCTACTATGAGCTAGTATCGTTCCACCAATGTTGAACGCTAACTACCTTCAACATTGAAAGTAATATTTTTACAAATATTAAACAATCAATTAAGATGGAACCAGCTATAATTATGTTTTTATTTAATTTTTTGCATTCACAATGCAATATTTCTATAAGATATAAAATACGTGTGTAAAAAACAACCACGCCTCCGAGCCCTCAGATGGGATTCGAACCCACGACCTTTCGCAATCCGGGCGACTGCTCTGACCGCTGAGCTACCGAGACGCTGGCAAACGTGTCGAATTTTACAAACGTATTCCAACTTCTACTATGAGCTAGTATCGTTCCACCAATGTTGAACGCTAACTACCTTCAACATTGAAAGTAATATTTTTACAAATATTAAACAATCAATTAAGATGGAACCAGCTATAATTATGTTTTTATTTAATTTTTTGCATTCACAATGCAATATTTCTATAAGATATAAAATACGTGTGTAAAAAACAACCACGCCTCCGAGCCCTCAGATGGGATTCGAACCCACGACCTTTCGCAATCCGGGCGACTGCTCTGACCGCTGAGCTACCGAGACGCTGGCAAACGTGTCGAATTTTACAAACGTATTCCAACTTCTACTATGAGCTAGTATCGTTCCACCAATGTTGAACGCTAACTACCTTCAACATTGAAAGTAATATTTTTACAAATATTAAACAATCAATTAAGATGGAACCAGCTATAATTATGTTTTTATTTAATTTTTTGCATTCACAATGCAATATTTCTATAAGATATAAAATACGTGTGTAAAAAACAACCACGCCTCCGAGCCCTCAGATGGGATTCGAACCCACGACCTTTCGCAATCCGGGCGACTGCTCTGACCGCTGAGCTACCGAGACGCTGGCAAACGTGTCGAATTTTACAAACGTATTCCAACTTCTACTATGAGCTAGTATCGTTCCACCAATGTTGAACGCTAACTACCTTCAACATTGAAAGTAATATTTTTACAAATATTAAACAATCAATTAAGATGGAACCAGCTATAATTATGTTTTTATTTAATTTTTTGCATTCACAATGCAATATTTCTATAAGATATAAAATACGTGTGTAAAAAACAACCACGCCTCCGAGCCCTCAGATGGGATTCGAACCCACGACCTTTCGCAATCCGGGCGACTGCTCTGACCGCTGAGCTACCGAGACGCTGGCAAACGTGTCGAATTTTACAAACGTATTCCAACTTCTACTATGAGCTAGTATCGTTCCACCAATGTTGAACGCTAACTACCTTCAACATTGAAAGTAATATTTTTACAAATATTAAACAATCAATTAAGATGGAACCAGCTATAATTATGTTTTTATTTAATTTTTTGCATTCACAATGCAATATTTCTATAAGATATAAAATACGTGTGTAAAAAACAACCACGCCTCCGAGCCCTCAGATGGGATTCGAACCCACGACCTTTCGCAATCCGGGCGACTGCTCTGACCGCTGAGCTACCGAGACGCTGGCAAACGTGTCGAATTTTACAAACGTATTCCAACTTCTACTATGAGCTAGTATCGTTCCACCAATGTTGAACGCTAACTACCTTCAACATTGAAAGTAATATTTTTACAAATATTAAACAATCAATTAAGATGGAACCAGCTATAATTATGTTTTTATTTAATTTTTTGCATTCACAATGCAATATTTCTATAAGATATAAAATACGTGTGTAAAAAACAACCACGCCTCCGAGCCCTCAGATGGGATTCGAACCCACGACCTTTCGCAATCCGGGCGACTGCTCTGACCGCTGAGCTACCGAGACGCTGGCAAACGTGTCGAATTTTACAAACGTATTCCAACTTCTACTATGAGCTAGTATCGTTCCACCAATGTTGAACGCTAACTACCTTCAACATTGAAAGTAATATTTTTACAAATATTAAACAATCAATTAAGATGGAACCAGCTATAATTATGTTTTTATTTAATTTTTTGCATTCACAATGCAATATTTCTATAAGATATAAAATACGTGTGTAAAAAACAACCACGCCTCCGAGCCCTCAGATGGGATTCGAACCCACGACCTTTCGCAATCCGGGCGACTGCTCTGACCGCTGAGCTACCGAGACGCTGGCAAACGTGTCGAATTTTACAAACGTATTCCAACTTCTACTATGAGCTAGTATCGTTCCACCAATGTTGAACGCTAACTACCTTCAACATTGAAAGTAATATTTTTACAAATATTAAACAATCAATTAAGATGGAACCAGCTATAATTATGTTTTTATTTAATTTTTTGCATTCACAATGCAATATTTCTATAAGATATAAAATACGTGTGTAAAAAACAACCACGCCTCCGAGCCCTCAGATGGGATTCGAACCCACGACCTTTCGCAATCCGGGCGACTGCTCTGACCGCTGAGCTACCGAGACGCTGGCAAACGTGTCGAATTTTACAAACGTATTCCAACTTCTACTATGAGCTAGTATCGTTCCACCAATGTTGAACGCTAACTACCTTCAACATTGAAAGTAATATTTTTACAAATATTAAACAATCAATTAAGATGGAACCAGCTATAATTATGTTTTTATTTAATTTTTTGCATTCACAATGCAATATTTCTATAAGATATAAAATACGTGTGTAAAAAACAACCACGCCTCCGAGCCCTCAGATGGGATTCGAACCCACGACCTTTCGCAATCCGGGCGACTGCTCTGACCGCTGAGCTACCGAGACGCTGGCAAACGTGTCGAATTTTACAAACGTATTCCAACTTCTACTATGAGCTAGTATCGTTCCACCAATGTTGAACGCTAACTACCTTCAACATTGAAAGTAATATTTTTACAAATATTAAACAATCAATTAAGATGGAACCAGCTATAATTATGTTTTTATTTAATTTTTTGCATTCACAATGCAATATTTCTATAAGATATAAAATACGTGTGTAAAAAACAACCACGCCTCCGAGCCCTCAGATGGGATTCGAACCCACGACCTTTCGCAATCCGGGCGACTGCTCTGACCGCTGAGCTACCGAGACGCTGGCAAACGTGTCGAATTTTACAAACGTATTCCAACTTCTACTATGAGCTAGTATCGTTCCACCAATGTTGAACGCTAACTACCTTCAACATTGAAAGTAATATTTTTACAAATATTAAACAATCAATTAAGATGGAACCAGCTATAATTATGTTTTTATTTAATTTTTTGCATTCACAATGCAATATTTCTATAAGATATAAAATACGTGTGTAAAAAACAACCACGCCTCCGAGCCCTCAGATGGGATTCGAACCCACGACCTTTCGCAATCCGGGCGACTGCTCTGACCGCTGAGCTACCGAGACGCTGGCAAACGTGTCGAATTTTACAAACGTATTCCAACTTCTACTATGAGCTAGTATCGTTCCACCAATGTTGAACGCTAACTACCTTCAACATTGAAAGTAATATTTTTACAAATATTAAACAATCAATTAAGATGGAACCAGCTATAATTATGTTTTTATTTAATTTTTTGCATTCACAATGCAATATTTCTATAAGATATAAAATACGTGTGTAAAAAACAACCACGCCTCCGAGCCCTCAGATGGGATTCGAACCCACGACCTTTCGCAATCCGGGCGACTGCTCTGACCGCTGAGCTACCGAGACGCTGGCAAACGTGTCGAATTTTACAAACGTATTCCAACTTCTACTATGAGCTAGTATCGTTCCACCAATGTTGAACGCTAACTACCTTCAACATTGAAAGTAATATTTTTACAAATATTAAACAATCAATTAAGATGGAACCAGCTATAATTATGTTTTTATTTAATTTTTTGCATTCACAATGCAATATTTCTATAAGATATAAAATACGTGTGTAAAAAACAACCACGCCTCCGAGCCCTCAGATGGGATTCGAACCCACGACCTTTCGCAATCCGGGCGACTGCTCTGACCGCTGAGCTACCGAGACGCTGGCAAACGTGTCGAATTTTACAAACGTATTCCAACTTCTACTATGAGCTAGTATCGTTCCACCAATGTTGAACGCTAACTACCTTCAACATTGAAAGTAATATTTTTACAAATATTAAACAATCAATTAAGATGGAACCAGCTATAATTATGTTTTTATTTAATTTTTTGCATTCACAATGCAATATTTCTATAAGATATAAAATACGTGTGTAAAAAACAACCACGCCTCCGAGCCCTCAGATGGGATTCGAACCCACGACCTTTCGCAATCCGGGCGACTGCTCTGACCGCTGAGCTACCGAGACGCTGGCAAACGTGTCGAATTTTACAAACGTATTCCAACTTCTACTATGAGCTAGTATCGTTCCACCAATGTTGAACGCTAACTACCTTCAACATTGAAAGTAATATTTTTACAAATATTAAACAATCAATTAAGATGGAACCAGCTATAATTATGTTTTTATTTAATTTTTTGCATTCACAATGCAATATTTACTATATTTATAAAAAAAAAAATATTACTTTCAATGTTGAAGGTAGTTAGCGTTCAACATTGGTGGAACGATACTAGCTCATAGTAGAAGTTGGAATACGTTTGTAAAATTCGACACGTTTGCCAGCGTCTCGGTAGCTCAGCGGTCAGAGCAGTCGCCCGGATTGCGAAAGGTCGTGGGTTCGAATCCCATCTGAGGGCTCGGAGGCGTGGTTGTTTTTTACACACGTATTTTATATCTTATAGAAATATAAATATTACTTTCAATGTTGAAGGTAGTTAGCGTTCAACATTGGTGGAACGATACTAGCTCATAGTAGAAGTTGGAATACGTTTGTAAAATTCGACACGTTTGCCAGCGTCTCGGTAGCTCAGCGGTCAGAGCAGTCGCCCGGATTGCGAAAGGTCGTGGGTTCGAATCCCATCTGAGGGCTCGGAGGCGTGGTTGTTTTTTACACACGTATTTTATATCTTATAGAAATATAAATATTACTTTCAATGTTGAAGGTAGTTAGCGTTCAACATTGGTGGAACGATACTAGCTCATAGTAGAAGTTGGAATACGTTTGTAAAATTCGACACGTTTGCCAGCGTCTCGGTAGCTCAGCGGTCAGAGCAGTCGCCCGGATTGCGAAAGGTCGTGGGTTCGAATCCCATCTGAGGGCTCGGAGGCGTGGTTGTTTTTTACACACGTATTTTATATCTTATAGAAATATTGCATTGTGAATGCAAAAAATTAAATAAAAACATAATTATAGCTGGTTCCATCTTAATTGATTGTTTAATATTTGTAAAAATATTACTTTCAATGTTGAAGGTAGTTAGCGTTCAACATTGGTGGAACGATACTAGCTCATAGTAGAAGTTGGAATACGTTTGTAAAATTCGACACGTTTGCCAGCGTCTCGGTAGCTCAGCGGTCAGAGCAGTCGCCCGGATTGCGAAAGGTCGTGGGTTCGAATCCCATCTGAGGGCTCGGAGGCGTGGTTGTTTTTTACACACGTATTTTATATCTTATAGAAATATTGCATTGTGAATGCAAAAAATTAAATAAAAACATAATTATAGCTGGTTCCATCTTAATTGATTGTTTAATATTTGTAAAAATATTACTTTCAATGTTGAAGGTAGTTAGCGTTCAACATTGGTGGAACGATACTAGCTCATAGTAGAAGTTGGAATACGTTTGTAAAATTCGACACGTTTGCCAGCGTCTCGGTAGCTCAGCGGTCAGAGCAGTCGCCCGGATTGCGAAAGGTCGTGGGTTCGAATCCCATCTGAGGGCTCGGAGGCGTGGTTGTTTTTTACACACGTATTTTATATCTTATAGAAATATTGCATTGTGAATGCAAAAAATTAAATAAAAACATAATTATAGCTGGTTCCATCTTAATTGATTGTTTAATATTTGTAAAAATATTACTTTCAATGTTGAAGGTAGTTAGCGTTCAACATTGGTGGAACGATACTAGCTCATAGTAGAAGTTGGAATACGTTTGTAAAATTCGACACGTTTGCCAGCGTCTCGGTAGCTCAGCGGTCAGAGCAGTCGCCCGGATTGCGAAAGGTCGTGGGTTCGAATCCCATCTGAGGGCTCGGAGGCGTGGTTGTTTTTTACACACGTATTTTATATCTTATAGAAATATTGCATTGTGAATGCAAAAAATTAAATAAAAACATAATTATAGCTGGTTCCATCTTAATTGATTGTTTAATATTTGTAAAAATATTACTTTCAATGTTGAAGGTAGTTAGCGTTCAACATTGGTGGAACGATACTAGCTCATAGTAGAAGTTGGAATACGTTTGTAAAATTCGACACGTTTGCCAGCGTCTCGGTAGCTCAGCGGTCAGAGCAGTCGCCCGGATTGCGAAAGGTCGTGGGTTCGAATCCCATCTGAGGGCTCGGAGGCGTGGTTGTTTTTTACACACGTATTTTATATCTTATAGAAATATTGCATTGTGAATGCAAAAAATTAAATAAAAACATAATTATAGCTGGTTCCATCTTAATTGATTGTTTAATATTTGTAAAAATATTACTTTCAATGTTGAAGGTAGTTAGCGTTCAACATTGGTGGAACGATACTAGCTCATAGTAGAAGTTGGAATACGTTTGTAAAATTCGACACGTTTGCCAGCGTCTCGGTAGCTCAGCGGTCAGAGCAGTCGCCCGGATTGCGAAAGGTCGTGGGTTCGAATCCCATCTGAGGGCTCGGAGGCGTGGTTGTTTTTTACACACGTATTTTATATCTTATAGAAATATTGCATTGTGAATGCAAAAAATTAAATAAAAACATAATTATAGCTGGTTCCATCTTAATTGATTGTTTAATATTTGTAAAAATATTACTTTCAATGTTGAAGGTAGTTAGCGTTCAACATTGGTGGAACGATACTAGCTCATAGTAGAAGTTGGAATACGTTTGTAAAATTCGACACGTTTGCCAGCGTCTCGGTAGCTCAGCGGTCAGAGCAGTCGCCCGGATTGCGAAAGGTCGTGGGTTCGAATCCCATCTGAGGGCTCGGAGGCGTGGTTGTTTTTTACACACGTATTTTATATCTTATAGAAATATTGCATTGTGAATGCAAAAAATTAAATAAAAACATAATTATAGCTGGTTCCATCTTAATTGATTGTTTAATATTTGTAAAAATATTACTTTCAATGTTGAAGGTAGTTAGCGTTCAACATTGGTGGAACGATACTAGCTCATAGTAGAAGTTGGAATACGTTTGTAAAATTCGACACGTTTGCCAGCGTCTCGGTAGCTCAGCGGTCAGAGCAGTCGCCCGGATTGCGAAAGGTCGTGGGTTCGAATCCCATCTGAGGGCTCGGAGGCGTGGTTGTTTTTTTACACACGTATTTTATATCTTATAGAAATATTGCATTGTGAATGCAAAAAATTAAATAAAAACATAATAGTGTTTTATTTAAATGTGTAATGTGAGAACTAAATGACAATCATATAAGTAAATTATATAACGATTTTTTCCCATCTTAAGACGGATTTAATGAAATTGCATATGTATTTGTATGCTGAACAGAACAAAAGCAATGTGAAAGTATTTTTAATGCTTTTAAAGATGAATGTTCAGGAATGCGTCCCGAGCTTGGAGAGGGCGAATGTAATGCAATGAGATTTTAGTCGTCGTGAAAATTAAAAATATCCGACTGCGTAAAAATGAACTTCAGATAAATTAAAATTGAAAAGGAAGAAAGATGTTCGATACTTTTGACATTTGTTGAGTAAAATTGAATAACTACACCATAGAAAAGGATTCGTGATAGATCTGTATATAAATGCTTTTTTGTCTGTCGAGGTCTTTCTTACAAACCATGATTTTAAAAGATTTAAAGTTAGTCGCCTTCTTTTGATTTAATGTTTCAATCCCATAGATGTTGTGCCCATTTTGTTTTAAATAGTCTTCAATGTCAGTTTCAGTGCATTCGCTCGCAAATCTAGATATGTATACAGGTATTATTTGTTCAGCTACTTTTAACAATGTTGAGGTGTTAGTACCCCGTTTATTTCTAGATCGATATCTTATTTTATCGTTTGATTCTTTATAGTTTTCAGTACATTGCCTCTTTCTTTTTCTATTCACTACTGTAAAGCCTTCCGTATCAATATTGGTATTCATGGCGTTATTGTTTATCGAATTATTCAGTAGTGCCTGCTTATAGTTTATAGGTTTTTGTGGCAGCTGTTCATTCCGTTGCTGCGAGCTAATTGTAGGTGCGGTTGCAACTTGTAACTGTTGCGGAGTAAATGTTGAAGGTACATCGCGAAAAACCGGTTGCTCCGCGGCCGATACAACGGAGTTGTATTTTTTCAAATCGCAGATTTCTTCTTGCAGTTTATTTATATATGATTTTGTTTCACTTTTAAACGTTTGCATATCATTTTGTATCATAGCTAGAGTCTTCAATAGACTGCTAACATCCAGGTGATCGAAAGTGACCGACGGTAGGCGATTTAAATTTTTTGCAACAAAGGTCGGTAAGTTTTCGGTTTCCTTCAAGATTTTAATTATATCTGCGATATTACTGGAGTTCTTCTTGTCTCCTTTACGGGTTATCTTTCGTGCACCAGCAATTTCACACAGTAAAGACTTTGCATTTTCGATTTCTTCTTCACTATACCAAGCGCCACATATTTGCACAATGCTAAGTTCGTCCATTACATCGCACTTATCTTGTATAAAGCACAACAGTTCGTTGATAGTAATGTTACACTCACACAACATGGCTTATAAAATGTTACATACTACAATCGCGATATAGTTTACGGGCACAATTAGGTAACTCAACAGGTAATCAGTTAAATGTTCAATATTTATGTGTACGTGCATCACGGGTCGCTGACCGCGCGAGACTGATATACTACTGAGACTTAATTTTTGAGCTATTTATACTAATCTAGCAGAGATTAGTATAAATAAAAGTATAAAATAATATTCTGTACAAAGCGATGGATGCGGGCTTTCAGGTGGATGCCGTGTACACCGATTATTCCAAAGCTTTCGATAAGATATCACATGAAATCCTTCTCAAAAAATTAGAACACATCGGTGTGCACGGTGACCTCTTGCGTTGGCTTGCATCTTATTTACGTGATCGTTCTCAAGCAGTAGCAGTTAAAGGCTACTGTTCTTCGTTTTTACCAGTATCTTCGGGTGTCCCCCAGGGCTCGCACCTCGGTCCTCTTTTATTCAATATATATATATATATAAATGATGTTATTTTGCAGTTTCAACACTCTAACATACTTTTGTTTGCTGATGATAAGAAAATTTTTAAAATTATTAAGAACCAACATGATTGTGAGCTATTACAAGAAGATATTAATAGACTATACTTATATTGTTCCAAAAATCAATTGTTCTTAAATATTAATAAGTGTAATGTTATAACATTTTCCAGGAAAAATAAACCTTTAGAATTTAACTATAAAATGAATAATGTGTCGATATGTCGAGTTACCGAGTTGCGAGACCTGGGCGTACATTTGGATCGAAAACTAATTTTTAAATCTCATATTGAGAAAACAGTAGACAAGTCCTATAAGATGCTTGGTTTTATCTTACGAATCACCAAAGACTTTAAAAAACCTTCAACTTTAATAATACTTTATAATTCATTGGTCCGCTCAATATTGGAATATTGCTCAACAGTTTGGAATCCACAGTATAATATTTATGTAGAATCAATAGAAAAAATTCATAATAAATTTTTGAAGCATATCCATTTCAGATCAGCCGGTGATGCCTCCTTTTTGTATCGTTTAGACTCTGACTTAAAATCTCGTCGTACTGTTAGGGATCAGATGTTATTATATAAAATCATACATAATAGGATCGATTCCATACCACTTTTGAGTGAAATAAATTTCCGATGCCAAAGGATAAGTGCTAGAAATAAGTTTTTGTTTTGTACTTCTGCAATGCATACTAATTATGGTAGGAACAACTTCTTAACTCGTGCATGCAAATCTTATAATAGTATTTTTTCTCAGATTGATATATTTGCTTTGTCGTATGGGCAGTTTAAAAGTCAGGTTAAATAAGTACTAGAAAACAGTCGTGAAATTTGATTACTCTTGTTTATTTTTATTTTTATTTTTTTGCTTAACTTTCATTGTTAATGTCATAGTATTTCTTGCTAGTGTTTGTTAGTTGTCAATGTGTAAAATATCTGTGGAAACTTAATTGTTATATGTGTTGTGTATAAGTCTAAAATTATGTATGTTTCCCTTGAAAATAAATAAATAAAAATAAATAAATAAGCGATCTCCTTTAGCGTTAAGTTTGCTTTTGTAAACTCTTGTTGTTTTTTCAATATACTGTTATCAATAAAGTGTTTTCTACTTGTTTTTGTTTTTTCTGTTTTTTTAGATTTTTAAAAAAGCAAGGTTGAAAAAAATCCTTTTGGAAATAAAACAGATCATCTATTCTTATATGTTTTGTGTAGAATTGTAAGAAATATTTTTATAATTTCGTAACGCAAATATTATAATTAATTTCCCCTATTCCAACCGCCATGGAGATAGTGGGAATAATGGAGTATGGTCCCACTTTCCTTTGTGTTTATCCAGACATCTATAATTCGATATTTACATTTTCGTCAAATTAGACATACATCTCTGGGATGAAGAAATGGCTTAACTAATAAATGTGTCAAAAGTGACAAATCTTCTATTATTTAAAGAAAACAGTAGAATAAAAAAAATATTACGCAAAATCACCGGAAAACAATATCGATATGTTTGGGAACTTATTGAATTTTAATAAATGTTTTTAAGTTCAATTATGTGATATAGGTAAAAAGTTAATTCTACAAAATTACTAACAGGGAAAGCTTGTAAATAGCGCATTATATGCGTATTTATAAGAAAACCCTCACATCGATGCCTTATCGGGCAGACTTAATTCCGCAGCACATGCTGTTAAAAATAAGGCTAATGACTGATGTGTTGACGGTAATAAATAATTTGGTTAATTTATGGTTTAATGACTTATAGAGTATTGTTGTGGGGCTCAGCCGTAAATATTGTTTCCCACAGCACGGTAAGCTATACAAGTAATATCCGTTTTGTCTGTCTGGCCTAGATGATGAAACACATTTTTAAAGTATTTTACGATTTAATTTTTTATACTTAACAATAGTGAGGATGTACGAAAATGACACCATTGATTAGTAGTACGAAAAGGAAATATTTTCCACACGACACCACCAGTAGTATGGTTTGGTAACAACAGTCAATAAATAAACAATAATAATTACAACAAAATAATTACGTTTTTATTATTCGTAAATAAACGTTACATTACTCTAAGGCGTTAAAATATTACAGAGCATCACAGTAAAACGTATAAGGTTAAATAAATTTGCCCAACAATATCAGGAGGTGCTTACAATTCATGCTACGGACGCCTCTCCTAATATCGCAGGGTGTGGAACTGTCTTTATAATACGAGTACCAAATTTTCTATTTTTAAAAAGATTCGGTTCAGAAACCATACGAATACATAATAGAACATACATTGAAATAAAATTACGGTAATTTTGTTGGATATTAAATCACACGTCGTTTCTTAATAAGTTGTATTTGAATATTCTAACCGTACTACTAGATGGTGGACTTTCCTTTGCCCTACAAATGGGACAAGGTTCGCCCAATCGTTTATCCATTAACGTGAGAACCAAGAGAATTTATGAATCCTTCAACTCCACATGCTTTTTAGATTTAGGCGCATTTAAGCTATCTGAAATCAGTTTACGGAGCGTTTAGGACCGCAGTATCGAACGACATCTTGCGACGACTGCAAAATGACGATAAGATAATTTAATTCTAATAATATTATAATGAACTTAACAACAACATTTGGACTCCAAAGTCCTAAATCAGGCTTGTTAAGCAAACAGTAACATGAAAAAATAATGTATACCTAGTGCCTATAGTATTATGTTATCATGGTACTCAAAAACTCATTATGTAGCAGTAAATATACAAGCAATCCCGTAAGTAAGTTTACTAAAATTTACATTTCCTCGTTGTCCTACTGGTTGAACATGTACATAAACGGAAATTATTAATAACATCAAATTTAAAATTTACGAACAACACTTTTATTTCTCCAAACATTAAAAGTGAATTTTACAAAAATTTAATCAAAATACTTTCCACATTAACGCATTAAAAGACAGTTCCTTGATTAAATTTATCCTTATGTAAAAATTATATATTTATATATTCAATACATTTACTTTGACAAACTCAAGGTTCACATACCTCATAAGATACGATTTAAACATAAGATTTTTCATACAAAATTATAAAGTAATTATAACAAACAAATATTTTGAATAATTCTTCAGTGTCACCTAGTATGCACGATTTAATATATGAGTAGTTTGACACCGTGTCGCTTAGGTACTACTTAATCAACTTTTACTGTTCTTTGGAAAGAACAATCATATGTATGTATCACGTCGCACAAAGTATTTGTTTAATTTAATTCACAAAACAACCTACGTATAAAATCATACAACTCCTTCCCTCCTCGAACTATGACCATAAAAAACCTTATAGTAACTTATATTTCAACTATCAAGTTCTATATTGATACGCGTGATCTTCGATTATTTACGAACTAGACAATACAGAGCGAGTGAACTATTCACATTTAAATTGAAAATATTCAATCCAGGCCTTTGAATTCTCTAAAGATTCGTATAGGTCGACCGCTTACATGCGTTCGCTCGCGCAGTACAGGGGTGCGGGGGGTACGAAAAAAAGGAGGGGAGGGAGCGCACTATGCCTACCTCTCGCTCCTCACTCGTTCGTATTTAGTTACTCATTCACTCGTTGGCGGTTGACCCTAAGTTGTCGATATTTACCGATAGAGGCGCTCATACTATCTATTACTATTTGACGCACAGGATTTCTTTTACTTTAATTTTAATTTTGTCTTGGATACTTGTCATTTAAGCCATGCCTTTATATTCGATAATTTTCTCAATTGATGTTGAACGATGATGATGAGAGCTAATTTATGAATGATATATGATCAATGGATGACGAATGGATGATGATGATGAAATAATCCCTTTTCTGTAAAAAGTTGCGGTTTTACTGAAATATTCCCGTTAACTGCTTGAGAGAGCGTGTAAAGACAACTTCCGCTATTTTGTTTCACTTACCAACATTCGTGTATGTTCTCAAACATATAGTGGTTAATAATCCACCATTTTTACACACTAATATCCATAACAAGACAAATTTTAGCGAGAAAACCAAAACCACTAATGTGACGCTTTCCACTCCCACTAAAAAGTCGCACACTATAGTTTATAGACACGTAAACTCAAAGTCCTCTAGCTTATTTAAATATTGTTTTAAACAGATTGTGATAAAAAAAGAAAGCTTAAAATATTTCTTATACTCATGCAATCTCACATTTAAATAAAATAACCATTACCGGACAAACGAAAATTTTATTCTTGTTTCTTTTAAATTTAATCCTAATCTGATCACAGTACGTGATCACAGTTCCTGTAAAGGAGACGAAACGTCAAACTTAAATTAAAAAAACTGATTAAAGTGGTTTAATTTCAATGTATAATAGTTTATTTAGTTCTTACACATTATAAATGTGAATAAAACAACTTTTTTACAGATTTTGTGCATAAGTTAGTTTATAATTAATCCTGACGCTTCGACTCCTTCGACACAGAATCTTGTGATCACGGCTTCTGTAAAGGAACCAACACATCAGGATTGAAAATCAAATAAATTATACGCAAAATCCGTAAAAAAGTTGTTTTATTCAAATGTATAATAGTTTATCACATATTTATTAAAAATTACGGACATGTAATAAAATGAAAACAGTGAATATTAGTTTCTTGAACGAATTGCTTAACATTCATCTAGACAGTAAATAACCAAAAATGAGCTAATTACAAGCAGGCTTATTGACTTAAGGGTGATCACGATCCATAGTTTCATTAGGGGAAGAAGTAACTATTCAACAATTATTATATTAAAAAGGAATACATAGCTGTAGCCTGGAAATACTGCGACGCTTATGCGATTATAGGCTTTATTGTACATACGAATAGCGTGCACGTACTTTAAGTGCTCTAAATAGGCGTGTGTTAGTCTTCTATTTTTTACAGTGGGTAAATTTTATAGGTAATTTTTTTGTGTTTGATTTTTATCAAATATCCAACACTACGTATCTATAGTAGTGGATATTTTATAAAACATCGTCTTCGCCTTTCTCTATTTTTCCGTGATTATATATTTATTGGATATTTTTAATTACTGCAAATTGGCAGAAAACAATATATAAACACGTGAAGTACGTTGCATCAACATAACAGTACTTCCAGCTATAGTACTATTTACATACACATATAGACTATTTTATTTTATGTATACAAAATTATTTACACTCCGAGATACTTGGCATAATTACCCAGGGCAATAACAGCTAGAAATTCCTTGTGTTATGGGCAAAGTTGCCCAATTTCACGACATTTTTTATTTACTTTTTACCTTTTGTTATGGGTAAAGTTAACCTCTCTGGGCAAAGTTGCTCAAATTCACGATACTTTTTATCATACAGTCCACTCGACTCTACACATGAAAAAAACGTATACGGATAGGTTCAGATGCGTGTGTGCTGTTTAAAATTAACGCATACTATATATATGATAACAAAAGAGGCAAAGAAATATATGTGTAGACAATATTGAATATTTCACCACATTAAGTTTATAATATAATAAAGGTAACCAATTTTTTAGGAAAAGCGAATAAAAATGAACCCACGCTACAAGCCTTAAGAGCAGGGCAAAAATTAAGTTTAGGACAATTAACGACAATTATTTAGTTTCAAACTAAGCATGTCTTGTATTATGAGTACTAAATAATATATAATACATAAGTATATAAACGACCATGAATCGGGAACAAACGCTTGTGCTTTTCACACAAACATTTCAACAAACACAAAATCAGCAAATTAAAGTAGCTTAAATTACTCCTTATTACATCAGCTACCTGCCAATAAAAGTCCTGTCAAAATCGGTCCAGCCATTGCAGAGATTAGCCGGAACAAACAGACAGAAAAACAGACAAAAATTGTAAAAAATGTTATTTTGGTGTATGTACCGTATATATATTCATATGCATGTAGTAAAAAACGGTTATTTCAATATTACAAACAGGCACTCCAATTTTATTTATATGTATAGATGTATAGATAATGCATTAAAATATACACGTGATAGGTAACCCCAACTGTGATATTTTCCGAAGGGAGAACCCTTCCCCTATTTAGACCTCACGTGATTATTGGATGATCCCTTAGCGAAAATGAAGTAAAAACGCAAAGATATGCAACGCGATGTGTCTTGAATCTAAAGAAGCCGACCTACAAAAACCAAAAAGAGAGGAACTCTACAAAAAAAAAATAACGCTCTACTTTTGGTTCTCTTATTTTATAAAATTGCTGTTCTTTTATTTATGAGTCAGTGTTTTCTGAGTAATACAATTTAGGGGTCTTGAAGTCACGAGTGAATAGGTACCTTCTATGCCTAGAAGTCTAGGCAAGCGCATCACATCCTAGATCACATCGACGCTTACCATCAGGCGAGATAGTGGTTGACCACTACTTAATTACAATTAAAAAAAAACAAAATATAAAACATATAACTATATTTATCAGAAACACGAGCAATTTCTATTAATATCAGTAAAGAACAGTCAGGGGTAAAAATGTATACACAAAGTGGCAATAATATGTATCTATTTAACAATAATCAATGTTATGCTTTTGATTTTAAAGTTCACTTTTCATTTTCATGTTTCAATTCAAAATGTATTTAATGGTCATTGAATTAAGGTTAACTTTTGTCAAAGACCTTTCTTTTCGGGCCAAAAATGTACCTTGGTACAAGTTATTTGAAAATATTCATAATAATGTACAAACACTTATTTCATATATAATATACCCATAAATTAGATTTTTATGAAGTTAATAAAACACAATAAATTATATATTATAGCACAACTGCGTAGAACGAAACGCTAATGTGGCACTTGTGTGTGACAGTCGGTTAGATTTTAACAAGTTTTTCGCGGCTCTGGAACACGGTATTTTAGTAAAGTCCGTAGGCTGATAAAATAACTAAACGCTTAGAATGATTCGCAATAGCAAGAAATATCTATTTTCGCTCTTGATCCTACTGTATATATTAAAAACAGAAAAATTCATAAAGCAGTGTTGCTGATAAACTTGTATACATTTTATGTTTAGGACTAAGTATCGAAAAATGTTTATATATCTTTAAGCTACAAAAAGCTTCAAACTCAAAACAATTGTGTTTGCCAGCTAAAAAAAAACATTTGTTGCAAGTAATGTATATTTATGAATGATTTTATTTAGTGGTACAAATGTATTTAAAAATAAATAAGTATTTTTTTCGGAATATACAATTTTTTAGCTATTTTTTGGTATCTTTGAATCTTAGGTACATATTTAGCCTTTATACATGTTTTTGGCACTTTATATGTGTCTACACTTCTGTGCTTGACTGTTCGTAAACCGTATGTATAGCTGTCAGATATTATCAGCACGAAAAGCATAATTATTTGTCTACTCATTTGAATCAGTCCTTTCAATCTTACTTTACTTTAACCATTAATAATTATTCTTTCAACAAGTTTTAGGATACTATTGAATACATTTGGAAAACAGTAAACAGATGAATAGCTTCTAGAAACAGAATTATTGTGATCAAAGCAAGTAATTATTTTAGATATTTTTTTAAAGCAAAAATATAGATAGCTTGTCAAAAATATCTACATCAGGCAACACGAAACCTTTGTTTACCAAACAGGAGTTCGGATGTTCGGATATTTTTTAATTTTGAGTGATGCTTTCCAAACTATAAGGAACGGAAACTCTTTGACTAATAGGGAATAACTATGAAATGAAAATAAATTAAAAACTATGAACTTATCAACATTTTTTTTTACTATTTACATTCGTTTCTTTTTGTTGGTAATGTTACAGAAGCGCGTACGACGGGCGTAATTAAATACAGACGCAAAACGAAATCCCCTGATTATAAAACAATAACCACATAAATACTCTAAATTATAAACCTTGGCACCAATACACGAAGGATATAATGAGAAATAAAACTAATGGTCGAACACTGGAATGAGTGTTCGCCCGCGGGATACAGGGGCGCGGGGGTACGGCGACAAAGGGGGATACGTAGACAAAGGGGGGTGCGACGACAAAGGGGGGTGCGACGACAAAGGGGGGTGCGACGACAAAGGGGGGCACGGCGACAAAGGGGGGCGCGGTGATAAAGATGCGCGCCTGCCGCCCGCCCCACTCTCGATCTCCTGTACCGCGCGGGCGAACACTCATTTAAGCGGTTGACTTTAAACGTCAATGATATTTTAAATAGACGCTACACTTAACCAAAAGGAAAAAAAACACATAAAGCCACTTTTGCCATTATTGCACTATAAAGTCCATTGTATTCTCACAAAGGTACAACGTGCTCAAAATAAATTTCTAAAGTGAAGTTTACAAGATATAATTTAATATTAGTTCAATAAAAATATAAACCGTACATAAACAGGTATAAAGATGAGTAATGCATCAGATACGTTTTGGATCTCTTTATTTTGGTTCTTAGACATATAGTTATAATCCCATCTGAGGGCTCGGAGGCGTGGTTGTTTTTTACACACGTATTTTATATCTTATAGATATAGTTATAAGTCATAAATTTTATATAAATAGTGAAGTTCTACGACATAAAATTAAGAATGCACTTTATAACACATTTATCGGTTATTTATCATATTTATCGGTTATTTATCATATTTATCAGTGACTTAAAGTCAAGAATTCGTAGGGTTAATAAACCCTCTTTCCATTTTCTTTTTTTGTCATCTCACTCAATCAATCTATTCACTGTCAAAGAATGTTTTTCTGATACAAACAATACAAGAAAAGTTTTTTTTTTTATAAAAGTAAGAAACAACCCTTACCGAGTTTCTTCTCGGTACAAGCCTCCCGATGTAGGACTTATGAAGCCATGGCGTAGCATTGTAAAAGCTAATATATAATAAATATCATTTTATATCATTATGGGATACATATTTAACGAAAAATATTCTTTCATTACTAATCAGAGTCCACATCGTCTATTTGTGACTATATTGCATATTATAGTTGCTAATTCATAAATTTAAATGTAAAATTTGTACAAATTATGTAATAAAGATGTATAAAAAACCAAAGCCACTAATTCTTCCCGTCATAAAGAAGATTTCTTTAAAAGAACTTACCGGGAAAATAGGTCTTTATAGTGACTGATTAAGTATCAAATTGGTTATAAAGGTTTTTTGTCATAAAATGAAGTTCGGATAATCTACAATAGACAAGTCTGTTTCTATATGCATTGCATTGCATGTCATCTGTCATAATGCCTTTTAAATTCATAAAAATAAAATATAACTCTACTAACTAGTAAGATGAAAAAGTTAATATCCATATGTTGTTATCGTCTTTTTAAACTCAGTTATAATTTATATACCAAAAATATATGAAGTATTTATGCTGGAATATTTTTTTTTAATGAATTGTCCTTTCCCTTTTTAATAATGTACATCCTTATTTTTATTTACCTTTAAATAAATTAAATATGGATATAAAGACACATCATGAAAAGATACAACAAAAAAACACATTGTCACAAGTCGAAATCAGAATAATAACAAAAATATTATTGTATTTATGTCAACGAACAGAAAAAATCTAATGCCAACTCTTTAGAAAAACACAATAACTTTTGTACGATAAAATTATTTTAAAATTATTTTTTAAGTTTTGCATTTTTTGATGCTATCTTATATGATAAATTAATTTAACAGGAAAAAAAAAACTAGAAAAAATCGACTCAGGCTAAGAATAAATTGTGAGCCGTGTCGATATTTTCTAGTTTCTTTCTGTTAAATTATTTGAATAGAAAAAGATTATGAAAGTTTTTCGTCATTGTAACCAAATAAGAAAATTTTAATTTTTAAAAATACACGTACGTACCTTTTCAAAAACTTAAAATATCATTGACGAACATAAAAAAAAAATAGTATTTATAACGACGGATGAGTACTTAAAAGAGACATCGCAAATCATCAAGAGTTTAAGATAATCGGTTCACAATCGAAAATCAACTTTAACATTTTCTTACAGTTGAAATATGTTAGGGGTACCTTACACCCTCAACTACCAATATGTTTCCCCTTAATTACCTATAGTTTTTGCTCTCCATGACAATGAATTAAGGCGACACCTATACTTGTATACCGCCGACCTTTTCATTCTTGGCTTTTAAGCTTTTCCGAATAAATAAGACAAAAAAATTATGGAACGAAAAAATAGTCATGTGAATCGTAAAAGAATGTTTTTAGAATCTATTACCTATTTTTATTGCTTGCTTTTTTTTCGAGCACATATGCAAAAAGTTTAAAAGAAAAACGAGTTGATGAGGAAAGACTGAATTAATTTTCTAAGTTTACTTTTTTAATGCTCCAGTATTCAAATAATTGGGTACAACCGAATGGATCCAAAAAGCTAAAGATATTATGTTAAGAATTTTGTTACATCAAAATGAGTCTTAATATCAATTAGAAGACGGTTCAATATTCCTAATCACTTCAGATTCTAAACTGAACGTCTCAAATTTGACGTTCAGTGTACTTAAAGAAATCTCGTTATTATTTTATAGAAATGACAATGTTTTCAACCCTTGAACACCACTGGCAGACAATTTTGCATACATCACTCAGTCAAATAGAAAAATCATTTGTAATGTAAAAAAAAAAACTAGAACTAATGGCCTGGTAAAACTTTATATATTTTAAAAGGTCTTCTTTATGGGTAGAAACACCGTAAGGAAAATGGGGCATAGGGCATGGAGAATTCTGGGTGTTACTAACTGTAGACTGAGCCGGGATTAACAAAAGCATCGGACAAGCACAAAGTCCAAAATTTAAAAAACATAAGCCACCCATCCTTTGACCAGCCCCTGTTAATGTTACTTTACCTTAATTATAGACCGATCGCACTCAAAGTTAACGTAAGAATACAAAATAACAATGAGAAATTATGTTCCCATGCAAAAGTTATTTTGACGGCATTAATCCCATAAACGCGGCTTAGAAAAAACAAAATATGCAATTTTTGTAAGAATGCGTTACAGTAATTCTACTGACATTTTGTCAATTTATTTCCTTGAAATAAACGTATATAAATGAAGATATACTTCATAATTATTATGAAAAAAATCTCAAAAAAATCACATGTTCTAATATGTAAATTCCGAATTCGTTAAAATAGTAAAAAATGTATAATAGCAAATTATCGAATTATTGCTTGGCTAATGTGTTCAATACAATATCTGAAAAATTCAATTTGAGTGAAAAATGCGTTAAACCAATTTCAACCATATGTGGAGCTATTAAAGTTGAATTTCGTTTGTGACCAAATTATTTATCTCTCAGATGGTATGCGCTGTCTGGTATACGTTATAACAACAACTATTTACAAGTGACTGATGTGATGCACGGAGGCCGCCGATGACTACGACGCCGGTTCCTCTAATATAAAATATTCTCATATTATTATGCTACCATTACCTGCAACGAGAAAAAATAAATTTACTAATAAAAATTACAAACAGTGTACTAGAAACTACTAAAGTCAGCCATTTTGTTTCTCGTGCTATTGACCTTGTCACAATGAATCAGTCAATAGGGTATTTGAATGATTTTAGGAAAATGACTCAAACCGTTCGTTATAGCAAAATATATTTACCATTTGAGTAATTCTTTGTTCATTTCTCTATATCTTAATATATATAAATTACGTGTCACGTTGTTTGTCCGCGATGGACTTCCAAACTACTTAACCGATTTTGATCAAACTTCATAACTATCTGTTATTTGATCTAACTTAAAAGATAGGATAGGTTTATTTTAATTTATAACACAGCAACGCGTGGCTGGGCCAGCTAGTATTAATATAAAAATTCCTTATAACAGTGTTTGTCCGCGATGAACTCCGAAACTACTGAACCGATTTCGATATTATTTTTTATTTTGTTGGATTTGTTCCAACTTAAGACATAGATTAGGTTTCATTTCTATTTATAATATTAAAAGTTTATTGCAAACTAATAACTAGCTAGTTATCTATAAAAATTACCATCAAAATTTGAATAACAAACCCTTATGCTGGTTACTTGATATTATGACGTCACCCCCTCGTAAACAAACTAATATCGGTTTTTAGCCGTCAAATCGCAATAGATACACTGTACAAAAACTTAGATTAACATTGACTGTAAACAAGCAAGTGACGTCACTTCAGATTCAGCAAATCCCGTGCATTCTCAATCACGTGGTCGAACATAAAATTTTAATTATTTTATTAATGATTTTTTATAAAAATTATATATTATATTTGAAAATAATACGTAAACTTATTTGATATTAAAAAAAATGTTTACTGTTAAGCTAACACCAGTTAGATCTATATTTTCATTATAATCAAATACCTTATTACTCATAGTATTTCTCTAACCGTAAAAGCGATACTGTTCTAAGGCGGTCTAGGAATCAAAATGGCTGACTGTCCAAACCGTATATCAAGTAAAAACTTACAATATGATCTTTATTACAACAGCAAAAGGAAGGTAATTGTTAAACTGGGATGACATGCTGTCGTTTGTAAACTATTCTAAAACCAAAGTTCGATTTTTGAGAAATACCAAGTACATACTTATTTGTTTGAAAAGAGCAATAATGATCGTAATATGTGGAAAAAATGTGCTAATGCAAAATATAAACATAGCTCTATTGTGTATTTTCGTATTTTTATTGGAAATTATTTTCTTTAACATTTTTATTTGTTCAATTAACATTTCAAATATTGTTCAACCAATAAAGAGCACACAGATTTTTTACATTAATAGAACAAGTTTATATAAAAATCACAGTATAAGGAAAATACGATGGTTAGCACGTTAGTGTGATTGGCAAATTATTGAATGTTCGTGGGACGTTGATAAGTAAGTAGTTATTACTATTATTTAATTTATGAATAACTGTAGTATGTTTTCTTGATAAAAATAAAGGTACTTTATTCAATATTTAATTTTTATTAATATTATTTACAATAAGATAATTGAGAATCTGTGAATTGATCAATAAATATCTCTCTCTTTCTCTTACACACTCTTCCTGTCTCTCTCTCTCCGTTTGAATCTGAAACTTGTCGCAGGCTCAGGTTAAGATTTTATTATATTGTGTTATATCACGATGCAATAAATAATTAAATCTCTCTATCTATCTCTCTATTTTGTTTTCTTTACAATAATAGAAATGAGTGTATGTACACGGAATTTATGAAAACAAAAATCGCATCTCCTGCGCAAGAATCTCTCTTTCTTTCTCTATCATCCTCTCTATCTAAAACATCTTTGGATAGTTTCTTAGTATTCAACACATAGCAAGTACATTACTAGAGATGCGTACGTGTGCAATGAATTTATCAAAAAACATCGTTTCTACTACTCAAGATTCTCTCTCATTCTCTCCTTCTTTCCCTTTGAAACGCTCAAATTTTATAGAGTTTATTCGTATTCAACACACGGTAAGTGAAATGCTAGAAGTGAGAAAGTGGGCAGAGAATTTACGAAAAAGAATTAGCTCCTTTTATACTGCTCAAGATTCTCTCTCTCTTTCTTTCTGTGTCTCCCTCTCAATCACTTCGTATCCTAAGACGTGGCAAGTATTTATTGGTATTTAACACACTGTAAGTACAGTGAGTACAGTGCTAAAGGTAAATGCGTGTGGATAGAATTTATAAAATAAAGTATCGCTTCATATCTACTCCTCAAGTTTCTCTCTCTCTCTCTCTCAATCGTGCATTTTGTACAGAGTAACGGCGAGTGCAGTGTTAGACGCCACAGATGCGAGTGGCCGATGTATGTGCGTGTGCGTTTACGTGGGTCGGCAGGCGGGTGAGTGCAGGTCGCGGTCGGGCCCGCCCGCGAAGCTTATGTTGAGCAGCATCGCCTCAAATGGGTCCGAGCGCATACGCTGCTGGTTGGCCAGCGCGGCGGCACCGGCGTCCGTCACCACTCGAGCATCGCTTACACCGGAGCCCTCCTGCGTACAATAACCACACTACTGTCACTTCTCATTTTCCAAACAATGTCAAAAAATAACGCACACTTCCAATTAATTTTCTTTTTTTGGGTTAATTAACCAAAAAATAAAATTGCTCTGTGAAATGAAACGCGCGTTTAAAAAAAACGCAGGGTGCATATACCCTTAAATTTAAAATACGCCGGTAAAGATGCCTGTAGCTGTCCTATGTGAGGGCTCGGAGATATGGTTGTTTTTAACAGAAATATTGCATTGTGAATGCAATAAATAAAATAAAAACATTGCTATAGCTGGTTCCACCTTGACCGAATGTTAAATATTTGTAAAAATATTACAGTAATAATAAACCAACTAAGAACCTTGGCACACCCAAGTTTTTTAAACGCGCTGTCGACGCACACTTGTATCTATACAAACGCGATACGCACGTGATAGAAGGGGAGTAAGTTTTATTTAAATAAAGACAAACGTCTTACTCAGTACGCTCTCTGTAATCAACTGTTATGCATAGGGCTTCTACTGTTTACCAAAGTACTTATGTTATACAAAAAACATTGGCCGTGCTACTGGATCTACTTCTTATTACTAAACAATTAAGGTTGACATTGGATCCTATATTTTATCCATATGAAACCCTTTCTTTCGGGGGAAACGATTTACTCATCAAGCCCCAGGGTTAAATCTATAATCTAAGATCACAGTTGTTCGTGTCTTTGTCTGTCCGCTCTTTTTCCCGCCCTTTTCCCATTGTATCAATAACGTTACCATAGCAACGCGTTAACCGCAAGTAGTTCGTCTACCGGACGCTAGATGGCGCTAACGGAAAAATATTTAATAATAGAAAAATTGAAAGAATTTTGTCCACCCGTGAGAAGCCGGGACGGGCCGCTAGTCTATAATCTAAGAACACAAATTTTGTTTTTTGTGTGTTTGTCTGTCCGCTCTTTTTCCATAGTATTAATAACGTTACCATAGCAACGCGTTACCGGGTCAGCTAGTATAATAAAACATTATATTAAGATAAATTTTATTTAAAAATCTTTGTCTACGAGACTGAAGTCACCAACTATGAATGTTGATTTCACGTTCCCACTGGCGAGTTAATATCGTATATAGCTATATCCTTTTTAATGATTTTACTGCTACATATACACGTAAAACTCACTTATATGTGACATTTTGGAGTAATATTATTAGATTATTCTTTTATTTTATGAACTAAATTAGTTTTATTTGATTATATATATTTTTTAATTTAGCGCAATAATTTTAATAACGATATTATCAATTATGATTATTAAATTGTGTATGTTTAAGCGCCTGAAATAAATTATTTTTATTTTAATTATTTAAGTATCAGGGTTGGTAGATGCTAACCTAGAGCCACCTGGACCAACGACAGTGTTGCCAGCAGCCAAAAGTAAAAAAATAACATGGGACAGCTCAAAAAATAACACTTTAATGAGAAAAGAAACAATATTGGACGACTGTTTGATGCAACTGGTTCGAGTCCCACAAGGGGGAAATATTTGTGTGATGAATACGAGCATTTTTACCTGAGTCATGGGTATATTATATGTCTGTGTATATAAGAATTCCCTGTCACAGTTTGACCGCGATGAATTCCGAAACTAATTAACCAAATTTGATGATTTTTTTTTTCATTTCTAGATTTGTTCTGACTTCATAGGATAGGTTTCATTTGAATTTATAACACAGCAACGGCTAGCATTTCTATAAATATTACACATCTATGTACCGTATATTTATGTCTATCCGTTACCCTAGTATCCATAACAAAAGCCCTCGCTCCCTTTGGGCTAGGCTAATTGGTTTGAATGTACAAAACATTATTTTTATTATTTCATTACCTCAGGTCGTGGACTCCACAGTCTGACGACTGTTTCGATGCCGCTGGTAGCCAGAAGGAACATGCTGGGATGCATCTGCACACAATTCACTATGGATTCGTCACCACGTAAACAGCGAACGATGTTGCCAGACTTGCGACACCAGATGAAAAGGCTACCATCATCAGACCTATACAACGAAAATTACATTCAAAATATACAGAAAATTAATATAAAAATTATTCGATAAATGAATTTTTGATCAAGTTAAAAAAATATAAAATGTCAGTAATTTATAAACAGAATATAATGTTAAATTATTTAAACGGAAAAATACTAGAGAAAAGTAATTTATCATATAATATAGCATTGTATGTGCATAAAATAAAAAAATAAATGTGGTGTTATTTATATAAAACTATTGACGACCATTCGGTGCAACAGTAGCGATCTAAACGTTTCGCACCAACGGTCCTGGGTTCAAGTTCCGAGAGGATCAGATTTTTGTGTGATAAATACGAGCATTTGTACCTGAATGAAAATATTTACATATATATATTTCTACGAATATTATGTATCTATGTATCATACAATGTATATATAGTTATACTAGCTAGCCCTTGTATCCATAACAAAAGACGTACAAAACACCCCATGCTTTTCTTATTTTTATATTTACTTCATTGTTATATTGAATTTTATTTTTTACTGCTTAGTTCGGTCTACCATAAAAGCATATTTTTCGTTTTTTTTAACTATAATTTACTTTTTGATTCCAGCTACTTTAGGAGCCTGATTTTTTCATAATTCATGTAATTTATTATAATTTTTCAGCTGTTCGTATGTTGTTTTTTTTTTTATTTCTCCAATGAAACTATTTTATTTTAATAATTTTATTTTTATTGGTCTCCGGTAAGTGTGCAAAAAAAAATTAACCTGACCTTTTGAAGTGGTTAAAATCACGTTGGAAGATTCCGTTACAAAAAAAAAGTACAGATGAACGTTATTAATTTTTGTTTATAATTTTACATATTTTTTGCATATTTTTTCAATCTTATCTTGTAAGATAAATTATTAAAAAAAAATACTAGAAAAATTCGACTTGACTCACAAATGAATTCTCAATGTTTCTTCTGAATACAAGAGGATGTTCCTCTCATTGATGAGACAACGCTGGCCTACGCGTAAAATTAGAAAGGTACTTAATAAAAACGTGTTAAAAACTTACCCAGCAGCAATATAATTAGCATCGGGTCCCAAAAAGCTGGCCTCCTTAATATCAGTGGTTGTATTACAATGGCCTAAGAATCGCTGACTGTAATCCAAGGCAGAAGACCGCAGTTGCCTTTCTAGAACGCTGGTAGACTGACCCTCTTCGCTATCCGAAGTTTTCGTGTTGGCTTCGGGAACTGAAATAAATAAGAGAACTCAATAATGCCATATTCCTGTAGATTTGTTGAAAGCAATGCAAAATATTTAGTCTATGCTCCACTATCTCTCTTAATTTATGGAAGTTTATATGGCCCTTGTGATTGTGAAACAAAGTTAATAAAAAAGGAAATTTCAGTTTATAAACTTGCTAAAGAATAGCGACATCTCCGAGCCGTCACGTAGGATTCGAACTTAAGACCTTTCGCTTTCCGGGCGAGTGTTCTGACCGCTGAACTACCTAAAGAATTCTGACCAACCTTTCCGTTTCAGAGACAAAGCCAAAAAAATTCTATCCTAGCTTTTTCATTATTAAAAATACAAAAATCAAATAAAATTTATATTATTGTACAAATCAATGAAAACAGAGTGCTCGACGAAATAAATATTATCAATCAAAAATAATATAAGATAAAATTTACGACCCTTGGTGCAACAGATGCGATTATGCCTTTAGCACTAACAAAGTTGGGTTCTATTCCCGGAGGGGGTAGATCTTTGTTTGGTGAGTACGAGAATTTATATTATACGAACATTGAGTGAGTCATGGGTATTTTATATTGAATATCTATGTATCATATAGGTACATAGGTGTCTACTCGTTACCCTAGTATCCATAACACAGCCCTTACAGTGCTTGATTTGGGCTAGGCTAATTGGTGTAATTGTAAGTTATTATTATAACTAACACACACACACAAACACACACAGCGCACGCATGCACGCACGCACGCATGCACATACACGGCGTTTAGTTTGAATATTTAAAATTATTATGGAATTTATAAGTTATGTTATCTATTTTTTTGCATAGATTCAGTCTAAGGTTTGAATCGATATAAACGTATTAGACATGCAAAAAAATTGCTCTGTGGAATAAAAAGATACTTTTTACCGACGCGCGTCTGACGTGTTTTAATAACGCAGTGTACAAAGACCCTTAGACTAATGTAGTTTTTAATTACCATTTTTAGTAAGGTTTTGTTTTTCGATTACCATTTTTAAACAAAAAAAATCTAGTCATGGGCATTTGTAAATACCTTCGTCTGGTTGTGGCTGGTCCATACCCTCTAACGCCACATTGATATCCTTTTGCAGTAAGAAAACCGCATGACTGGTCGCGTGCCGAGGGAATTTATCCTGAAAATATGCAACAATAACATGGATCTATACTGAAAATATTCAAAAACTAGCTGTATTCGGCGTCCATTGGAACGCTCTTGTTTTTGCTGACTATACATAAACTGACTCGACATGCGTACATATATCTCCTTTCTAGAAATGGATTCTTCGAAATTCCACAAATCATTTATTTTAATTTCTTTAAGCGGAACCCTAATTCTTTTTCTAAATAAAAGCAGCTTATGTCACTCCTTATAACATCAGCTATCTGCCAGTGGAAGACGCGACAAAATCGGTAAGCCGTTTCAAAGATTAGTGGAAACAAACAGACAAATAAAAAAAGAATTGTGATTTTAAGACCAAGAGATTTTTACATAACAAAAAGATATAGAGAAATGCTTTACCTTAAAGTATAAAAGGCATTCGTGTGCCTCCCTAGCTCGTTTTAAGTCCATAAGGCCTTTGGCCAGTCTAAAGTGGGACTTGACGTGTTCCGGGTCCAATTTGATCGCCCGGTAGCAGTCTCGAACAGCCGCGTATGTATCACCAGACCTGGTAAATGATTAAAACAAAGATTATTACCTACAAAAAAAATAAGGATACGGTACGGTTTTATTCTTATTTGTATTTTTTAATTTGAAGAACTTTAGGCAGAATATTTTCATGCCTCTATTTTTAAAGTAAATATGGGTTAAGTAAACAGCCCCAAAGTATTTTGATTGCGATAAAGAAATAAAATAACTCTGCCTATAGACCTCCAAACTCCACCTCCACAAAATTAAAGAAAAAAGGGTGCATCATATGAAATAATTATATTCTTGTTATTACATCAATAAAACGGAGTCAGTGTCATTTAAGGGCCACGCGTAAGAAAAGGAACTGACGTCAATTAAATAAAAGTCAATTAAGAATAACTTTTTAATAAAAAAAAAATAGTTTTATAAGTCATGTTATCTGATAAATATAATAATGTTCTCAAGAGAGGGAGCTGATTTGTAAAATAGGTATGAGCATTTGTTGAGATTATTAATAAAATAATCGGTTGCGCACACTTAACGACTACAACCTGTATAAATGGAATTAAAAAGTCATACCATCCCCTCCGCATAAGAGCAGCGGCACGATTAGAGTAGAGAAGTGCGCAGTCTGGACAGGCCGCGATCGCCACGTTGTATAGTTGTATGGCCTCTGCGTAGTTGCTTTTGTTCACGTAATCGTTCGCCTACAATAAAAAACAATTCATTGTTTTGATGTCACAGTTTTAGGGACACCGCAAACGGAATTTTTAAACCTGATGTTTCGAGTATCTTTCAGGATCCTAAAATAATATTTTGTTTTCAAGTGTAAGAATAGATTGGTCAAATGTTTAAAAACCAATATAGCTAAAATCTACCCATGATGTCTGGACATAGGCAGTCATTAGTTGTCTTAACTGCTTGCCTGTCACATAATAATAATAAACCCGGCAAACCACCAATAATAAGACACATTCATTAATTGGATTAGATCTGTTATAACTATCGATACTATAATAAAGTTTGGAAGCTGAGATAAATAAAACCTCATAGTAATAAGACAAGAGAATAAACCGTCCATACATACATAAACTGCTTTATACCAAATATAATTACTGCTTACACAAAATACTCATGAAAACACCGTCGTGTTATTTAATACCTTATCATTAGCGGTAGCTGTATTGGTTTTAAAAACGTTCTCCACATCACCAATAGTACCATCTGGTGATGTGTCAGGACCGAAAAGCTAGATTCAAAAACTACCTTGACGATATCAGCATCGCAACTCACTCATTTGAAGAGCAAAAAATTGAAAGTAAAATTAGACGCTGACCGTTTCCTTGATCTGTCGCACGTGGTCTGGCAGAAGTGGGGCATCAGCTGGCGTGACTACAGGAGCAGGCGCAGTTCCATTGCGCGGACGCTCCTTGTCTGTGGTACGAGTTCCGTGGTTGTGCTGGATTATGAAGCTTTCTACCAGCACAGGCCGACGCGCACCGTTTATATCGAACAGGTACACCTGGAAAGATACGCAGATATTGGTAAACACTTTTTGACGGGAACATGAAGCGCCACTTTTGTAGTCTAATTTCTGGTTATCAGTATTTTATTGGTTACTAATGTAATGGTTGATTGTTAACCGTACAAGAACGTGCAACATCCAAGAATTTTGGGAATTAAGTAGGACTTTAAAGGTATAGTCCGTCAGTGACAAAGGCACCTTCTGGGTTAGATATTTCCATCGTGATTCGTTCCTGTCTTGCCCCCGGGCTTGATTTCAAAAGCAAACCCATTACAAAAAATATATTCATATTTTCTGAAGCCTGCAAGATAGCGAAATTACAAACTTGTTTACTAATTTAAATCCAAATTCCTGTTTTAGTCCGTAAAATAATCACTAAAATTATAAGTTCCGTTTCACAGCTTGTTTCAAATAAACTTCGAGACAGATGAAAAAATTCAAAACTGTAATTTATAGTAAAGTATCTTATAGATCACTGACAGATACTTCATTTTTCTTCCATAGATTAGTGACTTACTTTTTCACTAATATGTAATTAAGTACTCTGTATCTATGTCTATGCACAGTAAAATTTCTGAAATACATGTATGAAATACAGTCTTTAATTACTGCTTTAAGCAGACTTAAGATTCTCAGATTTTAAAACAATAGTTACGATAAGTGGAAACGTACATCCGCGATTGTAAAATGTAAGTATCAAGAATAACTTATTTCAGCTACATTGCTACTCTGTGAAAGCACGAAGAAAAATTAAAAAGCAATATTTTTATCCCAGTTCAAGTTATATAAAAGTTGCTATTTTCATCAATAATATAAAACACACTTTAAAATATCTAGTAAATAATTGCATACCTGTTCTGAACCTAAGTTGACGAGCAACTCATTACCATCGTGGCTGAACGCGACGTATGTGGTCGCCTTCTTAGGGAACGTCTGCTCATTGGGCTCGATTGACAAATGGCCTAACGACAAAAACATTTAATTAACAAACTTCCTACAATATTTATAACAATGTCATTAATATAACAGTAGTATTTTTATTATAGTTACATTTTCCCTTACCAAATATAAAAATTCATTTAAGCAATTGGTTAAAAACTGATTTAATTTTAATACATAGTCTATATGTGAAAGATCTTCAAGACTATCGAAAATAGCAACAAAGTCAAAACAAACAAAAAACACGAGAACGTTCAAAATCATGATTATTTTTGCGCGATTATCTTATAACGATATCAGTATCTGAACTTGACACATCATTCAATAAATGGACGCTATATTTAAGAAGGTAAAAAGCAGCTAAATTAAATTCGATGTTTTATGTAGTTGGACCTATCATTTTCTGTACCTAAATCTTGATCCTTGAAGTCTCACACGAATCAAATAACCTTGGTGCACATTACTACAACCTAATTTCGTACCAAAACAAATGCAAAGTATATACGACCTCAGGTGAAATGTCATTACAGCCTAACCAAACCGAAACAGAGACGAAACACTTGAAAAAGTGAAACTAGATGGTCCTCCACGTAGCAAAGAAACTCATGCCAAATATGTCAATTATTTTTAAAATAAATCGACTTACTCTTGGCCACACTATAAGTCCAAGAGATAAGAGGCTAGAAGCAATCGTTTCACTCGCTTTAAAGGTCTTTGGGTTATATGCTCTCGGAAATATAGACAGGAATGCCATTCTTTGGTCGTGCGTAATCTAAATTATGATTCCTTGGTACGACTTAGTTTTATAAAATAAGGACGAAAACCCGTAGTATGCCTGGACATGGTAACCTAATAATAGGAAATAATTTACGGCAGGTGTTTGAGCTTATGTAGCTCAAGAACACATCTATGTATATAGTATTAGACCGACTCTGTAAAAGACCGACAAGAGAGCAACTGTACAAAGGTGAGCTTTGTTTTACCAGCTTTTAGTCATCGTCGTCTGCGCTTCACCGAATCAAACATGTCTATTTAGCTAAGCTTAAAAAAAGTTAAAATATTTGGGGAGAACCTGACTCCCTTTTTGTCCGACGTCGTTATACAAAGTCAGCTAATACAACAACTTCCTTACGACTCGCGTCACGCATCGCATTTCTGTGTGAGGTGTAAACGACACCGTACATTTCAAAATAGTATCAATTCGCCAATCTTTCGGTTCGCTGATAGTTGATAAATAGAGAGATAACAGCCTTATTTCTTATTCCACACATACACACGTTATTAATAAAAATACCATTAGCACATCTAAGACCAAAAAACAAATTCGTCCTTAAAAAAATGTGTATGTGTGTGCCGCAGCAGTACGCAAGGGTCAGCTCAACATCGTATTTACTCGCATCTCGAGCTTGAATCTCTGATTTTCAGTTACAACCAAGAATGACCACAAAGACGATGACCAGTAACATCGTTGTGTGATATTTTATTAATAATAAAATGCAATACGACGGATTATATATTAGTGTAACATACTAATATAAATTTAATAAGCGTATGTCGAAGCCAATTTTATTATAAATAAATCTGTGCTTTATATTATTAGGGGCTTCATTGAAAGTTATAAATTACGAACGATATAATTTAAATGAATATTTAGGTTCCGCTTTCTGCTAAAGAACTTGGGAATACCTAACTTTAGTTTAAAATAATTGTTCTTCATTCTTCTTGTCAGTTAAAAGAGGTCCTGAATGGGGTAGATAAAAATGTTGGACGATTCAAAGCAACTTATTTAAGGGCATTTGAATAGTTATTTTCATTTCATTTAAGTAACATACCAGGGGCGAAGTAATGTACAGCGTTCCTTGGTACATTGTTCTCTGGGTCTCCAGCGCCAGCGCGTGAACATCTGACATTCTGACGCTCCCACATCATGCGCGAAGACGATGCGCTCACCTGCTGACAAACCACGATTTTATGTAGCAGGAAATAAGTGTAATAAGTGAAAAACGCTTTTATTTTCTGACACAGGCACGAGATTATACTGTATCGAGCATAGATACAAAATCAAATTAAAACCGAAAACTAGGGACGCCCGAAAGAGGTGAAGCTATACAGTATTAAGCGTAGGAACTAAGCGTTAAAAACTACGATTTATACGGTTTATTTATAATCGAAAGAAAGGATAAACGAAACAGCTGATCGCAACGGATATTCAAACGACTGGCGTGTATGCATAGAGTAGAGAAAGAGATAGAAAGCCACGCCAGCCACGCACACTGACATGAGTGAAAGCGAGACATAAGGCCACGCACACTAAGGTGGGAAGGCAGCTGGCTCCTATATATCTCGTGTAACGGTACTGAATCTGACACTCACGTGTAACGGTAAAATCTGACTCTTAGCACGGATAGAGTGACCGTGCGGCGACTGCCTTTATAGAAGCTTCGCTTTAAAATAGATAGGTCACTTTATTTGTACTATTATTGTAAATTAAACGATAAGAACTCACCTGTAGCCTAGCGAGTTTGATCATCCGTGTGTCGTACAATCGCACATAGAAGTCGTTTGCTCCGGCCGCGAGTTGGTACGGCCGCCGTGGATTGACGGCCACGCATTTAGCTTCTGCGTACCGACCCATGTGGTTCAGAAGATTCACTAGCACGTTTGTAGCTTCTGTGTTGCATCGGTGAGGGGTACGCATGTCGTGTTGTCTGGAGTAGAAGAATAGAGATTATCCATTTATAGATAGTATGAGTGCTCAATAATACTCTGGCTGACACAGAGAAACTCATGTATTGCACAATAAGAGTTGTACCGAGTCGGCGAGTTTTGGTATTAAGTACTAAATACCAACTCGCCGTTTTTAAATAAAATAACGCATACATAACGGTTTTTTTCGCATAACTTATATATAATGCTGACGTTTCGACTCCTTTGCAGGAGCCGTGATCACAGGATGACTAAGGCAATGGTCGTCATATGTTTTCTACTACCTTCACAATATTTTAATCGGGTACGTTCCTAACTGTTAAAATTTATATAAATCAAAATTTTCACTACGGTTACGGTGAACACTACAAAGACTACCATCAGTTCGAAAATTGGAATGCCATTCCAAGAAGAACTGGCGAAAGAAACTAGGGCAGGGTGACTGATTTCCGGTTGATTGGTTTGGTGTAAGTAGGTACTTAAACACTTTTCAATATTTATCTACTTACAGTTAAAGTTAATAATTGACTTGACACACACCATACTTTATAATATAATATAACTAACTAACTACTGGTGGTCTGTCCGGTTTTTCGATTTTAAGATCTGACAGCCCTAAGTGTAAAGATGGCTGAAAGTTTTCGCATAAACAAAGCAAAGAAAGAAAAATCAAAGTCATCGATGCGGCCAAAAGGCCTCGGTATCGTAGTGATTTTATTGTCGATTCACCAAAAGACTCAGACTCAAATACCGCCTTATTTTAAGCTTTACAATACTTCTTATATTTAAAGCAACAAAATATTGTACTAGTTGTTGTAAAAAAATATAGTGCCAGCTAAACGAGAATAATCAACAAATTGGAGAATTGAAAGAATGTTTGTTTGCGTTGTTGGTTAAGAATGGAGCCTGAGAAATGCAAAATAAACAATTTCCCATCTAGTATACCTTCCACCAGTGACACTTACTTGAATTATACACACACAGAATTTAAAAATAGATTCTTAAAAGGGACTTGAAGGATCTGTTTATAAAAATTATCTAGGAATTCAGAGTATACACAGACAAACTCAAATAAATAAACATTATACAACTCAAACACATTGACGACGGTTTGGTGCAGTTTGGTAGGGATCCTGCCTTTCGCAAAACGGTCCTGGGTTCGAATCCCGGAAGAGCCAGATGTTTGTGTGATGAATATGAGCCTTTGTACCAGAGTCATGAGTATTTATATATATTTATATTAATATGTCATAATAAGTGTCTTATATGTATGTCTATCCGTTACCCTAGTATGCATAACACACAAGCCTTACAGTGCTTACTTTGGCCTAGGCTAATTGGTGTTATATACAAACAAAAGACAAGCACATTACGTAACCAAACATAGTCATTCCTCACTATACCTTGTCCAATGTAGGATGATACTTTTGACAGGTGTCACTTCCTTATTGCTACGTACTAAGGTTGCGTTTGTTTCCTTATGTTTGGCTTGACATTGCAATAGCAACTTTATACCCTCTATATAGGTGTCAACTGTCAAAAGTATCATCCTACATTGGACAAAGTATAAGAAAACTATTTCAGTATGCTGAAGGATTTTTCAATAAACGATTTTATTCAGTCTGTATATAACAGTGCACCTGAACCATCTCAAGCTATAAAAGTACATCAACCTATAAAAACTGAAATAAATCTCTATTTTCAGTTTTAAGCCGTACAAATAGAATTCAATATCTATTGAGAAAATTCTACTGTGGTAGGTTGTTATACTCATTCGTGCTACCATGGCAAAATCATTTCGTTACGGGAATAAAACCGTTATAATTTCAGTTTGTTTATTGGCCAGATAACATCTTTAAACTGAACCTTTGAAGCGTTAGGAAATAATGGAAAGTATTTTACTTGGCAGTAACTAACACTTTTACTATTAAATACCTGGTAATGTGTAAAAATACTTAATATAAATTACTTATCAAGTTTTCATTATATTGGCTGTTTCAACTTAATCGATTGTTTAACATATTTAAAAATGTTTTTAATTTTATTTTTTGCATTCACAATGCCAAATGTCTATAAGATACTAGCGGCTCGTCTCGGCTTCGCACGGGTGGACAAAATTCTTTAAATTTTTTCTAGCATTTAATATAGCCTATGTTACTCAGCGTGAATGTAGCTTTCCAATGGTGAAAGAATTTTTGAAATCGGCTTAGTAGTTTCTGAGTTTATTCATTGCAAACATACAAAAATACAAATCTTTCCTCTTTATAATATTAGTGTAGATAAAATATGCATGAAAAAAAACAGCCACGCCTCCGAGCTCTCAGGTAGGATACGAACCCACGACCTTTCGCTATCTGGGCGATTGCTCTGACCGCTGAACTACCGAGACGCTGGCAGACGCGTCGTCTTACCTAGTGGCTCGGAGGCGTTTTTGTTTCGTATGCGAGAGAATGTTCCTCCTATTGATGAAACAATGTTGGCCTGTAGGCCTTTACACTGTAGTGTGATAAAGTAAAAAATACTAGAAATTTCGATTGTCGCAAGGCTCGTTAGCTCAATTGGGAGAGCTGTGGACCAGACATCCAAAACTTGGGTTCGAATCCCGTCTGAGAATTACTTTTAACTAGTATTTTCTATTAAAATTTATCATTTAAGATAGCACCAACACAACTTCAACTAAAAAAATCACCTGTATTTGCTAAAAAGTCACAGTTTAAAGGGTAACACAATTTCGATACGAGACAATGTGAATTGCACAACTGAGTATCCATCAATAAAACTTTCTTTGAATTCGCAAAGACATTCTCGCTGATCATTAGTCATAAACAATGCAAGCACAAAATAAACTACGGGGAATCCCCGCAAGTCAGAATAGACGAAGTTGCCAGTAGTCGCTACAATATATCATTCAAAGAAAGGGGATTCCCTAAATTCGTCACAGAATAAGTAATGAAAAATTTCGTGCTCTTTTCAATCGGGCCGTAGTTGCGATAAAAATATGAAGTGGTTGAAATATTTTGATTATTTATTGTAAAATTTTGCCGCTCCCTAAAAAGTGCCGCCCGGGGCAGGCCGCCCCTGCCGCCCCCACTACGCTACGCCACTGCTAATAGGTGTCAATGTAAACAAAAAAAATTACTTGCTGTTTGGTTACTATGATGAACTATAATCTCAACCAAAGGTTCCCAAACTTTTTGGTTTCGTCGACCCCCTATTTATCTGATATAATTTTTCTTGTCAATTCATCAACTTCAAATGTATTTTTTACATCTAGTATAGTTACATGAATTTCTTGTAGGTTGTCGTCTACCTCTAGGGATCCATATAGACCTCTTTCAGAATCACTGGTTCAAACTATAACGCCCTTGTACTACTCTACCACTGCTATGGTAACTACCTACAAAAATACTTACAATATTAGGCCGTCCTCTCCCGCGGACCATATAAGATTAGGGTCGTCGGGCGCCGTGGCCAGCCTCTTCACTCGGCCACAATGGCACGAGCACTCCAGCAGATTGGCCCCGGTCGACACGCTGCGCACACGCACCATGCCATCAGCCGCGCACGTCGCCAAAGAATCCGGAGTCATGAACTAAATGTAATAAATCATATTTAGTTCTTAAACTTTCGCGCACATTAAACATTTAAATTATAAAAAAAACTTATTTAGGGCTTATGCCTTAGTCATCCTGTGATCATGGCTCCTGTAAGGGAGTCGATACGTCAGGATTAAATATAAATTATGCGCAAAAAACTCTAAATAAGTTGCTTTATTTTAATGTAAACAAGAGTGTAAAGCTTGTTTCGTCGCGATGTCGCAGAAAACTTCACTAAATAAGAGATTTGTTTACCTAAAGCTAATAAAAAGACAAATTAAGAACAATTGCCGACACGGGGTTTACCGTCTAACCTGTATGTTTTCGATATTACAATACTTTTCAATCAATCATCGATTATAGATTTTTTGTAAATTTTTGCAGTTATAACACTCAAAACATATTCAATGACAATGATGCAAGATATTAGCGAGATATATCAATTATTAATTAATTAACAATTTTTCCCTAACTGAAACCAATAAAAATGAATAAGTACATAAGTAAATAAAATTATTTTGGTATAACAGCTTATGCTCATTGGGCAAAAAATTGCTCCGACATCAGGATTAGTACCAGGAACTTTTAGCGCATAACCAAGTTTCTTATTGTGCCTTAAATGTCAGTAATTAATATAGTATAGTCAAGCTACATTCTGGGTGAATGGAACAGAGCCTTTGAACTTAACCTAATTGTGTCCTTCTACATGACTAGTCTATACATTAACTATACCAAAGGACATTATAGTGACCTGCACATCCAATACATTGATGCTTTTCGAATATTAACTCCAACATATTTGTTGGAGTTAAGTTTCTTCACATTTTTTTGAATTTTACACATAGGAGGTATTAAAGTCGCAACGACGATATAGCCTACGTTATATTCACTGTCACCGTGTTTGACCCTGATGAACTCCGAAACTACTTAACCTATTTTGATGTTTTTTTTCTTTTTACTCGATTTGGTCGTGACATAAGATATTTCATTTTAATTTATAACACAGCAATGCATAGCTGGGTCAGCTAATGTTCTTATTTAAACCTTACTTCACTTGAAATATGAGATCAGCTAGTTTTGAATATATATATAAACTTTGTACAATAGCATTATGTCACAATCTTGCTTCTGGCCACATTTTGCTTTCTAGCACAGTAAACAAAGTTGATTATCATTATTGTTTTGCTATAAATTACAAGTACCTACAATGACACATGTGTCATACTTGTATTTACTTAAGCTTAAATAGTTTCTACATAAGTTACCGACAAAGTGATAAAACTTAGCCATATTAGGTATAGGTTATAAAATTCCAGACTGTCAATAATTAAGTACAGATAAGAATTTAAATTGATGTTTTTGATGCAATTAAGGTAATTATTATAGTTAGTCATTATATAATAATAACTTTTTTCTTTTAATAGGTTGTATGCAATGATTGATGCTTATTAATATATTTTTTTATATCGGAAATAATGTCTTTTCAACTGACAACACTAGACCAAGAACAGCTGTTTCGTGGTTGTTATATCCCCTAGTACTTCTCAAACAAATATAAGAGGTTTATAAATATTGTTTACTTAATAATAATCATTGGATTTGTTGTCTATGATAAAAGAAAAAAAACATAGTTACCTTCACAGAAAATATATTTCCCGTGTGACCTGTGCTCATTTTGTGGAGTCTCTTGTAGCGGTAAGGATCCCAGAGGATCACATGAAGGTCATCAGATGCGGAGGCCAAAACACTAAAAAGAAAATTTTAGTATCATACACATTCGACCTTTGATAACAACTTTCTTATCATATAAATAAACTTACGATCCATCGGTATTCCACTCCAGGCAGTTTACACATCCCATATGGCCGAGGAGTGTGGTCTCCAGGCCAAGTCTTTCGATTGTTTCTCTCGTAACTGTCAAACGACTCTGGAACTGTCTTTGTATGTCACCCCGCTCCCTGGCCATCGCCAGCCCCACCGTGCCCTTTGTCCAGGCTGGATCCTCTCGCCGCCCCATGTTTGCCAAGTAACTACTAAATATGTCTGATCAGCCACCACAATCAGACAAAATTACGAACTAACTACGGCTCGTGCTATTTATAGTGTGCAACATTACACCAACCATTATAAAAAATATTAACTATTCACCACAAAAAAATATTTATTTTTTTCTATCTTTACTAATAACAATGATAGATGGACAACGAAAAGCTTTTTTCGAATACAGCGAAGTTAATTTTCTTACGAAAACGAAAGGGAACTGTCAAATGTAAACCAGCTGTCAGAGTAATAATCGATAAACAGTAGTGCATTCGATTGGAAACAGATGATAAAAAAGTATAAACATAAAACAATAAATGGAACAACTATTATTTCATGGGATAACACTAGAGAAAATCATATAATTATTGAATATACAAAAATATCTAACAGTTAAATAGATAGCTTGTAATGAAGGGCCAATAAAAGATGAACCGTTTTGTAAATTTTAGCACTTAATTGAGTACTAGCTAGGTCCCAGAGTTTTACTCATTATGTTTTCCGTATCCAAGGCTGTCACGATCATTCGACTATATCAACCAGATAAGTTTATAAACCCTAAGCCATCAGAGGATTTCGATGGTGCAGTAGTTAGCGCATTCGACTAATGATTGAGATTAAGAAATTACTCATTATAATCGGATGGATGTCCAAAAATTATTTTTTTCGACTTCCTCCGTGCTTTGGGAGTTATGGCAAGCCTTTTGATACCGCGAGATTGTCGTGAGGTCATCATTATTGTTTTAGGTCATTACTGTACTGATTAGGGGCCATTCATTTATTATGTAAGACGATTTAGGGGGGGAGGGGGGTCGACCATGTCTTATTTTTTCTTACAACGGGGTGGGAGGGAGTCTCAATAGTTCTTACGTAAGATCACAAAAATGCACAAAGTTAAAATTATACTTTGAAAAAGCGCGGGCAACCGCGCGAGTGTCGGGGCTCGCTCGAATGCGTATAGATAAAAACTTCAGGATCTCTTTCATTGACATACTGTATTTATTCCTAAAATACGAGTAGTTTGGCATAACGAGATTGGCATATTTTTTTTTGCATAATATTACGTTGTCATAATACCTATATATACCTATATATGCTGCTAAAAATCTGTGGCATAATTATACTTAGGTCTAATATATTTATGCATAATTATAATTTGCACAATGTTTTTAGGCATTGTATATAGTAGTAGCATAATAGTATTTTAGAATAAACTTTTATTTTATTAATGGTTGTTTGAATCTGAAAAATAAAAAGATAATGGTGGACGGAGTGGGGATCCCAGTACGGCCTCATTTCAAATACCTGGGGCGAGTGACTCGCGAGTCCTTGATGCGCGGTGGAACTTCCGCCAACATTTCAAGGAGCTAGCCCCTAGGCTGGAGAGCACTGCGGGCGCATTAAGCAAACTCCTGCCGAACATAGGCGGCCCAGAGTTGAACTGTCGGAGATTGTTTGCAGGAGTATTGCGTAGGTAGTATGGCGCTATACGGGGCGCCTATCTGGGCGGGGTTTCTTGGAGAGAAGTCAGAATCGGCTTAAACTGCGGAGGGTACAGCGAGTCATCGCGACGAGGCTGATGCGAGGATACCGCACAATTTCGGGGGCGGGCACATGCGTTTTGGCAGGTACGCCTCCATGGGAGCATGAAGCTCGGGTCCTCAGGGAGGTGTACCTGCAAAAGAAGGCAGCGGAGGAGAGAGAGGAAAGATTGGCGCCGGAGGAACTGCGTTGATTCAGAGCGAGGGCTGACGAGGCGTTGTTGTCGGAGTGGGAACAGTTGCTCCAAAACGAAGAGTATGGGAGGAGAACGCTTGACGCTGTTGGTCCGGTGCTGCGGAAGTGGTGCCGGCGAAAGCATGGGTCGGTGACGTACAGGCTGACGCAGGTACTTTCTAGGCATGGCTGCTTTGAGAAGTACCTGCACAGGATCGAAAGGGAGCCAGCTCCGCAATGCCATGGATGCGGAGCTGCAGAGGACACCGCTCAGGACACCCTAGAGGTGTGCCCAGCGTGGGCTCCGCAGCGGGGCACCGTGGTGGCAGTGGTTGGGCGGGACCTCTCGCTGCCCGGTTTGGTCAAAGCCATGCTGGAGCGACAGGTCATGGAAGGCGGCGGCCGCCATCTGCGGGAATGTAATTTCACAGAAGGAGGCCGCCAAGAGAGAGCGAGAGGATGACGCCAACGCGGCGCTCATCAGAAGGAGACGCCCGGGCAAAAGATGGCATGGGTTTGCGGCGCGCATCTCAGTTTGAGGAAGAACCCCTCTCTCAAACGAGCCTACGGTGGACGGTAAGCAGGAGCACGCCGTCTCAGGAGTTACTTATTCTGCGTAAGACGATTATGATTATTTTAATTATGGTTTGATACCATTATGCCTTTATAAAGTAATGGTTGTCAATTTTATGGTTAAATATGATTATGCTGATTATATTTATGAATAAAACAATTATGCTAAATTTGTTATGAATAATAATATTATGCATAAATATCATTTGTATGAATTCCCATATGCCAACAGATTTTATGGTTTGAATTTTTATGCAAATGGATAGTGAACCAAAAACTTCATAGCTGTAATTTAAATATTGAAAAAGAAAAAGCTTTAGCCATACATTCAAGGTGAGGCAAAAAAGTTTTGTGCCGCTTCGGACCTGATGTGGAATGGGTTAACGTTGACGCCATCACAATCCTAAATAACCAACTAGAAGCAATACCTATTATTAGAGATGTTCCAGTGTCAGGTCCACTTTCCGAGTGGGTTTTGAGCCCCTGGACTGAAAATCTTATGTAGGTAAAGATGAATGATTAAAATCAAAGTTTATTCTACCAAAAAAATAAAAATTATTAGTACCTTTGTAAGTACAAATAAACATTGCTAAAAATTGTTCCTTTGAAAAATAAACATTAAAAAAAACCAAACGTGTATTCATTTTTGCCTTAAGATTCTTACGTAATAAACATTAAACAGGGGGGAGGGGGTCGGCCTATTCTTATTTTTTCTTACAATAGGGGGGGAGGGAGGGGGTCAAAAACTAGCGAAAATAGTCTTACGTAATAAATGAATGGCCCCTTAGCCGACTAATTGCAATCTAATAAATATTTACTCTGCAACTGATAATTAGCATTTCCTAGATCATTGTGTAGTAACTGGCATTGCTGAATGGTGTTAATTACTGGGTAAATCGATGGGAGACATAAAGATGTGCAATAAATCAATAAATAATAATAATATTAAAAACAATAAGAATAATAAAAGGAAAATAATTAGGTACTTACAAATCGATCAATAATTGAGAAAAATTACTACCCCCGCGACGAGTAGTAAATTGCACTAATCAGTTATCTCCTTAGTTGACGCTGGGCCGACTACAATAGAATCTTAACTCTCAAAATATAAGATTGATCAGTTCATTCTTAGTTCCTAAGGATACTTTTACTGTTTCATATTTTGTTAAAGATATATTTCTTAGAAAATATTACTTTTCGAAAACCCAGAACACAGTCGCTAAGTGAAAGCACAGTAATAAGTCAGCACAAGTAGCTTACCGAACACATCTGTAAATGAAAACGATCAACATGTTAAAGAGCTTCGAAGTCAAATATTAAAGATAAATTTGGAACTAGCAACAGCACATAGTAAAATTGCTAATTTATCAATGGAAAATACGCAACTAAAAAGATCATTAACGAAACTATCGCCAGATATAAATTATTAAAAAGAGTAACGAATGATTTGGGCAACAGTAAATTCACTCCACATAAAAATTCTAAATCTAGTACTTCAAATAGACGCACTACTAAACAAATACAAGTAGCAGACTAAAAAGAACTTAAATCTTATAATGTTATGACACTGAAAACACCTAAAGAAAATGATATGTCTGAGGTTTCTGAAGATGTATAAAAGTTTTCTGATGCGACCACACAAGTAGTCTATATGATATCTGAAAGATAGCCTCCTATCAACCACTATACCCAGATACTTAAATGTAGATACTAGTTCTATATTCTGACAAGAGCCATAAGAGAGTTCAGAGCAGGTATGAGCTATTATTGTAGGCAGTGTTGACGAATTATTAAACCGATAAGAGAAAGTCATGCATTTTGTTTTTTGTGTGTTTAAAGTGAGGACGTTCTATTTAAGCCATTTTGACACAATATTCAATCCTAACTGTGCAAAATTTTGTGTATCTTCCCAGTTTTCGGCAGAAAATAGAAGAGCCGTGTCATCTGCAAAGGTGATAACTTTACCATTGGGAAGTGTCAGGTTGCAAAGATCGTTAATATAAACGAGGAAGAGCGTTAGGCCCAACACACTGCCTTGCGGCACGCCATAAGTAATGGCCTCCTCTTCACTAACCAAATCTCTGATTTTAGTAGACTGAGTCCTGTCACTAAGGTAGTCTGAAAAAAACTGTAACTGTGTGCCCCTAATGCCAATTCGCTCAAGATGTTCAAGTAAGATATGAGTTGAAATCGTATCGAATGCATTTGTTAAATCAATAAGCATGCCAACAACTTTGTAATCTCTGTCGAGGTCCTTCACTATGTATTCCGTAAGTTCATGTACGGCATCATTGGTTGACTTACCTCGTGTAAAACCATATAGAGAATCGGACAACAAATTATTATGCTCTAAGTAGTCAAACGATGTTGTGATAATTATTTTCTCAAGAAGTTTAGCAATGACTGAAAGTATCGATATTGGTCTAAAGTTACTGACTAGCTGTTTAGATCCCCCCTTGTGAATTGGAATGACCAGTGACCTCTTTAAAGCTTTAGAAAAGACACCCTTTTGAAGACAGAGATTAAAGATGAATGTCAGTGGTGGAACAAATATATTTTGTAGATTTTTATAAAAGAGTTTTGAATTTTACCAATGCCTACAGAGCATTCATTTTTTAGTTGCGAAACAAGACGACCAACTTCATCTTCATCGGTGCAGTACAGCACAAAGGAGTCATATTCTTGATGGCGTCCCAAAGTCAAGTAAATATAGCCTTATTAAATTGTCTCGAAAAAGTCCTTAAGACCTTGGATAACAAAAGGAAAGTATCAGCACTCTTTATGGACATGACTAAAGCTTTAAATAGTGTCCATCATGATATCTTGCTAAGAGGCAGTCTGCTGAGTCTCATACGATCATACCTTACCAATACAACGCAAGTTACTGAAATAACTAGAACTGATCCAAAAACTAAAATTAGAACTAAATATCTATCGGACGGAAGAACTGTAAGGTATGGGGTATCACAAGGAAGTTTCTTGGGACCCTTGCTCTTCCTTGTTTACATAAAAAACTCTCCTAAAGTTTTCTAAACTTTCCTAATGACTTTCCTTAAGTGGTTAACCATCCAATGATTTTATATGCGAACGATAGCACTATCTTATTTGTAGATAATGACTCAGGATCACATGAAAATGACATCAACGTTTCTTCAATTTCTATAGCTAATTGGCATAATAATAACAATCTTAAAATCAATCTTGACAAAACAAGTATTTTACACTTTGAAAATAAAAATATGACATTAAATAAATTAAATATAAACTATTTTGATAAAGGGATTAATGAAATATCATGAACAAACTTTTTGGGAATTCTGATTGACACCAAGCTTTTATGGAAACCACATATTAAATATGTTTGTGCTAAGCTAAGTAAATGTTTCTATGCTCTTTATATGTTACGAAAAGTTGTAAATACAGATGCGCTTTTGACTGCCTATCATTCACACGCAGGTTCAGTGCTAGAGTACGGTGTCTCAATCTGGGGTAATGCCACTAATAAGGAAAAGGCATTTAAAGCACAGAAGAGATGCATAAGGGCTATTTCTAATTTGAAACCGACCGATTCTTGTAAGCCACACTTTCACATCTCTAAATGTAAGAAAAAACACTCATAACTATGAAACACTAACAAGTAAGCGACTTAATAAAATATTAAAAACGCAATCATGTATCATTAAGTTACTATACATAATAGTCTACCCAAAACTCAGAGTAAACAGGACTGGAGTAGCCTTTGCCTAACATTACCCCTCTGCCAAATGCACAAGCATCGGAATCCTGTGCGTTATATAAAACTAGTTGAGCCGCCATTTTAAAACCACAATAATCAGAACGTCTTACCGTGCAGAGCTCCCACGAAAATGCCTGCCTGTGCTGTTTTCTACTGTAAAAAAAATTCGAAAATATCTAGTATGCAAAAAGATGGTGTCACCTTTCATTTGTAAGCATAATTTTTAGGTTTTGATTATTATTTAATTCATAATTTCATGTTTTAGCAGACTACAATTTCAAATTTCGCGCTCAAAGTTCGTTTGATGACGTCACGGCTGCACTCCCCACGAGACTACCTAGGGTTGACCATTATCGCATTTCAATTAATTAAGACAAAAATTAGAAAAAGTTTGTTGGTAATAAATAACTGTAATTTTGTATTAATTAATTACCAATTATAATTTCGTTTTAACAATGTACGTTGCGTGTTTATTTTTAGTTTAGTATTAAGTACATACCTACACTTTTGCGGCTGCTTGAAGCCTATTCTTTGCCACACAACATGGAAATATAAAATAATAAATAAAATAATTAATTAAAATAATAATCAAACTATTTGTCCTTTTATTCATGCTGGGCGGCGCTCATAAACATTAAGAGTACTAATGCTGTATATACTTCCAGTGTCCCTGACTTCATAAAAAAGACACGGTTAAAAGGGTACCATCGTCTAACCAGCACACCCGATCATTTCCGAGAAACCAAAATTTTTTTTCGAGCCACAGGGCAAATTGTTTTTATTTTGTAATCAGCAACCCTTATTAATTTGTACAATATTAATTTGCACAATAGTGATGTCAACTTCATCGATATTGTGATTTTACGAGTGAGTAATGAATGAATGAATGCAAGTAACATACTTAAATTGGAAATATGTATTTTTAATTTAAATCTGTATGTCGCAGGGAAATTGTATAATTCCGCAGTTTACATTCGGCGTCATCAGTTTAAAAAACACATACCCTTTTCTTAGTTCTTTTTCTTAACGATAATAAAACACAGCTTAGATAAATTTCAGTTTGTTTCAGTAATTATTACCAGGTATTAATGATGATTTCAAATAAGAATAAGGTATGTGATTTTGAACTGATGACGCCGTATGTAAAGTGCGGAATTATACTATTTACCTGCGATATTATACATACGAGAATAAAACTGTAAAGATATAGAATAAAACAGGTCAAGTCCACCTTAAACCAAATGGCTAGTAATGAGAGTAGAGGAAGCGAAATCACTAATTTTTGAACATTTTGTCTGTCTGTATGTATGTTTGAGCACGCATCACCCAAAAACTACGCGACGGATTTTGATGACATTTTAGTATGGTAATAGCTAAATGTCATCGTCAACATTTAAGTTAAGTTTTTTATTAATATTGTAGCATTTATAGCTCCTTTTAAAAACCGGCTTGTCCAACTGCAATACTTCAAGATACTAGGAGTAAGGTATGTGGTACCAAAAGTCACTTGTACATAAATGAAAGCTATTGGAAGATAGTATTGCTGTATTAAAATTAGAAATGATCGGTATGTGTAGTTCAGGCAAATATACTCTGCCCCTAGGCGGTATACTAATTGTTGGTATTTATACTTTAAGCTTTGACATGCCCGGAAACATCTAATTTTTCATATTCAGTTTTCCTAAAGAATACAGCATACGAAAAAAATGGATTCATGCTTGTAATAGGTAATAGGGCATCTTGGGCATCTTCAAGAACAAGTACTATATGTTCCATACATATTGAGCCGTCTCAGTTTCAAAAATTATCTAACAATAGAAGAAGATTAGTTGCCCATGCTGTGCCAACGTTATTCTTGAATGATCCTCTTAGTTTATTATATAACTAGTTATGCTTCAAATAGATATTAACATGTAATATTATAACAGTTTTAGTTTATTACATTTAAATGTATTAATTTTAGGTTAAAAAATAAGTTGAAAAGGAAATACCTGCAAAAAGTGATGTAAGCAAATCGCAAAAAAATACAAATAATCAATCGGTCAAAGTAAAAATCTGAGAAATATAACTATATTCACTATCGCTTTGTTAAAAATAATGTTTCAGAGTTCCTCCTTTCCATTATGGGTATACGCAAAAGGGTCCACAGTGAATTTTATATATATAATAACACCTATTGTAAATATCTTTTAAATGCAATAAACTATCAAGTTTCAATTTGTATTTGTAGGAATACTAACGCAAAGTTAATAAATTCATTCATTGAACGAAACTGATTTATCGATATCGATATTCTCGTGCTATGTCATGTCACTTCTCACACAATGACATTCGTGTGTTTGAATAGAACGTTAACACACTATTTTAAGCACGTGTGCGTGTATTTTAAATATGTTTGTCGTATTATGCATGTGTGCGTTTGTAAACACGCAAAGAGTTTTTGTTCCTGTGTGCTGGCATTGAATGTAGTAGTAACCTCACCCCCCGCAAAAAATGGCAGAAAAATATGTACGAGATATTGACTAATGGCTACTCCAGTCCTGTTTACTCTGAGACCCAAAAATGTAAAAGAAACCGAATCATTGGTCATATAGGCTAAAAAAGGTTTTAGTTGAAAAAGCATATTAAACAATAAATTAATTAATAAGTGACAAAAATGTTGACTGATAATGCATTGATTTGCATGGGCTTTTATTGTTATTATTATGTTTTTTCATTGCATGCTCATAATCTGTTTTTCTTTTGTTTATTTCTATTGACCGAATTATTATATTATAATGTTAGTTATTAAATTTAAATTTGGAAGGCCGTTGGTTCCGTTTACATTTAAAGTCATTTGTACCTTCAAATCCGCACTAGGTCTGTATGGTGAGTTATGTATGCCCTTTTGTTCTTATGGTGTTTTCACTGCTTTTACTCCTGTAGTGAGGACATTAATAGACTCAGCGCTCCAGTACAAATTTCTTTAATAAATAAAATAAATTTTACTGCATTTGTTTTTTGCAACGTTTTAATGAGGGAAGTTTCATAGCCTGTGGTTTATCCAGGGCCGTTGTCCAGCCAACAGCTATAACCACAGAGGAAACTAACCACTGGCTGGTTTATTATTGAGTTGGCGTGTTACGAATATTTAATACCGTATGATAAACCTAGAGAAGGGAAGTATTTCGATTTTCTTTCATCATCTTTTATAAATCAGCTCTCACTTATTATCATCAAATTAAGGAAAAATACTGTAATGCGGTTAAAACCTGGCATTGTGTGAAAATTGGAAGAGATATAATAATAAACTGTTATAGATTTGGTTGTTTTATTGAAAGTGTTGTGTTTATGAACAAGCGCCGATAAGTGAAACAATACAGCCAAAGGTGTCTTTTTTGCGCTTTCTCTAGAGTGTCCACAAAGATTACAGTAAATCCCCGCATCCATACCAAAGGAGTACTAATTCATCATCAATAGATCATCTATCATATACTGGAAATATACTTTCATCATCACCTAGATTAAAAGAGAAATTACTGAAGCTGTGGCTGTATGGGCTTGATGCTCTTTGCCTTGCCATACGTGGGGGGGAAAACCCGAAAAAAACCTACTGATTGTCTGATTTTGTTGTCTTGCTTGTTGTTTGTTATCATTAACTGTCAAATCAAGTCAGAATCAGAAACATTTTATTGTCAAATTGCTTTCTAGGCTAGCTACGATTTTGAGCAAAAAGTATTTATAAAATTATTTTTCTCCTTGATTTAGCTATAGAAAAAAGATAAGATTATAGAAATTTAATGTAAATATAATTACTATCTCATTTTTTTTTTGTATTTCTATTATTGTTGTTGTCGAATAGTGAGGGAAAACTTGTAAAGGTTAAACATCGTTTACAGCGTAGCACTTCAAAATGGGTGAACGAAAAGGTCAAAATCTATATTATCCCCCTGACTACGACCCTAAAGTTGGGGGGTTAAACAAATTCCTTGGTACCCATGCCTTGAGAGAAAGGGCCAGGAAACTCCACATGGGCATCCTAATAATTCGGTTCGAAATGCCATATAACATCTGGTGTGACGGTTGCAACAATCATATAGGAATGGGAGTGAGGTATAATGCTGAGAAGACGAAGGTTGGCATGTATTACAGTACTCCCGTGTACCAGTTCCGGATGAAGTGTCATCTATGTGACAACCACTTTGAGATAAAAACTGATCCTGGGGTATGTACTTTATGTTTGTCTTATTTTAAGATCATTTGGTGCAACAGTATCGTCCTGGATTCGAATCCCAGAAAGGGCAGATGTTGTTGTATTTGTACCCGAGTCATAGCTATTTGTATATATATTACATAAATATTACTATGCACCATATATGTAGATTGGTTACCGTAGTATCGAAGGCACAAGCCTTACAGAGCGTATTTTGGGCTAGGCTAATTGGTGTAAATGTTAGAAATATAAATATTATTATTAATTTAATGTATGTTTTAGGATTTGATACATAATAATATATTTGTTAATATCAAGTAATCATTGAACATAATTTATCTTACAATCTAGGTTTGCCTTGTGGTTGCTTTAAACTTAGCAGGCATCTTTAGAAACTAATCGTTTAAAGCTTTTGTCTCTTTAACAGAATTTAGACTACGTAATAGTCTCAGGAGCAAGACGCCAAGAGAATAGATGGGATCCAACAGAAAATGGGCAAATTGTTCCAGAGACAAAAGAAACTCAGAAACGATTATTCGACGATGCTATGTTTCGTCTTGAACACAAAACGGGTGATGAAGATGCAGCCAAACAAGATAAACCGAGAATCAGAAAGCTAGTTGGTAGAAATGAAACAGTCTGGAAGGATGATTACGATGCCAATTGTTTATTAAGAAGGAATTTCAGAGTTAGTATTATTCTTGAATTGATCAAAATCTTACCTTATTACGTGTTAAATCAGTATCCACAATCCACATTTACTTTTGTGATAATGTTAGATATTGTAATAACATTAAATGTTGTATTTGTGAAACGTGAAATAGTTTGGAACTAGTAGCATGCTTATAACAATCAAATAGGGTAAGATTAGAGTAAAATTGTGTCATGTGTATCGTCAAGAAAAAAAGTATTATAGATGCACCCTCTTTGCGACACCTAAAATGGCATATTTTTATATTTTGTCATTTTTACAGTTGAAAATTCAGTTTAGAAATTGTACAGAAATATATAATTTATGTAATAACTTAAAAAAAGTAAAATGATATTCATTTGCAATTAATATAGTGAAAGCAAAATAAGTTAATTCTATTTTTATACTCTGTTTTAGAAACGAAGAAAAGAACTAGAGGAAGCCTCTGTTAACGACAGCCTACTTTTAGCCAAATCGTCATTAAACATAGAATTGCTCCCAGAGTCAGAAGAGGATAGAAATATGGCTTCTTTGTTATCGTTGAGACCTTCTAAGAGCATAGAAGAGAAGGAGAGCCAAGTCAGAAATAAAATTATGAATACACCAGCATTACCGAGTTCCAGTGGCCTTTTAACAAGTTTTGGTGGGCTTAAAAAGGAGGAGTCACTAAGTAAAAATCCTTTTTTATCTAGAAACTCTTTAGGAATAATGATTAAAAAAACTAAACAAGAAACAACTGAAATCAAAAGTCCAGAAAAAGAGAAAATCATTGAGAAAGAGAAGACAAAAGAATTAGAACTTAAAATAGACGAAACAAAAAGTGATGAAAAAGAAATTTATTTTAAAGATAGCTCTGTAGTCGAAACTAAAACAAATAGTGATGATAATATAGAAAAGGATACCAAAACAAAATCCTTCTCTTTAGTTGGAGACTACAGTTCTAGTGGTGAAAGTTCCGAATGATTAATTTCTATAGTGAGATGTTGTAAATTTTCTAATAAAGAGTTTTATTATTATTTTTATTTTGATCCCAATCAAGGCCGGGGGCTAAGTCAGGACCCCCGATGGAACAAGCTAACCCAGTAGGTACCTATTCACCCGGGGCTTTCGTTTTATTGGGCTTCTGAACAATAATTCCAACACAAAAAATTATACCTTAAAAATATTTTAGTCAAGAGTGTACAAAATGAAACAATAAACTTCACCACCAGAAGCAATATATGTTTATTTCTATTATGTTATCCAAACACCCTTATAAATGCCTTAAAGTTTCTTGAATTGTGTATATTTGTAGTTACACATGTTATGTAGTCTTTGGCACGAATCCCCGTATATCCACTGTCAGGCCTTTTCTAGAGGATATTATCACGCCCTGTAAAATTCGTCTCACAGTAATATAAATTACATTTTGCAAGCTTAAGCAATCATAATCATGGTAGTTATTAGTTCTTCATTTGCATACTAGATGGCGCAATGTCCGTATGGATTGAGGAGCCACGCCAGATTTTAAAGAGCAGCTCACCCCCTCATTTAGCAGCAAAGTAGCCGATTTTGCAGCACAAATTCTGGATTTAGCAGCAAAATGTATCACAAGTTATATCAACGCAAAGGTGGCTCCTCAATCTAAACATCAGAATTGAGGAGCCACCTAGAACTCGTTAAGTAATAGATAAATATTTTTGAATATTATGTATCATTTAGCAGCAATTGTGTATAGTACCTACTAAAAATTTGGGTTCAGTAGTACTGGAATTCAAGAAAATACATTACTTTTAGTATGGCTCCTCAGTCTATTTATAAGAGGGTGAATTTTCATGAATGTGATCGGTCAATTAATATGTTCGTCAACGTCATAGTTATCATTTAGCAGGTGCTGTGTTTGATTTTGCACTAAAAGAATAAAGTAGTAAGACCGAGTGAATTTGGTAAATGAACGCATTTTATTTGGCTCCTCAGTCCTGACGTTGTGCATATAAATAATTGACTGTACCCACTTGTAATTACCTACAACGAAATCAAAAGCCAGATACACGAACATTTAGCAGAAATGTCTGCTAAATATATATGTATAGTTCAGCACTGTATCTATATCAGCGTTTGAAAAAAAAATACTTTTCGATTTGTGTTATAAATGCGCTATGAAGAGTGACCATGTTATATTAATGAAACCAGGACAACTAATTTTTGTAATTTATATTTTCATAAGATGGTAGGTTTTAGTTATTTAGCAGTCGATTTCGCTATAAGTTATAGAATGAATGAATATTGGTTGGTCGGTGCTTAAACGAATTTTAGAATCGTAGTCGTCGTAACAATACATCTTATCCTTCATTGTTGGGTAGTGACATTTGTAGTCGCCTATGCCAGTGACGCTATTTGCAGGAATGAATTCTATAGAGCCCATTAATTTATATGTTCTACTTGAACTTTTTACAACCATTCAGTTCAAATGAAACAATATTTGATAGAGTATATTTACACACTGTTTGGTTATTACAAAACGTACAGACAGTTTTTTCTTCTGTGATTAAAGTTGCATCTTCTAAACTTTGGATGCCGATAACTGAAATTATATTCAGATTTAAAGGGATAAATGCGACCTATCTGGATACTGGGGTAAATTATCATGAATCATTGGTACACTTTTTAGTGAAAATTGCACTAAAACAATACTTCAAAGCTATGTGTTTAAAAATGAAGGTTACATTACAAGCGAATTCACAATAGTTTTTATTTGTTGTGTCAAAATACAGCACGCCAATTTGGGTTCTCATTCTGTGTAAATCACAGTCATTAGAATCAGGATCTGATAGAAGTTTAATATATTTTGGAATTAAATCCTCTGAGTATGTTTTTAATGTTTCTCGAAAACTTCTACTTTGAATAGAGGTCATGCTTCACAAATAAATGTCTAAATCAAAGCAACATGTGTTTCTCAAATCCACTTCAATAGAAACTACGTGTGTAGTTTCTGTCCTTCAAATGTGTAAACTTGGAACCCGAACACACTGTAAATTAAGTAATAATAATTAATCGATACAAAATGTATATACTTACATTGAAAACAGGAAATTAACTGCAATTAATTATCAATCACTTAAATATACACTTGCAATATAGCACGTATCAATATCCCCACAAATCAAAAATTATGACGCGATGAATAATATATTTTGATAGTAATGAATGTTATGTTACTTAATAAATATTTTTGTGAGTAGGTAAGTGAAATATTTATTTAAAGGTACCCCCAAAATTTGGTCACCCTTCACAGTGAATTCTTATGGAATATCTAAAAATATTGTTTTTTCAAACACCGAAGTAGATACAGTGCTGAACTATACATATATATTTAGCAGACATTTCTGCTAAATGTTCGTGTATCTGGCTTTTGATTTCGTTGTAGGTAATTACAAGTGGGTACAGTCAATTATTTATATGCACAACGTCAGGACTGAGGAGCCAAATAAAATGCGTTCATTTACCAAATTCACTCGGTCTTACTACTTTATTCTTTTAGTGCAAAATCAAACACAGCACCTGCTAAATGATAACTATGACGTTGACGAACATATTAATTGACCGATCACATTCATGAAAATTCACCCTCTTATAAATAGACTGAGGAGCCATACTAAAAGTAATGTATTTTCTTGAATTCCAGTACTACTGAACCCAAATTCGGACGGTCATAATACGTATGAGGACATTATATGTAACGTTGAGGATTGTTTGGTTAAAAATAACTTCAAAAAGGAGGATATGGAGGCAATCCGTCAAGACATTTCATCTGTTCTACGACGTAGTAAACCGCCGAAACCTAACCTCTCTTATAATGAATATAACGCATTAAAAAACCTGCGAAATAAATTAGATCTTACAATCCTCCGAGCAGACAAAGGCAATGCCACGGTGGTAATGGATACGTCAGATTATAATGATAAAATGCTCCAGCTCTTGTCGGATGAGAACACATACAAAAAAGTTAAAAACGACCAAACTTCTAAGGTACTGAAGAAAACCAGTGAACTCATCAAGACGCATTCCGAGGTATTAGATCTTGACGTCAACTATCTTATTCCTTCCTGCCCTAAACCGCCGAAGTTGTATGGGTTGCCGAAAATACACAAACAAGATGTACCGCTACGTCCCATCGTTAGCCAAATTGACTCACCAACCTACCGTTTGGCTAAACACGTAGCTAAAATACTATCACCACTAAGGGGTAAAACAACTGCCTATGTAAAGGATTCCTACCATTTTGTTAGTGAGATACAACACCTACGTCTCACTGATGATGAAACTATGGTTAGCTTCGATGTCCAATCTTTATTCACAAGCTTACCTGTTCAAGATTGCATTGATGTCACTAGGAAGAGACTAGAGAAACACAATATACCAAGTGAATATTCAAAATTACTGGAACACTGCCTAACATCGGGCTATCTCTTGTGGAATGATGAATTCTACCTACAAGTGGATGGTGTAGCAATGGGCTCTCCTGTATCACCCATAGTCGCCGACATATTCATGGAGGACTTTGAGGAAAGGGCCCTAGCGACGGCACCGGTGTGTCCACGCTTTTACAAAAGGTATGTAGATGACACATTTGCTATATTACCAAGAGATATGGTTTCTGTCTTTTTAAGTCACCTTAATTCCGTTCATCCCAACATACAATTTACTATGGAATTAGAGACAGACAATAAAATAGCCTTCCTAGATATTCAAATCAGCAGGAATCCAAATCAAACCCTTAGTCATACAGTGTACAGAAAGGCAACTCATACAGATAGATATTTAAATGGTGACTCTCACCACCATCCTATACAGTTAGCTACCGTAGGGAAATCTTTGTTTCAGAGAGCTCGCGGCATCTGTGACCAACAACATCTGACTGCTGAGCTTCAGCATGTCAAGCGAGTACTACAAGATAACAAGTTGCGAGTACCAAGACTGCGTCACAGAAGCCGCGCCAAACCAGCCACAGTAGAGCGCCAACCTGCTGTCCTTCCCTACATGAAGGGGGTCACTGACAAGATTGGGAATATTCTGAAGCGGGTTTCTATTAAAACTTACTTTAAACCAGCCAGGAAGATTGACCAATTCTTACGATCGGTCAAGTGTAATATACCCCTTCAGGCAGCGGGTGTCTACAAAATCGATTGTGACTGTGGGCTCTCATACATCGGGCAAACAAAGAGAAGTATAGGGACGCGCATTAAAGAACACGTAGCTGACATGAAACATAGGCGCGATAATAGGTCTGCAGTGTGTGAGCATGCTTTTGAGGGGCCAAACCACTATATTCGTTTCGATAAACCACAAATTCTCGCTAGAGAACAAAGATTTGTTCCTAGGATGCTACGCGAGGCTATTGAAATTAGGAAACATCCTAATTTCAATAGAGACGAAGGTTGGAGCGTTCCACCTGCTTGGGACCCCATAATTAATAAATTAATACCTACAAAAACACACACTGCAAGACCTGATGATGTAGTTAGCTCTTTTTGCAAATAATTAAACAGTAAGATGGAGGTCGGTCCCCCTGCCCGAGTTTCTTTCGCCAGTTCTTCTCGGAAGGCCCTCCCAATTTCCGAACTGGTAGTAGACTCAGTAGTATACAATGTAAAAACGTAGTGAGAATTAATTAAATTAATTAATTAAATAACTAAAATAATGTTTTAAAATAAAATAAAATAAAACAACTTGATTTATATAAAATAATTTAATAGTTAGGAACGTGCCCGATTAAAATATTGTGAAGGTAGTAGAAAATACATGACAACCATCATCTTAGTCATCCTGTGATCACGACTCCTGTAAAGGAGTCGAAACGTCAGGATTAAATATAAAATAAAATAAAACATGCGCAAAAATCCGTAAAAAAGTGTTTTATTCTGATGTGTATTGTGCGCGGAAGTGTAAGAACTAAATAAATAGATTCTATTTTGTGTATTTTTTTATTATTGGCTTTTTGAGAGGCAATTTGTCTTTAAAAAACGCCATATTTCACACCATCAAAGGCTCCGACACTGGTGACGGGACCCATTGTATATGTACGAGTAAGTCATTGGCTTAAACTTTTGCCACATTTCTTACTACAGCTCGACCGCTCTTTTGAACCTAAGCCTAAACCTTCAAAAATAATTGTGTAAGGGGACACAATTATTTTCGAACTTATATATTTTAACCAATAGTAAATTGTATATGGTTAGACACTCAGAACTTGTCTTCCCAACTGCTTTTGTATCCGTCAGAATGGCGGTTCACTTCAAAGTAATGCTTTTTTACACATACAGAAACATACATTTATACTAATCTAAGATCATAGTGGTTTGTCTGTCCGCTCTTTTTCCATTGTATATGCGTGACCATAGCAACGCGTTAACCGCAAGTAGTTCGTTTACCGAACGCTAGATGGCGCTTACGGAAAAATATTTATTAATAGAAAAAATTTAAAGAATTTTGTCCACCCGTGCGAAGCCGGGACGGGCCGCTAGTTTTAGCGTAAAAACATATTTTCCGTACATTTTAGTTTATATTGGACCTATTTAGAAATCATACACCAGTCATTCTGACGAGATAATCCTTTCGGCACCTTTGTCACTTCAATGATATTAATTTATAGTAATATTTCTTAAATTCACACCCATTAGCCTAGCCCAAAGTAAGCACTGTAAGGCTTGTATTATGCATACTAGGGTAAAGGATAGACATAAATATAGGATACAAAAATAAGTTAATTCATAAAAATATATCTAAATATATACCTATACCCATGACTCAGGTACAAACGCTCGTATTCATCAAACAAACGTCTCCCCTTACCCCCTACCAACATGTCTATCCGTTATCCTAGTATCCATAACACAAGCCTCATATTGCTTTCTTTGGGTTAGGCTTATTGGTGTAAATGTAGTGTTAGGAACTGGCTGGCAAGCTGACCTTTTTTGTAAATAACATATATTTTGAATGTATCTATCAAGTTTACGTTATGTGTCAATCTAGTTTTCGGTCATTGTAAAATTGGGTTCCTGTCTGCGTGTCATATTTGTCGTATTCCTGTGTTTCTACTAAATTATAATTATTTTACCTTTATAATCATTTCATTGTAGTCTAATAGTTCACCCGTCGCTATCATGTAGGAATTATTATTATTATTTAAATATAAATATGTATAATTATGGAATGGTAATAAAACACAGATTTTTATTAATACATTTTATTTGTTCCTTTTAAAAAACATTCATTAGTTATAGGCATGAAGTATCATGTTTTGATTCGATGTAAGCATGAGATGTATTATGAAATTATACATTCAAACAATTCATATAGAAGGTACCTAATTATACACTCCTGTTCCTATTGATAAATTCCCACTATGAGGCATACAAGGAACAGGGAATCAACACAGACAAAAAAGTTGATTGTGGGCTCTATTAAAACACGACCTCGTATTTACTATATATAAGTAACCTTATATGATTAAGGATTCGAAACCGAAGTCTTTTCAGAATACTAGGTTATACGCCGCTTTCATACATTTTGACTAATAAATTATTTTAATTAAAAAAGAATACATTGGCTAATGTTAATAAAACCTTTAAAAACTACAATTTTTGCTTGTTTTTTGATAAAACATGAAAATGAGATATCTATACCGACGACTGGATAGAGGAACATCTCCGTAGGCATTTCAAAATCATTGTAGATCGGAACATTGACAATTTTGTAAAAGAAGTAGTCTTTAATTACGAAAAATTATTTAAATAGAAAAATACTAGTCAAAATCGACTCGGGTCACATGTAAATTCTTCATCGTTGGTCCTATCTGCCTCCGGGCTTGATTGTGATCAAGAGCGAGCACATTCTAAATAAAAAAATCTTTGGATTTCCGGTCCAATGCTCGGTAGCTCAATTGAGAGAGCATTGGACCGGCCGAGTCGATTTTTTCCAGTATTTTTCTATTAAAATAATTTATCATATAATTAGATAGCATTTAAAAATACAAGAACCATAAAAAGTCTTTAATTAGGTTATCCTTTTCATAAAATAAGAGTGTACGTGTTTCATTGACTTATACATACTTTTTTAATGTCAAATTTTTATTTAGCAACTATACAGCATTAGTTGCATTTCTGTTAATGAATATTTTTGGGATTACCTAAGTTAATTCAAGTTTATATTGTTAAGGTTCATGAATCATGACTGCCTTTTTAGGGTTCCGTACCCAAAGGGTAAAATGGGACCCTATTACTAAGACTTCGCTGTCTGTCCGTCCGTCTGTCTGTCACCAGGCTGTACCTCAAGAACCGCGATAGCTAGACAGTTGAAATATTCACAAATTATGTATTTCTGTTGCCGCTATAACAACAAATACTAAAAATAAAATAAATATTTATGGGGGTTCCCATACAACAAACGCGATTTTTTTGCTCGATATCAGTAATGGCAACAGGTAGGCACTTGAAATATCCACAAAACACTCAGTTGTATGTTTACTTTAATAATAAATAATATGAAATTTGTGTACCTACTGTTGTTTACCTAGTGAATGGTACGGAACCCTTTGTGCGCGAATCCGACATTTTGACACGTCCAAAAATATTATTGGTGATTTTGGCGGAAACCTGTTATCAGCTGTACCAAAGACTTATTACTAATTATGTTAAATAAAATTGTTACGCTATTGGTTTTTCAAAATAAATAAAAAATTAATGGCGTGCCCTACATCTTGTTGCGTTATTGAACTTACAATATGTTTTGTTTGAATGTACAATAATCACTTAGCAGAATTGATAACATTAGTAGAACAGTTTCCATGATACGCTACACTACCAACCGTTGCACTTAAATTCGATTAAAGAGGCAATGTTGAATGTTATGTAAAACTGATCATATAACATAATCATCATAATAATACATAACATTTATTATAACAAGTTATAACCTATATTGTCATTTTATAGCTCGACCGCTTAAATGATTCCTTGTGTTTGGCAGAAAAAAGCGCTTACAAACGCTTACCAGCGCTGAAAAACAAACTAAACAGTTTTCGGCCAGGACACGTTTGTTAACTTCAGTTGCGCTGACACAATCCGCCATTTTGCTTATTATCGCTCAGGGAACGCCATTTTTCTTACAAGCGCTCGCAAGCGCCAAACACAAGGATTGTTCGCCCGCGCGGTACAAGGGCGTACAAATACTTAGGTATCTGGCAGCTGCGCATAGTGCGCCCCCTTTTTCCGTGCCCCCCTTTATCGCCGTACACCCGCGCCCCTGTACCGCGCGGGCGAAGGCTCATCGATCTATAATGCTCGCTTAAAAAGTATACAGCTGCTATATGGCTTGTGTCGCGAATCGATAAATAATTTTCATTAGAAAAGCATTCGGAATATCCAAGATTTCGCGGTAATTTCCATAAATTTATTAGAATGTATAGGATATTTATTTGCATGCCACATAACAGTAAAAAGGTTATAAACTTCAAACGAATTTATAAAAGGTAAAGGTATATTATGTCACCTGCCATGATCTCTTGCAAAATGCTAGTTCAATTGTTAAAGTGAGACACCGCTATACTCGGTCTATAGTGGTGTCTCTTTTCAACAGCTAATCTTGAATCGCTGGTGATGGTAGGGCCTAGGCAAGTATCACCGAACGCTTTTTCGTTACCAGCGTGCGGGGAGGCCAAGAATAAAAATGCTACTCGAAATGTATTATCTAAGAATTCAAATGCAAGTAATTACTGAAGAAGAATAAAGATAATTATTGACAGACATATTGTGTTTCTTTTTATCCCGCTTGTATCGATCGAGTTATCAAAATGCGACTTTAAGCAGTATAAAAGAGAGTACGAAATGTAAGCACTTACAGTAAACGCTCTTTGTAAGACCGAAACCTAGACACAACCTAATATCTGTCGGTACCATGCATGCATTGTTACGTCGCATGACTGAGGTCAAAGCATACAAAGTGATTCGCGACACAAGCCTTGTATTATCTGTAACTTAACAAAAATCCATAACGTGGATCTAGAACTTTGGACTTTGCTACATTTATTGAATCTGACTTAAAAAACCTGACGATTTTATCGATATTTTTAACAGTGGAATAAAGTTCATTAAATAAATACTTAGATATCCAACAGCTACTTCAGTTATAGTTCATAAGCCTCTCATCTTTGAACATCTATACAAAGTTTTTTGTTGCAAGACAATACATATCTTTCATACGTAATCGATTTCAACACTAAAACATTCAACGAAACAACATATAACTAATATATATATAGGTATATATAACTAACATAACATAGACATCAATAATACAGTTAAATTATTTGCCATTATATCAATTAAGTACGAAAATACTCTTAATTTTTATTAATGCTAGCTACTGTTGTATATTTGTAAATGAGGCAATGTTGAGAATTGCACTAGAATTTGCATACAGTGAATGAATAATCAAATAGGTGTAAAATCATATCTTTAGCTATATAAAAGATTAGTAATTACACGCGAAAAAGCAATTTTTTTTTAGTTAAATGCAAAATCAATTTGGGTAAAGTAGGCGCCCATACTAGGTAAATCAATCAATCGTTTTTTTTTTTCAGATATTACAATACATATATTTAGTTGGTAACAATTAATCATCTTATATTCTATGTTAGTAAGTACTGGAACAAAACAAGCAGTGGAAAATCAATGAATACGAATATATACAAAGACGCCTACCCGCACCACCGACTGGACAGCGTCTTCAACGCTACGAATAAAGACCCTCATAATACCAGAGACAAACTTATCGGCTATGACTTTTAGCATGCTGTTACTGCTGCTAAGTATTCTATTGAGTAATGATGCCACCCGCTTCCGTATTATCGCATGAAAGCCATCAACCCTAGCCTCCATGAACATCGTTGATGCACTACAGAAGCGGGGCAACTCCAACAGCATCTTAAACCCATTATTATACAGCACTCGTAAGGCGTTAAGCGATCTTTTTGTAAAGCTAGAATTAAAAAAAATTAGGCTCTTATGTCGTATATAACTTAAGTAAGCCTTATAATGAAACTTAAGGAAAGATCTTCATTAATAATAATAGGTAAATGATTTTAAGGGGATATTTTAATCAATTGTTTTGACATTGCCTTGTAAGTTTAAGGGTGCAAGGCATCCATAGTTAAATATTTAAAACATACATTTATAGCTTTCGGTTACACGTTGGGCGCCAAAAATTAATGCTAATAGTTTTTTTAACAACTTCAAACATATTTAAGGTCTGAATGATCAAAATTAAGTGTGCGTTTACTTTTAGTATCTAATATCGCATGTTTCGCAAAATATATAAAACGCAATACGTATATCCAGTAATAATAGCTTTATTTAAATATCTATAATAAAATATCTTAAGCAGCAACGTAACAACGTGAATGTGACTTTTTAGTGTCCGACTGAAGTTTCGGTTTCGGCGACTTTTGACTAATAAATTCAGTTTTAACTAGGCAAAAGTGTGTCATTTCGGTCAAAAATCGGCCGAAACTCACTGTTCATGTTTTATCGTTCGGCGTTCACCTAACTTCGGGTAAGTTTACACTTCTTGTTGTTACTATAGTTTGATTGATAATTTTAGGTAGGACTATAATTAAAATTTCAAGGTTATTTTGGGATCCACATTGGAAGATTTGTTATTGTAATAAATTTGTTAAATAATTTAAGAAGAGTTAACTATCTGCTTATTAAAAATACGCACAATAATATGCAGGATATCCCCAAAAATAGAGTCAAACGGAAGTCTGGAAGTAGTGGAGAAAGAGAGATCTCCGAACCATCCCCATATATTTTTCGCAATTTTTCGTAGTTTTGAAGTTAATAAATATTTTTGAGAAAACATTATTTACAAGAAATTATTAAACAATAAAAACGTTTAACTACACCTCGCCTCTTTAAATAAGTTTTTAAACTTATTATAATTTAAGAAACATTTAAGTATGACACCGTAAAAATAACTCTGTCAATTTTACAGGGCAAATAGCTCATAAAGTATATTATATAATATCTCTCAAAAATATCGTAAATTAAAAATTGTTACTAACAATAGTTTCAACATATTATTGCAATGTAGAGTCGGGTAGCCCTAGTACTGTACCTCTGGACTTCCGCTTGACCCTATTTTTTACAAAATAAGTTTTAACTTGTTTCGGTTTCGGCCGAAATTGACATCAGTGTCGAATATAACGGTTTCGGAAAATGCCTGTTTCAGTCGGACACTAAACTTAAGAACTATAAAATAATAATATATGACTAGATTAGGAGATCTATAAGGTATAACATAAAAGTGAGTAATGTTCTTTAATGTTAGACAGAGAGAAAAAATTTTAGTATTTGTTCCTTATTTTCCAAATAAAAAATGGACTGACTGATATGTCCCGCTATATTATTCTCCACAAGATGAACTCGAAACAAATGAAACGTTACATTTTGATGAAACACTCAATTACATTGATTACGCTTATATGTATATATATTTCATTTCTATGTCAAACATTAACAACAGCTTAACACTAAGTTTCCTGTACGTTTTAATACGTCATCCAGCCACAAAATACTGAGAATTAATCCAATCCAGATATATATTTATCTTTTCCAGCGATATTTTATTAACATGTGAGTTTCTTGTCGGAAGCCATGAGAAAAATCGAGTACCCTATAAATAGATTGAAAAGTTGAAAGCTTTCTTCATAGAAAAATGTGAAATTTGGCATCGTGCTTAACTTCAGGAACAGATGCTGTATCAGACGAAGTAAGTTTTACTTGTGATTTAATCTCGCTGATTTCATATACCTACTTTATATGACAGCTTCCCAAATAAATCATACTCCATGAAACCAAACAGCTTTGGTTAAATCTATCATTTGAAAAAGTGGGTTTCAAGTCTTTTTAGATTATTCTTCTCTTCATTTATTAGTATTGGTCTGCAGGAAAAGTAAGTCTTGTTATTCATTCGGACATCGCTTATCCTCCAACGATAGAATGAGAGCAGTTTCTATTTTAGATTTCAACCACGTCAGAATTTCTGGGTCAGATACATCGATGACTTTCTCGTCCGTCGAGAAGTAGTTCACCATTTCGTCCTGTAATATGAGATCATGTATATTGTAGCAAATCAAGACATTGTAATACCCAGCAAGTCAGAAGCGTATTTGAGAATTTGCCGCCCCATTCATTTATGAAAAAAATCTGCCAAGTAGTGTGAAATAATAAATGAAAGAAATCCTAAAAATTAAACATTTATTCTTTACATTTTTTTTCTATGTACAAATTGGTTGACAAAATCGTCAATGACGCTGTCATAACTTATGGCGTTTCTCAACTCAGCTTCAATGCGTGGGCGGCAGGGGATGACGAAAGTCGTGACGCGGCCTCACTCACTTGTTTCAAATTAAGGCAACCTATGTTTTAATTTGTCTCGGTGAAAACTTATATACCGGTGCTTAGATTTCGTTTAATACATGATTAGGAAAATTGCATTCTGCTCCGGGCTATGGCCCCTTGGCCCTAGGGTAAATACTCCCCTGCAGCAAGTAGATACAGAGACGCCCAAACATTTGCCAGTCTTAGTAGAGTAGAAATTTACCAATGTATATATTTTTAATGCATAGTTTGCCTTTTATTTCCTTTTGCTATACATACGTGTCAATAACGTTAAAAAACACATAAAATTTGACTAATAATCATAAAGCTAATATAAAAAATATATATACATTTACATATAACGACGACAATTGGCTGCAACGGCTCTACCATTCTGTCTTTCACAACGACGGTCCTGGGTTCGTGTCCCGGACAGGGCAGATGTTTGTATGTAGAATACGAGCATTTGTACCTGAGTCATGGGTATTTATAACAAGACTGGCCATAAATACTGTTACATAAAACCTTTTCCTTTTTTCAACTTTTTAATTATTTTGAATTTGTAACTCTGAAAACTTAAGTGATAAATATGACCCATACCTGCTTGATGTTAAGTACGAGCTGGTCACCACGCACGATGGGGGAATCAATAACATCATCGATGGTGACCGCCCATTCGATGTGCCAAGAACCACCGCTGCCCGCGCGTACCATAAAGATGTGCCTGAAACGAGAACACCGTCTTATCGCCTAGTACCGTGAATACACTAAAGAGTGAAGCTCCTTGCCTAATTCTGTGTCTCCTGATACAAACAAGGTCAGGTCTTCAAGTCACGAGTAAATAGGTGTCTTCTAGGCAAGCGCGTCATATCCTAAATCGCATCATCGCTTACCACCAGGCGAGACAGGGGTCCAGGTCGCTTACCTATTCACAATCACTGTTTGATACCACCAGTTAAATTATTTTTTGAGTACGGTCATACAGCTTTGGAAAACTAGATAAAAAAATATGCATAGCTAAATATAAAAAATAAATAAAAGTAGAACAGTAAGAATTTATGTAAAAGAGCGCTTTGATTGATTCAGCACAATACCATATTGTCTATAAGATATAAAATACGCGTGTAAAAAACAACTACGCCTCCGAGCCCTCAGGTAAGATACGAACCCACGACCTTTCGCTATCCGGGCGAGTGCTCTGACCGCTGAGCTACCAAGACGCTGGCAGACACTTCGTTTACAAACGTATTTTAATTTCTACTATGAGCTAGTATCCACTAATGTTGAAAGTTAAATAACTCAAATTTTGGTAAATTGATATACTCACTGAGTAGACACTAGCAGCGTGCAGTTGGACGTAGGTCCGAGATGTGCATGTGCAATGTACGCGTCGGTGTCGGCGTAGTGGCCTCGCCCCAACAGCGTAAGGAGCTGCAGCCCCAACGCTGCGTGTTGCGAATACGGCGTCACACCCTGCGAATGAACTTCTTATAAAAACCAGAAGCGACTCTAGCTCATGTAGAGCCCGTGTGCAATCATTACTTAGAAATGGGTACAAATAACAGCACATTACCGCAAACTGTCAAAACTCCCCACAGGATAATAAACTCAATTTTTTGTAGTTTAAATTCAAAATCGGTTAAAGCAATTTACTATTTTTGATGCCATTATGTGCTGATTGGCGCTATTTAGAATTATACGGGGTAAATAACCCTTACAAACCAAAACCTACCCATGTTAACATGTCTATATATCAATGTCAAAAAATCGAAAGTGTAAACAAAACGACTTCCTATTATCACTCGATCAGCTGATCGGTCATTTTGTATGGAGCGTTAATTTTTTTACGATTACCATTTATTGAAATATTGAAAGTGCTCAGCGCCCTCTAGGAACGCGGCGTGTGCAACGTACACCCTGCACCATAGGTTAAAACATAAGTTTCGCAGAGTGGATATTTTGTAAATGCATAGTTTGTTTCTTATATCGTTTTGACAACGGTAGCGATCCTGCCTTTCACACCGACCTGGATTCGACTCCCGGAAGGAACAGATGTTTGTGTGATGTATACGAGCATTTGTACCTGAGTCATGGGTATTTATTTATATTTCTATGAAAACACATATCTATGTATCCTATAATACCCTTAATACCCTACTATCCAAAACACAAGCTTAACAGTGTTAAGGCTAATTGGTGTTTTAAATATTATAACTTTTTTTTTATATAAATTTAGCCGTTGAACAAAATGTTATGAAGATACTCACTTCGATTAGAGGGCAATGTCTTGGCAAACGCTGTCGCGCCACCAGTTTGCCCCTGCTCCTTTCCACGCATGCTTTCAATGCATTTTCAGCATTATTCGCACCCAATTGACGAGAGAGCGAGGCACGTGCTGCTTCCCGACATATATCTGAAATTTTACGAAGTCGGATCTCAGGGTTACTTCGGTTGCGATTAAGTATGGCTTCTGAATCTCAAATATTTTATTAGTTAATATAAAAGCTATATTCCATTTTGCGAATTTTCATTTGTTTTCCACATAAAAAAAAAATATTTTATATGATCGCACCCACAGAGTATTTATTGTACGCATCATGTTTTTTTTTATTCTGACAGACGAAAAGAATATCGTCGTTTAATTTGAAACATAAGGACTAAATAAAAAAAAACAAGATATAGGTAATAAATAAAAAATAACTCAGTATCCTGTTGAAAATGTTTATTTTAAGGATTTAATACTGCATATGTAATAAAAATAGAAATAAAATATATAAATAAACCAAGTATGCGATTTATTTACAAGAGACAAACCTTTTTATCATTGCATTTTACTCAAATAATAACATAATTATTACACATAATAAAAGCGACTTTAACCCATATTTTGAGATGACAGCTGAAACCCAAACGATCTGATTTTGATTCTCACCGAATGTACTACGGAGCGTTTAGCTCGTCACGAAAAGTTACTGAGTTTCACAGTAAATTAGGATAAATCTTCTAAATGTAGTATGTGCTTTACAATTTGAGAATAAATCAATTCCTTTGCCTTTTCAGCGTATAGAAAATCCAAATAGTTGAAATCCTGGATATAGGTAAGGTTATAATTGTTTGGTAAATTATGTAGTAACACTTTCACATCTATGGGGTCAGCTAACCAATCATTTTCACTATAGAATGACATTATAGGAACCGTGATATTCTTCATGTCGTAATCTGGCGGATACTCTCTGCCATAAACCTCTCTATTCTTTTCTCCGCCATGATCAAATCGACAGAATCGTCCAGACTTTATTAATTGTCCATAATGTATTAGTTGTAGAGTCGATGAAGTGGTTGGCATATGACCCAACACTATTGGCATAATGCTATTCATATTCTTGTTATCTTGACCGATGATCAAGTACAAAACACTGTTACAAGGTATTCCTAAAATACCACAAACTGTTTCTGACACAGACCCCAAGAATTCTGTATTAGACAAATTATAATCCCATAATACACTTCCTAGGAAACTGGATGCAGGAGAAAACATTTTTACCAGAGGACTTCTCACGTTTGCCATCCAAGCTATCGGTGCTAGAGCAAACATCAATTTAACTTTCTCATTGTATTCTGGTTTCATGGAATTCATGACGTAAAAACTAGTAGTACCTTGGGAGTATCCGATGTAATACATATTTTCCTTTTCCGTAAAATTGAGTGTGTAGTCTATCATAGCTGGCAAATCGTACAACCCAACCTCTTCCCATGTGAATTCCCAAAATTCCGACTGGTTGGTTTGCAATGTGGTATGTCTTAAGCCGTGTTTGTTTCCTCTTGCGTTACCCAACCACACGTCAAAACCGGTATCCGCTAGGATATATGCTAACGCTTTTCCAGGGCCTTGTAGTACCCAACTGTCTGAGCTATCAATAAAACCGTGCATCAAGAATACCGTTATATTGTTTCTCTCACTATGTTTTCCATACGGTATCCTATGCAGGTTGATAATATATCCATCTTCGGTAGTGACAGTATGCTGTTCAAAAGGGTATCCGTATTTCGCTGCTAGCTGTGCGATACTTAAGTGGGCGTCTTCAGGTGATGCATTTAAATCTATTTGACTTCCAGCTTGACTCAAAACTATACCGACCGTGTCTTGAACACTACTTAGTACGTCAGCGATTTGATTTATGCCTTGTAAGAAACTGTCTAACAATCCGAAACGTAGTTCCGTATTAAAATTGTCGGAATAATTATTCTGAACGTGATAAGTATGGGATGTCGATATCGCCGCGAATGCGACTAGCAAAATGTGTGGAACTTGCATGTCGACAGCACGTACTAATTGCAATCATTATTGGAATACATTATATATACTTATAACACGTATTTCTTTTTCTATGTGGTCCCTAAATGCCATTTAGCATCACCTCATTCTTGATGACGAAGTTGACATAATTTTTTTCTGATTACTTTGTAAGTATTTAAAGCGCATTAGATGCCGACTTATCTTCGGTTATTTTATTTGGCATTGACATATTAGTGATTTTGGGCTCATTTATATTGTAATAAACAATTACTATCCTCAAAGGTAAATTGTTAAGTTTTAGTTATAATTTATTGTTCATTAACAATAGTATTAGGGATTTTACCTTTTTTTTTTTAATTTTTGAAGCACCTTTATTGTGGCACAAGCGCTATCGCATTTAAATATATCAATGCAAAATACCAAATAAAATAAACAGAAATTAAAGTTGTCATCCACTTAATGCGTTTCGAATACTTCCTAAAAAAATATTTCGTTTTAAATAACTTAACTAAATTAAATATAATATTGGTTTTTTTTCGGAATTTACATGCATACCTATTAACTGTACGATATAACAGCCATAATAAACGCTAACTCAGTAGCATGCACTTTTAAATACGGAGAAAGGGCACGAGAACGGTATAAACTAAGTATGCGGTTACTTTCAAATGGATTGTATGCTATGCGTGTAATAGTTTAGTTATTATCAAAAGAAAATTATGAATGTAACAGGCAGACTTAAATTTAATTTACGTATACATTAACTTTAATTGTACAATTATTTAATGAGTATCATAGTGTTTAAAAGTTTCTAAACGATTACGTGTAATTAGTCGTTTCCTGTTACTGGCCGTACGCTGTGATTGGTTGTTAGTCAAAGTGGGGATTTTTCCCCCACCATTCGATACTATAAACGTGTTGTCTCACTGTCGTTGAGGCATTATATTTCTGTTGGAGGACGAGAAGTAACCTATTGTTGTTATTCTGCTAGTTTGATTTTGTACTGTTATACGACGTGTCGAGGTTAAGGTTTTAAAAAAAACTTTCCACTAGTTTCACTTTTATAATCAATTATTTTGAATTAGAAGGGCAAGTGGTACAGAGGACGGCTCGAGCTAGACTGATTCAATACCTTGTGTGTGGAACCATCGTCACATACCGAAATGCATGGTCAGCAGAAAGGTCTGCAATTCCCGATACATGGTTCATATATAACAACCCCCTCCTTAAGAGGAAACTTACGGAAAAGTAAGTTTTCGTTAAAATTAATCAATGCGTAGTCTGGGTGCTAATGAAATATTGTTTGAGTCCTCAAGACTACTATCTTGGACTGGGATACTATCAGAGTTCTTAATGTCAAATTTTCTGGAACACTTGCCCTTTTTGTATAAGTAAATTACAATAAAACTTATTCCTACAACTAAAGATAATATACTTAAAATTGGAAAACTAATATGATTACTAAAGCTAGTTGGATTTTCAATATCTTGTAAACTTTTTATTATTTGGTCGGAAGCGACCTTGAACGTTTTCAAATCATCTAAATTTACACTTTTTATCTTAGGGATAGGAATGTTATCAATTAATTTCTTACTTTGACTGTATTTACAACAATTATCGTTTATAATGTTGAATTCAGAGGATACAGCAGGCACTCTTATACGAGGGTACACTTTAGTGGTTAGTTTCAAATTTCTATGAAAAGCTACACATTCAGACGGGATGTTTAATACACCGGTACCGGCTATTATAATTTCTGTTACATTTTGTTCACATTCTACAGACAATTTAGTGGGTTTCGACTGAACAAATACCCACTTGTTATTGTAGAGCCTATGCCAAATATCTAAATCGCCAAAGATTGTTTTGTAGGGACAATTTTCAGGGTGGAAGGTCAGGGCTTTGGTAATTATTTCTATCTCACAGGAAGGATTGCTAAGGACTGTATAGACATCTGTTATTTCACAGAGGTAAGTTGCGGTAGGTATTTTTTTACATTTATCTAGGTCTTTGAGGTAAGTATAGGATATTTTGTCAGTGCTTAAGGCCAGAAAGTGTTCGGAAGGAGGGATCATAGCAAAGGAGTTTAAATTCCCTTCAGCGTGTGGAGTTGGCAAAGGTATATTTTTATAGACATTGAATTGCTGTAAATCTATTAAAGGCAGTTTTACAATAAACATTAGTTTGTCGCTTATATAGTAACATGTTAGATCGGCTATATTTATGAGAGTATGTATATTACTTATATCTAAGCTTACGGGAAAATCTTTATATTTAGGAATTATCTTAAGATTATTTACAATATCATTATACATTTGGTTTGGTGTCATTATTGACGGATGCAGAGTGTTACTTTTAACAAATAAAATTGAGTTTAGTAGATCTTCTACTTTAAAGGAAAGAGTTAATAAATTTGATTGTAAAATATTCAAAATATCATCTAATCTATTCTTAAAACTAATACCATTAACAATATGTGTTACATTACTAAGAGATAAAGATAGTTGATCGACGACGTCATTTAATTTCGCTTGATTTATGTTAAGTTCATGTAAAGAGTTGTTAATATTAGAAATAGCGGATTCGGAGACCATAATGCTTTTTGTTAGTGAATTCGCTAACCTTTTCTCATTACTATAAAGGGCTTGGACAGCGTTGTCATAGTTTTTGGCATCATCCTCATCCAATGTGCCAAATACGTGTTTAAATACAACACCTATACCAGAAAACCACGCGGATCTTTTTGTTACGCTGTTAGAAATAATATGAGAAACGGATCGAAAATCGCGCTGAATATCTTTGTAAATGGCTTCTATAGGTTGTAACATATTTCGACATTGTGACGTATTTATTTCGTCACTTTCTCTACAATGAAAGCGAACAGTGTTCATAACTTCATGGACATTTTCAAGATGATTCTGTATAGGGATTACTTCAGAAGGAATAACGATATGAAATTGATCATTAAGGATCCTTAGTGTGCCGACCGGATCGAAGAGAATACCAGGGCTTTTGATGATATTTTCGATATAACGACTTTCATGTTCTGCCAGGGTGACATTACAATAAACTGCGATCATTCTGGAAAAAATAGTTAAATAATAATAATAAAAAAAAAATATATATATATGTATACATATGTGTAAAGTAAAAGTTCTTAAATTCTAATTATAAGTTGATGTAATACTGAATCCTAATCATCGTGAGCTGGTTTGATTTCGTCGTAATGATGTTTGACGTGACGTCGGTTAATCAGAAGAGATAAGGTATTATTTCCATGGATTTTCACAACTTTGTAAGGGCCTTTCCAGATTGGTGAAAGGGCTTTACGCAATCTGACATGATTTTTTAGGTAAACGTAGTCACCTACTTTGTACCGTATGGGACGGGAATGTTTGTCATAATAAGACTTCGACCTTTCCTTCGAAGCGGTTATATTTTCTATGGCTTTTTCGCGAGACACCTTTAGACGGTGGTGGAGCATTTTTATGTATTCGGGATAAGTCACATCAGGACGCGAGTCGAATACCGAATCTGGAATATACGGCTTATGGCCAAAAAGGAGTTCGTAGGGAGTGAATCTCGTTGTTGTGTGGACGCTGCTGTTGTAAGTTAGCATGGCAGTGTAAACGAATTTATGCCAGTCTGTTTGGTTTTCATTTACGTATGATTTTAGATACTCTTTTAGGGTGGAATGGCTCCTTTCGAGAGCACCCTGAGTTTGCGGGTGATACGGTGAAGACCAAATTTGTTTGATTTTGAGAAACTCACAGGTGCGCTTAAATAGCTCAGCTGTGAAGTTGGTTCCTTGGTCGGTCAATATAGATTTAGGGATTCCAAACAAGGAGATGAAGTGGACTAAGCACTCACACGTTTCTTCTGCTGTGGCGTTCGAGATAGGATATGCAATAGAGAATTTTGTCAGATCATCTTGTAGGGTAAGTATGAATCTGAGCTTTTGGAGTCCGGCTTCGGGTAAAGGGCCTACTATGTCGAGACTAATTCTTTCGAATGGGCGTGTAGAAGTTGTCGTAATTTGCATTGGAGACTGATTAATTTTTCGCAAAGCTTTATTTGACTGACATAATTTACAATTTTGAACATAGTTTTCGATGTCTGTTCTCATATTCTTCCAATAGTAGCGTTCTTTTATTCTATTATACATTCTGTTAGAGCCTAAGTGTCCTGCAATTGGGATGTCGTGATTTTCTCTCAGGATTTTTGCAACTTCGGTCGGGACAGGGTAGATAATAGTATTGTGATGTATATTAATTGTTATATTAGTGTTATTAAATAGATACATAAGCATACCGTATATTTTTACGAAAGAATGTTGTTCGAAGAGGTTTCTGAAATCTGATATTGCTATTTCGCCAATATCAGCAGAAAGCAGAATATTGTCGCGAGCGGATTTTAGAGCTTTAAATATATCTGGGTACGTGCAGGCATCAAAATAATAAACCTTTGTAAAGAGAAGGTAATAGATTTTCCCTTTTAATTCGATTCTTTTAAATGACTGTAATTCTCTTTCAGAGTTAGTGATATCGGAAGAATCTGTTGCGATAGAAAGGACATCTTGAAGGTAAGGATTTGAGTCGTCGAGGTCAATAGACACTGGAATCAGGATGGCTTTGGAATTGCTTTTAAGAAGACTTTCGTTGTGCTCTTTAATATATGTGTTGAAGGTTTCATTTTTATTAGAAAACGTTTTTAGGAAGTCATTATAGTCATTATTGGGATTCGGAGAGGTTCTGTCAGAAGTTTGAATCGTGGGCGGAGAGCATTCAGGTAAGTGATCTTGCTTTTCAGGAATTTGAGGAACAGAGGGAGGATGCAGAGAATCTTGTACAGGTGAGTTGTTTTGATTTTCAGGGCTATAGTCAACAAGGGGCAGATCATCATTTTCTAATAGGTCAAAGGAAGGTAAGTTGCTAGTACTATTATCACCGTCAGAAATAGTAGGGAGCTGTATGTCTAGGTCACCCAAGGTAAGTGGGCTAAATGGAGATGTCGGGTTACTATCGTTTGATGCTACCGGTGGAGGTTCTTGATTTGGTCGTTGGTCAAGAGCGATTTGGTCTTCGTCAGGTTGGTTTTCAATAACTGGGTTAACTGGGAACCGGGACAGAGCGTCAGCGTTACTATTTATTTTGCCTTTTTTATACTCGATTTTATAATCAAATTCTTCTAATTTTAGACGCCACCTAACGAGCTTAGAACCTGGGTCTTTGCAATTGAACAACCATTTTAAAGGTTTGTGATCAGTTAGGATAGTAAATTGATTTCCGTATAGATATGGCCTAAATGTTTTTGTTCCCCATATGATTGTTAAGCATTCCTTTTCGGTAACGCTATAGTTACTTTCAGCTTTATTCAGGGTTCTGGAAGCGTAAGCGATGGGGCGATCTTTCCCTATGGGACCTTGTGATAGTATTGCGGAAATTGCGTAATTTGACGCGTCGCACGTGAGGTTGAATGGCTGGGAAAAGTCAGGATAAGCTAATAAAGGAGCAGTTATTAAGCTGTTCTTTAGAGTTTCAAAGGCTAGCTGTTGCTCATTTCTCCATTCGAATGGGATGTCTTTCTTCAGGAGATTAGTTAGAGGTTTAGCAATTTGAGATATATTTGGTATGAAGCGGCGATAATAGGATACTAATCCCATAAAGGATTTTATATCTTTGGGACATTTAGGTTGGGGAAAATCACGAACAGCCTTGATCTTTTCGGGATTCGGTTTTACACCTTTGTCAGTTATAATGTGACCCAGGTAGGAAACTTCCTTACGAAGAAACTCACACTTATCGGGCTGAAGTTTGAGGTTAAAATGCCTGAGTCTGTCAAATATATTCGACAGATTTTTCATGTGGATTTCAAGGTCGTAGGAATATATAACGATATCGTCAAGATATACGAAGCATTGGATGCCCTGTAAGCCCGATAGAGCTGAATTCATTAATCTTTGAAACGTAGAAGGGGCATTCTTAAGCCCAAATGGCATTCGTGTGAATTCGAAGTGTCCTTGTGGGACGGAAAAAGCGGTTTTAGGAGCGTCGGCTTCGGACATTTGAATTTGGTGAAATCCAGATGCAAGGTCAAGTGTGCTGAAATATTTGGATTTGCCTAGTTGGTCAAGGATCTCAGAAATATTCGGAATGGGGTAAGAGTCGCCAATGGTGATGTCATTTAAGCGGCGGTAATCAATGACTACACGCCATTTACGTTGGCCAGATGCATCAATCTTTTTGGGAACCACCCATATCGGGGACGACCATGGAGATGTCGAAGGTTTAATAATCCCTTCGTCGAGCATTTTATTTATTTGGGAATGTACTTCCTGTTTGTGCACATCGGGAAATCTGTATGATTTCGTACTTATAGGTATAGATGAATTAGTAGGTATTTCGTGTTTGAGAGCGTTAGTGCAAGTCAGTTTGTCACCAGGGATATGAAATATGTCGGAGAAGTTAGCACAAAGGTCATATAAGGAGTTTCGTTCTTCACTATTTAAGTGGGACGCTCTTAAGAGGTCTAGAACTCGATCGGTTCGGTTTACAGTATTGGTTTGATTATCGACTGCTTGGGATGAGTAGAAGATCTGGTGACTATTCTCAGTTTCTAAAGGTGATAGAGTTAATTTGAGATCTGAGTTCAGGGTTATTGGAAATTCGGAAACGTTAACGACGGAAATATTTATTCTACAGTTGGTCTTTACTTTGACAATGGAGTTAGCGATAAGGATTGAGTCAACGGGATTCTGGTCTATAACAAGCCCTTCTCGTAGCTCTGGGTTAAGCACAGAACATTCTATAATTGTCTCTGTTCGAGGAGCAATCACATAAACCGGTTCGTTAAATTTTAAGTGAAATAATACATTGTTTACTGTTAGTGTGTCCTTATCGAAATCGATTTTCGAATGATTCTCTGATAAAATATCGTTTCCAATAATACCATCGTAAGGGAAATCTAGGTTATCTACTACGTGAAATTCACACTTTAGCGAATTGAACTCTATGAGTATGTGACCTAATGAACGCATGGGATTCGTTGTCCTATCTATTCCGGTAAAAGTTATAATGTGGGTTTTTATTTCAGGCATATTTTCCACTGATGATTTTTTTATGAGGCTTATAGATGCACCACTATCGACGAGTAGCATTAATGGTTTGGTTGACACCGATGTTTGGACTTCGACAAAAGGTAAGTATTTTCTAGAGGGATTCGATGTTATGTTATGTATTTTATATTTACTATTTACGGGTGTTGTGTCTAGAATACGGGGTGCGCAGTGGTTAAAAGTAGCAAGATCTATGGGCTTGGAAGTAGCAGGTATAGTAGTGGATGTGTCAGGAGCTTCGGGGCGAGATGCATGAGACTTTTGTAAATCAGATTTGGAAGTGTGGTCTCCGTCTTGGGGCTGTTTACCCTGTCGTGTGACCTTTGAATTGGAATTGGTAATGAGGTCTCCGTTTTGGGACTGGTTACCCTGTTGTGTGACCTTTGAATTGGAATTGATAGTGAGGTCTCCGTTTTGGGACTGGTTACCCTGTTGTGTGACCTTTGATTTGGAATTGGTACTGAGGTCTCCGTTTTGGGACTGATTACCCTGTTGTGTGACCTTTGAATTGGAATTGATAGTGAGGTCTCCGTTTTGGGACTGGTTACCCTGTTGTGTGACCTTTGATTTGGAATTGGTACTGAGGTCTCCGTTTTGGGACTGATTACTCTGTTGTGTGACCTTTGAATTGGAATTGGTAATGAGGTCTCCGTTTTGGGACTGGTTACCCTGTTGTGTGACCTTTGAATTGGAATTAGAGGTGCCGTTTAGAATTAGGGTTTGTGGAGGTCGAATTCTTGGACTCGGGAGACACCGTCGGGAGCCCTTTACTCGTTTAAAGGACTATGATCAGTTTCATCAATTCCATATTGTTCTTGCGAAGCTACAGCATGAATTGGTTGGTTGCGACTTTGGAAGGAAGTAGAGGGTGTTGGTCGATTATTATATCCGTGCTGAGAATTTCCAAGTCTCCTATTGTTATTATACTCGCGTTTGCGGCACGTTTCGATGGTGTGCCCTAGGTTTTTGCAATATCGGCACACTAAGGGATCTGATCTAAACGTGGGAGGTACATTATAATTATTGGTGTTATTCATTCCATGTTGTGGGACTGGTCGATTTTGATATTGGAATTGACGGAACCGTCCTTGATTTTGGGAATTAGAATTGTTAGGTAGACTCGTACTTCGTCGCGATGAGATCTGAAAGATTTTTTCTTCTGATCCAGCGAAATTAATTGCGTCGTTCAAAGTTTTAGGGTCGCGACATCTGACCACGGTGGACAATCTTTGGTTTAAACCTATTACAAAAGTATGTAATGCTAGATCTTGCATTGCCGCGACACGGCCTGCCAGTTCACCTTTCTTACTGGTTGGAATCGATATATTTATTTCAGACAATAATTTTGATAAGCAGGATTCGATCCGAAGTGCGAACTGATTGACTGTTTCGCTGTTCGATTGACGACATTCTTGCAAATCAGAAAGCAGTGCAGCATAATGTTTTTTATCACCAAATTGCGACTTTAAGAATTCTTCAAGTTGTTGCCAGTTTTCAAATTCTTTAAAAGCGCATGCGACTTCGGCGCGCCCTTCTAGTTGACTCAAAATATATTTTAATAATGTATCTTGTTGAGTTTGTGATGCTAAATTAATTGCATTTCGGCAATTGTTCAAAAATGAGTTTAACTTTTCGCGGTTGCCATCAAATTTATTAATAAATTTAATCAATATATTTAAATCTATATCAGACATGTTGACTGAACTTGGTTTAGTACCGGGCTCGTCTTTGCCCATTTATTTGTTGCAACGGATGCGGGCGAGACTTAGTCTAAACAAAGATAAGAAATGGCTTGGCGTTAATACGGAACGCGGAGCGATAAGAAGCTGCACTGGTCTCCGATTAAAATGAACAATGAATTATGTTTTAAATTATTTACGAAGTTAGTCTATTTATAGCACTTTAAGATTCACTTTTATTCACTGAGGTAAGAAAATGTTCAAACTTACAGGAGCACGGCAGTTTTGGTATAAATCATCTTCAGGTAAATGTGGATGTTAGTTTTCTTACAGGTACTGGGTCTAGCTGGTAGATTTCTTTTCAGAGCTTCGTCAGGATGCACGGCTGGTAGTGGTACTGGATCTAGCAGGTGAGTATACTTTCAGGGCTTTTTCAGGATACAGGGCAGGTCTTCGACTTAGTTCACGATAGTGAGGCAAACTCTTCGACAGGATAGATGTAGCGAGGTAGTTTCACAGATACGGGACACAGTGGTTACACAGGATATAGAAGGAATAATAATTTTCCGCACTGAACTACACACACACAACATAGAACTTCTCGCGAGACGTACCGAGGATCACTTTTGATCCCACCGCTGCCACCAATGTTATACGACGTGTCGAGGTTAAGGTTTTAAAAAAAACTTTCCACTAGTTTCACTTTTATAATCAATTATTTTGAATTAGAAGGGCAAGTGGTACAGAGGACGGCTCGAGCTAGACTGATTCAATACCTTGTGTGTGGAACCATCGTCACATACCGAAATGCATGGTCAGCAGAAAGGTCTGCAATTCCCGATACATGGTTCATATATAACAGTACGTGCTCATAGGATGTAGGGTACCTATGTTACAGGTAAGGGAATATATTACAAAAAATTATTGCTGGTTACAGTTCTAACAATGCCTGTCTAACAGTCTAACTATGTCTGTTAGACTGTTAGTCTAAGTTAGTTAGGCCCTTACTTGTGCCCTTTTCTTTACTCATGTGAGTACACGGAGTAGTTGTACGCAAATACTGATAGAGATACAATTTTGACCGCATACTTAATGTATGTGGTAACTTCACAGAACAGTAAAAAGAGAAGTCCCAAATGGGCGGTACCCGAGTAACCTCAAGTATGCGTAACTCCGCGCACTTATACTTTTATCAAGATAGTAAACTCTACGTAAAACAATATAATAAATAAATAGAAAAATTCAATATTGAGCAGTTTTGGGATGTAAAAATGATAGTCGAAGGACTAATTTATCCAAAGGAGGCATAACTAATAACATTGCGTTTTTGAAAAGAGAAAAAAAATTATTAGAATTGAATCAGATTTCAATGTGCATGTGTACTTTCCGTCATCACAACTTCCCGCTACTCAATTAGTAACGCACCGGATTACGTGTAAACTAGGTATGCAATACATACTGCTGTTTGCAAATACAGAGCGAAGCAATTAGATTTTTGAAGGGTGATTATTTCTCAATGGTAAGTATGTCCAATTTCAATACTTTTTTTTACACATTAGTCACAACCACGATGTGAGTTTTGGCGCCAAATTTCATCAATGTAGTATCAGCTGGCTTGACTTGCTTGCTTGGCTGTGATCAGCTTTTGAATTTTTCTTTCGGTGATTATTCCTCCATGGTAAAGTCAATATTTTTTTTTATATAGTCTATGTCCGTCAGGTTATAATCATGTATGTTCATGCCAAAAATCGTTCGAATCGGTTGAACCGTTGAGTAGCAGGAGGGAGACAAGCGAAATTTGTGAGTTGCCTAAAAGAGGGCTTCGCTCAATAATAGATATCCATAAGTAATGTATTGAAGAGATGCATATTGGTTGCAACTAATTTTATATATTTATATTACTTAACTTTAAGACATAATTTTGGAATAAAACTACTTTTTTACAGATTTTGCTCACAATTTGTTTTATATTTAATCTTGACGTATACAGGATCCGTGACCACAGGATGACTAAGGCAATGGTCGTCATATATTTTCTACTATCTTCACAATATTTTAATCAGGCACGTTCCTAATTGTTAAAATTTTATATTAAACAAATTGTTTTATTTTGCATTTTATTAAGACAATAAATTGTCACTACGATTACATTGTGTACTACTGAGTCTACTACCAGTTCGGAAATTGGGAGGCCCTTCAGAGAATATCTGGCGAAAGAAACTCTGGCAGGGGGACAGACCTTCATCTTACTATTAATATTTGCAAAAAGAGCTAACACTAGGTCTTGCAATGTGCGTCTTTGGAGATATTAATTTTTTGATTATTGTATACCAAGCAGGTGGAACGCTCCAATTCTCATCTCTATTGAAATTAGGATATTTCCTGATTCCAATAGCCTGGCGTAGCATCCTAGGATGAATTAGTTGTTTTCTAGGGAGAATTTGAGGTTTATCGAATCGAATGTAGTGGTTTGGCCCTTCGAAAGTATATAAATTTTTTGTTCTGTGGTTAACATCTATAATTAATTTTCGTTTCAAATCAATAAAATAATCGATCAGGTGCCGTCTCTCCGTATCGGTCATGCACTAAGATACTCACGTCCAACACGTACATAATCCTCGTCTATCCACACCAAGAGAGAGATAAAAAATGAAAAACATAGTTAATGGTCACATGACATTAGTGCACCTTACCAACGATACTGACCGTCACATTTGATACTCTAAATCTTAGCATTTAAAGTCCATTTCTATAAAAAATGATTGTACGGAACTGTACCTTTTTAAGAATAAAATAAGCAATTATGAAATAACGTAGTTAAGTGACTTATGGGTACGTCGTTGGTTTTATACACTCGATTGCGCCGGGAATGCCAATTATGTGACGAAATAAAGTTAGTGCGATTACGGCATCCTAAAAACACCGTACCGTCTAGAGACGCCCGAAAGAAGCGAAGCTTTATAGTGTAAAGCGTAGGAACTAAGCGTTAAAAATAGAGTAGAAAAAGAGATAGAAAGCCACGCTAGCCACGCATACATACACGAGTGAAAGCGAGACAGATGGCCACGCACAGTGAGCTGGCTCTTATATTATATCGTGTAACGGCCAATCAAAGAGTTCTTTATATTCTGTAGAACTCTTTGGTAACAATACAAAATCTGATGCTCTCGTGTAATCGTGTAAAATCTGACGCTTAGCACGAATAGAGTGGTCGCGCGGCGAGCTCCTATATGCCAGCGGCTCGAACGTAGGTTACAGTAACGTACAGAAGCTTCGCTTTTCGCTTCAAAAACTTTCATAGTTCATACAATATTGATGAGATATGATAACATTAATTGATAGTGATAAATTCAGGGATGATAAATGAAACTGCCCGTGTAGGATGCCGTATAGTTGCACTAACTTTATTTCTTCATATAATTGGCACTCGCGGGGCAATAGGGTGCATAAAACAAGCGACGTAAGCATACGTCACTAAATTACATTATTTCATATTTAAAATAGTACGGTACAATGATCAAAAAATTATCTTAAATAAAACTATAATTTTCAAAGTAATGGTTTACGAAGTGCATTTTATTTGTAGAATTTATAAAAGTTTATTTATTAAAAAAGCGAGAAAATATCGTTAAATTTTGAACAGTTTTAATTCAAAATGGACTTTACTTACCATAACATCAATTAAAATAAATTAAAAATCCAGAGAATATCCACAAAATAACAGTCACTTTTTTAAACAAGTCACAAACATATTTATTTCTTATATCAAGCATGCTTAAAATGAGCGGTGGATTAAATTTAACTTATTAAACACTATTCACCCAAAAAATTACTAAGCAGTCTAAAAACACAGCCATATAGGTAAATATATTAACTAAAACTTAACAAGAACAACATATTCAAATATAAAAAAAGCTTTTAAGTTAATAAATAATTACTACTAGTTAATTTAACACTACAACATGCGGGAGTCAAGGTTACAAAATTCAGCTATTTTTTGTATATTTATAAGCACGTGCTTACTGAAAATTACTAAGTGCTATAATAGTAGTGTGTATCAAAACATTTTGTGCGTTTCAAAAGATTCAGTGCAACTAAAACAGTTTCACATGCAAGAAAAACTATTTTCATACATTTTTACAAGGCCTTAGACTATCTGGCCTTACCTATGGTTGGTCTCGCGATAAGGCCAGTTAAGGCCAACGCAATGCTCGCTGGATTCACTCTGTCCCCTTCTAACACTGACTCTGGGATGTCGTTGTCTCTCATTTCTTCATCACCTTCAATTTTTTTTGTAGTAACATTATTTATTTCAAAATTGGACTTAACGTCAATCAGATAGAATTAAATATTGATTGAAAAATCTTTACATATTGTGGTTTATATTTACTATTTTTCCGTACATACATTTTTAATGACGGACAATTTTAACGAAATTACAGTAGAAAAAGGAAAAGGCAGGTGATAAATTGTAGATTATATTTCTGACCTAAGATATTAATAAATTGTCTATGATAATATTGTCTATTCTTGAAGTCCCTATGTCACCAATTTAGTATCTATTGAATTTTCAAAACCAAAATTACTAGGCGATGCAGTCGCTAAGCATAAAGCTACGCTAGCACCATATATTGGAGCGGAGCATAATACCTTAAAAAAAAAAATATTTTTGGTTCGATGGGAATTTTTGCGAATTTCAAAATTCCAGCTCCGTCACCATCTAGTCCTAAACCTGTTGATTCGATTCCACACAAAAAATATATAAATTGGTTAAGAACTCGGAAAGTTATGGCGTAACAGACTGCGCCATTGAAGCTGATCCATGGGAGCTTCTCTCGCTCCGCTCCAATAATATCCGCTCCGCTCGAATAAATAGCATTGTGTTTCAATTATAGATTAAATGGTTTATGAATCCTTAAGGAGGCTTAATATATGACATTTAGTCAATCAAACTTTTATTTTCATGAACATTAATGACAAATAAATTTGAAAAATTAACAGTATTACCTATAGATGAAATGGTACAAATTTTCACCTCATATTCAGAAGGCAAAATATAAGAATTCGCTAGTCCCTTTTCTGAAAAAAAATATTAGAGTTTTCAATTCAAACTCAAAAGACTGAACTCAGTCTGTGAGTTTGTGAAGATCTGGTTATCAGTCTAGTCTCGTCTAGTCTAAGTTTAGTCTTGTAATATGATTAGCAAGCTCTTAAGCCGGTAAAGTATTGCAGTTCACACGTTTAACACAAGTTGTAACGTCTTAAAACTTAACTGCATAATTTAAGTTTTTAAGTCATACTCTCAACTTGTTAAAACTTAGTTGTGGTTTACGGTATTGATTTCTCAATAATTGAGTCAATTATTTATACTTATTCATGTGAAACCGTTAGTTTACCCCAATAAATGAAAAAAGGACACACAGTGTATTAGCTGACCCTGCCAAGCGTTGCTGTGGTTCAGTTATTATAATTGGATCCCATGGATCAGTTTCAATAACGCAATACCTGTTACGCCATAACTTCCTGAGTTTTTAACCGATTTTAATATTTTTTTGAGGAATCCAATCAACACATTTAGAACCAGATTGTGACAGAGAATCCGAATTTTGAAATTCTCAAAAATAAAAAAGTTATGGCCAATAAATATGAGCTCTATAAGATTTCCCATTGAAATAAAAAGCGCGCGCATTTTGAAAGTTTTCATTATTATGGAATTTTAAAATTTACTAGACAATATTTTTTTTTTTAAGTATTACGCTCCGCACCAATATATCGTGCTAGCGAAGCTTTATGCTTAGCGACTGCATCGACCTATTTTGCAATAAAAAATATAAGAAATTAAAATGTAACCTAGCCTATGTCCTAAGTCGGAACAATTCCAGCAAAATGAAGTTTCAGAGTCCATCGCGGGCAAACACTGTGACAAGGAATTATATATAAAGATTACTCCAGCAGCCGGTAAAATAGGCATCGACGTAAGGTAACTCACCCGATTTTCCGTGCTGAGTGCGTCGCGGTGAGACCTGGAAGAGTTGGTGTGAGGTAGACGCGCCCGCGCTGTGGCCCAACACGGCTGCAGCAGCCGCTGCCGCTTTCCCGCTAGCCTCCAGTGCGCGCGCACCCACTGACCCCTATATCAGTATTTCGGTATCCGATAGTCAAAAGTAACATGAGGCAGCTCCAAAATAAACATTTTCAGGGGAAAAGTAACATTTTCAAGGCAAAAGTAACATTTGTATTGGAAAATTAACATATCTTCATTTAATAAAGGACTCGTACTAGAAAACTTAACTAAATTTAATTTGTAGCAAAGAGAACGTAAAATAAAACGAAATTCTACGGCTGTGCTGACTGGTATTAATCTTGGATTTACTTATTAAATTCTATTTCCTAAATGTTTACTTAGCCAATAATTGCAAACAAACCTATAATTTTAAACGAAATTTACTAAAATATGTCAAGAGCTGCATAAAATTAGATCACAGATCAAGTTATTTTTGTCTTCGAATCGAAGCTTGTTGAAGTGAAAACTTCTTTATGATTTAAAAGTCGATGAAACGTTGTGATTTAAAAGTCGATGAAACGAAAAAGCTACGGTAAAAACTGTATGAGTCCTTGCTAAACCCACACACCTTAACTGCTAATGATAAGGGCTGCTATATCTTCAATAATACGAGATGCAGATAACTATGATGTTTTAATTACGTATTTCCACAATTATTAAGCGGCTATTAATTAAAATGCTGATGCTAATGAGTAATGCGATCGGTGACGGAAAGCAAACTAAATTATAATTAAATATTTCATTTACAAAAGTGCTGATTAACAAATTAATGCTATTGTGCGGTTAAATGACCGTACATGCTGCCGGCCGAGAGATACTAAGATAAGACTAAGATGTATGAGTCCTTGCTAAACCCACACACCTTAACTGCTAATGATAAGGGCTGCTATATCTTCAATAATACGAGATGCAGATAACTATGATGTTTTAATTACGTATTTCCACAATTATTAAGCGGCTATTAATTAAAATGCTGATGCTAATGAGTAATGCGATCGGTGACGGAAAGCAAACTAAATTATAATTAAATATTTCATTTACAAAAGTGCTGATTAACAAATTAATGCTATTGTGCGGTTAAATGACCGTACATGCTGCGGCCGAGAGAAAAGAGGAGATGACTGATGATACATTATTATGATAATTGCTAATTAAATTTATTAATTAAAACTTAAATATTTAATTACATAAAACTTAAATATTTGATTTAATAAACTTAAATATTGAAACTTAGCTTAACTTAACTTTAAAGATGATGAAATCATAATCATAAAATAAAATAAGGTCATTACAAAAGTAATGAATGCTGATAGTTTGTTTACAGGTTTCCGATTACGTGTGCACCGCCGCTGCGCTCGAGCCGCGTCACTCGTTGACGTCACCTGTAATTCTTGCTCGGAATTAAGTGTCGCTTGCGTCCTTTGGTTACCAGTTGACGACACTATTTCTTGCTCAGTTTGCTGTGGCGAAAACGTTGTTTGATTACTGACTGGTAATATCGATAGCTTAACAACTGGTCGCTTGATTAGACCATTTTTAGTTTTCAAAGTCACAACACGGACGTAGCTATCTTTCCCAGGATGTAATTCGACGACTCGCCCCATGGACCACTTTCCAGGCGGGAGGTTTGCGTCTTGTATTAGAACGACGTCATCGATCTTGATGTTTTGTTTAGGATGCTTCCATTTTGTTCTTGTTGATAATTGTGCTAGATACTCGGCGCGCCATCTGAGCCAAATATCTTTAAATATTTTTTGAGTGAGATTCCATCTTGTTCTCTCATCTCTCTCTGATTCTATTATTGTAAGAATGGGCCCGCATGCTAAGAAGTGAGACGGCGTCAAATAATTTAAATCTTCTGGATCTTCTGATATCGCGCACAAAGGGCGTGAATTAAGGCAGGCTTCTAGCTGTGATAATAACGTAGCGAACTCTTCGTACGTTAACTTTTGCTCACCTAATACCCTGCGCAAATGATGTTTGAGGCTTTTTACGGCGGATTCCCAGAGCCCTCCCGCACTTGGCCACGACGGAGCTTGGAAATGCCACTCAATTTCTAAATCTGTGATTTCTCTATAAAACTCTGGATTAATCACTTGTTTGAGGTTGATAAATTCCTTTTGTAGGGATTTATTTGCACCGACGAAGTTTGTGCCATTATCGCTATAGATATGGCGTGGTGACCCTCGGCGTGCTGCTAGTCGACGCAAAGCTGCTAAGAATGCTGATGAGCTCAAGTCTGAGACGAGCTCGAGGTGGACTGCCTTCGTAACCATGCAGACGAATACTGCTATGTATCCCTTTGTTGTTTTAACTCCCTTTCCTTTGTTCGTTTTGACATCTACGTAGCCAGTGAAATCGACGCCCGTGTGATAGAAGGGTCGAGATGGGTTTATTCTGGCTGCAGGTAAGTCACCCATGATTTGATGTTCTTTGCTAGGTTTGTGTTTCTTACAGGTGACGCAGGTAAGTAATTGCTTTTTGACTGCTCTATTGCCACCAATTATCCAATACTTGCGCCTGATATATGATAAAGTAATACGAGCGCCTCCGTGGAAGGTCATGGCGTGCGCTTGCTCGATAAGTAGGGTTGTCAAAATGCTGTGGTGTGGTATGATAATTGGATGCTTCATTTCTTCACTTATGAATGCATGTCTTAATCTTCCCCCTACGCGAAGGATACCATCTTTGTCTAAGAATGGATTCAGATTCAATATCTTGCTTTTTGAATCTAATGCTGTTTTTGCTTGTAAATTGCTTATTTCTGTCATAAATTCTGCTTGCTGTGTATATTTTATAATTTCATGCTTTGCTTTTTCTAGTTCTTGTAATGTAAGATACTTTTTGCTTTCTCTTGCTTGCTTTTTTGTGATAGCTCGTCGTATCCAGGCCAGTAATCGGACAAGTTTTGTAATCGAACTATATTTGCTAAGTAATTGCTTCATTAAATAATTATTATCTTGTTGAATGACAACGTGTGTTTGCTTATTTTTCTTGATTTCTTCATCCGTCTGATAGATTTTATGTTCTTTTTCATGTTTCTGGTTATACGAAGGTAGCCATGCCGGACCTTGCCACCACAACGGATGTTCAATGAGCTGAGATGCTGTGATGCCTCGACTAGCACAATCTGCTGGGTTATCTGTAGATTTCACATATCGCCAACAGGTCGGAGCCATGATGTTTGTTATTTTCTGGACTCGGTGAGCAACGAAGGGCTTCCATCGACTGATATCACCTTGCAGCCAACCTAATACAGCGGTCGAGTCCGTCCAACCGTAAATTGTTGTTTCATATTCTTGCAGACAGGTCAACAGTTTGGTCATTAATCTTGATAAAAGTTCTGCTCCACACAGTTCCAACCTTGGGAGAGAGTGATTTTTCTTCTCAGATACAATTCTTGCTTTTGCTACTACTAAAACTATTTTTGATTGATATTTCTCTTTAATTCTACAGTATATGACGCAACCGTAGGCTTTCATGGATGCGTCACAGAAACCGTGTAACTCGATACTCGTTCTTAGTGTCGTGCCGAGCCAACGCGGTACAGTGATGTTGTTTATGTTTTTAATATCGTCTCTTATCTTGATCCATTCAATAATAATTTCTTTAGGTAATTCGTCATCCCACCTGATTTTGTTTTGCCACAGTTTTTGAAAAAGTAATTTTAGTTTGGTTGTAATAGGAGTAAGCCATCCAAGGGGATCAAATATTTTCGATATGTTTGATAATAGGGTTCGTTTAGTTATTCTTGAAGTTTTAGTTGATTCTACTTTTGATTCAAATGTAAAATAATCTTGTTCTGGTTTCCAACACAAACCCAAAGTTTTTCTTGTTTCGACTTGTTTAAATTCGAATTGGGTATTGACGTCTTTGTTCTGATCTTGTAGTAACTGTGGCTTATTAGAGGCCCATTTTCGTAGGTTAAATCCTCCTGACTTGAGTAAGTTGATTAAATCCTTTTGGAGTTGTTTTGCTTCATTTAATCCATGTGTTCCATGAAGTAAATCGTCCATGAAAAAACATTCTTCTATGACTTTCGGTGCTTGACTTCCTATGTAATTATCTTTTTCGTCTCTTGCTAATTGTTTCAAGGTCATCATTGCCAGGAATGGTGATGCCTTTTGACCGTATGTGACTGTGCAAAGTTGATATTCACGTAAGGGTTCTGTCGGATTATTTCTCCATATAATTTTTTGAAGCTTCTGATCTTCGGGATGGATCCAGATCTGCCGAAACATTTTTTCAATGTCGGCAGTAAAAGCTACTTCATATTTTCGCCATTTTAATAAGAGAGATTGAAGGTCTTGCTGTAAGTTTGGGCCCCTGGACATGAGGTCGTTCAAACTTTTGCCACTTGATGTTATATTTTTTGCATTAAAAACGACTCTTAATGCAGTTGTCAGGGAACCCTCCCGTATGACGCAATGATGCGGCAGGAAACAATCGGGTTTCGCGTTACTGTTCGATAGTATCATGTGGCCGAGCGATAAGTATTCGTTAATGAATTGTTTGTATTCTCGAGATAAATTTTCTTGTTTTTCTAATTTTCTTTCAATTTGTAAGAATTGGGCGATTGCTTTCGATTTTGATGACCCCAATTGTTCCTCAAAATTTGCTATAAGAGGAAGTCGAACCTGATATTTTCCATCTTCCAGTCTTTTTGTTGTGTCCTTGTACAACGTTAGACATTGCAAATCTTCTGATGAAAGATGTTGCTCGTCTGATATATCTTCTGTTTCCCAAAACCGTTCCATTTGAATAAAGCTGCTCGCAGTAAGCACAACATTGCATTGTAAAGTGTTAACGTTGCCACATAAAATCCACCCCAATCTTGTTTGTTGCGCAACTAATGATGATTGTTTGGTTCTACAGATTCCTTCCAAAATTATGTTGGAGTAGATGTCTGCTCCCAGGAGTATGTCTATCGGGCGACTCAGGTTGAAGTCAGGATCTGCTAATTTGATATTTTGGAGATATTCCAACTGCGGTTTTTTGAAAGTACAGTTAGGTAAATTTCTTGTTAAACTTTTCATAATAAGTGCGTCTGTACTAAACTTGTAAGTTTCATCATAAGACGCACATTCGATGGTGATTTGACCCTTGCAACTGCTTTCTTTGATCCCAACACCTGAAATGACTTCTTTACATTTTTGTCTTGGTAATGTTAATAATTGTGCTGCTTTTTCGGTAATTAATGTCAATTGCGACCCTTGATCTATAAGGGCGCGCATATAGTGATAAGTACTGTCTGCTGCTTGTACTTTGATTATTGCGGTTGCTAGCAATACTTCTGGCAAATCATATATTTGTGACACGTGCGACCCGCTGTTACTCATATGATGCTGTTTCTCTGTATGAGAAATTTGGTCTTGGGGTCGATTTTCCCCCGATTTTTGGTTGCTAAAACTTTTGAATGCGTCATGTAAAATAGTATTATGATTTTCATTACAATTGCGACATCTTTTTGTTGAAGTGCAATTCTTGTTATTATGGTTGAATAAACAATTACTACACAAATTAAGTTTCGCAATCGTTTTCCGTTTGGCGAATGGTGTCATGTCCAAAAACTGCTTGCAATGATAAATTCCATGTTCGCCGTCGCAAAATGAGCATTTAATAAAATTATATTTTTTGTTTGATTGCGTCACTACTTGATTACTTAGAAAGGGACGCTTATAATGACTTGATTTTTGATTATTCATTCCAAATGATCTGTTGTTTGATGATCCTGATGATGCTTGGTGATGAGGCTGAGAGATGTCTTGTTTACGATGCGCAGACTCCATGCTAGTGAATTTACATTCTAAAAATTCCAAATAATCTTTTAATACTGGCAATTCTCTTTTATTCTTGAGGGAATCCATGTACTCATTGTATGTTTGTGTATCCAATTTAAGTGACATTAAATGGACAATTAATGGATCCCATGAGCTTGTGTCAACGCCTAAGTTTTTAACTGCATTTATGCATTCGTTTGTTGTGTCGTGAACCCTCTTGATATGGCTCACAGACTGCTGTCTTGATGTGGGTAACTCTATCATGACGTTAATATGGGAGTTAAATATAAGTTTTGTATTGTTGTATCGGTTGTTAAGTAACTCCCAACAGGTACTGTAGTTCTCGGAGCTTATAGATAGATGTTGTATGAGTCGCTCTGCTTCTCCCTTGACTTTACTCTTGAGAAATTGCATTTTTTGGGCTTTTGATAACGAAGGGTTGTTATGAATACCTTCATAAAATAAATCTTTGAAGGATGTCCAACGATTGTAATCACCGCTAAACTCAGGAATGTTCATTTTCGGAGTAAACTTCTCGCGATGAGAAACTGACCACAGCTTGCTGTTAATGGCTCGTTTCATCTGCTCGTATGTTTTTTCATGAGTTGAAAATGCTTTTTCGTAAATGGCGTTGGTGCCCTCCAACTCACTGTCGAGTTCCCAGTGCGCAGCATCAATAATCTTCCACCGCGTTTCCAGGTTGCGCAGTAAATCTTCGAACTCCCACCTTTCACTTACGTTTTCTAGGTTAATATTTGACACAGTGCGTGTAAAAGCTCTAAAGTTGCTGGCTTGCTTTTTTAGTAATTCATCTGTTTTACTCTCCATACCTCGGCTACTATGCTTAAGTGGCGGTGATGACAAATCATCATCACCTATCTTGTCACCTTTTTCTTGCTTGTTCTGCTCGTCTACATCTCGCTCTTCGCTAAAATATGATTCTGACGATGTTGATGGTTGCTTTTCTTTGATTTCGCTCTTACTCTTAAACGATGAAATCATAAGTCTTGTTGAAAGAAAATACTGATGAACACCACTATAAAAATCACTCAAAAAGTATTCATGCGTCTTGTCTTCCGATTTTTCAATTATCTGATCGTTGAACTCAAACTTCTTCCAAAGCTCGTTCAATCTTGCTATACGTTGCTGAATATACGATCCAGTTTTCCTGCTTTCACTATCCTTGTTAAAATTAATATTTATTCTTTGAATATCTTCATAGATTTTCTTTTGTTCGCGGATAAGATCCTCCATGACGATAAAATTAAAAGTTTACTTTACTGCTGAAAAAACTTGCTTGATAAAAAATGTCAAATGCTTGCTAAAATACTTGCTTAATTCTTGATAATTACTTGATTACTTGCTGGTTACACTCAATGTTTGTGTATCCTGTGCACAGATGTGCGCCTTCTCAATCCAACTGGTGAGACCCGCTTGTGGGAGGCCAGTCGAACCGATTCGCTCCGTACACGAGACACAAAAAACACTGAGTTTCACTCGAAGGACCACTAAGATGTATGAGTCCTTGCTAAACCCACACACCTTAACTGCTAATGATAAGGGCTGCTATATCTTCAATAATACGAGATGCAGATAACTATGATGTTTTAATTACGTATTTCCACAATTATTAAGCGGCTATTAATTAAAATGCTGATGCTAATGAGTAATGCGATCGGTGACGGAAAGCAAACTAAATTATAATTAAATATTTCATTTACAAAAGTGCTGATTAACAAATTAATGCTATTGTGCGGTTAAATGACCGTACAAAAACAGACACATAAATTCATAAGATTTAGCGTAGGAAAAAATGAGATAGAAAGCACTATGGTGTCTCTTTGAAAAGAAAACGCGACAGTAAAAAGAGACAGACACTAAAATTCATAAGATTTAACGTAGGAGAAAATGAGACAGGAAGCATTGTGTACGTGTGTTAATACATGTTTGTGTGCGCATGCGTAGTACAAAGCTTGAGAGAAGGCATCACAACAACCATGGTATTTGGTATATGTATACGTATTTTTTTTGAAGGTTTAACTTCTACCACGTGTGAATTGCACACATGCTTTTCTTTTAATTTTTGATAATTCCTAATAGTTATGTAAAAGTAACATTTAGAGACGTGTAACATGGAAGCTACATGAGAAGGTCAGAAGTAACGCAAAATTGTACATAAGTAACACTCTGGCAACACTGCCACAAGCAGCGGTACGCACCTAAGTTTTATGCGTATAAAAGTTAAAGTTGTTAAATATTAAAAATATATTATTTGAAAATCTTTACTTACGAGATACGGTTCATAATACTGCTTCATGCCCTTGGAAAAATCTCCTATGACGCTATATGGATTCCCGAGGATGTTGAGACCTAGTACTAACACGTGGAACTGTTGCACCAGTTGGGTCCAGTAGTGACGCGATGCCATGTCCAGGAGTGCAGGAAATGTGATTGGGGCGTTGCGCAACTCAAGGTAGGCCATCCTGTTGGTGGAAAAGAAACCTTACTAACTTATGGCTGTGAAGTATTTAGGGTGTTGTGTGAAAAAATTGTATACATTCAGCCATATCTTACATACACCATTGAAGACTGGCAATCATAAACATGACACAAAAAATTATAGTTTAAAAAACTAAAAAACACGCTTTATGGTAAACCGAACTAAAAAGTAAAAAAAAAATTTAAATATAACAAGTAATTTACGAGAAAATTAACCGGTTGTTGATTTTTTTTATATATTACCAGGATACCTTTTTCGTTTTTTTTTTTTCAATAATAGGTTAGTTTTAGCAGAATGTCGTGCAAAGCACCCCACGCTTTTCCTGCAATGACATCAATTTTCTCGTAAATTACTTGTTATATTGATTTTTTTTAGTTCGGTTTACCATAATAACGTGTTATTTAGTTTGTCTAAACTATAATTTATTTTTACTTTTTTAGTTAAATCAATAAAATATTTCTTTTCATATTTCATGTTATTGATTATATTTTTTCAGTCCTTCGTATTTTAAAAAGTTTTTTATTATTCCTCCCATAAATTTTTTTCAGACATACATACAAACATGCAGATGAAGTTAATAAAAGCGTGTTAAAAATACATACCTTAAAACTACATCCTTCATATCGCAAAGTGAAGAGCCCCAAGAGTTGAATAAATACTCCAATAAATCGCTGTTAAACAATTTAGGCCTGTTCTCCTTCTTGTTCCCGAATCTTGAGCGGCTGGGACTATTAGTCTCCGCTAAATACCCTCTCGAAGACAAACTGAGCACCACTTTTATTGGGGACAAGTGAACGTATTCAAAAACAACGTTTCTTTGCGCTGCCGTCTGACTTTTAATCGCGATTATTGGTAACGGCATGTGGACCAGAGCCAAATCAGCTCGCAACCGTACAGCCGGCTTCTCTTCAATCTTCCAGTGGTTCAGTATATCGAACACATGGTTCACAAAACCACGATCCAAATTCACGCAGAATTCTCTAACCAAAACTTTCAAATGTTTGTACACGTCTTGATTGAATGTAGGCCTATGTTGCTTCAGTGCTTCTAATTCTAAACACGGCTTCAATCCTCTACTAGATCTAGCTTCTGCTGGTAAAGGAGCTGGGTACAAAACACTAGGAAAGACTGCTTCATTCAACTGGTTATCTATTTGGAACCTGTGTACCTTCATATGGAAGTACGAAAAAGTATCTGATTTCCGAAATTGCATCCAAATGCCAGGGCTATACGATCTCCGTAACTCCGAGAAAAACGGTTTGGTCATTTGCATTTTTTCTAAATCTATGTCTATGTACTCCTTGAGTTGACACTTCTTCTGGTCCGTTTGGTATTTCTCTTCGATCCAAGCTGTTAGATCTGGAGATAGTTGCTTCCACTTCCGACTAACGTTTACCTCCCACCTTGGCAGGGAATCAGTTATGCTCGCATACGCCAATTCTTTTATGTTGTTTTGGTTCTGCACACATACAGATAAACTTACCCCTGACAAAGACAAATAAATTTCATAGTTTGTTCTTTCGGAGTTGATTCTCATCCGGTATTGGTATGCTATTCTTTCATCTTGTGCTAAGGCGAAGACTCTTTGATATCCTTCCATGTAGGAAATCCAATAGACGATCACTTTGTCCTTTCTCATTTTCTTTGCTTTCGTGTGATTCTCGGGCAAGTCTGAGCTGTCGGAATCGTCACTACTTGAGGAACATGGTTCTGGGGATTTGGGTGTCAAACGTTTTAGAGTTGATGATAGTTTTGAAGTGACACTGCTCGTTGCTACTAATGTGGAGTGTTTCACAGACTGGAAGCTGACTTTTTCTTCGCCATATCTGAAAAATGGACGGGCGTTACCTTCATTGGAATAGAGTATTTAGGTTATTGATAATTATTGACCTTAAGTTTCGCAGAAAACTGAGCACTCATATTAAGACTTGCTCTACATCCGTAGCTATAACTAGTCTGGCCATAAATACTGTAACATAATATTTTTTCTTTATTTCAACTTTTAATTATTTTGAATTTGGAACGCGTTTATTATTTTAAAAACTTCTTACGACTTCGCGCCATTTCATATATTTTTTTGGGTTCATTATCAAATTATAATATGGAATGGGGTGTTAAAGTAAATAGAATTTCTGAAAAATGCATTTTCATTTGTAACAAAAGTTATGGCCGGACTAGGGAGGTACATCGGTGGGGATGGATCTTAGTGGTATTTCGCAATAATAGAAATAAATAAAACAAGTAAAATAAAAAACTAATCGGTGCAAACCATCCCTTTGCATAATAAGCTAGGTTTGTAAATAAACCGTTTTCTACACTCAAGTGGCGTTTTACTCTCAACTCAGAAGCTACTAAAGTATCACATACCCATCTTGTGAGAAATCAGCTACAAAACCCTTGCTCTTGTTATTGTAGATATTCCAGTAAAGCATTCTCTCTTTACCAGGATCGTCCCAGGTGAAAAGCATCGATTGGTATGGACTCAACAGAGCTACCTGAAAGCGAAAAGAAACGTGGTTATTTGTATACAAAAAAATTAAAGTACAGAAAGACCCTACAGATTTATATGCCTAGATTGACAAATTATAATAATTTATCATCATAGGGATCGTCCATTATATATAGATAAATCGTTCAGTGGAATCCATTTTTTTTTGTAGCGAAAAACATTCTTAAAAAACTTAAAGATCTTCATAATCTTACTTGCAAAAGTTAAATATGTTACATATCTTTATGTAACATATTTAACTTTTGCAAGTACACATCTTTTTTATCTACACTAATATTATAAAAAGGAAAGATTTGTATTTTTGTATGTTTGCAATGAATAAACTCAAAAACTACTGAGCCGATTTCAAAAATTCTTTCACCATTGGAAAGCCACATTCACGCTGAGTAACATAGGCTATATTTAATGCCATGCCACCAGAGTGTGAAGCTAGGACGGGCCGCAAGCTATAAATATTATTCAATTAAAATTTCCATTCGATTCTATATTTATTTTATATTTCTTAAATCATATCTATTTATTCTACATAACAATAATTGTGGCGTAATATTTTCATTAATTTCATAATTTTCATCAGATTGCTGTCATTATTTTCTTTATTTGTTTATACTATGAATAACAGATCTGGCCTAATAAGTTTTATTATTTTTTGATAACATAAATAAAAATATAAATCTCACCTGTCCCGAATCGGCTTGATGCAGCTTAAGGAATAGATCGTCGCAAAGATTGTCTATGCGTACAGGAGCGTCGCCACCGGTGTATGTCTTGAACGTAATTGTGAATGGCCTGTCTGTACCGCCTGTTACGTCCACACATATCGCTGACTGAAAAGTAAAAATAATTTGTAATGTAACCATATTACATACTTTGAAAGATTTTCTTGCTACGTTTCAGACGGAAGTAGGGTTGCCAGGCGTTCGAATAAGGCGGACACAGTCAGGTTTTTTGTATACCTGTCCGGCCAAATCAGAGAGTATTCGGCCTGTTCAGATTTTGTTGAGTTTTTGAAGTAAAACTTCTTTACGCACGCTTGATTTGGGGAGTAAGCTGGTGAATGCGTGACGAGAGCGTTACGAAAAGAGTGATCGGGCGAGGCGTCGGGAAATTGAGAGGGAGATATAAATTAATGAAGATAGAAAGAGAGATAACTGAAATATCCGATAAGGAAAATAATGAATAAATACCGGCCAAATCAGACAGTGTTCGGCCTGTCCGGACTTTGTAAGGCTTTTTATATTTGTCCGTTTTTAACATTTGATATGTTGATTTGCAATTATAAAAATTAATATTATAATTAATAAGAAAAAGGACTAGTCTTTTAAATTTTATTGATGTTTCATTACAATTTAAAAAGATCTTGTGGTGAATTAAAAAAAAAAACCCTTGTTTATTAAAAAAAAAAATCCGATCTTTTTACCCAAATTTCCTGCTGAACTGACTAGTTAGTCCGGCTTTTTGGTTTTAAGATCTGGCAACTAGAAATGATATACGTTGTGCACTACTGATTCTTATCATGTTTATTAATAACATCCCTATTTTATTTTTTTATATTTTCCATTCTTTCAATACTATAAGCAAAAATATTTTAATAAAAAATACTAGAAAAAATCGAATTGCTATTTAAATAAGTTATCCACAACGATCGGTCCTGTGCTGCCCACATCCAGCGTTTTCCCGCGACCTTACCCAGATCGTCGGTCCACCTCGTAGCGGGCCTACATGGGGGATACTATGTCCAGCAGTGGGCGTCGTACGGCTAATATGATGATGATGATATATATATACCATATTCTATGCAATAAGTAATTTTAATTTGAACTCTACCGCCCATTTTGTAATCTACGTGAAGTGTACTGAATATTAAGTGAATATTAAGTATTATAAATTGTCATTTATGACAGATACAAAACGGTGTTTAAACTTCAATCCAAGTAAAACTGAAAACAAAAAACCTGTAAGTGTTATTTGTAGATTTGATTTTATGAAAAATCCAATCCACGTATACAAATAGGCATCACCAATATATAGTCGACATACCAAAGAGTCGCACTAAGCGTTTTGGTTCCAATTTTGTGATCCGCACTGCTAATGATGAATTGAAATGAAATGAAAATAACTTTATTCAAATGCACTTAAAACAAGTTGTTTTGAATCGTCCAACATTTTTACCTACCACCCATTCAAGACGTCTTTTGACTGACAAGAAGAATGGGCGCAAGAAAGTCGTCAGCTTTAACAGAAGTACCTACTACATTTACAATATTATACGTCGTTAAATATTATAATCGTTATTACAATAATAGTAGTGTTATGATATCAATATTTCGTTGATTACTACAAAGTCAACAAATATCTGTTTTAAATAAGTAAGTATCCCTGAACATTGCAAGATTAAAGAGTGGAACCCCTTTCCTAAATCAGTGACACATATAATTTAGGGGTCTCCTGAATAGACGTCTCCTAGGCGAGCGCATCACATCCTAGATCGCATCATCGCTCACCATTCGGCCAGATAACGATCAAGCGCTTACCTATTTACAATTAAAAAAAAATCCTTGAAAAAAATACTACTTATGTACAGTACCTACTTAAGACTATTAATTTAATATATTATTCTTAATTCTCATTTAAATTATATTAATTAATGTCCCACATAACAGTTACGTTAGCAAAGTACGTGATACAAACTCGTATTTATTTAAATAACTATTATGTTGAGTATATTACATCACCAGACGTGATATTTGCGTCCGAGTTTCCGGTTCTAACACAATTAACACCACTTTCAACTCAAGTGTTATAAGACAGCGGTGTCAATTTCTCTTCCTCTCAGTTTTCAGGCGCTAAACAAACCAAAATGTTCACGAAATCAGTTGCCGTAGTTTTAATGTTTTGTGTTGTGATCGATGTGAAAAGTGAGGAAAACTATCGACGAAACTATAGAATGCCAGAATATGTGAGGATGAAAAGAGCAAAGTACTATTCTAATCCACCAATGAGGTTCTATAGATTACCACCCCCACCACAGCCAGTAAGAGGAATCTTCTCATACACTCCTCCACCAAACTTCATGGACGACGAATCACCGCATCCCGGGAGCTTTAGACCGGTCAAGGTTAGTAAACTTCCACCTACTCCTGATAACAGCTTGGGAGATGATGATATTAACAATCTTGTAAAACATCTTTCAAAACAAGATCTGGATAAAATTATTGAGTTCTCTGGAGGGAAATACAATAATCCCCAAAATTCAATCTCACAAGAAACAGATGAACTAAATATAATTAAACCTACTTTACGAGAATATGATACAAACAAGAGATTTTCTCTTAGAGAACCTTACCTGAGCGGAAATGCTGAGTTAAAAAACGACGATTATAGCAGTGGTAATTTTCCAGGCCGAACAAATGCAGAAAACAAAGAGCTATTTAACTTCGTTAGTCCCTATGCTCCCAGCTATACTTCAAGTAAAGTACAAAATCTACAAAGCAGCCCAAAGCAAGCAGTCTACTTAAATCGGCCTCAAAAATTTAACGACAAACTTCAAGATTATTACAGGACATTCGAGGCGCAAGAATCCATGATAAGCAATCAATTGACTTTCATTAATTCGTACATACAGGAAGAATTAAACAAAATTAAATCACAGCAAGTGATAGGCAACGATTTTAGCCAAAATAAAGTTATACAAGAAGAACAATTACCAAAACCGATTAATCTAAGAGATGATGACTACGAAGTGTCTAACACAGATAATGTGCCCAGAGTAATAAAAACGAGTCCTTATAAATTGGAGAACTTTGGAAACCTTCCTTTAATGGAATATAACTCAAAACTGGATACAGTTAGCTCATACCACGTTCCTCATTATAGCGTAAGTATAGAGATATGATAACACAGAACATAATCTTTTTCTTTTGATGCTACTTATTTTTAATTTGGTGTATTTTTAACAACAAAAGTACCTCCTTCAAGGAAAGGAAATTGAATAGCACATCGAGAGTCCCGAATCTTGAAGAAGTGGAAATATTTTCTAAAGATCTCATATAGTCGATTTTAGAGATAAGAAAAACTACATTTTCAGATGATAAACTACTCAAACACTTCAGATATATCAACCCTGGTTATAATAAAAATGCACCTCATTTGCAATTTATTTTAGAATAATATATGCGGTTTTATAATTTCCGATGTCCCATACTAGCCTGCAAAAGGAGAAGCGAAGGCGTATAAAAATGGTCCAGTCGCAACTTTGTATAATTATTTATAAGTAAACTTATCATATTATATTGATCTCCATTTAATTTTAATTCTTAACAAATTACTAAGGATCTAAGTTACTGGTTATTTTAGTTAATAAGCAAGGCAATTCACAAGCAAATACAGTAAAGTTGTAATTATTGTCAGAATTGTATCATTTTCTTATCGGAACAAAGAGAATAATGCAATTATTGTTTTATCAACGCCATGCTTATTTATTACAGGTAATATCACAACAGCCCCAGCAATCTTCTTCACCATCATCATCATCTTCATCATCGCTACTCGTTCCGTCCCCATCGTCGTACAACATCAAAACACCAAAGATAGAACCGGCGCCACATCCTTCAGCAGCTAAACAACAAAGTGATGCTCATCTCAAAGCCATTAAAATATGGTCCCACATGTCCAAAGGGACCGCTTACACTTTACACGACGATGGAACCTTGTCTTTGGAAAAAGGAGGACGTACATAATAATTATAATAATAGTTTCAATATAGAGATAAAATTAAATTTATTTATTCACACAAAACAGAGAAGATACATGTTGTTCAATGGTCAAATCGATTTTGAACGTCAATTTTGCCAAATACAGGGCATGTGAATGTGAATGTCAATAGAAACTAATGATTAGATCATTCATTAAATTAATATTATAATAAAAAATTAATAAATTGAGTTAATAATTAAAAATTTTAATAATGGCAAATCAATAAAATAATTCATTTTTGACGTGATAACATCTTATAAATCGATGAACGCCGGCTGCACGCACGAAAAAATGTAACGTTCCGCCTGAGCCGAGCGCGCAAGCGAGAGCGCGGAACGAGCGACGATCTGACTAAGCGTTCGACTTGTGGCGCATCTATCTCTCTTACACTTCATGAAGTGAAAAGTTAATGTGGTAACCATTTTTTATTACAACTTAATGTTAATTTATCGAATAAAAAAGTTTTCATTAACTACTTCTTTGTATTTTACAAAATAATGATAATTCAGTGATAATAATTCAATTCAATTCATAATTTACATCAATGTTTTCTTATGACGCTATCACGTAAAATCATCGTCCGAAGACTGACTTTACAACCAATTTTTTTAGCCACATTTGTAGTTTGGTATTAAATATATTGAACGGATCGTGTTCCTGTATTGGCTTATGATTGTGTGATTTGTATCTGAGTCATGGGTATTTCTTTAAATATTAATTATTTATGTAATATTTTTTATTTTGAGTATTCACACCAATTAGCCTAGCTCAAGGAAAGCACGGTGAGGCTCATGTTACTTATTAAATTAGTTTATATAAGCAATTTAGATAATAGGTATTAATTAAATTATTTAAAATCGAAGTAAGCTCATTTATTGTAAAAATTCATTTTGTACAAAATAATTTTAACTTAATTAATAAAAATGTAACACGTTATGCGTTTGTTTATTTACTTTTACAGTGTGTTCAGTGCCACATAATATTCCGTTATCTTCGCAGCGGTAAACTTGCGGTCTTAATTTTGTTTGAACTCAAAAAAACACTAATGAGCTTAAATAATGAACAAAGTGAGTTTACGCGTAACGATAACACTTCTTAGACATAAATTGGTTTAATAACTTGCGTCGACGAGATAATTTACATGATTCATACATACGTAACACCTTTGTCCTTTGAATGTTGATAGAAACAACTGAAATCTTGTTGTGGTGGAAAGAATCGTATCGACAATTTTTTTTGCGTCCTTAGCGATTGGGCACCCTCCGGACTCGGGGGATCGGAATCCGGCCCGGCTTCGAAGTTATGTCAGACTCATACTGACTAAATACCACCTGAGATTGGCTTACACCCGGGAAGGGTCAGGAGCCTTCGTCTGAGGCGACCGCCCCTGTAGAGAGCGGCGGCGCAAGCACTACTCACCTAGGTGAGGATGCGCATAGAAAAATCGACCGGCTCACAGAAGGTGGGTCGGTGGAGACGAGGCAAAGTTAGGTCGGCTAGCTCCCAGAAGGGGGGTCACATTTGAGAGGACTGGGGTAGACCTGAAGGGTCTGTCGTGACTCTATTTTTGGCGGATTCCTGTGCCTCTAAGAGGAGATTCAGGTCGGAAAGAACGAAATTATATTATACTCGCAACATAGTTAAACCACAGTGCGATTTAATACCGCACAGCACCATCTAGTGGTGGAAGGAGGAACTTTTTTGATTTGACGATATATTATTATGAACACCTTAGTTAAAAGGTCTAGTTTACGAGTCGAATTTCAGAGTTAAATTGAAAACATATTTGTTAAAGGAATGCTTTCTAATATTCCCTTAAAATTATTTTAAAAATAGTAAGTAAGGTTTGACTGGTATTCCATGAAATATTTTAATTACTATGAATTGGACTATTAAAATGCTGCAAATGTCATTGTCATTAAGATATAATATGTTGACAATATTTTTATTACTTTTTATTAATAAATATACAGTTGTCAAAGTCGAGCAGCATCTACGTCAATTATTCCTGAAATATTGTATAACTCGCAGATAAATTTTTGTATTACATCAAATACATCTTTTTCTTTCTTTTTATTAACGAATAATTCAAGTTCACCGAATTTCGTAAAAGCTTGCTGATAATTAAAAGCATTAAAGCGCACGAATAACGCCCTCACGCTCGCACTCACAGGGAAACTTTGAGGTGTCTGGGAGAATAATTGGCCCATTGGATTGGTCTGGCTGCTTACAAAAAGTTTGCAAATAGTATCACGTAGTTATATATGTAAAGCTGAGGCTTGCTAAAATGACGTAGTTTACCTATTTTTTAAACAATCTTTATAACGTCTGGCGGAAGTAATGGCCCACAGAAACGGTCTGGCAATAACGATTATCTATTTTTGATAATATTGTCAAAAATATATTTAAATATGAGCCTTTCTACTTTAACGTAGGTGAGTACAGTTTTGAAACACCTTTAGTTCGCGCTACCTGTGAAAGGGCCCCGCTTTCGAGCTAGTAAGTACGCATACTCTCCTAACTACATACTAGACTATAAACCATGGAAATTTTAGCTTTGCTAAAATGACGTAGGTCTGGCGGCACTGGGATCTTGGACTATTAACTTTATATATTTTCCCGCATTTTATCATGTTTTAAAAATGATTTTGGGGCTTAGCGACGATTTAACTGACTGAGGGCGGTGCAGTGCTTTTATTTACCTATATTAGTACATATAAGCATTCCTTTTTGTTTTTTTATTGATGGTAAATCCTCCCAAGAGCACGGTGAGTAAAATGAGTGTGTTGAATTTGGAAGAAGAGGAAGAAGTTTGTGTGTAGGAATTGTAAGTCCAGAAAGGAGTCTCGGGATGTATATCGTATAGGATAATGCATCATTTAGGACTTGATATGGAGCAAAAAAGTTGAGATTGATTCGTAACTCACCCCTTTATCCATCCGTAATACAGTGAAGTGGTTTCTGGTGATAGGGAAATGTTGCGAAACCACAGTAGAGTCCCGGAACTTGCAGTGCATCATCATAGAGTCAGTTTGTGGCCAGAATGGGGTGCACTGTTGCGGCGCCAAATCAATCCACAAATCAGCTGCCTCGTTCTCCTCCATGAACCGAAGGTGCCGTTTGGTGTCATTATACACCAGGAAGTAAGGTAGAAGGGTCACAATTTTCGTCAACTGTGGGCATAACTCCGAGAGGGTTACCTGTGGAAATTATTGTTATTAAGAAAATACATGTTTGCTTCAGATCGATGACCCTATGAACTATTGTTTCTTGTAATAAAATAAATTTAAGAATTTTACATTTTCTCTCCGGACTCGGGAGAGGGAGGTGGTGAATCCAACATTGATATATCGGCCGGCCGGGAGGTTAGGTCAGACACGTACTGACTAAAAACCACATGAAGTTGTCTTAGCCTGAGAAGTGCTCATAGTGCTAAGCCTGTATAGCGGCTTAGTATAAGCACTATGAGCGATCGCACCCAAGGTGACGGAGCGACGCAGACAAAAGAAAGAAGTAACAAAACCTCTTATAGTATAAAACGCAACCAAACAAAACTTTCGCGAGTCAGCAAAGCACTGCTCCATCTTATTATTAGACAAAATTGCAAAATGTCCATATTTTCGTACCGGCGCAAACGAGTGCAGGAATATAGAGTATAAGTAACACAGGAAAGGTTAGGCATGCAAGGGAAAACAAGCAAACTTGATAAATGATATCAGGGTTATATTTGATTGCCTGATTTGGTAGAAAAAAATCATAACGTCAAACAATATTTGAGTTTCGACAAGTTGGTAAATGTAGAAAAAAACACAACTTGCCATTTAACAGTGATTGAGGATTTTTAGCGAAATGCTACATATCCTTTCTGGGTATGGTAACGGTTTGTTGTTCTTATTATTTCTTCTTTTCTCTGTACCATACCTTCCTGAGAGTAAGTCGATACTAATCGTCTGCGTATTAAACTAACATAATACAAGGTGAGACGAGAAATATAGGGTCACTTTTATCGTAGACCTCAAGCAACCAAAAAATGGCAAGTTAAAAGAATTGCTAACTAGGAACTAGATGAGCTGTACTTACGTTGAGCAACAGGCGGTAGTTGGTGCGACGTTCGGTGTGCGCGCATACGACTAGGCCGGGGGCGGCTGCAGCCAACGGCGCTGCTCGTGACCAAGCCGAGTGGTGTGCACGCAGACGAACGCGTCCACCATGCGCACGAGCACGCCCTGCCGCTCGCCATAGCAACGGCTCGTCCGTAACCTCGTGCCACACGTCGCTGTGCTGACCCTACAAGACATTGACAATCTATTGAGGTTCCTCTTTCCCAATAGAGCCCGGGGGCCAAGACAGGATCCACAATAAAACTAGTTAACCTAGAAAGTGCCCAATCACGCTGGCTTTAAAAACGTATGGGTTATAAGTACTCGGAAATACAGACGCAGGGACAGAGTTTCACTCCTTGGATGTGCGTATTAGAAAAAATGTAAAGAAGGGGTAGACCGCAGTGCGTCTGGATTGATTGTGAGTTAACGATGATTCCTCTTAGTTTCGGTGACCAGTTCTTACACAATTAATGTACTATCCGAGTAGATACTAAGTTGGTGTTACTGACTATAATGGATCTTTGTAATCTGATGAAGTAAATATTGTAATTGTATAAATATAATCAGATAATTCATCACCTTGAGCTGCAGTGGTAGACCGGTCTTGTTGATGAACCAATGCTGCGCGTGCACATGCAGCTGCCAGCACTCACGCCGCTCCACCTTCAGGCAAACCAGCAGCTGTCTATTGCTGTCTCTATCGCACTCGCTTGACATGTTAATGTTCTTCTCGCTGACATCTGTGTAGATAGATTGTGGAACTATAAGTATTTATTATATAACTTTATTTTCATATTTAATCTGAGAATTTTCGGCTACAGTAATTGAATACTTTTAAGTGTTTAGTTATTAATAAATTAATATATGACAACATCACGTCTATTCTCCTGAACCCAAGTAGCTAAAGAACTTGTATTATGGAATTCAGAAACAACGCCGGTATCACTATACCCAGACCCGATGCAATATAGAACAGTTCGTTTTCTTTTTGATCCGGGGCTCGAACTCGGGATCTCGAAGTTTACTATGAAAACTGATATGCTCTCGAGCATGGAGGTAGACGGAGTTTTTACACTTGCTCCCAAAGGTAATCGGAAGGGTCATGGGTCACTGGTTAGCCAAAAAATCCTTTTTTCGAAAGGAAAGAAAAATCCGTGTACCGAAAGGAATGTTAAATAGTTGATCCCGGCGGTATCTGTAGTTATTAGCACCTAACGATCCGCATTGGGCCCGCAATATATATATATATTTTTTAATAAAAAGTGCCTCCCCTCCCTCTTCATCCGTAGAGAAGATGTGTCTCCCCAGTATACTTTGACAGGCTGATGTTGCTAATGAACTACTTCAAGCAAGCTTATGCGCATGATTAAATGGATAACCAGGAAAATGTTAAGCGTCTTCTTATCTTTGCGAATAGCTTAGATTATACCGAGATTATTTCTATATTTTTAATGGACCCTTCCTTTTCCAAATTTTTATAATGTGTTCCAAAATCCACTGATTAATCCAGAACTAAGATACTTCGTTTTACTCGTTCGTTTTACCAGGGCAGACGCTGTGGCTGTTAGGGTGCTAAAGCTGTTTGACTCCAAGTTCTTGTGAATTTACCTAATGCTTTTACAAATTTGCAAAAACTGTCGAAAAAAATTCATGTAAGAAAATCTTACTAAACACTCAAATTGTTTGGTCAATCGATTAAGATGAAACAGCCATTCTAGTTTTATAATTTTTATATTTTATGCATTTTCAGTGCGATCTTATAAGATAAATTATTATAATAGAAAAATACTAGAAAAAATCAATTAATCGATTGACCAAACATTTGTAAAAATGTTTCTTTCGAATACGAGAGGATGTTCCTCTCATTGATGAAACAACGCTGTCCTACAGCGTAAAATCAGGAAGGTACTAGAAAATTTCGACGAGTGTTTACAAGGCTCGGTAGCTCAATTGGGAGAGCATTGGACCGGATTTCCAAAGGTTGCGGGTTCGATTCCCGCCTGAGAATTCACTTGTGACCCGAGTTGATTTTTTCTAGTATTTTTCTATTATAATAATTTATCTTATAAGATCGCATTGAAAATGCATAAAATATAAAAATTATAAAACTCAAATTGTCTTTGGCTCGTCATAGTACAACTTATTACTCTACTACAAAATTAGATTACACTAGCGGCCCGTCCCGGCTTCGCATGGGTGGACAATTTTTTTTATTTTTTTTTCTATTATTAAATATTTTTCCGTTAATCTAGCGTCCGGTAGACGAACTACTTGCGGTTAACGCGTTGCTATGGTAACGTTATTGATACAATGGAAAAAGAGCGGACAGACAAACAACTGTGATAAAGATTAGCTGATTGACACAAAGTAACAGATAGTCTAATATCCGAGACAAGACGAAACATCTTAATAATTTTAATTGTTTTAGCCATACAACCTTGAGACAACGTGAAGCTTCCAGTCCACGGCAGTCCCATGTAATGAATGTCTAGTGTCAGTCGATGAGGCTTAGTTAACTCAAGCGTGTAGTTATGCATCCTTTCCCCTGCTTCGACCCTCACGTGCCAATCCAGGGTAGAGCAGGAGAGCTCCAAGGCATACGGGAGACGGTTGTATATCGCCAACGGTGGAAGTACTCGAATCAGGTAGTTGGGAATCGCTCGGGTTATTTTGTGGGAATGACAACCTGCATGAAAAAGGTTTGAACGTATTGGAAAGGATAATTTGTTGATGATGAAACAGACGAATTTGATTTTATTATACAACATCATATTTATACATTGTTGTGTATAGAATATAAGTAACTCAGACGGTACCATTAACACCCAGAACCAATATAGAAAATAATATCTATAATTATATTAGATTATAGACTTTCTACTTTATCCCAGCCCGGACTTAAGAGTAACATTACCATGAAAACCAGTATGCAAGCCAGTCGACTACGGAAGTTGTAATATAATCATTAGTTGGATTGAACAATTATGTAAAATACATTATTTTTGTTTGGATCTTTGTAAATTATTAAAACTGGGGTAGCATTTGTCATTATACTGTTTTATTTCAAAATCAAATCAAAAATCAAATCAAGTTTAGTAATCCATTTTATAACGAAACATCAAATGATTCTATCAACTTCATATAAATTATGACCAGAGATGTGTGTACCTTCAACAGTTAGTATCCTCATAGCAAATATCCTGTGGTCTTCTCCGTCTTTTGCTGGACAGATCATATCTCGAGGAGTACCCAGATCATTTGCTAATTCCATCCACCAAATCCCCTGCGTTGCTGTTTGATAAGACCTAAACAAAACAATTTAATACTTATAATATATTTCAGTGTAATTGTTATTTTTTAATTAAACTTACTATTATAAACATTTAAAAATATGGTTTATTTTTCTCTTCTTTAATTTGCTTGCTTAGTCTTAGCAACTGTTAAATAATTTGTGATAACCAACCTTAGTAATTTATTATAATTATATTGGCTAAGTTTTAGATAAGCATACGCAAATAGTGAACAGTTCAAGTCACGAGTGAATAGGTATCTTCTAGGCAAGCGCGTCACATCCTAGATCGCATCGACGCTTACCATCAGGCGAGATAGTGGTCAAGCGCATGCCTATTTTCTATAAAAAAAAAAAATAGTGTAGTGTAAAAAGTATTCGTTTCATTGTAAATGGTTGTCTGTCGTTATTTTTTGTTAATCTGTTAAGTTAGAGCTATAGGTCTTAAATAAAAAATTAAAATAAATAAATATTTAGGTCTTCTATTTCTTTTATATTCTCTCGTTGCTTATACATATAAATTATGTGTCACAATGTTTGACCGCAATGAACTCCGAAACTACTCAACCGATTTTGATGTTTTTTTTTTCATTTTGCAGGATTTGTTCCAACATGGATATAGGATAGGTAAGAATTATGCATTTATTATAACTGAGCCACAGTAACGTAAGTCAGCTAGTAATAGATATATTCTGTAGATCATAAGAATGGAATTTTACTGGAGGGAGACTCTGTACCAGTGTCGTCTGCTTAGGTACCTCCGTCTTACCTATTTCTGCCGCAAAGCAGCAATGCTTGCATTGCTGTGTTCCAGTTTGAAGGGTAAGATATGGCAGTGAAATTACTGGGTACAGTGACTTTACATCTTGTGTCACAAGTTGGCAACGTACACTGTGGTTCTTGTGGGGGTTGCAGTTTTGCTGCGAATCTCACAAGAGCCACATGAATTATAGGTGACTGTTACCAATTACCATCAGGTGGGCAGTTTGCTTGTTTGCCAACTTTCAGCAATAAAAAAAAAAATGATTACTCACTCAAAGTTTGACGGCAACAGGAACAGTTTGCAGTGGTAAGCTATGTAGAGAGGCACGTTGTAAGTGTCCTGTGGCGCGATGACCGCCAATCTCATTTTGTCGTCGAAGGGATTCGTTAGAGAACCTATCAGGTCGGCCCCGATGGCTTGCAAGTCTGTTTTCTTATAGAATAACTCTAGGGCATATGAGGTCTCGTTGCGGATCTGTAGTAAAAGAGATTTATATTTTTTAAATAATGATAGGGAGGAGAAGAATGGTAGTCATGAGAACGTGTATCAGAGAAATGACTGGGAGTGTATACTTGAGAAATCACTGGGAGTGTATACTTGAATACTTGAGCTTCTCAGGATATAACTAGTACGAGTATGTTTGAGTATTCCTAGTGAAATGCGTTTACTGTTAATTCCTAAATGACGAACGAAAGGAACTAACTGTTATACTCTAACGCTGCTAGGGATATTGCTCGCCCCTGAGTATTGTCGTCAGCAATTATCGGAGCTCGCAAACTGCGAGCTTAGTGTCTGTTCGTAATTCCTCCGGGTGCGGCTGCCTAAGGGTCCCTAATTTTTTAAAATAACATTTTCCTTTTAATAAAAGTGATTATTCCAGTTTACCATAGTTCCTTATTTTTAAAACAATCTTTGGGAGGGACACTATACAAAACGAACATTATTTCCTTACCATTTACAAGACACATAAAACATTATTCAAAATATAAGGAGAAAAAAGACTAATAGTTTGATCAGGTCGGTAACTTAAGGTAATATTACAGTTGTACTTATTTCCAACTGACCTGCAATGGAGATCTGACGACGATCTTCTTGTTGTTGTATTTGGAAGTCCTTTCCACAACTATGTAGTAGCGAGTGTTATTTTTGCTCGGGTGAAGCACGTGCAGCTTAGATACATTCCGTTGAGGACACAGGATCTGGCCAAAAAACCATTAGAAAATAAAATATTAATCAATAAAATTTTTAGCCAAGTGAGGTAAATGATTTAAGCAGATATACTAGACTGGTTCCTCTGTCTATCTTGTTTTGTCTGATTATGAAGTCACGGTTAGAAATTCATAGATTCTTCATCTTCATCATAACAGTTGCTTTGGCAGGTTACACTTAACATCGTCTCCTGTTCCTTGTCACAAAAAATAAGATTTTTTCTTATTTTATATTATCATTACCGTGAGATGATGTAGATCGTGGAGTCGTATGGAGAGTGTAAGCTCGGTGATGCGGCGCAGTAGACGCGCAGGCTCTGGCGCAGTTTCTCCTAGTGCTGGAGACATTCCACCCGGTGGAAACCCTCCCTCGAACACACTGTGACCACACAGCGTCACATTTTTATAGATCTTATCCCAATAAATATGAAAGCACGGAGCAGAGAATAAAGCGTCATGACAGTGCGGAAAGATTTAGCCAAAATAATACAGCCATCAATACAAATAGACATAGTATACAATATCAACCAATTTAGAAATCTAGCAAATGTTAATGTTTTTAAATTTAGACTAAAATCCTACTTACTGGAGAAAAGATTTATAGTATGGTAAACTTAATTAAATCTGGTATTTGAATTTTTATTAATTATAATAATTTCAATTATTTATAGTGGAAGTTTTAATTTTAAATAGGTACATATTATTATAATGTCTTTTTTATAATAATATTTTTATATAATGTATGTCCTTATTTTTATTTTTATTGTAATTTAAATATGGATATTGTAATTTAATGTTAGTTTTAATTTCCGACACAATGTAAATTGTTAAATGAAATAAATAACTGATCTGAACTGAACGTAAAAAACTGAATTAAATCTTAAAAATAGCACACCTACTGATTTAGTCTCCGAGAGCATGGTTTCACATCGGAGTATATGATTGAAATTTGTAATTTCTTTTAATGACTGTTTTGTCTGTGTTATTTCGTGCCTGTTTGTTCTTCATAATAACGATACAATTTTGAGTTTTAACTTACCAATCCCAATCTTCACCAACGTCAGTCAATTCAGGTTTATTTTCTTTGACACTGTCGTCTAAGAGGTCAGCTCCAGATGTATCACAACCTAAAATATTTTTTGGAATAATATTGTATTCATTGATTCCGTACAAACAATTAAAGCAGTTTTTTAAAAGTTATGTTTTTACCTGGTGTGCTAGGTCTGCTAGTATCTACATCGTAGTCAGCTATAGCCAACACCCTGTCGTTGCCTGCCAAGTCGGTTTCAGCAGAAGTTCGAAGATGGACCGTAGAACCAGGGCCTGAAATACCACTTTGATTTATAGAGTGTTTACAATAATAATAACTAATTTTAGTTTTAGGTTAATTTAAGATAAATTATGTTTAAGTTTTGTTTCGTTTATTATTTTGTATATGACATATATTTAAGTAATATATTTTATCAAATTGTATAACATTTCCAGGTAAATATAAACATGAGTCTAAATGAAAATGAAAATAACTTTCTTGTAATGCACTTAAGTTATTTTGAATCGTCCATACATTTTTACCTACCACCCATTCAGGACGTCTTTTAACTGACGACGAATGGGCGCAAGGAACTCGTCAGCTTTAACAGAAGTAACGACATTTACAATATAATACGTCGTTACCATACATAATAATAGTAGTGATATGGTTTCATTAAATCGTTGATTACAACAAAGTCAACAAGTATCTGTTTTAAGTAAGTGTCCTTAAACATTGCAATAATATACAGAGAATAAACGACAAATTTAAGAACGCAACAAAGATGTTTACATATATGTCAATAATACTGAAGATTAAAGCAGATACATCTCCCAAGGCAGCACCCGTTCACGAGCATGACGGATGATGCAGCCATCGCTCCGGTTAACCATATCTTAGATCATCAAGCAAATGATACACATGACAAGCCACATCTAATAATAAATAATACTCGGTATGTCGTGTGTTGTTCCGCAGTTTAGCATAACACCAACATTTCACACTTAAGACACTATTTTCTAATAATGGTCTTTTGCTGCTGTCTACTACCCGTCAGCCAAGAGTGGTGGTTATAACAATATCCTCTTTTTTGGAGGAGACTTCCATCCAGCGGATATCTTTTAGGCAATTATGACGACACGGTGACCAAGTATTAAGAAAATCATTGAGGGAAGCTCTCTTTTAGGCGACTCTCAAATTTCGCTTTGTCTCCCTCCTGCTACTTAATGGTTCAACCGATTCGAACGAATTTTGGCATGAACATACATAATTATAACCTGACGGACATAGGCTATGTAAAAAAAATATAGACTTTACCATGAGGGAATAATCACCGAAAGAAAAATTTAAAGCTGATCACAGCCAAACCGCTGAGACTAGATTGATGAAATTTGGCGCCAAAACTCACAAACGAAAGTAAGGTAGTGCTTCGCTCAGTATTTGCAAACAGCAGCATGCATTGCAGACCTAGTATAGAAATAAAAGTTTTACGTGCTGATATAATTAAGATTAATGGCACGCTGTGATCTCCTTCCATTGGAGGAGCAGGTAAATTGTAACCATTATCTTAATCCTAAGCATGTGTCATGTATTCTCTGTTGAAGATCCTTAAATAAATAAATAAGGTTGCAAATGAATTTCGTGTAATCAACCTTTTTTTTTAATAATCTTTTTTTAAAGACTTGAAGTTTTTTTTATTAATTCTGGAAATTTACTATATAATAATAATGTTATTTTTAATTCAGTAAAGTCTATTTCTGTTAGTGACAATTACTTACCGATATCGTTAACGAGCGTTAGACCAGTTTCAGCGGAAACAATGGCGGAGACCACTGCAGTCCTATCACTACAAGCTGCTGATAGAGACAGAAGCGCGCGTGCTCCAGCCGGTGTTATAGTAATATTAAGCGCATGTCTCGCTTCCAGAATCATGTAAGTACATAAACGTTCTTGGAAACTTTCCGTTTCTAAAGCTGAATCCACGCTATCTTCACGGACTGGTTCCTTAAAAATCAAAGTTTGTTATTATTAAATTTACTCTAGTTTACTCTAAATACTTTTTATCTCGTAGGACAATTTTACTGTGTTTTGGGAAAACGTGATGTTTTTATGACTATTACTTTTCCTTATTTATTTATACTAGATAATTCGAATTCTAATAATCCCAGTTTTACCTGCAGAGTAACAGTCTTATGTTCTGTATCCTTCTTGCTCTTGTGATCTCCGTCGATAAACGACACCGCCTTATCATTATCTTCGTTATCACTACCTTCTGCCTCACTTTGCTCCGGCGCAGACGAATCTTCATCATTACTTTGGTCATCACCACTCGAATCACTATCGAAAATAATTTTAATTACATTAATATTATCATTTGTATCCAAGTCGCCTTCAAAAGCTAAAGTTCCTTTAAAAACTGGGGCTACAGCTATAATTTTTTGTAAAGATAACTTACTCATTAAACAAATGCCCAAAAGCCGTCGCCAGCTTATCCATCAGTCCATTTTCATTCTCCGAATCCGATTCATCAACGTCCAGAGCTCCTAGTAAAGACATATTCCCAGCGCTGAAGTCCACGCTGTAGTGCTTGCTTTCCCTCCCGTTGGGATTTCTGATGAACATCATCTCGTTATCAGTATCACATTCGTCTGCTGATGTCTCCGATTCGAATTCGTTTTTCTTTTTAGGCTTTTTTGGTTGATCGGAGAAAGATGTGTCTTCGACGTCTGGTTGAGTAGTCGTGTCGAGACGAGATGACATTGGGTAAGCTTTCGCCTAAAAGCAGAAATATATGAGTGCGACATTACAATAAAATATTGTTATGATTCAATTTTAATTTGCTGAGTATTAAACCTTTTCTTGGTATTGATATTTGCCTAATATTTTTTTGCGATTTGATTAAGGCATGCTCCTCAATTAAGAGAAATAGAATCTACTAATCAAGCACTGTAATAAGGGTTCTATAATTTTATGATACCTACCTGAAAAATAGTTGCAGCTAACTCCCAAGGGCGGTGTGTGTTTTCATTGAGTACCACTGGCTCTATCAGTGGTTCCCAAACATCCAACCGTTCGTTATAGCACCTGGCAGCCGCCGTGAGGGACGCACTGCCATGCAGTTGCCGCGACCAGTCGTGGAGCGTCAGCTCGCTAGATAGCTGAAGGAATAAAGTTTCGATTTTCATTGTGTAACGTACATACTTCTTTTGAATAAAACGAATCTTTTCACGAATTTTGCGCATAATTTATTTTATAATTAATCGTGATGTTTCGACTCCTTTACAGAAGCCGTGATCACAGGATGTCTAAGGCAATGGTCGTCAAATGATATCTACTACCATTACAAAATTTTAATCGGTAAACTTCCTTCTAACTGTTTTTTATAAAAATATAACTTTCCTGTTAATTTAAAGTATTTTAATCATGAAATTTAAACCGCACCGCTTTTGAAGTCATAGTAAAATGCAACACTCTTAGGATACCAGTTTCAATACTATTTATACGTAGGTGACGCACAAAATAATTTTTGAGCACTCTATTTCATTTAGTAGTAATTTATTTTTCTTATTAACTTTAAGTGTCTTACCTTCATCATCAATACCGGCACCCTCTCGGTATGTTCTATCTCTAATATGATCCTTATGCTTGGGATCGCCACCAGAAGTGTTTCCGAAGGTTTCACAGACGGATACTGTGGCTGCACGTAGCTGTCCTCCGTGTTCAACATTACGTACGGAGTCAACTTCTTCGGAGACCACAGGTCTTCATCTTGTTTTTCCATCTTATTTTGATACGTTGCAAAATTGAATGACTCTTTCTCGTCTGGTATCGTTAGTTCTGTGGTTATTTCTTCTATAATATCTGCAAAAAGAAGATAAAGAGGAGGAACATTAATTCACGGTTTAGTAATTCGTCTTCTCTCTTCAAATACTCCCAGGAGGGGCGCGGGAGATACACAGCTTGAACGGACGACGACCGACGAGCTACACTACGCTTATTTGCGCACATTTCGTTGTTATTGTCGGGCGCGGCTTGCACTGCATTTTCCAAAGTACAGAGTTTTACAGTTCACTTTTATTGTATTTATGGCATAGGACAGGGTTCCCTTTTCTCTCACCAGCAATACAGAAAGGGCACTGGCCGCAACGGTAATTAGTTTAATTATAAAATAAAATTTTTATACTAAATAGGTAGGTGCTTGACCACTATCTCGCCTGATGGTAAGCGACGATGCGGTCTAGGATATGACGCGTTTATCTAGAAGATACCTATTCACTTGTGACTTGAAGACCCCTGAATTTTATTTATCACGAAACTAATTCAGGCAAAAGTTCCATTCCTTGAATATCTGTATATTTTATGCCTCTTTTTACTAAAACGTATCAACGTTAGGTGTCACGAGCACACTCCACATCTCCAAGAGACGATATGTAATGACACAATAATGGTAATGTAAGAGTTATGTTTATAGCGTTTGATTTAGTAACCATGGCAACTACAAATTTTATGTAGTTCAGTGCTATAAATTTATTGTTATATTGCATTTGCTCACCCATAACAGTGTGAACAGTGGTTGCCGCTATGTGCACTTCAACTTCCGAAACCGTCAGTTTGACCTTTACTCCTTCTTCAACGTTCTTGAAGCTTTTGGAGAACTCCACATCGCACGGTTTCAATACCGGCTGTGGAGGCAGATTCTTCAACTTTGATTGTAACTTGGACATCACCTGTATATATGAAATAGTAATGAGATGCTTCATTAATAGCATTGTATTTTTTTAACTTTCTTTAGCTTGTCTTTTTGGGAATTTGTTTTAATACTTTTAGTATTTCCGAACCAGGTAAAGAACCAACAAAACTACTTATTTACTATATAAAGTTTTAACTATACATATTTTTGGAAAACTCACAGCTATACATAATGCTTAATATCCAAGTAGTCAACAATATTAATAATATATTGAACTGAAGGCTAATCACAAGTTTTCACAGTGGATTAGTTTTATTATTATTGTACTGTATTGAGAAATACAGTACGAAGTAGACGACGAGATATTAAAGAGATATGGCTATGTATAAAATATATAAATAAATAAAGTCTCTAAACTCTCTCTAAATACACATAGCAAGAAGAACTAAGGCATCGCAAAAGGGTGGCTACTACGTGTTTGAGATTTACTTGTAGTCCAGCTAAGGAGATGACCAAGTTCTCAGAGCTGCAGTGGCTGGAGTAGTCCAGCATAAGCTCGGCACGTAGCAATAGCGCGTGGCCTTCGCTCTTAGTCAAATCCGTGAAAAACATCACCTCTGGTTGGCGGAACTGGATCGATATAGAAAGACCTGGCGTCTCCTCGGCTATTGATGTTGCTGAAAAGAAAAAATGACATATTTAAAAAAATTAAAGCGACCGAAACGCGCAAGACATTTGTCCAGCGTTTGATACAATATAGAATCTAAAAAATGAATTAGTACTACGAATAGATACTTTAGAAGACGACCAAATTAGACCCGTCGCGGACCGGAATAGATCGTACTCACAAAACAAACCGTACTTAGCCTATTCCTATTCTTAAGAAAGCCATTTTTCTGGTCATTCATTTCATCTCATTTGGAATATTCACCTTTTTATTTTTATGCTTTTGTATTAGTCTTCAGTTTATAATAAGGAACATGTGGTGTGGTGACTGGTCTCACCAAAACTGGCTTATAAACTCCTTCCCGACGTCCACTGTTACTTCAATATCAGAAGAGATAAGGTAGCTTAGAACCAATTCAATTATGCGATGTTATCATTATCACGCAAGAGATCTGTGACCATAGCATTACCATAGCTACACGTCCCTGTGGCTCAATTTTTATGACTTGCATTATTTTTTTGTTTTAAATTAAAATGGAACCTATCCTATATCCTAAGTCGGAATAAATCCAGCAATATGAAAAAAAATCATTAAATACGGTTGAGTAATTTCGGAGTTCGTCGCGTTCAAACACTGTGACAAATAATTTTTATATCTATTTTTTTATATTTTCTCCACATCCTTTAGAATGCGCACAGCAACGGAACAAGCAGTGGAACTCCCTCCCTGCATCTGTAGTTCTGAGTATTTATAACCGGTCAAATATTCAAAGCCAAGGTGAATAGGCACCTTCTGGGTTAACTCGTCCCATCGTGGATCCTGTCTTGGCCCCCGGGCTTGATTGGGGTCAAGAGCGAAACCAAAATCATCAAAATAAAAAATTTAGATAGTAGTTCTAAGCTTTTTTAGGACTGCAACATTCAAGGACTTTTAAAGAAATTGCTATGCCTGGTTATCACGTCATATACTGACCAGCAGAGTAATAGCCGCTCGACTCGCTGCAGGAAGGAGGACGGGTGGCGTTGCGTGGCGCTGCTGTTTCACCCACGTACCCGTGGTTCACGACTCCGCCTTCCATTGCTTTTTCACCTGAAATCGTTATAGTGTCGTTAAACCAATGTAAAACGTTAACAACCTTCAATATCGAGAGTAACGTTTTTACAAATATCAAACATTCGATTAAGATGGAACCAGCTATAATAGTATATATATATATATATATATATATATATATATATATATATATATATTATTTTCTGCATTCACAAGGCCATATTTCTACGACCTTCAGCTAATTGACGCTAATAAGACACTAACCGAGGCTCTACCATCACGTCTTATAGCGATTCAAGTTTAGCTGTTAAAAAGAGACGCCACAATAGACCGCGTATAGCGGTGTCTCACTTTGACAATCGAGCTTGCATCGCGCTTAAAGATGATGGTAGGCCCTCTGGTCGCCGTCTTCTTGCACAATCGAACGCTACAGTCTATATGAAGAACCATTGTACAGGACCTGGTACGGCATCCAGCAATGTGCGCGCCAGCTGCAACAAAAAGGCTGGTGCCAAGTTGGAGCGGGTGCGATCTACGCGAACGTCCACCTGCGCAGCCCTACCAGGCGCCACCCTTACACTGCAGTCGATGAGTGGTGGCCTCCGGACGCTGATACCACAGGATGCGCGGGTTGCGCCACCTTGACATTGGAAGATCCTGACCACAAGATTTATACGTATTAATAAATGGACGAGAGATGTAAACCAAAAAAGGTATTACAGTTTTCACTTAACGAGAAAATGAAAATATTAGTATTCCTTAAATCCTTATGGTAAGAGATTCACATATGAAACTTATAAAGTTGAAAATATCAATGACCAACCTTTTTGGCACCTTTTCCAATAATAATAATATTTCTTACATTCTCACCAATTAGCCTAGCCCAAGGGTAGCACTAAAAGTAGTAGGGATTCGTGGGTTCTGGCGCACTTCCCCCCAACCCAGACCCCTCTCCTCCCTTCCCTTTGGTATTCTCCAAACTCGATCCGACCAGCGTTACCGCCTAAAAAAAAAAAAAAAAAAAAAAAAAAAAAAAAAAAAAAAAAAAAAGGTAAGCACCCCCATTTGGAGCGATTGCGCTGGGTCCCAGCTTCGTATCTCTTACCGTTTCCGAGATACGTTTTTGCTGAACTCATTCCTACTTGATTAACTAATGAACCCCTGTTAATGACACCTCGACGCTAATGACACACTCGACTTAAGGCCTTAATGACATGATTCTAATCACCTTCCCCGATGCTTCTCATTAACATATCGTTCCCGACCCTTCCTCATTGTTAATTACCTCATTACTTAAGCACCCTTTTGTACTATGCTCGGCTCGCTTTCTTTGTATTGCTAATAGCCTACTGTGGCCGAGGTTATGGGGCCTTGGATATCATTAGGTTTGCAATATTCCAATGCTGCCTAGCCGAACTTACTCATACCTACTGTTTTAGATGAATCTGTCAGGTGTTCAGCCAATCAGAGGGTTTGTGGGTTCTGGCGCTAGTAGTAGGGATTTGTGGGTTCTGGCGCTTCAGGATACTAGCGCATAAAACAAGCTCCGGGTGAGCTTGTTTTATGCGCTCCACTAACCTAACCCAACCAGTTTCTTGAATGATTGTCATAGGCAACCTAACCTCGCATGCTTTTCAAAGGAAACCTAATCTAAACTATCCTAACCTCTACCTTGAGTTATGCTTTTCATAACAAGCTAACCTAACCTAACCCGTACCCTGTATGCTTGTTACAGAAAGCCTAACCTAACCTAACCCGTACCTTGTATGCTTGTTTGTTGAATAAAACCATTTTCTACCAGCCTTTAAAACTTCATAAATTAAACAACCAAGTCATGTTGCTAAACACATTTATTCAAAAATCATATTAAACATCTTACTTATAATTAAATCATTATACAAAATCGTTCATCAATACACCATACATTTTTGCATAAAGAAATACTAGACAATATTTTCCACATACTGACGTAAAGTAACTTTGCAGTTGCTTATGATTGTATACCCACTTCTTTGTATTTTTTTCCAAGAACAATTTATGAAACCCCACCGGTTTTCGCCCGAAAGAATCAAAGTACTCGCCAACTCCATTACTATCAATGTGAATACCCACCCAGTGAGAACCAGGCTTGGAATCCGGATCCAAATTGGCTACAATGAAAGCAGGTAATTGAACAATCATAGGCAATCTGTTCGCTGCAAATACATTAGATGTTAATCTGTTATCAATTTTACTCATAAAGTATTTTATTTCTTGACTATCCATCATAGCTCATGTTAGCGGTACGATAGAATTCGTATTTCCAATTGAATGGAATTGTATGCTCCACCCGTATTTAACTATTGTAATCGACACTCACATCGCGGTTTTTGTTAATTTCCACAACATTATCGAACTCTGCATAAATAATACAATTGAGTGTTGTTGTCAAAGCTGTATCAAAGCGAACCTCTAGTCTTACACTTCCATGTCTAACTAAGTTCCAATGTGAGCTCGAACTGGCCGAAAGATCTGGAGTTAAGTCAAAAGCTAATAAACAGTATCCTCCTCCATAGTCTTCTCTTGCTATTGAATTGCCTTCGTTCAAAAAGTGAATGCCGGTGCCAGAAAACAATGTTTGATAGGTCGATGTAATCAATCCATCTTTGAAGGATGGTTGTAATGTTTTTGAATGGACCTGTTGGCCATCCACATATAAACTAAATAAATTTATACCATGGTTATCAAAATTAAATGGATTCTGTGTTATACAGCCATTAAATGCTGAATTTTTAATAAAGCCTATAATACATCTTTTAGGTACTTGTCCGAGGAATATGTTATCCAAAGTTTTGCCTTGAACTCCCGATGGAATAGTTAGAACTTTAACTTCAGCTCGAGTAATCGGATATTTAGCTGTTGTCGTTGCTAAGACTTTTTGATGTGCTATTAGGACAGATGGATTTATTCGAGCCTTACGAACAATGAGACTGGCGTCAGTGATTTTAACCTTAATTTTGGCATCAGATGTATTACAAATTAAATTGAATGTTTCTTTGCTACGAACTAATTTGACACGCATCTCTACACCATTTAGTAAGAATTTTTCTTGGTTAAAAATATCTCCATGTAAATGACCGATCATATCAATATCTTCGTTTAATTTTACTAACTCCTGTCTCTTGGTAAATCCTTTATTTGTGTCATCTGTAGCGTCCATTTTGTAAGGAGTGTCACCATACCACAAACCACAGGTCAGATGAGAGTTTTTTGCTGCAGGGCCGTAGTTAAGTAAAGTTTCCAAATATGCACGATATGCATATGTATTATTTGGGGGAGACACAAGTTTTTGATTTAAGTACACATCTAATTGACTGAATAGAGAATGTAACCAATTATTAACTGGCGCAATTCGAGTAGTTCCTTGGACATCATTTGAAGCAGAATATTCAATCTTTGCTTTTATATGAAGCATGGTATGCGACAAGTCTATATAATCATCACCAGTACCAGGCACTTGAAATTCTAATGGACCATCATCACTTAATGATGAAATTGGTTTATAATGGATCCATTGTCCACTTTCAATACTTGTTTGAGTTGATGGTAAAGCGAATAAATCCAACTCTGACTTGGCACATTCACATGAATGATTATGTAAAAAAGACATAGTTATTCACTATTTTAGTTTGAAAAAATATCTTCAAATTTTGTTTTCTTGGATGATTTAGACCGACTTCCTCGCAGTGTTTTACGTGAAATGAGTGACAAGCTCGACTTTCTGCTTCTTTTATACCCAGACCCGCGCATAAGTGAGTCTATTTTATCATCGGCCTTTCTTTTCAAGTTGGTTGTAGCATTTTTGAAACGCGACTTTATTGACTCTTCAACGGGATGCGAGTTCACCATATCTGATAATAATCCAACCCCAGCACTAAGAGCTTCTTTTCCTACAGTTCGAAGTCCATTGGATAACAAAGGAAGAACGGTCCTAAACAAACCTCCTAAGAAACTTCCAATACCGTGTCCACGTTGATGAGCAGCGCCCTTATATATAATCCCAACTCCAGATCCTGCCTGATGAGAATAATAATTCTGATACGGACAAGGGCTATTAACTATTGCTCTATTCATCTTATGCGCCGAAAATGTAGTTTAACACACGATGTACCGAACTGAAATGGAACTCTACCACCCACGCTTGTTCTTATATCTATTTCTATTGTATCAAATTCTCTGCGCATAACTGGTAAATAGTGTGCGGGTGAAAATGTGTGCACTTTGTATGCTCCGTAGATGTACTTTGTTGGATCCAAAGGTATGATTCGTACCAACGATGCCATCACATCACCTATTATTTGCGGTTGAATAATATCCGAATAAATGAAGAGTTGGGATGGTAACCCTAAATATAAATTAATCGGATATTTTCCATTCGGTTTTGCTACTAAGTCGACATGAGGTGCAAAACCTAGTTGAAGACTCAATTGAGGTGATAACATTACAGATATCAAGTCTGTGTGATGACGAGTTGCTGTAACCAGCGTCGATATTTCATCATACCTTAGTCTAAAATGATTTTTCAACAATGAGTGTTCATTAAAGGCACTTAAAAAATTATTAATACTGTCATACGTCGTTGCTGGAATATGAGACTTGAATTCTGCAATTATATTTAGCTCCTTTTTTGAATCCTGGGCATCTTGTACGAGTGTTCTTTTCTTTATGTATATAATGTTTTCATGTTCTTGTACATTAAACATTGTACATGGATAATGAAACTCCACCAAACCAACGTCCCATTCACCTTCTAACTTTATAGTTTTTGGTAGTTTTGATAAGAAATTGGCGGTTGTATTTTCTGGATAGTATGAAGTTGAACTATTGCTCAAAAGAGTTAAATAAAAACTGTCCTCGCTCATGTCTCTTCTAAATCTGATACCGGGATCCAACTATTAAACTTGTTAGGATAACCTTTCCATTTGACTAACACTTCTCTTCTACCTTGAATGCGTCGTGATCGTATAATTTTATCTATTTTATATTTAGTGGAGGGATCATAGACAACTTTTTGTAGCTCTTTTGTGTAAAACGTTCCTGTGATTGGTTCACCTTCCAAGTCTTTTAATGTGTATACAACCCAAGGAGCCCGTTCAATAATGGAATTGATCACAAATATTTCATCACTCCAATTGGTTTCATACCCTTTTTGAAATATATGTTTATATTTAGTTATTCTAACATGATCACCTATTCGAAGTGATGGATATTCATTTATCTGTATTTTCTTTTTCTTAGCTCCGTATAAATTTTCCCAAACGGTCATAATATTGTCATTGTTCACTTCGCATGGACACATCTTTATGCTGGAGTGAAAGCTATGGTTGTATGAATTTATTAAATCTTGTAAGATGTCGATGTATTTGTACGTATTTTTATAAGTAAAGTAACGCCACATCTTAGTTTTGAGAGTTCGTTGAAACCTTTCAATAACACTAGCTTTTATGTCAGGATTGTTTGTTGTGTAGTAATTAATATTTTTACTTTTGAAATAGTCCCTAACAACTTTTGATACAAACTCTGTACCTTTGTCAGATTGAATGTGACGAGGAGTGGCATTAACTTCGGCAAATATACTCTCAAAACAGCTTTTGACAACTTCAGAGGTCTTACTTCTCATTGCTCGTGCAAAGGCATATTTACTAAATACATCAATAACACACAAAATATATTTATAACCATCATTATATTTACTATATGTACGCATGTCGCTCAAATCAGCTTGCCATAGTTCATTATAATTAGATAAAATATACTTATTTCTTGGGAATCGTTTTTGAATAGGTTTATGGAGTGTGTAAGTTTCTTGCGACTGTAACCAAGTTTTTACGTCATCGCGGTTCAATTTGCCTTTCATTGCTTTGGCTAAATTATTTATGCTACTAAATCCAGCGGGATGTGAAACATCATAGTAAATGTTTGCTAAATCTAGTAGGGGCTCCATTTTTCCCAAGCAATCGTTCTTTTTGACCTTTTATTAGTAGTAGTTGTCACAGGAGTTGAGTTGAGTTGAGTGTCCGAATCAGTGTCCTTATCACTTTGTATCAGCTCTTTCGTCTGCAACTGTGTCATATATTCTAGAGATGTAGGATTACCAATGCAGGAAAAAGGTACTCGTATGTCCACTAACGCCGATGCAAATTTTTCCCAGCCCGCCGGTTTTGGGCGTTTAAGTGGTCTCACAAAATCACTTACTAAATCGAATATATTGCTTCCAGGTACAACTGTATTATGTTGTAAAACTACTTCTCCATTCTCTTTCCACCAGATTTTCGGATGACTTTGTAAGATATAATGCAACAATACTCCACCTCTTTTTTTGTAAGCTTTAGGGATCAATTCAAGTATTTTCGACGGACTGTTTTGATATTTAATAGCGATCGTTCCTTTATTTTGACGGGTCACATCTTCATTGATCGGAGTAGGTTTTACAACTGGAATGGTACCCTCTTGTTTTTCTTCTTTAATTGTATCTTTAGTATCATCAGACCTCACTGTTTCATCATCGGTATCGGTCAATAATGAAATTTTAAGTGGTTTTCTACCTTCTTCAACAACGTGTAAATATCGTTGCAAAACTTGAGAATACAAAGCCCATTTTTCGTGATCATTAAGTGAACTCTTTAAGATTTTTTGCATTTCATCATCGAGTCCTGATAATGAATTGTCAGGTTCGTGAATATTATGAGCCTTTAGTTTGTTCATAAGTTCCGGCTCTACAAGTAACATTTTTTTCGCGTGCTGCATGTTTAATTTATTATCGAAGACAGTAAACCGTTTATCACAGCACCTAGTATTATGGGTTGAAAGGCTCCCCCTTTCTGCACGATGATGTTTTTTCTTGCTATATTTTTACCTTTGGATATAATTTTCCGTTAAATGTGTTTATATTTCTTTAAATGTTTCTTTTCCTTTTCTTTAAGTGGAATTTTACCTTTTAAAATGTTGTAGATGCACTCGCAGATAACGTTTACTTCTTCTTCATCACATGCTTTCAATATCAGTTTTTGATATTTTGGTTTCAGAGTATGTAATGCTTTCAATAGATGTTGGTGCGTTTTTACTCTCCTATGCATGGTTTCACAATGATTAGCATTGTATGTGATGCGACTATTTATAGCTTTTCTTGGGAATATAGACTGTGCAATATTTTGTTGAAGAAAGTACATTCGTTTTGATTCGATAGCTGTCATCAGTATTTTGCTTCAGATCAATCATTAAGTATCCATGAGCAACTTTGGTGGCATCTTTATAAGCTTCTTCAATAAATTTTGTATTTTCTGGACATACTTGACGAGCTAAATATCTGACTTGCGTCTTGTCTCTTGGGTTTTTAAAGTAAATTATATAATTAGCATTTAATGATATGTCACGTTGACCTCTCCCTTGATGAAATAAATTCTGGGTTATGTAAAATACACTAAGATTTCTGTGATGACTGTCTTTTGTAAAAATATCGACTATCCTGCCGTCAGATTCTCTCATTAGGTCATCTATGATAAGCAGTTGAGGTAGTTTACCATCAAACATGCTTAAATCGGGTATTCCTTGGACATATTCCACATTACTTAAATTGTACAGTGGCTGCATTTCATCATAACACCATAATGTTTTATGAAATGTTTGATCACAAACATCATTCACACAATTTAAGAAAGTAGTAACAAAATTAGATTTACCACATCCACTTGGACCAGCCACAATAGCTGTGAATGGATGAATAAAATGTTTCATGTTGAACAAAATCTATGTCTTGCTTGTTTAAAATCTATGTTAGGAATGAATGGATAAGGAAATGTGGATTGATTTAAAAATACTCAAATTTTTCAGATAGTAAATTATTTATTATACTAAATATCTTAAATCTAAATCACAAAATATTAAGAAGTGTGTCTAAGTACAAAGTGTTATATTTCTGAAGTCTACAAAATAGCGGTAAGTTTTAAAATGATTATTGAACAAAAAATCTTAATTATATAATACATTACCATAAAAATGAAGAAAGTCACAGAAAACAACTTACAAAATATTTCTTAATTTATAATGCCCCCATGCTAGTGTGTCTGTGGAGTTGGGTAAAATACATCTTTTTGTGTCGTTATACGATAGACTAGTTTTGTTAATTTTTTGAGTAAATATTACATGTTTTATTGTCCGGAATCTATACATTTTTGAAAATTTGATTTGTTTATCGAAGAGACATTGCTTGTAGTTATTCATATTCATTTTCTTTGTTACACATTTATTCACTCCTTTCGCTCGTGCAATGAATTTATCTTCTACTGTTATTGCATACAATTTAGACCTCAACCCCACAAACTCTTTTAATATTTTTCCATTGTTTTCATCTTTAAAGAAACCTAACCTTTTTTTATTCAACCTAGGGAAACCAAAGATATTATCTTCTGTATAATCAGAAGTGTCAAAAAATTCATTTAGGTCAGGTTTTATATCAAAATATAAATTTTCTGTAAAATATTGATAAATAAGACTATCTGTATCAGTATATAATAACTTAACATTTTCTTTAAATTTTTTCTTCATGTAATTATAATGAAAGTCGTACATAAGGGTTTTAGATATATCTAAAATACAAAACCCTAAATAAATTGGCTTGTTGTAGTACAACTTTGTTTTGCGCAATTGAACTGCAATCAAGTTCTCTGAAAATATACTTAAACTATGAAACTCTGGTTTGGATATTAATGATTGGGCACCTTGCACTTTACCTCTGCTATCCCAGTGAGTAATTAATTTCACATTTACCCGTTTCTCTATATTTTCCATGGTCTTGCCAAAAACAGCGTTATTCATTAATTTATAAAAATCTTTTTCAAAATCTGTTTTTGCTTGTGTTCTTAACTGCGTGTTTAAATCAATATATTTTCTTAGCCATGGACTCTGTTTAAACTTCAACACCCTATGCACTTTAGTTAACTTTAACCCTAAATTAACACATTGTTTGAGGTTTCTGTAATGAATTACATATTTAGTTTTATTGTTTAAATTCGGGACTAACTTTTGTGTTTTACATTCGCCGATAACTATGTTTTCCGCACAAAGTGGTAAATCAGAGTGTAAATCATGCAGATCGTTGGGATATTCAAGATCTACTTCCAGAATATAACCATAATCACATGTGTCGGATATGTTAAAATCAACTTTAGTATTTTCCCATTCAAAATTTCCGGTAGGTAAATATTGAGACATAGCCCACCCATATAAATTATTAGCATCAAAATAAGCTATGAAAGATGTAGGTTCATTTGGATTGTAATCTTCCAAATACATGTTGTTAGCCTTTCCATATCGATTACTACATTGCGATATTCCTCCTCTGATGCCAGCTTTGATGAAAGCTATTTTATCAAAGTCAGTTCATAACTCTAACTTAGCATCAGTGTATTTAAGCATCGCATCCCAGCTCAACCCAGGTGCAGTGTAATAATGTGATGGATCCAAATCATATGTTGCTAAACAAATATTACGGAAATTTTCAAATATGTCTGTTAGTAGCATTACATCTGTCTTTAAATATAAATTTGAATAGTCAAGCATTGTTTCACATCTAAAATGATTCCAAACATCTTGAGCATGAGCATAGTCTTCATCAGAAACATTACTATCGCTTAAGGAATTGTAAAAATCTTCTTTGGTGGGAAGTGTTGAACTCTCTAAAGAATCAAATGACTTCACGAATTCGTATGGAAATATCCCCTTTCTGATTAAACGTTTAAAGTCCTCATAAAGGGGAAATTGCTTTTTTAGTTCTGTGAATTCATCCAATTTTAGATTTTTGGCCAGACTATCTAAGCTGGAAGACATGAATTTAAAGGAATCTAAAAAACGTATACTTATTTGTTGTCCGTCCACAAAAATTTGTTTAGAAAATGAGATGTATTTCTCTTTATTTTGAGGAATTACATCTACCACACCTTGTTGAAAGTCTAAGGCATGGACAATAAAATGCGCATCGTAATTACTCAAGTTATGTAAAAATACAGGTATGTAACGTGGATATTTAAATTTAGTTTTGCATAGGGAGTGCACCATTCCTTGAAATTTACCAGTAGACCATTCAAAATATTCTACAGAGTCAGAACCTAAATCATTACTGCATATGAAACAAGTTTTGGAATGATCTGTTTTAACGTGTTCAGTTTGAAACGATGCGGAAGAAGGTTTATGAAAAAATATTCTTCTTTGAATATTCGAAATATTACTACTTATGCTTTCCATGAAATGTCTAGCACAGTCGGGGCCGGTATATGAATGATATTTCGACAGTTTATCATCATAGGAACATTTCAAGTAATAACCATAACTATAAACATTATGTTTATGAACATTATTTGTATACGCATTTGTAGGATCTTGATCACAAGTGTGAATCGGATTAAGGAACGATTCAAAATCTGCATAAATAACAAAAGGTAATTTAAGTTTTCGCTCAAACTGATTAAATAAAATTTTGTCAGATGGCTGGTTCTCATTGAACCAATTTTTAAAAGTTTTTTGAGAGCTTGGAACTTCTGTAACAATATGAGCACAGTCATGTTTCTGATGATCATTTAATTTTTTTAGTGTTGCAAAATGTAGAAGGCATCCATCACAAATATGGATTGCTTCATTTCGACCAGTTACTTGTTTGCTAACAAGTCGTGACAGGTTTTTAATGAAGCAGTAATGACCATTGGAACCGTTAGTTAAGTACAACAAATTTACGTGCTGCTCCTTCCTCGTTTTTGTGAAGTGTAGAGGACCAATTACGGTATTTGATTTAGTGTTAGAATTGTACTCTAATCCAAAAACATTTATACTTATATTATTCAAAAGCTCAACCTTTTTAATGTCTTGTAATTTTACTGGAAATCTTATATTACAAAAATTTAATTTGCTCTTATGAGGTAAATACGAAGATATTCTGTTAGCATCTTTTGACACCGGGTACAAAGCAGATAGTAGAGCCCACCTAAGACATTCGTAATCTTTATTTTTGACATTTATGACCGCCTTTTTATTTTGTATATCTTTCGGTACTTCTATATACGATGATCCTTTTAAAGGACTAAATTTATTTATGTTCATATCTAAATATTGTATTTTATTCAAAGTCCATCCACTATCTTTTTTTTCGAAGTCACTCATTTTGACAGAAAAGTATTCGCAGATTTTATGCATAAGAGCTTCAAATTCGTCTCCTAGGGCAAATGTGTAATTCATACTTTGAAAATCAAAAGTGTTTTTTAAATCTTTGGTTTCCTGGGTGAAATCAGCATGAATGATAAAATTCACTTTAATTAAAGTCAATTCATCTAAGCATGATTTGAGCAAGAAGATAATTTTGTCTTTATTATTATTCAAAAACTTTTCGGGGGTTTCTAATGTCTCTTGGCTACCTAAATATATTCTATATGTTCTAACACGAGATCCAAAAGCAGAGTCAATCAAACTTACATTATTCAATTCCTGACATGTTGAAATGACTTTGTTTTTATGAGCTTTACTCTTTAAATGGTTAGCAAAGTATTTTTTTCTCACCCAAACATTACACGCTTCACATAAAGTTCGCTCACTATGACTTTCGTCCGGCAAAGCAGATGAATTGGATGGTCCAGCTTCTAAATGATCTTCTGCTTTTCTTTTGATTCCCCTCCCAGATTGGAGACTATTACTGAAATGAAAAACATGTAACATAAAATAAATCTCAAAATATTATGAGAAAGTCGACGATTAGAAGTTACGAGAGAAAAATCAATAAAATACTAAACGTCTATTCTTAAAAAAAGTATTGTTTGGTAGTGAAAATAAGAAATAACATAGGTAAAGCTCACCTAGGTGTATTGTTCTCGTTTCCTTCAAAACAGCACAGCTCCCAAAATCTTTGCTTTGTTTCATGTACGTATTGAATATCTTCAATTTCTTGACATAATTTGAACATTTCTTGTTCAAAGCTGTCCTCGCTTTCTATAGTGTCCATGTTGAACGACATCTCGATTGAAATTAGTGATTCTTATAGAAGGCAAAGTGGTATTTATATGCATAAAAATTCAATACTTATAATGATAAAAGGTATCCTAAATTAGATGAATAATCATTAGTAAATGAGCTCATTGTGCTCATGAGTTGAAATGGTATTTTTTGCAGCCCGCTTTCTCTGCAATTCCTTTAGTTATGTTGTAAACCACTTCCTTGGTTTTACTAAAGTTGATATTATTTTCATTCGTATAATATTTTACACGAACTTCTGCGTGCTTCCAATGTTCTTGTAAAGGTATTTTAGAAAGTTTTTTCAAATCAAATAATTCGATTTTTATCAAATGTGTCGAAGTTTTCAAATCGTCTTCATTTGATGATATGTATGAAACTCCGCCCCCCTGACAACTACGTCCCACGGTCGAAGAAACTTTCTTCTTCTTAGCCTTCTGGTCAAAGAAGGCATCAAGGTCGGGAGTATTTGCTTTTCTTTTTACCGGCATGGGAGAAGACTCTTGACTATCAGATATTGGGTAATAAAGTGTTTTAATGTATTGCATTCTTGATCATCGATTATGTCAATTGGAGAGTACTGCAACAATACAAATAACTCAACTTAATACACACAATCTTGCTCATACATTAAAATCAAAGCATTGTAAGAACAAGTAAATAAAAAAGAAAACAATAAAGGTCACTTACCGACATTTTGTAGACTTCAGAAGCACAACACTTTGCACTACACACAAATATTAAAGTACTGATGTAGCTCTAGTTTGTTCTATGCGTTTTATAGTGCTTCCGTATCGTTGGAATGCAGTAATATCAGTAGCTCATAGTAGCAAAAACGAAAGTTTAGGTGATTAGTTGGTAATTAGATAAGTAATGAGGTAGCTCACCATTATGATTGCAACAATAACAGGGACAGTCATCAGTAATGGAATATTTTTGCGATTACAAATGAGGTGGTCATAGTTCTTACTAAATGGTGTAGAGTCGATCTATCAAACATTGTTTTCTAGCAATGGAATGAAGTCACTGACGCCAGTCTCATTGTTCGTAAGGCTCGAATAAATCCATCTGTCCTAATAGCACATCAAAAAGTCTTAGCAACGACAACAGCTAAATATCCGATTACTCGAGCTGAAGTTAAAGTTCTAACTATTCCATCGGGAGTTCAAGGCAAAACTTTGGATAACATATTCCTCGGACAAGTACCTAAAAGATGTATTATAGGCTTTATTAAAAATTCAGCATTTAATGGCTGTATAACACAGAATCCATTTAATTTTGATAACCATGGTATAAATTTATTTAGTTTATATGTGGATGGCCAACAGGTCCATTCAAAAACATTACAACCATCCTTCAAAGATGGATTGATTACATCGACCTATCAAACATTGTTTTCTGGCACCGGCATTCACTTTTTGAACGAAGGCAATTCAATAGCAAGAGAAGACTATGGAGGAGGATACTGTTTATTAGCTTTTGACTTAACTCCAGATCTTTCGGCCAGTTCGAGCTCACATTGGAACTTAGTTAGACATGGAAGTGTAAGACTAGAGGTTCGCTTTGATACAGCTTTGACAACAACACTCAATTGTATTATTTATGCAGAGTTCGATAATGTTGTGGAAATTAACAAAAACCGCGATGTGAGTGTCGATTACAATAGTTAAATACGGGTGGAGCATACAATTCCATTCAATTGGAAATACGAATTCTATCGTACCGCTAACATGAGCTATGATGGATAGTCAAGAAATAAAATACTTTATGAGTAAAATTGATAACAGATTAACATCTAATGTATTTGCAGCGAACAGATTGCCTATGATTGTTCAATTACCTGCTTTCATTGTAGCCAATTTGGATCCGGATTCCAAGCCTGGTTCTCACTGGGTGGGTATTCACATTGATAGTAATGGAGTTGGCGAGTACTTTGATTCTTTCGGGCGAAAACCGGTGGGGTTTCATAAATTGTTCTTGGAAAAAAATACAAAGAAGTGGGTATACAATCATAAGCAACTGCAAAGTTACTTTACGTCAGTATGTGGAAAATATTGTCTAGTATTTCTTTATGCAAAAATGTATGGTGTATTGATGAACGATTTTGTATAATGATTTAATTATAAGTAAGATGTTTAATATGATTTTTGAATAAATGTGTTTAGCAACATGACTTGGTTGTTTAATTTATGAAGTTTTAAAGGCTGGTAGAAAATGGTTTTATTCAACAAACAAGCATACAAGGTACGGGTTAGGTTAGGTTAGGCTTTCTGTAACAAGCATACAGGGTACGGGTTAGGTTAGGTTAGCTTGTTATGAAAAGCATAACTCAAGGTAGAGGTTAGGATAGTTTAGATTAGGTTTCCTTTGAAAAGCATGCGAGGTTAGGTTGCCTATGACAATCATTCAAGAAACTGGTTGGGTTAGGTTAGTGGAGCGCATAAAACAAGCTCACCCGGAGCTTGTTTTATGCGCTAGTATCCTGAAGCGCCAGAACCCACAAATCCCTACTACTAGCGCCAGAACCCACAAACCCTCTGATTGGCTGAACACCTGACAGATTCATCTAAAACAGTAGGTATGAGTAAGTTCGGCTAGGCAGCATTGGAATATTGCAAACCTAATGATATCCAAGGCCCCATAACCTCGGCCACAGTAGGCTATTAGCAATACAAAGAAAGCGAGCCGAGCATAGTACAAAAGGGTGCTTAAGTAATGAGGTAATTAACAATGAGGAAGGGTCGGGAACGATATGTTAATGAGAAGCATCGGGGAAGGTGATTAGAATCATGTCATTAAGGCCTTAAGTCGAGTGTGTCATTAGCGTCGAGGTGTCATTAACAGGGGTTAGGCGGTAACGCTGGTCGGATCGAGTTTGGAGAATACCAAAGGGAAGGGTGGAGAGGGGTCTGGGTTGGGGGGAAGTGCGCCAGAACCCACGAATCCCTACTACTACTAAAAGATATGTAATATTTATAGAAATATATATAAATACCCATGACTTAGGTACAAATTCTCGTATTCATCACACAAACATCTGCCCATTCCGGGATTTGGACCCAGGACCGTCGGTGCGAAAGGCAGGATCGTCAATTATATTTCTTTTGTCTTACTTATGCTTTAGTTTAGGTACATTATTTTTTTGTTGTATCTTGTTATTAATTTATTGCAATTGTCTTGCTGAATTTCAAATACAATGTATCTTAGCCCCTATGAGAATCATGATAAGAATGTTATCATAGTTGAAAATATGAATATAAGAGTCTTGCTTGCTTAGTGATACTATCAGCTAAATATACTTACTTCTTTATAACAATAGTGGGATCAGGCCTTATATCTTCGATGAGCAGGCTCTGTAAACTTGCGCGTAGCTCAGTGCTGCCATCAGAATAGTAATCCAAGTGTAACGTAGCTTCACCAGCAGTTAATTTCGCCAACCCGTGATTCAAGTCACGGACAGGAGAACTGAGCACTTCATCCATGTCCGAGAACAGCTTTAACTCTACGCCATCGAGTGTGAACCTAGTATTGGGACAAAACTTTAATACTTATACGTTACTTGTGATTTCAGCAAATTACTTGATTATTGACTGACTTAAATACAGATCCATACCTCAAAACGCCTTCCTTCCTAATGGCTTCGCCTTGGGCTAGAAATGCTTGGAGCTTCTTTACTGACACATCGGTTGGTGCAGTTTCTACTGGAGAACTAGGGACTATACTTCCTAAAAGATAATAGATCAGATCAGGAATAGGTTAACGATAAATCAAAACTTTAAATATACTCATAGGGTGTTTCGTACGAACCGATGTAATGCGCTTCGCTAAGATTGTCGCTCCACACAGCGAGCATAGTAGACAAGTCTTTCTGACCAACGTTAAGAAGAACGCTGTCGAGAAGAACGTCTGCTTCCAACGCTAAAAGCTCACGGTTTGAATTGCAGCTTGCTAATTGCTGATATCCAACAACACGCTTCATGTCACAGCGTGCGGATACCGGTTCTAAGATTGGCTCCTGAAAATTTCAAACGTTTACTCGTAGATTAGAAAAAATATTGCCCATAATGTCCCTTGCCTATAGACTTTACCTACCTACTTTGACAATTGAAATTCCACCTAAGGTGAGACACGAATCCACGTCTTTCTAGCTTTTGTGGACAGTAGACGCCGTTTTTTTAATAATTACTACATCTTCAAAAGTTCAATGTTAGTTAGGTTCTAGTTCTGGTTAGCCTTTACATCGTTAACGAATTGATTTTAATATTTATTGATCACGAACTGCTATCGTCACCTCTTTCGAGAACTCAACTGACCCTCAAAAAATCTAAGGAAGCAGATAAAAAAATTGTAAAACTTAATAACAATTGCAACGTATATATTGGTACATGGATGACACAGTTATTGCTTGTAGATGAAAACATAATAGCGAGAGAGAGTTATTAGGTCCTACTCACCGCACGCGCCCAACATGAGTTAGCAAATTGTTAACGACTTTTAATCTTCTACTTATGAAGTGCTGATCAGTTTAAGATGGTATATAAAATCATTTAAATCGCAAACCAAAAGCTGTATGCACTACGTCATCGAGACTCTCAGGATATTCTTAGACTGCGGTAACTTCGTACTATTTTTGTAACTGCAACCATTCTTTCTAACTTCTTACAATCTACTGTAAGCCAAACGCTTTTTTACGACTACGTATTGGTCCATCACCGCAGAATCTTGAAGAGATTTTAAATGGGTCTTTCTATGTCGATAGATATTTTTTAATAGATGGTCTGCATTCATATTGAGGGGTTAAGCGTAGCAGAACATTTGATGATGACAGTTATAACTTACTTGGACTTCGAGAGTGCCAGCGAGCGTCATGACAGCTCGCGATAACGTGATGTTGACGAGCTTCACCAAGATGTTGTCTATGACGGGGCTTTGCGCTGGACTACTCGCTTCCTGGCCCGTATTCACTTGCTTGAAGAAATTTTCTATGGTCAGGTCACCTAGTGGATTAAATTTAAAAAAATACACATTCCAACTCTAAAGTCAATGACTTTTATTTTAAGTTTGCTAAAAAGAAAACTCGGTAAATTTGCATGTAATGGTCTATGGTACAAAACTTACCCATATTGAGTACCAACAGGTTAGGAGAGGATGGTTTCTGAGGTAATAATAAAACCGGAGCGTGAATCTGTAATCAATATTTTTCAAATTAATTCTTATAATATTTCAAAGGATTGATTTGAGATGCGAAGCGGACAAACATTGGAATTAAGTAGACACTCTTTTACCAACAAGTACACGTTGAAGGAACAGCAAAACAATGAAAAGAATGGATAATAATTTTGGATAAGAAAAAAAGTTTTTGTCAATTAATCGTTTCTCCGTTTGGACTGATTTGGTTGGTGCAGTGAACTTACTTCAATGACCAAGTTGAGCCTAGCAGAGCATGTCCTCAATCCCTCTGCGTGTTTATGGGCTGTTCGTTCGGCGGCAGCAGCCGCTTCCCCAGCGGCGGTGCTCGGTATCAGAGGCTCTAGGAATTGCTGTGGTACCAAATTAACAAATGCTAATAAAACCTTTGTAGGTCTATTTTTGTAATAAGAATTAAATTAATCTATAATCTAAGATCACAAATTTGTTGTCTGTCCGCTCTTTGCCCGCTCTTTTTCCATTGTATATGCGTTACGATAGCAACACGTTAATCACAAGTAGTTCGTCTACCGGACGCTAGATGGCGCTAACGGAAAAATATTGAATAATAGAAAAAAAATAACGAGATTTGTCCACCCGTGCGAAGATGGGACAGGCCGCTAGTTATTTGTTATAAAAATATAATTTTTAATACCATTCTAATTAAAATATAATTGTTTTTATTTATGTAATTCAATTGTCCATTTATATTATTGTATTATTTTTAGTTAATTTTAATACTTTAAATAAATATATTTTGCATGCCTATTTAAGAAATTCATGCTTTGGCGACCTGTAATTGTAATATGTATAGTCGGACCGCAACCGCTGTACTGCTTCGCTCCCCCGTCTCGCCGCTCTCAAACCTAAGGCGCGGTTGCGGTCAGACTATAGCACCTAAGTATCTGCTATATACTCAAGAATGCATATAAGTATTTTACTGGTGTATATTTTGCTGGTCGGCCTTAATTATTAATATAAGAAATAAAATATAGAAATTCACACTAGCTGTGTCCGGTGTGCTTTGCACCGTTCTTTTTTTACTGACTATAAAATTGCCCCGTCAAATCGGTCTACCCTTTCCGGAGATTAGCTGGAACATACAGACAGACAGAAAAAAAAATCCTTATTTAAATCTTACAGTTGCACATTTAAATGAAACTAGTTACACTAAAGTCACTTATTCTTTTATTATGACTATTAAATATAAAAAAGAAGAATAAACGCGTCGTAGATCCCGCAACAATTATTTTAAAGTAGGTACCTCTATACTTTAGAAAACTGATATTTCAACATAACAGAGGTACACCTCAATTTTATTGAATTCTAAGACGACTAAGTTAGGTATGGTCCACAAAAAATATTCATTTTTATTAACAAATTAATTAATATAACTGCCATACAATGGAGAGGAAGCGGGCTTAAGGGTTACCCTCACCTGAAGATGATGCAATATACAGTAGAATAATACGACATGTAATCTTCCCACGTATATACGAAGCTCCCCGTGAGCCTTGAGTTGCTTTTCATCACCGTAGTACCTCGGAGCTGCACGTACGTATTTGATTTCAAGGACTTTGTCTTCATCAGGCCATACCAGCTAAAAAAAAACAATTTATTGCTTGCGTTGAAAGATGACTTATTAATTACTAGGTAGTAATTTGTTTGTTTATGTTTGTTTATGTTTATTTATTCAAGTAAGAGTGACTCAATTTTGTTAGTAAGACTTATAAACTATGTTAGTAAGAACCATCAAATTACAAAAATAACAATAAAATATATATACATATTGAGATGTCACTTAAAGCGGCCAGTTCTGCACCACTCCCCCCGAAATGGCACAAGAATGGCTCACATAAATGCAGTCCAGTCTGCCAGCAATCATATTCAGGATGCTGTTACTGCTCTCCCGCACCCTACGCACCAGGGACGCGCACCGTTTACGCATAGTTGTATAAAAGCAATCTACGCCTGCTTCAGCGAACATCCCTGATGCACTACAGAAGCGAGGTAGTCGCAACAGCACCCTGAAAGCGTTATTATACTGGACACGGAGAGCGTTGCAAGCCAATTGAGTATATCTAACCCAAAGACTGCACGTATAGAAAGATGTACAGAAAGCTCTGAACAAAGTTATCTTGACGTCGCGTCTACAGCGTGCAAACCTTCGAGCCAGCATGTTCGCTCTGACTGACAACGCCCTCCGTTCCCTCTCGATATCTTCGTCGTCCTTGAGGTCGGGAGTCAAAATATGACCAAGATATTTGAATTTGAAAACTCTTTGTAGAGTGTTGTTGTTAATTCTTATAGGTGGTACATTTTCATATCCTTTACTCCCGACTCCAAAGATCATTACTTACTTACTTACTGACTCTTATCAACATTGTAAACCAACCCGTGAGATGTGGCGTACTCCTCGCAAATAGACACCAGTCTACGCAGACCACAGATGGATGCACTCAGCAGCACCATGTCGTCCGCGTAGCTAATATTACTAACGCAGATTCCGTCTATATGACATCCGACATTGGTGCTGCTCAAAACATCGATCAGGTCATTAACGTACAGGTTGAAAAGCGTGGGCGAGCTTAACCCCCCCTGTCTCACCCCGCACTCCAACCTGTACGGCTCGGACAGGGTCCCATCCCATCTAACGCTATTGATCTGGTTTCCATACCAGTACCTAAGTAGATAAATGAGTTCTACTGGTAAGTGAGCTTTTTGTAACTTCTCCCACAAAATGTCATAAGAAACCAGGTCAAAAGCTCTCGACAGGTCCAAAAAGCAGGCAAAGATTGGCGTTTTTCGCTGCACATAGTACGTGATGGTATGCTTGACACACAGTACAGCGCTTTCAGTCGATAATTTAGGCCTAAAACCAAACTGATTATCGTGCAGCTTCACGTAATTATTCAGATGTATGTTAAGCACACTATCAAACACTTTAGCAATTACCGTTGCTAACGATATAGGCCTGTAATTATTCTTATCTGCGAGATCTCCAGTTCTGTTTTTAGCTATAGGTACAATTACAGTTTTTATCATGTCCTCTGGCATGTAACTATGCGACAAACAGTAATTAAATAACAAAAACAGCACACGCGGAAGGTGCGGACCGGCAAACTTAAGGTGCTCAATGCTGATCCCGTCGTAATATAATATCGGCTATCATGTTAGAAACCTATATTAATTTATTGATGGCCTATGTGGTCTAGTGACTCATATACCAATTTTCATGGTAACTTTATTTCGAGGTTCCGGGTTCGATTTCTAGCCGGGTGAAAGTAGAAAAGGATTTTTTCTAAAGTGGCTCGTGTCTGGGTGTTGTGGTACCGTCTTTATTTTTTGCATTAGCTTTATTTAAGTTCAGAACTATGTATGTGGTGTCTAATATTTATTAATATTCATTTATGTTTTAAGGATAATAAAAAATACTACACGTACTATAGGTATTGGCTTTTAAGTAGGTATTAGGTAGGCCTTGTAACGAGGCGCCATAGCTATATTGGCGACTCGTTGCTTTCATTGCGCTCTTCTCTGGCCATTTTTCATATTTTCTTTTCTCTTCGTTTCCTGTTTTAAATTTACTGTCTGTCTCTGTTTCCTATTTTAAATTTACTGTCTGTCTCTTTTTATTTGTTTTGTTCGAAGTTTATTCTTACCAGAGTCAGCGCGTAGAGTGGTTGACTCACCGATAACAAATTATTTAAATATATTTATAGTGCTGAGCAGTTATAATAAGCTCACAAGTATAATAAGCTCATAAGCATAATTCACAAGTTTTCCTGTATATATATTCTGTACCACCAGTTCCTGTTTATAAGTCTAGAAGTTTCTTTAAGGCACTATTGTAAGTAGCCCTACCTTTTATAATATATTTTAGTGATAAATGTGAAATTGTTTTTGTATTCAGTGTAATTTACCTTTTTTTATATAATTGTTTCAGTTGTGCCTTAATTTCATAAATACAAAATTTAAGTGACTTTGAGTGCTTTTATTTCTCCCGGCTGCACCCCGTCACAGCCTAATACCTACTTAAAAGCCAATTATAATAAGCCTAATTACAAGCGACAAATGATTTGTCAAAAATAAAAATAGAATACAATTTTCCTTAATATAAAAGTGATATGGTTCATCAACAAAAAATCATGCCATCATTCATATAACATAAAAAATATCTGAGACACATACACACGTTTATAACCACAAATTCCTTGGTTGGTAGATTACAATACTTATTTTAATACAAACCCTGTATAGCACATAAAACACCGGAATCTAAAACTTGTGATGCTGATAAAGACCAACTGTAATTCTATCAAAAGTAAAGCTTCACACCTTAGTTCACCGCCGCATAGTTGCCTGTCTGTCGGTTTTCTACAGAATGTGCTCACAAGCTGCATATGCTCATACCGTCAACTCCCTTTTTCCATCGGACATCCAGACGCACTGCGGGCTCCCACCCTTTCTTGGTTGCTATTCCTACCTGTCGCACCAACATCTTTCATAATGCAAAGAGTGGAACTCTCTTCCTGCGTCTGTATTTCCGAGTACTCATAACCCGGCCAGAGCTCTTAAAACCTTCTGGGTTAGCTCGTTCCATCGTGGATCTAACCTTGGCCCCCAGGCTTGATTGGGATCAAGAGCAAACCCATTTAAAATAAAAACAATATATAAAATAGTTACATCTTTACATACCTTTGGATATAAAGTAGCATCAGACATATCGTCGAGGTGCAATGAACTGAGATACAATCGGAAGATACAGCGGTCGTTTGCTCGGAATACGCAGTCGCTCTCCAGCCCTGATAAGCGCATTTCCAATAAAGCACAGTCCAGGTGACACAGCTTCAGGGATATTGACGATGCTCTAGAAATAAAGCATGTATCGTAAGTTATTTTGTCTAAAAATAACATAAATACATCCATAAAAATCACACCTTTTACTCCTTTTTCTATCTTTGTAACTATATTTTCTTCTACACCACATAGCTCTACTATCACATCATGCCTTATTTTATCAATATTTTAGTATCCAGTCAAAGAATTTACCAAAAACACCACATCTATCATCCTACCTACCTAAAAGAGGGTTTGTTTTTTATATGCGTATATTAATTCTCATAGAATTTATTCGAATCGAAAAATCTTTACTGATTTGTATCTGTGTAACATAAGTTGTAAAATAAATTATAAGTATCAACAGTCGATAGATGAAAAAGATAAAAAAGTTATTAAGGACACTATTAAGATTGTCATTAATATTTTATTCTATGGCTAGCGTATGCCTACGAAAATAATAAAATACAATACTAATATATAACATACAATAATACATCTAACATTCACACCAATCATCCTAGCCTAAACTGCATACTAGGTTAGGATAGGAAACAATGAAACTAAATATGACATACCTGACGGAGTAACTGAACTTAGTAGCTCCCGAAGGCACGGGCGGATCCGCTTCAGGCTTCAACAAGTAGTTCCACAGAGATGTTGTCTTGGGCACCACCATCTTTTGTATATTCAATGCATGGCGGTTTTGAATTCTGAAAAAGATATATAATATTTATTTCTTGTAATGTATTTTATGTCTTAATGGTTCATTTTAGGGTTAGTTATGTTATAAATAATGATAAATAAATTCCGGCCAACTCAACTAAATGTTTCTTGACTTGACTGGAACGAGTTGTTTCTGTGGATCCTAACAGATAACGGATAGAATATATGTTTATACCATTCAATACTAACTTCTACTAGCTCCTAGTGATTGACAGAATAAGAGAAGAAGAAGAATAATAGAAAATTACTTTAGTTCCTGTTATCCTGGTACTTACTTGTCGCTCACATACTGCAGATACTTGATGAGGGTATTGATGGCGAGTGCGTGGAGCAGCAGCGAAACTCCACCGATATCAAGAACCAAAGATTGTTCCACGTTATGGAAGTGGGAACGGAACTCGGGACAGTCCGCACGGACCTTGAAAATATATATATATATTTAAACAGACATGTCAATAATACTAGTATATTTAGTTCTTACACTTCCGCGCACATTACTCATTTAAAAAAATAATATTCACACTGTGAAGGTAGTAGAAAATATATGACGACCATTGCCTTAGTATAGTAAAATATATTCCACTAATTGAAAATCAGATCGGAATTTACGTATTTTTAAAAGAAAACAAACAACGACAATTTAAGAGATTTTAAGCCAGCAGTGTTGGAAAAAGCTCAAAATTTACTCGATGCTGCATTTATGCTTTTTTTTGCTATTCCTACCTGTCGCGCACAGCAAAAGAGTGGAACTCACTCCCTGCGTCTGTATTTCCTAGTACGTATAACCTTTCCAGGTGAGACAAAGGTGAATAGGGTTAGCTTCCATCGTAGATTCTGTGTTGCCCTCGGGCTTGATTGGGATCAAGAGCTAACCCATTAAAAATAAAAAGTTTACTGCATATTAGCTTCCAGTTACCTTCCGATACAACAAATTGAATAGCTCCCCGGAGCTCGTCAGTAGCTCGAGATATTGCCCAGTGCTACTATGATGTTGCTTGTCAGTCAGCAGCGCTTGTCCAATGGACAGCTGTACTGCAGGCCCGTACTGCATCAGAGCCACGTCCAAGCAAACCTTGCTCACGCTCAGCATTATGTATGGCCGATCAACTTGGTCCGTCGACCGAGACATGTTAATCACTATTTCCCCTGGTAACAATGGAACAAAGTTTCAATTTATTTTAGAATAAAGCTTTAGGCAATTAAAAGTATACAATTATAGTAAGAATGGATAGATTGACCATCATACAGCACAAACCGTGACAAAGCTGTTTACAAAATGTATAAACAGGATAAAACTTAAAAGAAATAAAACCATTTTTTTTTTTTTTTTTTTTTTGCCTGTAAAGTCGGTTTTACGGGCGAAGATTTTACGTGACAACGTCTTTTTCTCGGTAGAATATTTATTGATATGAATATAATTAAATTGCACAATGCGCGCGGCAGACCGATCATAGTTGAGTGGGAGAGAGACGCAAGGCATTCGGCGGGCCTCTCTCTCGTTCGGTGACTCATCGTAACGTTACCGAGCGTTACACTTTTTCATAAGTGACTCCCAGCCGCAACCTAATTTAAGACGTTGTCACGTCAAAAAGCAAATTCAACTAAACTATTTCTGCGAAACGGCGAACTAAGACCTTGCTAATTTATATCATAACCACGTTAAAAATGATGATGTATAGGTATCTGGAACGCCCAAGACTATTAACAAAAATGCAGCATTAATTTTAATTTACTTTTCGCATAAAATTTCACCAAAAAACTAGGTTGTAAATTTAGCTAGGGGACTATACCAATCAGATATAGAGTTAGAGCCAGGGTACAAATGCTTTGAATTTATTAAAGCTAATTATTTATCAAATCAGCAGTATCCAATCTGTGCAACAATTTTCAGTTTTAGTAAACTCATTTAAATACAACAGTTATCCTAACACGTTGAATAGCATATATGTGACACCTGGTCTACAGTTTGCTTGACTGTCCGCAGTATGTGTGTGCACACAACAATACTACTATAACCAATAGTCAAACGATCAGCTTTAGTAAATTTAAAGCATTTTTTTACCTGGCTCTCCCTCTATTAAAGGAAAAGACACTCAGATTATTGCCTTAAAAGTGTTGTTATGGGTTTCCTAGCATACGCCTATTCTAAAAATATACATTGACTTACCAATTATGAACCTTAACAGCATATTGATGTTGTTGCTCGGTGACACGTTATCATCGAACCCAGGAAGGTCTACGGATCTAGCGTAGACTTCCATGTCCTCATCACTATGCTCTGATGAGACGAACGCTTGAGTCGACTCTTGAAAACCGAGCCGAGCGCCTGCTTTATCAAATGTTGACTCAGCAGCCCTTAAATAATTAAGTAATGTAACGTTTTACATTTTTAAACTATTTAGAGCACTATACATTTAAATATATAAATAAATAGAAAGATCAGGCCTCTGCCATTTCTCAAAACTCAAAATTACGGAGCTGACGATGAAAAAAATGTTTAAATTATGTGAACAATTAAATTTCGTTCATGTATGTGAAATATTTTCATTGTTTTATCAGATATATTAGATAAAAACATAAATACATAATTTTCCATTATTAGTGAAACAAGTAAAGGTACCAAACTTTTAATTATTCGTACAGTAAGATCTCATTTATTTCTCAATTTCAAAGTTAATTACGCTTTCTCAAGTGATTTCATTCTTTTTCATTTCATCATTTTTACTTTATTAAAATCAATCTCAATTTTTACTTATTTATTTACTCTATGATTTAATTTAAATTTACGTGCTCAAGACAACGTAATTTGTTTACGAATACGTTAAATATTTGCAATAATTGTAATATATATAACTCACCTATGGCGACTCAAATAAGCGTTGACAATTTTCTGCCTCAAATTCACCAGCTCCTTATATCCTGGGTCTGCATTGATTTTATCTAGTTGGAACACCTCCGTCAATTCTGGATCCTCAACATCTTCAACATAGTCTCCAGAGTCCATGAAGGAAACGGGAACTGTATTGGGTACTGGGACTGGTAAATTGTCGCAGAAATCAAGAAGAAGAGTAATGATGCGATCCGATAGATTCAGCTTCAAACTTGATAGTGATATATTGAGTTTGTATCTGGTGGATAAAATCAATACAATTGTTGATTAAGATAAAATCATGGTAGTGACTTGGAAAGTGGTTACTGTTCCGTCGTTATTAACATCTGCCATTTTACGTAGTCATGATTAATCAGTCTATTAATATAGAACCGACGATAGAGTATAGGGACGAATTAAGACATCATTGGGAGAATGGACGATAATCCGCCCAGTTCGGGTTGGGAGGTTTTACCGACAACAGATGCATTCGGAATCAAAGGGTAAATATGTCTTTAGAATTTTACATTTACGCACATTATACATTTGAATAAAACAACTTTAAATTATTCGCAAAATCTGAAAAAAGTTATTTTATTAAAATGTCTTAAAAAAGAAGCAAGGGACACGTTAAGTGCTGCACCATCAAGTACTTCAACACGAATAAATTTTCAACATTTTCCAACATCAATAACTAGCGACGGTTAATCTAAATCTAATCATGAAATGTTTAATATGCCGAATAAAACAAGAGATGCAGAATAAATTATTATAATAGAAAAAATAGAAAAATACTAGAAAAAATCGACTCGGGTCACAAGTAAATTCTCAGGCGGGAATCGAACCCGCAACCTTTGGAAATCCGGTCCAATGCTCTCCCAATTGAGCTACCGAGCCTTGTGAACACTCATCCAAATTTTCTAGTACCTTTCTTATTTTACGCTGTAGGCCAGCGTTGTTTCATCAACGAGAGGAACATCCTCTCGTATTCGAAAGAAACATTTTTACAAATGTTTGAGCAATCGATTAAGATGAAACAGCCATTTAGTTTTATATAATTTTTTATGCATTTTCAATGCGATCTTATAAGATAAATTATTATAATAGAAAAATACTAGAAAAAATCGACTCGGGTCACAAGTAAATTCTCAGGCGGGAATCGAACCCGCAACCTTTGAAAAAAAAAAAAAAAAGAGATGCAGAATTTAAAATTTATAACAATATCACGATAGCCCATGTCTCTCCCTTTCGGTTACCTTGGCAGTAATTTGTAATCCTTCTTAATGCTATTAGAGAAGACCACTTGAGCTTTAATCTTTGGGATAAGATGCAATTCTGAGTCAGCATGCTTGCGCTGTTCACGCCATGGCTCATCCCACTCGCAGAATAAAACCTGAAAAATTATCAGTCTTTAGTTTAAGACATCTTTATTTAACTGCACAAGACTGGAATGTAAGCGTTGACCCACGTTCAGTTCGAAAAGTGTTTTTTCATATTGTATCCTTTTCTGTGGCTCGAGAACGTCATTAGATAGAGCGAGAAAGATTTGATATGTATGTCGAATGCATCGTAGATACTGCTGTGCGCTGTAGCACTGACGTCTTACTGACTCTTACAAATGACATTCCTGAGAATTATATGAAGCATTAAAAAATGCGATTCTGAGCTTATAGATATGACTTAAAATAAAAGTTATCATTGCAGATGTATGTTGTATCCTAATGTTAAAAGATGATGAAGCTGACGGGTAATACTTAAAAAAAAATTCACCCACAATATTTGCCATCTTACTGAAATACAAATATATATATATAAATATTTCGATTATTTGCTATAAAAATGCTTGTGATCTCAATCCCTTCACCTAGACTTTAATGTCAAATCTTCATAATTTTTAGAAACCCAAATGACAGTATAATTAATTATAGATACTAATATCAATATTCGAAAAACAGGACATATAAATATATACGATCACCATGAGTCGTCCACTATTGGACATAATATACCTATTTTTTGTAATATCACAAGAAATAGATGCTGGCAATTTACAGCCATCAGCTTCCTGCAACCTTTCCCAGGTCGTCGGTCTACCTGGTGGGGTAGTTACTCTACTACATCGTACTTTAAAATCTTCTTTTAACCATACAAACCTGAAGATTGCATTCGGCATGTAGCCTGTCATACAAGCGCTCTTCAAGCTCCATGCAAGTGGCGTCTTCTAAAGTTAAATTTGACGGTTGTAAGTCGGATTTCACTATGATGCGGCTGATGTCCAAAACCATGACTCGGCCGGACCTAAACACCAGTAAACAGTTAATTTAAAATGTGTTACTTCTGATATGTAATCAAGCTTGGGCTTGCTAGAATGATATCCTTTCAACGGCAGCGGATTTTTTTAACATCTCATAAATTTAAAGATATTCCCTCGTTTTTCCCTACTTCTCTTGGTGTCTGTTTGTCTGTCTGTAACGTACAATTGAAACTCAATTTTCACCCATTTCCCGACTAATTAGAGCTCTGAAACTTTAAACATAGCTCAGAACTCGATGAATATATATAATTATATATTTTCCGACATGATTCAATTACAATTTCAGAGAATATTTACAAAATTTAATTTCAATGGGAAAAATTTTAGTTCCAAAAAAAATCCACAGATGGCGCAAATGTTGCATAATGACATACTAACTGCTACTTGACATTTTAGATCGAGCGATTGGAAATCATACACACAAAACTAAAAAGAAGAAAATAATTTACATTTTAAAAAAAAACCCTCGATTTGCAGGCCAACTAAAAAGAAAAAAATAATTCTCTCCCATGTGTCCAATACGAAAAACGGGGGGCGCATAAATACTATAAATACCAAATGTAATCTTTTTTTCAGTTGGCCTGAAAAACGAGGGGTTTTAATTTTTTTTCAAATGTAAATTATTACTCTTATGGATTTGTAAATGTGACCACTTATTTGTGTACTTCAGTACCACCAGGTCAGAATAAAACATTTTTTACGGATTTTGCGCATAAATTACTTTATATTTAATCCTGACGTGCAATGTGCGTAGAAGAGTACGAACTAAATATGACTACCAGGTCTGTTCAGAAAACATGTTACGTTTGTTTGAATAGAATTTGAATGCTGGATTGAAAAACCATCTGCGGTGAACTTATAAAGATGGATGGAGTGTTTGTCTACGTCCATACTTACTTGTGCACGCAACCATGTTCAGGAATGACGATGCAAGGTCCTTTGATGTCTACGTTAATCTGGAACAGCTTTCGGCGGCTGATCGCGTACGCCAGTACGGCCCGGCTGACACGGCTGGCGCGTGCGGCCGCCATGTGGATCTCCTCTGACAACTCTTCGGGAGACATCGAGTGTGTTTGGAAGAAGTTTATCAGCTCTGTGAACGCGTGCTGTTATAAGAAGAATTTTATTTTTATTGGTTGAAACAAAAGGGCTTTAATCGAATTCTTATTTTCAGTTTTTTACTTTCTTAAATGCCCTAACTTTTAATTGCTTTTATTTTCATTTTTTTTTGAGTCTAGGAGAGAATACCTATTGGCCTATACATTCTGTTAATTCCCTTCTATAATATAAGCTTTTACAAGGTATAACAAGGGTCTACTAATGTCTTGGTAGCTCAATTGGAAGAGCATTCGCCTGGATAGCGAGAGGTTCTGGGTTGTAGTTCCGCCTGATTTCGGAAACAAGTTATTTTTTTCTATTAAAATTTTCTTTACCTATTAGAATTGTGCAATTAAATGCCCAAATAACAAAAAATATTATAATAACATTGCAGTTTCTTCTTTATCGATTCTTTGATACTTATACTTCGATACTATCACGACGTAACTACCATTAAGTGGTAAAAATACTTGGAAATATTTGACGAATCAGTTAAGGTCTCGGTAGCGCAATTAACAGGCCTGGATAGTGAGAGGTTGTGGGGTCGAATCCCAACTGACTCCAAAGACAACTTGATACCAATTTTACTTTTGCTCTCTTTTAATCCTGTAATTAATGTCCATTAGTAAATTCCCTCTACCTCGACATACAACAGTTCCACCGGCTCCATCAGTACGCACAGTCCGTAATCTGCCTCTACAGTGCTACAAGGATTTTTCTCGAAGTCCACCGCCAGAATGTTAGCACTCGTCGGAGCTTGGCTGCGTTCCACACTCAACAGCGGAACTAGTTCACCGTCAGATGTAGCACCCTCGACCACTATACTTTCCGCTCTAGCTGACAACTGGAAAACGAGGTTTTTTTCTGAGATATCTACTTACTTTATTCCTTACTAACCAGGAACTCTTTAATTGAAAAGGTTGATTACAAAAACTATCATCTTATACTACACAAAACATCGACGCAGAAAAGTGTGTAAATACAGCCGGAACCAACGTCGTTAAGTTCTCGGGAGCTGTTTTTTGGTTACCTATACGTTTAACACCCTTTTGAAAAAGATTTAACCCCTGCAGTCGTTGGTTGCGCTACTGCCATGCTCCTTCAAATATAGATATATAAGTAATTTAGGCCATAGATCTCCTACAAATTATTAAAGATGAGTCATCCTAATTATGTGATTCGTAATACTCAATATACCTACCTTATATGCTTTCGCTGAAGGTCGCGTCTCCAAAGAAGCTAGGAATTGCGTCAGAGTGACTACCAAAACCTCTTTACTTCGATTCATAAGCGTCAACGAACAGTTGGCTAGCGTTAGATTGACTTTATGTTCTGTAAATAAGAGGAAAATATACTTGTTACTTTCATAATGACATTATTTAGTTTTTCTTGAACACGAAAACTCACCAATATACTGTTTGGATTTGTCTGGCCTCTTTTCTCCCTCTACAAAGCCAATCAGCTCACAAACTCTTTTCTTTTCTGGGCTTGAGAGATGGCTCCATAAGCTCTTACAACGCTCACTTTTCACGCACAGCTCTACGTGGGTCTTCTCTTCCGCGTCACTCTCCGAATCCGAACTTGTTGGCTTCCACCAGTCAAATTCACTTTCTACCACTTCAATCCTCTCGGGTTCTTGGGATAGCAGCTGCAAAAGATTTTATTATATTACTTTAGATCTAAAAATACTGGCTAAAATCTTTAAAGGTGGTAAAGTTTTTCATATTATTAACGGTGCTAATAGACGCATTCTGAGGTATTAGATCTTGACGTCAATCATCTTATCCCTTCCTGCCTTGTGCCGAAAATACAAGAGGTACCGCTACGACCCAACGTTAGCCAAATTGACTCACCAACCTACCGTTTGGCTAAACACGTAGCTAAAATACTATCACTACTAAGGGGTAAAACAACTGCCTATGTAAAGGATTCCTACCATTTTGTTAGTGAGATACCACACCTACATCTGATGATGAAACTATGTTCAGTCTTTGTTCACAAGTTTACCTGTACCAGACAGCGTTGATGTCACTAGGAAGAGACTAGAGGAACACAATATACCAAGTGAATATTCAAAATTACTGGAATACTGCCTCACATCGGGCTATCACTTGTGGAATGATGAATTCTACCTACAAGTGGATGGTGTAGCAATGGGCTCTCCTGTATCAACCAAATATGTATATATCACCTAGATATGGGTTCTGTCTTTTTAAGTTACCTCGATTCTATACATCCTTACATACAATTTACTATGGAATTGAAGACAGACAATAAAATAGCCTTTCTAGATATTTAAATCAGCAGGAATTCAAATCAAACCCTAAGACATACAGTGTATATATATCTAAATAGTGACTCTCACCACCATCCAATACAGTTGGCTACCGCAGGGAAATCTTTTTTTCAGAGAGCTCGCGGCATCTGTGACCAACAACATCTCACTGGAGAGCTTCAGCATGTCAAGCGAGTATTACAAGATAACAAGTTGCGAGTACCAAGATTACGTCACAAAGGCCGCGTTAAACCAGCCATTATGTAGTTAGCTCTTTTTGCAAATAATAACAGTAAGATGGAGGTCGGTCCCCCAGCCCGAGTTTCTTTCGCCAGTTCTTCTCGGAAGGGCCTCCCAATTTTCGAACTGGTAGTACTCAATAGTATACAATGTAATCGTAATGAGAATTTAATAACTAAATAAAATGTAAAATAAAACAATTTGATTTATATGAAATAATTTTAATAATTAGGAACGTGCCCGATTAAAATATTGTGAAGGTAGTAGAAAATATATTACAACCATTACCTTAGTCATCCTGAGATCACAACTTAGTGAGAATCCAACGTCGCTAATTTACGGTAAGCAAACGAAGGAGAAGTATGGTGAAGTAAAGAAATGATACAAAACTATTACTTACTTCGAACTTGGCTTGCTCCCTGGCAATAACGACCGATATGATTGGTAAACTGTCCTCGCATTTTTGTAAGTCCAACTTGAGCTCAGTATCATTCGGACTCCTCAGGGTGCTCTTATAGACCCTCTTGTAAACTTCATAGTTCTCTCTGTGCTTCTTCACAGCTGCCCAGGTGTAAGGTCTGACTCTTTGTTCCACTACTACGTTGTAAGCGTAACGCCACCACTTTTTGATGTCTTTAGAAAGAGGCACGCCGGGATGAAGATGACGGTATTTCCTAGGAAATATTTAATTTAAAATTTGAGAATTTCAAAAACCAATGATGTTAAATTAATTTTCAAAACAGAGATTAGGAGCCATATGAGTTCTCGTAGTTTTAGTCATATTCTTTTTCTTTGTGTAAACAATTAATACCGTATTGGAAATTACAAAAATAAAATAAAAGAAAGACAAAACAGAATTTACATAATGAAACCATTTTCTATCATTTAAATAACCATCAACGGGATGTTAACAGTTTTTCATTAAGAAGGACTGAAGTTCATCTTTAAAGAGTAACTAATATTATCTCTAAATTTTATTATTTCAATGTTCTACCTTATATTCGGGGCCGAATTTGGAGATCTAAAGGCCCTGGGGCACCGAAGGCCCCTAATTATTTTCGAATAAATTTTTCAAATCAAAATCGCTTATTGCGAATATGGTTATTCAGTTTTAATAACAATATTCAAAGTTTTTTTTTTAAATCTCTATTTTGGGGCTCATCTCTTGTGGAGGCTCCAAGGCCCCGCCTGCCCTCCCCCAAATCTGGGCCTGCTTATTGTTAGGGAATAGGTACAGACAATAGAGCATCAATCTACTATAAACAAATTTGTCAATTGTCTGTATTTCATTATGTATGTATGAGAAGAATAAATTATTTTTTATTTTTTTATTATATCTTTTGCGTAGGTTAATTTGAACTTCATTATTAGTAAAACTCAAGAATGTAAATTATGTTCAGCGGAAAAAAGGAGACTATGTACCTACTCTTAGAGACAACAATCTCACCTATTGAGTTTGATTCTAGCGAATGACGCTAACAGGTTGTCAATTGACAGGTACTGTCTCCTGGAAAGCTGCAAAGCACTGTCTTGCAGTACTGCATCTAAGAGAAGACGCGGTACACGCGCTTCACCAGAACGGTTTATTAACACTTTTACTTTGCAAGTCACTGGCTTCAGTACTGAAAACATGAGAAGGATTTATTTCAGAGAAATGCAATAATGTTTAATAAAGTTGTATTCTTTTTAATTAATCATAATAATACATAAGCTGGTTAGTAAACTAAAATCATGTAGCTTACTTCCGCAAAACTCAAGCGGTGTGCACCGCCGGCCCGCCCGTGCAATAACGAGCACTAAGTGATCTGCTTGTTTGCTCGTTATTGCACGGTCTAACAGCTTCTGATGATTCTCCGTGTGGGGGCGAAACACGTGTAGAGTAGTTGGTGAAGGTGCCGGTGTCTGCGGTTCCTGCATTTATTTGCGGGCGGGCGGGCGGTGCACACAGCTTGAGTTTTGCGGAAGTAAGCTACATATTTTTATATTACTAATGGATATGGACTTCCGCCAAGTAACGCTTGATTCTATCAAATGATACATAAGCTGGTCTAAATTGATTTTTTTAGAACCCTACTAAATACATAACTAGTTAATATAGGCAAAAATTAAATAAAAATAAAGATTAAGATGTTGGCAGCTTAACAGTAAACATTTATAATAAACAAATTTAGCCCGCATATGATTTTTAAATATGTAATGATTCTTATAAAAGATATTTTGAAAACGCGTGTATTAGGTCCAACAACACAAAAGGAAGAGAATTATAAAAAGAGTTGATAACAATTTTTACTCTTAATTATTGCTATAGCAACGGTGTTGCCAATATAAATCTTGAATATTCCAACAGTATTGTACTGACAAATACCCGTATTTCACTAGTATTGCACTACCAATAGCATTCAAAGTATCTTTTAAAGGTGGACTGCCATTATTACCGTTTTCTTTTAGACTGCAAAGGATTTTTAGACCAAGATCATTTTCTTCTATACGAAGCAAAGTTAGCTTTTAACTATGAACTTACAAAATTCGAAGTCCTCATGATGCATCGAGAACTTATCGAGACCAGTCATCATGTAATGCTTCCAGTTGTAATACTGTATGGGTGTGATGTGAGCCGTCTCGTTATCATCCAACGCTGTGGCTGTAGGGTTCCAGTAAAAAGACAGCGATTCTATACGCATCATCTGGTATACAGTTGACGCGTTCGCTGGAGTCACGCTTGGCTTCCATTTACTATATAGTAAAATATTGTACATTAAAATCAAGATATTTATTACCTATGCACATAATTGTATACAGAATTATAAAGACAAAAATATTTTTTCTTAACCTAATTGATTGTTCTCTGCAATGAGAATTTTTCAGTGAGGAAGACACCATCACTGGTCACCTGAAGCATTGGCCAGTTTTTTTTAACTAATACATCGCTGGTTTGAGAGAATAACGACGCAACTCAAAAATCTGTCAAATTGAACTAAATATGCCAAACGATCTTAAATCTTTGATATTTTATCGTGAAAAGAGACGCAACGCAGATATCGCGCCACCGTTCGCTCGAAAGAGATACAATTACATTTTTTGGATGCGATAAAAGATTTAATAAGAAATTTGAAAACTTAATTCTTAAATCAAAAGTTTTTAGTTCCGTCGCTATTCTCGCAAACCAGCGGCATGTTTCTCTTGGTCTAAAAATATGTGTTTCAAACAACAAAATAAGCAAATAATCTAAATTTAGCAACGTACCTATTTGTAGTTTCAATCGAAAGACTTTGCAGACAAAGGCCACATGCCAAAGGCCCATCTTTCGAGCTAATAGAATCCTCATATCTGATATGTACATTTCTGACGTAAATCTGTAGATTGTCTACAATAGCTGTGAACAAATTCTCGAAGAAATTCTGTGGTCCTTTCAATATTTCACTCTCAGCTTCCAAGTCTTGTAAAATTTTCCTTTTGGCAGCTCTCATAAGTCTTTTCTCTCTCTCGGGGTCGAAGTAGCTATTGGAGATAGCCGGTCCAACGAGAACCAGGACGTCCTCAATGTGGACCACCACGGGCTGCGTGTATAGGCCAGACCATGGTATCTGGAGGTTTATGCGGCCAATGGTGCCGATTTTGACATCGATTGGAAGGTCCAATTCATACTGTAAGACACGAAATTTCAATTAGTTCGTGGTGGCCAGTTGAAGAAACGTGATCTAAATAAAACAAATAATGTTCATGTACATAAATTATGCCCCGAAAAAAGCTACTACCTCAAGTAGTTAATTAAGGTTGCCGCTTTCTTTACATAAATATCGCTCCATCGTGGGTCCTGTCTTGGCCCCTCGACCTTAATTGGGATCAAGAGCGAACCCACTCAAAATCAAAATAAATCTTTAGCTATCTACTAGTGTTGCCCAAATTCAGTCTTGGTCTTGCAGTCTTGGTCTTGTTCTTGCGTTTTTGCAAGACCAAGACCAAGAACAAGACCGCGTATTTTTAGCAAGACCAAGACCAAGACTGACCGTGCAAGACTTGAGCAAGAACAAGACTAAGCCTGCAAGACTCTTGCGTCTTGCAGCTAGGACTTAGCGCTATTTCACGGAGTAGTTAGGTGTAACAGTTCGGTGTATAGGTACGCTTAGGAATTCTATGAGACGCAAAAAACTGTATCAAAGAATATGAAAAACTGGATCTATGCGCATTACGACTAATACCATAAACATACCTACATAGCGAATAAAAAAATATCCATTAAAATCAAACTGAGTGCATGCATAGTTATGTTTTAACCATCGGCACTTTGATAATGCGGCATCAAAGGTTTTGTACTTACTTCTCAAAGAAATTTGCTGCTTTTCGGAAGCACATGGTTATAATACACGCGCCGGCGGCTTCTTTTGAAATCATATACAACAATCGTTGCCGCCGCGCCGAAATCACAACATTTGACACTATTTGATTGCCGCCACAGGGCGTAGGCGTAGGTATACTCATGCAAAATAATTTCGAATTTTAAGAGTACCTACAGGTGTTCCAAAGAATAAATAAGTTTCAGAGTGCTTATAATGAAAATGAATACATTATACTGATCACGCAAGTAGTATTATGATTAGAATAAAATGGTAAGGATAGGTAGTAGATGTCATAATAATTTATTCTAGTAAGTATATATTATAATATTGATTATATGGTTTTAAACTAATTACTTAGGTACTATTATTGTACATTTAGTCATTATATTTCTTAAGTTTTTACAAGAAAAAATAGCAAAAAAGTGTTCAAATATCACCCGTTTGATAAATATTGTAGCCACTTTTAAATATACTTGAAACGTGTAAAAAAATTCTACATAATTAATAAAATAATATAAAAAGCGTAGGTACTTACCTACTAATAAAATAAAAAGCCTGCGATTTATTATTAGTAAATAATCACGGCAGCCGAGAGTGTGTCTCCACTTTTGAATACATAAATCATAACCAGATCACTAGAGCCACTTCAAAAAAGAAATTTGTAATTCCTAGGGTTCAAAATTATTTTGGTGACAGAACTTTACAGAAGCGTATACCATATCTTCTTAATTCGTTGCCCGAAACTATTAGATGTGAAACGGATAAAAATAAATTTAAAAAAATATTAAAAGATTATCTGATGACTACTATTTAACACAACAATTGTATGTTTTTATTTATTTTTTTGCATTCACAATGCAATATTTCTATAAGATATAAAATACGTGTGTAAAAAACAACCACGCCTCCGAGCCCATCTGAGGGCTCGGAGGCGTGGTTGTTTTTTACACACGTATTTTATATCTTACAACAATTGTATCTTATTATTATCACCGCTAAATTTTCCTTCAGTTTGTTGTAATTCAGTCTAAATCCAATTATTGTGCACTTAACTTTACCTGATACAGTTATAGTTGTATTATATACCTACATAATTATAATTATAAGCTAAGAGACTAAAGATCCCTCAGTCAAACCGACAAGTCGGTTTTGTGGGACTAAATTGTATCTTTGTATTTTTTTTTCTTGTATATGAAATAAATAAATAAAAAAAAATAAATAAAAAAAAAAAAAAAGTATTTACAAGCAGTGCCCGCGACTTCGCCCACGAAGAATAGTAACTTTGGAGGTATAGTGACGTTCAGGATTTATTTATTTATTTTAAAACTTCTGTCATCATCAAACATACAAACAAACTCTTCAGCTTTATAATATTAGTATAGATTAGTATAGATGTACGCCAAAACATTCACTTATATGTAAAGAATAGTGATTGGCACTAATTCTTTACATATATTTTATTCACGCGTCGCGTCTGTACAAGTAGGTAATAATCTGTGTTTGTACGCCGCACGCGGCATCGTTTGATTTGCGGCGGCATCCTTTTAATAGAGCCGGCACGTGGCGAGGCGGCGCGGTAGAAAGCAAGGAAACGTACTATAAACAAAGGAATTATTTTAATTCCAGTCATTTCCAATTGAGCTGTGCTTCGAGTCTAACTTAATAATTGTTTTTACTAATTCTTGTTGTTTTCTAAAAACGTATCACGTGTACAATTTAATATGAGTGACGAAGATTCAAATTATTCTAGTCCGAGTAACGAGAGTTTGAGTCACAGATCTAAAAGACCCAAAAGCAAATTTGAGGAGTTTTTCGAAATAATTCATGCATCCCAAACTGCCTTGTGTAAATTGTGCCAACATAAAAAGACTGAAATAAAAATGAAAAACAGAAACACTTCAGGCTTAAGGAAACATCTAATATCTTTCCACAAAAAGGAATCACAAATATTTCTTCCTGTTAAACCAAAATTAAGTGGAGATATCACAAGCTTTTTAGTAACCGCTGGAAGAAGTGGACAGGTAAGAATATATTTTTTTTATATGAAAACTCCAGGAACTCAAAAAAGTCTTTTTTGAACAAATGACTTTAAACTGACTTCGGAATATTTTATAGATATTGATAAAATAGTAATACATAGGTACATATTTCGCGTCATTTTTAACAATGGTCGAAATTGTCGCTACGGGAATTTTAACTCCGCGTAGCTGTTCATGCGATACTTTCAAAAACGCCATTAACTTACGTAAGTATTTTTGAGTTAGTGGTGTTTTCATCTAGGGGTGCGACATATTAAGTATGTAATTATCGTCTTAAATATTTTTATAAACACCTATATTTTCATTTGTTTTCATAATCGGCCAGTAACAACTAAGTACTTTATTTTGGTAAATTACAGTACAGTGCAACCTTAATATAACAAATGTCAATTTAACGATTTTCTCGATTTAACAACAACAAACCTCCTCCTCCTAAACGCTCAAACCTAGTATGTTTTAAATAATAACACAAGATTTATTGTTTTATTTCAGTCGGAAAACAGCAGTGACAACATCACGACAGCTACAGTTGATTGGGTAGTGAAAAAATATCTTCCCTTCTCATTTTTCGATGACGAAGCTACACAAGTATATTTTCGACGTATTTGCCCTAATATGGAGTTTCCTAAAAGGTCTACACTTAGAAGGAAAGTCAAAGAGCGATTTGAAGAGCTCCAATTTAATCTCAAGGAACGACTTCAACAATTATCATCTAAAATGTCATTTACCATTGATGGGTGGACGTCAATTGCTGGTAGGAGTTACTACGGGGTTACTATGCATTATATAGACAACGAATGGAAGTATCGATCTGTAGTTCTTGATTTTATACCATCACGCGGTCGACATACTGGGGAAGATATTGCAACGATTTTCCATGAATGTTTATTGGAATATGGCATAATTGATAAAATACAAGGTATCACGGTCGACAACGCAACTGCAAATACCAAATTTATGTATGAACTGGGCAAACAGTTGCCACACTTTGATTCAGACAATCAACATTTCCGGTGCTTTGCTCACATTTTAAACCTTGGTGTACAAGATTTATTAGAGACCTTAGCATTACACTGTGAGTCTGACACTAACGCGCAAGATCAGCAGTATGAAGACTATGCAGACGAAACTGAGGAAGATGAAGAATATGCACCAAATATTGCTGACTCGCGTACATCTGTAACAAAGTTACGCAGTATTTCCAGTAAAATAAAAAGAAGTGAGATAGTGAAGAAGAAGTTTCAGTCTGCTTGTGAAGCAGCTGGCGTGCCATCAAATCTAAATGCCATTCTTGACTGTCCAACAAGATGGAATTCCACACATGATATGATTGGATTTGGTTTAAAAGTGAGAGCGGGCATTAACATATTGTGCAGTTCTGTCACCGAATTGAATGATTTTCAAATCACAGCTAGTGAATGGCAGGTACTCGAAAAATTACATAAATTTCTAATAAACTTTAAACTTTTAAGTACAAAACTTGGTGGAGACAAATATGTTACATTACCGCTAGTCATTGTATCATTCAATCTCTTGCTAGATAAAATTGAATCCATGGTAAAACAGTTAGATGAGAAACCTAATCGATCTGAAGTGGATGAAAGGCTCATTCTAGCTTTCCAAGCAGCTCGAGACAAAATGCTTAAACATTATAAGAAGAGCAACTGGATTTATTGTACTTCTTTAATTTTAGACCCAAGGCATAAGGCTCAGACTTTTGACCTGACAATGTGGGGGAAGCAACTTAAAACAGAAAGTCTGCGCAAGTTCAATGAACTTTATGAAGAATATAAAAGTCTACACTCACTGAACAAATCTCTGGAATTGCCAAGAAAAGAAAATAAAGTATGTGATGAAGATGAAGACATTATAGACTTTGATAAACTCTATGAATGTCCCTCGACGTCATCTGGATCTTGTCTTCAAGGCTTAGTGATAGACGAGTTGGAGGAGTACCTGAGAAAACCAAGAACTGCCAGCTCGGAAGACATTTTAGATTGGTGGAGGACGCATGAGACAGAGTATCCGACTTTATCGAAGATGGCCCGTGATTTTCTCTCAATACCTGCAACTTCAGTACCTGCTGAGAGATTATTTTCTAAAGCATCATTAGTAATTAGAAAACATAGAAATAGGTTAAGTGATGAGTCAGCCAGATGGTTACTTTGTATTAATTCTTGGTCAAAAGAATTGATATAAAGTAACATAACCTAATGATAAAGCTGTTGTGTACTGTTATGTTTGATTTGTGTTGTATTTTATTTTTGATTGAAATAAATGATAAATCATAAAACTCTTTTATTAAATTTCATGCAAGTTGAGGGTTCAATCTCTTTCTAGACAGACATTGTTATTTAAAATACAGTCAAGTTATTGTAATTAATTTGTTTTTTTACATGTTTTAGCAAATGTAAGCTTATAAATCATAAATGTTTATTAAGAAACAGTTACTTCCATGGAAAACGACATATAGGTCAGTTGATTTTTCGACTTTCTTATCAAATCTTCAGTTATTTATTAATCTGATTGATCTTTACTATGGCTATGTTAATTCAAGCTCACAATGTTCCAATTCTAATACGTTTTTCTAAGATTTAAAGTAAACTTTAATAAATAGCAATAGACTAATAGGTAATTGCAAGACTTGCAAGACTCTTGCTGCAAGACCAAGACCAAGACCAAGACTGCAAGCGCAAGACCAAGACCAAGACCAAGACCAGGTGTATTGGCGCAAGACCAAGACCAAGACTGGCTAAGTCTCGTCTTGTTCTTGCATTTGGGCAACACTACTATCTACTTTAACTAATACACTACCCAGGTGATGATTTCTAACGGCTGTTGTTAACTAACAATACATTTTAACAAAAATAATTGAAAGAAATTCCACTAAAAGAAAATCTGGTGGGATTTTTCTTTATTATTTTCCAAAAAAGCAAAAATTCCTATCTGGATTAGCCGCTTCAAAAACCACACCACATTAACCATGATTAAGTTTGTAAGAGTCTAAGTAAAATCTGCGGTTTAGAACTTTAGACGTTTCTTTCAAAGGAAACTAACTCAGTGTTATTTATTCATTGGGATAAATAGTATCACTTTTAATTTTTTAACGGATCTGTTTCTTTTCGATTTGCGAATTTCTAAATGTTATGGACTCCTCCTGGAGAAGTAATTACTGCCTTATTTGCCCGTAAAATCTTATTCGGGGCTAATCCCCTAATGTCTTCTTCTTTTCAGCCGAAAGACATCAATTCCTTCCTCCCAAAAAAAATTGAGAGTTTATCCATAATATCTACACTTGGCAGCGGGTTAGCGATCGCATAGAATCGCCCGTTTTGGTGTACGGGAAGTGTATGGGGATTGGCTTCAATTCCTTGGTTGCCTTTTATGTCACCTTTAAGTGTGATGGTTATTCTACTCTGCAGGACCCGACACTGTAAACTCCAACTTTATCCTAGTTTGCGACTTCGAATTTGATATACTTTATACTAATTTAATTGGATCAGCATCAATGACGCAATGTGTATTACGCCATAATTTCCCGAGTTCTTAACCGATTTCAATAATTTTATGTGGTATCGAATCAACACATTAAGAACCAGATAGTGATCTATCACTCTCTGGATATACGGGCTCTAGCCCGAATTATGAAATTCTAGCCCGAATTTTGCATTTCCCATTGTTGTGGAATTTTAAAATTCTTGTGGAATTTTAAAATTTACTTAAAATTATTGATTTTTTTTAGGATTACGCTCCGCTCCAATATATGATGCTAGCGAAGCTTAATGCTTTGCGACTGCATCGACCTAATATATTTAATAATTTGTTCTTTTCATACCAAGGCTTCAGGCTTAAGCTTGAGGTCCGTGAGGTTGACATTTCCTGAGAAGATGCCGACGTTGAGGTTCTCTGTGTCCAAATCCTGAACGTATTTACCCAGGAGCCGGTTGAGGATACCGGCGACTGCGCCCTCGAACATGTTTATGATGATGATGGGACTGCTAAAACTGTGGAAAACCATCAAGGATTAATGATGTATGATTCTAAAAATCCTAGAAAACTACGGAAAAATAATTATTTTTGTAAGATTATTGTAACTTGAATAAATAAGTACTGAAAGATAAAGTACTATACTAGCACTAATAAAAAAAAAAATTGATTTAAGACCTTTTAAAATAATCAAGATTTTTAAGTAAAAAGTTTTTCACATTATATAAGTATTACAAAATCAGACTGCCTGTGGCAGTCCTCCTCCTCCAAAATCTGGTGTTTGTCATATTTTGGGAGATATCCATGATTTCGAAATTCCTCGGATATTTTTTTGACTTATCGACGAGAATATATTCTTGTCCCTCATAGATACTTATAGAGCTAAAATGCTTCATTCATTATGAGAGCCTTTGTTTGTCTCCGTAATTCAGTTGACCGTATTTATGAAAATTAAGTTCAATATTTATGCAGTATTCTTGTCAAGTAAGCAACCATAAGCTTAATCACATAATGATAGCAATACCCCACTAATGTATGTACCGAGTAAATGTAAGCATTTAATTAAAGTTTATGTTATTTAATTGCTTTTACTCGATTAAGGAATATTTAGATTCAAAAATTTGCATTAAATGAATTAATATGACATACGATTTATTAGCAATTATTTAATTATAAACTTAATTTATTTTTTTTTTTTTATCAAATGTATAATTTATTGAATTATCTTATCACTAGTTTGTATTGTCTTTCACATGCCCTGCGTTTGGCAAAATAGACGTTCAAAATCGATTTGACCACCGACCAACATGTAATTACCTAGTTACTCTATTTTGTGTGAACAAACAAATTTCATTTCATTTCATTTTAAAGAATTAAAAGACAACAAAAGCAGTGGTATTCTCAAAAACATATTTAAAAGAGAGAGAAAGAGAGAGAGAGAAACATATTTAATATATTCCTATAATATATATTTCTATATCTTTTCTCATAACAGAAATAATAAATAATAAATTTTATGTTTTCATTAATAATGAAACCGTAGAAGAACTCATAATATGGAATACTTTCATATTTATTAAAAAAAATTAGAATCTTATATAGCAGACTAGTTGACCCGGTAACGCATTCCTATGGTAACGTTAATCTATAATCTAAGAACACAAATTTGAACCCATTGTATACGCGTTACCATAGCAACGCGTTACCAGGTCAGCTAGTTGATACAATGGAAAAAGAGCGGGAAAAAGATCGGACAGACAAACACACAAACAACAAATTTGTGTTCTTAGATTATAGATTATATTATCAAGTTTATGTCATCCAACTTTACTTAACAAATCTGAAAAGAAGAGGTTTTAAATACTTTTTAATATTCTTATAATATGTACCGCGATATTTTTACACTTTAAAATTAAATTCAGTTTTTCAAAGCAGTATTTTGTATATATAATGGAGAAATCTTCTACCTTTGTCGTAATTAATTTAAAACGTAGAAAGTGTCGGAACTAAATTGTGTATAAAATCGGTAATGTTGACATTTTAGCTTAAAGTATGCCTAACTCATCCTGTTACCACGGCTCCTGTAAAAGAGTCGAAACGACAGGATTCAATATTAAAATAAAACTCGTCGTTTATCCGTCGGTATAAGTGGTTTTATTTAAATGTGCGAAAGGCGTGAAAGCCTAAGAACTAAATATAAAGTTTACAAATTAAGCAACTTTCGTAAAGGCTGGTCATCGGATGGGTGACCGAGACTTCCAAAGGCACGTTAAGGGTGATTTCCACTAGAACTATAAATAGCTAAGCGGTATGTGACGAAAAAATCGATCAATAATATTTCTTGGTGGTATTTTTCTTCGCGCACCGCTTACTATGTCGCACATATACTTATGAACTTTGTTGTAATCAACGATGTTTTTAAACCATAGCGCTACTATTATTGTGATAATAGAATAACATTGTTTTTTGTGGATGGGAATGATTACGAATTCTGAAGACTGTAAATTTACTGATTTACAAAGTGAAAATATAGTAAACAAAGTGATTTGAGCTGATCCATCGCAGCTGCACAGCCCTACGATGCAGTTCATGGGGTCGAGGTACACTCACTAATGCAGTTGTCATGGCTTCACAGCATACTTATCATAAAATATACGCGATTTGTCAAATAGTTTTCTATCTGTACCTTTAAAGAAATGAGAAATTCCCTACACTGCTTTTAAAACGTTTTTATTTAAACAAATTATAGTAAGAATCACGTGGAAACTTGTAAAGAGTATTTTAGTTAATAAATTTAAAATCAGTTATTTAAAAATAAACTTACACTCAAACCTTTGCGCATAATAAAACTTTCAGTCTTGTTTATGTGTATCTATAAGCATTTAAACCGAGTCCACAAACAAATAAAATAAATAACTATCAATTATTAAAAAATAGAATTTATACATTAAGTTAATTTATGAACGTTTCTTTTTGGCGGGAGCGGGAAGCGTCACGTTGGTGGTTTTGTTTCTCTTGTTGAAATTTGTGTTGTTGTGAATATTAGTGCGTTATAACGGTGGACTATTTACCACTAAGTGTTTGTGAACATACAAGAGTGTTGGCAAGTGTAACTTAGCAGAGGAAGTGGTCTTTTCCTGCTCTCTCAAGAAGTTCACGGGGAGGTTTCAATAAACAGCCACGCATTTACTGAAACCTAGGAAAAAAATGTACTGTTCATTCATCATCATTAAATTAAGAAATTACTCAAGAACTGGCAATTATACTTACTTGACACTGGCTGAATGCACAAATCGTGCAAGCCACAAAAAACGAACGAAATTTATAAACTCATATTTACTTTGCACATACTTATATCGTTTATATAATTTATTTGGATTTTGGAAAATTTTAATACAATTCCACAAAACAATTTACGTTGTAAACGCGATTACAAACAATGTCTGGCGATAAGCAACACTTGAGTGGGGGATATTTAATATATCTTTATCGGACCACGCCATCAGAGATAACTCGGTGAGTCGATTTGTCGATAGTTTCATAATAGCGGAAACAAGCTTAATACGTGTACAATAGAAGTGTAGGCACTAAAAAAACTCGATCTAAGAAACAAATACTGTACAAGCACTTCTCAGCTTTTCCTTTTTAATATTTGAAAGACGGATATATTTTCCTTGTGAAAATTATTAATACTAATTAGTATTAATAATCGGCTCCCACGAGCGGCTTCGCACGGGTGGAGAAAATTCGTTATTTTTTTTCTATTATATAATATCTTTCTATTAGCGCCATCTAGCGTCCGGCAGACGAACTACTTGCGGTTAACGCGTTGCTATGGTAACGTTATTGATACAATGAAAAAGGGTCTGGAAAAAGAGCGGACAGACAAACATCAAATTAGTGACCTTAAATTATAGATTATTATGTTTTGGCGATCTATTGGTGCAACTGTAGTGATCCTACCTTTCGCACCGACGGTCCTTAGTTCGAACCCCGGAAGGGGCAAATGTTTGTATGAGGAATATGAGCATTTGTACCTGAATAATAAGTATTTTTATATATATTTCTATGAATATTTCATATCTACGTATCATATATGTTTGTCTAGCCGTTAACCTAGCATCCATAACACAAGCCTTACAGTCTTCACTTTGGGGCCTAATTGGTGTGAATGTAAGAAATACTTATTTTTGTTTATTTCTTCTAATAGAAACTAGAATAGGTATTGACCCACCGACTAAGAAATCTAATTTATCTAAATTTTTTATTACATTTTGCTAATTTAATAAAGGTATAAATTTTCTCAATAATAAAACGTAAACATATCTAAAATTACAACATGTTTATTATTAACAAAGTTAATTAGTTGCAAGCTATTAAAAAAGATGCTTATTATACATGTAATTTAAAATATTGTTAAAAATGTTTTCACAATGAAATCAAGCTAACGAGGTCCTAAGTGATGTCTAGATATCAAGAACTATTGGGAAAAAATTAAGTATACAAAATTTACAGACAAAAACGGTAACTTTAAAGTACATAAATCCTTGATGCATGTTCATCACCGACTGGGTATCACTGAAATATAGGCCTCCATAATTTCATGCAATTAATTGTCAAAGGGCAATGCCCAATTAGGCGGCTACACGGAATCATAGCACAAACAAATCACAAGAAAATAATAAAAATATTCCAGTGTTTTTAAAACCAATAAGTCACGTGGTAACATAAATGCAGTAGGTATTTGTGTATCACAGGTAGATACTGTATGTAACATAATTGTAATAAACTTAAACTAGATACAGCATAAAGGAAACAACTATGAACCTAAATCAAATCAAAAGTAAAACAAAACATATACTGGAAAAAAAACTAATTATTAAAAAGTTGAAAATCGGCTTCACCCACCTGTTGAGACGGTGCTCAAAGAGCTGGCATCTTCTTCGACCTATGTAATAAGTTTTGCTACTTTAATAAGCCAGCGTTTTGGACACCTTTCTCAACAACAGCGAGACTACATTTTGTGGAGAAATAGATGTCCAATTGACTCAATTATTATGACAACTTAAACTTTTAATCACCATCCCATCGATAAATCTAACTCTAGAACCTAACCTGATACAGACTCTACAAAGTGTGTAGAGTTTTTGCTACTTGTTATCTGACTTCAGGAGTTATCTTTAACCTCTACATTTCCGGAGTTGAGATTTTCGATGTAGTGTATAAGTGGTTTTATACATTTAGCAAATTAGTCATTTTAGGAATTAGTATTTCTTCAGTTCGTTTTGCGATGTAGCTATAAAGATACTAAGCAGCGATTTCCACTTGGTGGGAATGAGATTAATAAATATCGATCGAGAAATTTTTCATTTTGAATAAGTGACCTGCATTGTTTTTACACTTTTTTATTTTTAATAGGTTCACTCTTGATCCTAATCAAGTGCGGGGCCCAAGACAGAATCAACGATGGAACGGGCTAACCCAGAAGGTGCCTATTCACCCTGGCTTTAAAAACTCGGTTATAAGTACTCGGAAATATAGGCGCAGGGAGGGAGTTCCACTCTTTTGCTGTTATAAATGATGTTGAGAAGCGCTTGGTGCGACAAGTGGGAATAGCAACCAACGTACTACATTTTTTTTATCTGAAATTCTACGCATATACAAACTTAATCATAAAATGTTTAATATCTTTAATTACGTCGTTAAACATATATTATCTTCACAATTATTTGATAACGAAATATAAATCATCCTTGGCAAGTTTATAAAACGCATTTGTATGCAGCTAACGTTGTTAAAATAAGTGGTCTCCGCTAAAAGTCGGAGCGAGAACTGGACCGCAATCACAATACTAATGACTGCAAATAAAATTAACTAGTCGTAGGAACTGGCAAAAACATCTACGATAGACATTAAATAAACTCAAAATCAAGTGAAAGCATAGCTAAATATTTATATATCTATTTTTAATAGGTTAAAAAACATGGAGATAAAAAAGTGACAGTTTCTTCGGCTAACGTATAAATATATATATATAGTAAAAATATAAAATTGTAGCTATCCAACAAGGAAAAAACTGCTTTGGTGCAACGGTAGCGATCCTGCCTTTCGCACCGATCGTCCTGGGTTCATGTTCCGGAGGGGGCAAATGTTTGTATGATGAATTCATTTGAATGCATTTGCACCTGAGTCATGGGTTTTTATATATCCTATATATAAAATTCTCGTGTCACAGTTTTTGTTCCCATACTCCTCCGAAACGGCTTGACCGATTCTCATGAAATTTTGTGAGCGTATTGAGTAGGTCTGAGAAACGGCCAACATCTATTTTTCATCCCCCTAAATGTTAGGGGTAGTCCACCCCTAATTTTTTTTTTTATTATTAAGACAAAATTTTTAGTTTCTATTTTTTTATGATACAACATACAAAAATACATACAACCCTAAATTTTCACCCCTCTACCATCAACCCCTATTTTTTATTAATTAATTCAAAACTTTTCCTCGAAATAATATACATGGCAAAACAACGTTTGCCGGGTTAGCTAGTATTTCTATAAATATTACTTATTTTTATCTTATATGTATATATATCCGTTACCCTATCATCCATAACATAAGTCTTACAGTGTTTAAGTTGAGCTAGGCTAATTGGTTTGAATATATGATATATAATTGATAATAATAATATAATTGATAATAATGACATATATAAAAAAGCATTTTGGGCACCTTTATCAACAGCAGCGATGAGGCGGATTTTCACCTTTTTCAAAACTTTTCTTACTTATTTTTTATACTTGTTCGTTTTTTTCCCGTTTTTACCTTTTGGTTCCGTACCCAAAAGGTAAAAACGGGACCATATAACTAAGACTTCGCGGTCCGTCCATCTGTTTGTCACCAGGTTGCATCTCAAAACCGCGATAGCTAGACACTTAGACAGATTTATTACAATTATTATACTAATTTATACTTATACCTTGTTAACATTATTACTGATATTTTTACAACGCTCACGATATCTTGAAATTAATTCTAAATAAAACGTCAAAAAAAGTATATTTCTGACATGAAACGAACATTGGCTAAATCTATAAAATGTACAGCCTTCATATAGCGAAAGGTACGATTTCATTACGCCGAAACACGATTCAACTACCATGGTTTACTTATTAAGTTTATGATATGACAGTGGTGTAATGGAGAAACGTTAGGTTGCGAACGACTGTAATAATACAATACAATACAAAACACTTTATTGATAACACCACATTGAAATAACAAGAAAACAAGGGAAACCTTAAAATAGTGTTACAATGGGCGGTCTTATCGCTCAGAGCGATCTCTTCCAGACAACCTTTGGATTGATAGGACTGGTAAGAGGCGGCGGTGTAAACGATAAATATATATTCACATATACATACATACGTATACATACATACATATACACACATAGACATAAATACATAGTATACAAACACATATACCTAAATTAAAAAAATACATACATACGTATATAATACACATACATACCGTCTAGTTAGTAGGATACATCATCCATACGTTGCTCGCCTAAATTGACAGAAAATATTCCCTTACGAGATTCTTAAAGACGCCAATGGATTGTGCACGCCTTATAGAAACCGGGAGGGAGTTCCAAAGACGAGCTGCTTGAACAGTAAAGGAAGAGTCATAGAACGTGGAACTATGTGCGGGAATATAAAGGCCAAGATTATCTGATGACCTCAAGGAAAACGTGTTTGATGTATGAAGAAACTTAAAACGTTCTTTAAGATAGTGAGGGGCTGAAGGATTAAATATTATGTTGTAGAGCAGAGTAAGTATGTGAGTATGAGTATAATCATCTTTATCAATTAACATTTTTCTAATTTTATAAGGGAACTATTTAATTTATTGATAGATAAAATGTATTATGCCGCTAATGAATATACATATTAATAATACATACATAATCTAAACCAAAACCAGTGTAATATTTATATCCTGAATTATATTTCCCTTTCTGACATAATCATTGTATTTACAATATTATTATCGAAGTGAAAACTTCTTTAGCGACGTTGTGCACTTTTTGGGATGGGTAAAAAATGTTAAAGTCGCGTCAGGACACGTGAGCTGATCAAAAATTCGTAAGACGGAGAGAGAGTAGACCGCCGGCGCGGCTTCTTTCTACCGCGCGGCGAAAATATATGCCTGCTTCTGCTGTTTCGTTTAAGCGGCGCAGGGCGCTTACCCGTGTGTGCGTGTGTGTTTGTGTACGATAGCACAATAAATGAATATTGTGCTTTATAATATTATATATTATACTTTTATACTGATAATTAAAGCAATTCGTGCGTAATTATTTTCTAACCATTCCAAAATGTCAAAAATGCACAACGTTAATGTTCATGTTTTCACTTCTGCCGGCACTCCCGGAGTGCAACCCGTTGTTTTTTTTGACGACTTTGAATTAATAATTAATGTTAATAGTTTTATATTATTAACTACTAATATTTGCATATTTATTTAATCAATAGAATATAATGGAATGTTATACAATAATATCCTTTGTAACCATATTCTGGGAAATAAATATATTAATTGATTGATTGATTTCTTACACTGCTACATTAACTTTTACCGGACCACGGCCACGATTACGACTTTTTTATGTGCGTATTTTATAATCAAAAGGATTGAATATGACAAAACAGATATACCTAAATGAAACGTGAATCTGTGTAAAATGGTTTTATAACTTTTCATTAATTATGTGTATTAAATATGTAAAAGGCACATTCTGGATCAAAGGGAACCAGCACCAAGACAAATACGAGAGTTTTGTAATTCAATGTGAGCGTATGTACTCAAAAGAAGGTTCCCTTTATTTTGGTTTATTATTTTTCTTTCGGTAAAATACTGTTGGATATAATTTTAAAGACATAATTTCATATTACCTACTTGCTCTTTGGTAAATAATAACAAAAATTAAAAAAAAGAGAAATACTAGAAAAAATCGGTTTATTTCCCAAGTTAATCTTAAGCTGGACTTGAACCCACAATCTTTGGTTGTTTAGGCCACTGCTCTCCTAATTGAGCTACCGAGCCTTGTAAAGCATTTCTCAAAATTTTTTTAGTAATTTTTGACGCTGTAGGCCAGCGTTGCTTTTTCAATTAGGGAAATATCCTCACATTCGAAAGAAACATTTTTACAAATGTTTAACAATCGATTAAGATGCAACAGCCATTTAATTTATGTTTTTTTAAATATTTTTATTGATTTACAAGGAAAAAATCGATTCGACTCACAAGTAGTTCAAAAGTGAATATTTCCATTTAATCTATAAGGAAAAAATAGCTTGATCTGCCTATAATATGTAGATGCATCTTAAGGAAAAGTACTCTAATTAATAGAAAAAGGCCCTTTTTAGTCAAAGGAAACACACCTTTATATTTAAAAAGAGGCTTGTTACACCCGCGATTCGAACCGGCTAAAAACAATAATAATAACATCTGTAGGTAATTTACTTACCTAATCTTTGTACTCTGCCGCAAAACTAAGATTAGGTACAAAATAACATAGAATGTTGTATTAAATTTCCAATAATAATAAGATGAATTAATTCACCAACATAAACAAAAGGTTATAGTTGCATATTTTGAAAACAGCAAATTTTTCATGCAATGAATTTTGTATTTATTTATTAATTTTATATAATATAAATGCAATCCTTATGTACCTACCTAGTAACTACATCGAAAGCAGTGAATTTAACTTTGCTGTAACAAAAACTATTACGTTTTCCTTCTTCAGTAATAGTGATAAATTACTCAATAACACGTCGATACACTGACATCAATATTTCAATTAGCGAAGCTCTCGACGAAAGCACCACAGACTAAAAGTCACGTAGCAATCGCGATTATGCTCAAACAATTGATAATTTCTTGGTTACATCTGTGATCTAAAAATAGAATAACATTCAAGGGCGCTTAATCTCCATATTGAAGGGCAAACCAAGGAATATAGCTTACATTGACAACGTAACGTAACTAAATTTTCAATTGTTAATATCCTACAAATATTTTAATAACCAACAGCGGAAAACATATGAAAGTACCTTAAATACTTATACGTTAAGCTTTTGTTAATTGTAAAAAATGAGCATCGCGACCGCCAATTTTTACTTTTTTTTTTAACTCTAAAATAATAAAAGAGGTGCGTTACCTAAAATTCACATGTTTTTCCAGCCAGTGCACTCGGGTTTTCCAAAGTTTGGTGATATGACGTCAAATGTGCCAGGGATGGTACTGAATGTTTTTGACAGATGTCATGAAGGTTGTCTACAGCGCATGCTCTTGATTTAAGCATGCGCCGTGGCATCGAGGGACGATGAAATCGTTTTATGGGAAAACCGTGGGTGTAAACCGCCGTTCGATAAATGCACGGATATGACGTGTAACTGAGGAAATGTTGCCGGCATCTCTTTTCCTGTCGTTACGAGAAAACATCTAAGATTTGACTTTATGGGATGTTATTGCGTAGGATGTTTCCTTTTGTACCTATTTAGATAAAATCATGAATTTACAGATAAATTTTAAGAATCGAAAAGTATCTACTTGCTAAGAAAGATGCACTTAATTCGTGTAACATATAAATAAAACCAAAAACCCATATTGATCATTTATTTAAAAAGTGTATCGAATATTTGATTATAAGTATATTATCTTTATATAATAAATAGAGTTCGTTGTAAACTTTTTGATAAATATTTCTGCTTGTTTATACTACTTTATTGTTATAAGCTTTAACTAAAAGGCTATTGGAGCAACTGTTTTTAAAGTTCCAGAACTATAATAAAAGCAAAAATAATCTCACATATTTCGAAGCAAAGTAAGGAATGACTTTAGTGAATTAAGAATTATTGTATTGTTTTCCCATTTTTTGTAAACAAAATTATCAAAGTAATAATATCTCAAATTGAATTTACTCTTAATTTTTCAAAAGAAAGTTAAAGTGAGTCGGAATCTATCATTTTAACACAATTATCGCACCTTCAGTATTATAATGATGTAAGGGTAAATAATAGTGACACTTACATAACTCTACCAAACACCTTAAAAAGTAACAAACTCACGGATGCAATATAGATAATCTAGTATTTTTTTTAATTTTCAAATAAAACTTCTTTAGGCGCAACATGAGGGTAACTCAGATTTTGTTTTAAAGGAAATAACGCTCTTTAGTCTGTAGTCAGTTTAGATCCATTATCATTGAAACAAATATGTGTCATAACATCAAAGAGGTTATACTTCAATGGCGCGTAAAGATTACACGCACACACTTTTATTTATTTATTTCAATGTAACCAAGACCTTAGTGTAAATGTTCTGTAACTTAAATAGGTAATTGTAAGAAAAAAAAATGAAAAAAGTGCAAAAGCAAAATCATTAAATCAATATTAAAATAAATATAACGAAGTTAAAATTAAATACTTCACTCCTAAAAAGTGACTGAGTAAAAAAACAAAAAGTTCAAAGTGCATTTAGACGTCATTTTAATTCTAAAGGTGCGTTCATGTTTATATATTTGTGAAATCCTATAATAATGTACGGCATTCAACTTATGGGGTTCTAGGCAAGGTAATGCACGCATTGCAAGATCCAATGGGTACAGCGGCTGTGAAGCACTCCCCAGGACAAACGGGGCAAGCGGCCGCGTACTGCTGAGGGTAGGAGCAGGCTTCGGAGCTCGACCATTGAGACGGCAGCGCCCCCTACAAACATTTAAATAAGCAAAATTACCGCAATAGTTGGCAGACAAATACGAATACAAGAAAAAACAATTTTTTTGTTTTTACAACACAAATTACATATAAAGCTATGATTTAAATTGGTAGATTTACGTTGAGGTAAACACTGAAATAGCGAGTGTAAGAGCGCGACTTGTATTTTAAAAATTGTGTGTGTCATTTTAAAATATGTTAATTAGATATTAAACAACATAATAAATAAAAACATACTTGTCTATAAAAAAAACACTACACAAAACACTTTTCACAGAAGCCTCTTAAGCTCATAGGCCTGTGTCAGGAGAATTTACTTTTCCATAAAAGTGAGTATTTTATACTTATTTAGGTTGGTAAGTATTTTTAAACATTCTTTATAATAATACATTTTAGTTTCAAAGATTTAGGTTTAATTTTAAGATGAACAATTAACAAATATGTGTGCTATAGTCTATGTCTGTGTTTGGGTATGTGTGCGTGTAAATAAAAATATAATTATGTCGAGAGAAAGTTAGAGACATGTGTGAAACTCATCAGCTCTATCATTTTATTATTTTAACTAAGTATATTGCGACATTTTATTGCATTCTTATAATTCAGGCTTTTCTACATAAAAAAAAACAAGTGCGAGTTGGACCCCCCCACCGAGGGTTCCGTACAATTTTGTAGGTACATCTTATAAATAATGTAAGAATTGAGTCTCGCAGTTTTTTCCGAGCTTTTCCATCACAAAAATATAGTTTTCCGATTCTTTCTTGTAGTTGTTGTAAAGACGATATTACTTGACAAATTTCACAGCTCTAGGTCAACGGAAAGTATCCTATATATTTTGATTTCCTTGAGAGCGTTGAAATATCTCATCTTTATTTTACTTTAACTTAGAAGTTTGACTTTTTTTTATAGCTTCAAGGGACTGTAGACCTGAGTATACGAACAGATCTTATAAGAGTCCACAGGGTCCCAAATTACTATATTATTGATAAAACTATCGATAATATGAGTGATTATCTTGTTTGATTGTTCGATAAAAATAGTATACCTAGATCTAATTTTACAATACTATCGATTTTAAGAAGTAGATCAATACTATCTACTATTGGTTTAGTTCCCGCTATTTATTAATATCCTGAAATAACATCTATAGTATCGATCGATAGTATTATGATAAAGATAGTATTATGATAAAGATAAGATGATTTTAATTCAATATTATCATTTACAATGCGTGTATTGAACGTCAAAACTACGTCATGGCTTTATAAGTCCTACGTCGGGATACCTTATACTGAAAAGAAGCCACAAGGAACTCGGCAAGGGCTGTTTTTTTTTAATTTACTATTACAATGAAAGGATTTTATACAGTATTGTTATTACAAAAAAATTGAAATAAGGCTATTAACTCTACTCATTCTGGTCTTTTAAATAATCACCGATGTTCATGAGTACATTTTTGAAAACATTTTTAACCTTCAAAGGGTAGTCAATGAGCTTGTCTAGAATTTTTTTATAAAAAGTTAAACCTCTACGATCGCATGAGGAATGGCAGTATCGACATTATCAATAGCACTATCGATATTATGGATGATTTGCAATGAGAGCTATCGATAAATCGATAATCGACTTTTGTGCAACACTAAATGAGTTACCTTAAGGAAGGAAGCGAAGGCACACCAAGTGATGTCATACGCTGGGCAGTTGAGAAGCACTCCTTGTGCGGGCAAGTCTTTTTCCAAGCAGTCGGTCATCACGCGCTGTACTCCCGCCGCCCACGTCGTGTGCTCTGTGCCATACCGCTCATAGGCTTCGGACACCTTCTTCTTGTCCACCTTATCTCCAACTAACCACCCCGCCTCGCGGAAGGTGCAAGTTAGTAGGTCACACTTGAAACGAGAATAAAATTATTGGATAATTACATTTCAGAGCTCTACCTACCATGCCTATCGCATTCAATGAATTCCTATTATATAAAATAAATTATTTTAATAGAAAAATAGATTCGGCTGACAAGTTAATTCTCAGGCGGACATCGAACCCGCAACAATCCAATCCAAGTCCAAGTCTCTCCCTATTCAGCTACCGAGCATTGTGAACACCGGTCGAAATTTTCTAGTATCTTCTCAGTTTTATGCTGTAGGCCAGCGTTGTCTTATCAATGAGACTTATCTCGTATTCGAAAGAAACGTTTTTACAAATCTTTGGGCAATCGATTAAGATGAAACAGCCATTTGGTATTCCGTATACAGCCATTCCTACTATTTAATTTAAATTTAATTTTAACCCTTTACTTGTGTTTTCTTTGTGTATCTCAAGCCTAATTATTTTTTATTTTTTTGTTATTTCTTATAAAAAATTACAATATCATTAATTTATTATATCTTCTGCCTTTGTTGTTTACACTCGCTGCTATTTACACTCGTTTGTGGAGACACAGCCTAACATGTTACAATCGGAAATCGAACACTACAGTTTCCGATAACTATGTACGTTGAGTAAAATTAAAATTAGAAAGTGTTTAAATAGTGTCCTTTACTTAGCAATACCTAACCCCTAAGTTTAACCCATATATTTGAGGCAACAAGCAATATATGCAAGATCCTGAACTATGATCTGCTGATAGGTTAATTTCCAAAGTTGCTTGAACTCCGTAATGGCAGGTTTAATGCCTTTGTTTTTTTTATTAATTGTGAATAGATAATCGTTTGACCGCTATCTCGCGTGATGGTAAAACGATGCGATCTAGGACGACGCGGGTGCCTAGAAGATACATATTCACTCGTGACTTGTACACCTCTAAATTGTATGTTTCAGGAAACATACAAAGAGTTCCACTCTTTAGCGGTACGAATTACAAAATTTGAACCAAAACGTTTAGTGCGTCTTTTCGGTATAATCATATAACGGTGGAGCTTATTTGTAAGTCTGGTTTACCGACGAAGAAATGGGGACGGCGGCGAGACAAGGCTGTGCATTAATATATTTTGTGATAAATAATATAATAATTAAATACTTACCGTCCCAATCTCACCCCCACATCTGCGAGTTACATTCTTACCCATGACATTAATATCTCGCAGTTTTAGACAACCATAAATCTGAAATAAAAACAAAATGTGTTACTTAACAATTAAACATCAAATTCTAATTTATTATTAACAAATTAACACAAGAATATCAAACTAAAAACTTATCTTTAAAAACTAACCCTAAAATATACATATTCACAAAAAGAATATGTCATCCAAAATGTCAATTTGGGGCATAGTACCCAGAACAGGAAGCGTGGTAATCCTCGCTGAATAGCTAAACTGATTCTCTGCGCGAAATAGCTGCCAGCCCTCTGATCAACTCAACTATTATGTAGGAACTTAACAAAATTAATGAAGTTTCTTTTCTTTAATTGAAGTAAAGTTTATTTACACACGCTTGACTTCGGGAGTAAGCTGGTGAATACGCAACGAGAGCGTTACGAAAAGTGTGATCGGGCGAGGCGAACGGTGGTTGAGAGGAAGATATAAGTTAGTGAAGATAGAAAGAGAGAAAGTTACGTTTCGTATATTACTGTAGGGGCAAGAGAGAAGGGTGCGAATGAATATTTTCTTTCTCCTTTTCTCGTACGTGTATTTATATAGATGGAGCTAAAGAAGTTTTATTTCAGTCGTGTGGTCTAAAGCACTGGTTTTTAGCTACAACAAACAATTGCATAATTTATTTAGTTCTTACACTTCCGCGCACATTATACATGTGATTAAAATAATATGTATAATGTACAATTTAAAAAAAATATTTAAAAATAAAACAATTTGATTTATATAAAAAAATTAACTATTAGGAACGTGCCCGATTAAATTATTGTGAAGGTAGTAGAAAATACATGACAACCATTATCTTAGTCATCCTGTGATCACGACTCCTGTAAAGGAGTCCAAATGTCAGGATTAAATATAAAATAAAATGTGCGAAAAATCCCTAAAAAGGTGTTTTATTCAAATGCATAATTTGCAAAAATATCATAAGTAGCAACAAATCTTACTAATAACATAATTAATCAATCTATAATCAAAGATCAAAGTGGTTTGTGTGTTTGTCTGTCCGCTCTTTTTCCATTGTATCAATAACGTTACCATAGCAACGCGTTAACCGCAAGTAGTTCGTCTACCGGACGCTCGATGGCGCTAACGGAAGAATATTTAATAATAGAAAAAAATTAAAGAATTTTGTCCACCCGTGCGAAGCCTTTTTCAGGCGTAGGCAGAGATCACAGATTTCCTCTTTCCATGATCTTGACATACATTTCTCGCTTTAACTCTTCATCAGACCATTCATACAACCTTAAATTCAAGGGTACTTTTGACCTGGACTTTTTTCAGGGACATCTTCTATTTAATCCCTGAAAGTTTGCCTTGGTCTATTGTTCTTATTACTAATAATATTTACCAAAGCGTCTCGGCAGCTCAGCGGTCAGAGCACTCGCCCGGATAGCGAAAGGTCGTGGGTTCAAATCCTACCTGACGGCTCGGAGGCGTAGTTGTTTTTTACACGCGTATTTTATATCTTATAGGAATATTGCATTGTGAAGGCAAAAAATAAACAAAAACAAAAAAAGTATTCCTACCAAGCCAGACAAAAGGGTATGCTAAGTACGTATGGTAAGGACTTCCTTCGCCAAAAAGAACAAATTTAAAAATTAAATGTAAAAAATACCTGTACCTATTATAATTTATGTACTTTCGAAGTAAACAAACAGAAGTGAACACTCAAACCTTAAGCATATGCGTTAGAAATTATTACCTCCTCTATAAGCAAGCAATTTATTTTGCATGTTAATATAAAAATGCAATTTATTTCGCTCTAGTGACTCGCCCTGATTTCGTATGGATTAAAAATAATGTATGTATGCATATCTCAAGCCCATTCGATTTAATTTACCCAGGGCCGGATTTGGAGGTCTGAAGGCTCTGGGGCAACGGATGATCTTAATTATTTTTGAATAAAAATCAAAATAGTTTCTTAGGAATATATAGATGCACTAAAAAGCATGTGTGCAATTCAAAATGGTAGAAGTGAAACCTTCAAAAATAATACGTACACGTATACAAAATACCACGATTGTTGTGTTGCCTTCTCTCAAGCTTTGTACTACGCATGCGCACACAAACACGTATTAATACACGTATATAATGCTTACACGTACAACGTACACGTACTATTAGGGTAACGGATTGACCCACACACAGACACACACACACACACATTTATAAAAATAAAATAATATAGGTATATTCAACCCCACTTCGAGGTTCCGGCTTCGATTCCCGGCCGGGTCAATGTTGAAAACTAGTTTTTGTATATTGGCTAGGCTTTTGATGTCGTCGTTGTTGTGTAAACACAAGTGCTTTAACCGCTTAACTTGGGTTCAAAACAACGTATGTGTTGAATAATATTTATATTTAATAAATTATAAATACTCGTATTCATCACACAAACATCTGCCCCTTCCGGGACTCGAACCCAGGACGGTCGGTCCTTAGCTTAGTCTAAAAGATTTATAACGTTATTCAAAATATTTAGGGTTTAGATTTTTTATAGTAATTACAATGTTATTTAAGTAATAGTTAATATCATAAAACAGCTAAAAAAAAAATTATTCAAGAAAACAGATGATTTAGGCACACGTAGGATGCCCAGAGGTCCAGTTTTAAATAAAAGTTTATAAACAACCCTATATTTATTGGTAATTTAAGTAATATATAGTATTTGAAAACTCGAGAGTTACGTTAAAACAGCAAAAGAGAGAAAAAGAGCGAATATAAAACTCGTTTATTTCAAATTTGAAACAATTAATCTGGATAAGATATAAAATACGTGGGCGACTACTCTGACTGCTGAGCTACCGAGACTACCGAGACCCGGATAGCGAAAGGTCGTGGGTTCGAATCCCATCTGAGGGCTCAGAGGAGTAGTTGTTTTTTACACACGTATTTTATATCTTATAGAAATATTGCATTGTGAATGCAAAAAATTTAAAAACATAATTAATCTTGATACTTATATGCCTTTTTATTATTTGGAAATAAACATCTAACAGATGGATGCTTAAATAACAAAAAATATATAATATACAAATACATAGATGAAAACACAGCTGGAAACAGGTTCACACATCTTACCTGACTTGGGACTTCTCCACAGTACACGCCTGGTGGAGGATTGACGGGCACGTCAGCTCTGCACGCCTGCAAATCATGTCATCACAATTTCTTTTCAATATCATCAAAATACAAGGACCTTATTCCTCACAGCTGGAGTACGGAGCTCCACTAAATTGGCGTAAAACACCTAAATTAAATCAACCGAAACGCACTACAAATGCCGATCACGCGGTATTTGGCTGCTTTCCCTGGTGGAAAAGAGCCTTCTTTTTGTTACCGCAGTATCAAAACCCATGATGAACCCACAATAATAATTTCTTACATTCACACCAATTCACCTAGCACAAAGTAAACACTTGTGTCATGGATACTAGGGTAACGGATATACATACATATATGATACATAAATAAGGAGTACTCATGACTCAGTTACACATGCTCGTAAACATCTGCCCCTTCCGGGATTTCGCTCCTAAGGTAGGTAGGTAACTTCTTTATTTCAGCCGAAAGACGTCTACTGCGATAATCTCCATACTTAGCAGACAGATTAGAGATCGCAGTAAATAACCATTATTCAGAAAACGCTATTACACATTTTGTGGTCCACGGGAGGTTTGGAGGGAAACACCATACACATAGTCCCCTTTTATAACACCCAAATGATTTATTATTTGTTAATACTTGACTAACAAAATCTATCTTAATACAACTGCTATTAATCCAAGTGTTAAGGATTTTACCATTGCATCTTATGATTAAAAACCTTTATCGAAACCAAAACAAAGGTACAACTATTATTGTTGTCTATAGGTACCAAACGTTCGGTATTCAAAATAATTGTTTAAAGTGTCAAATTATGAAATGCACTTACCACAACGAAACACAAAATTAAGACCGTATTTTTAAACATTTTGTACATAAATAACACTGTACTCAAAAGAAATCCTCTCCTTTCCTTATCTCGAGAATAAGTATACTGAGCAAACAATAATGATAGCTTCGGGTCGTGCGTAGGCGCAGGTCAAATCCGATTGGTTCATCAAACCATCATATTTATAAAATTACTGTTGCAGTGTGTGACCGCGATGAACTCCGAAACTACCCAACCAATTTTGATATATTTTTTTATCATTTTGCTGGTTGCATTTTAATTTATAACACAGTAACGCGTGACGGAGTCAGCTAGTATTTTATATTTATTTTTAATAATAAGTAAATAAATATTAGACAATATCACATACTTTGCTCTTATCCCAAATAACGTACCTAATGCACTTGTGATATGGTAAACAGAGACGACGGAACGATACTAGGTAGGTACTCTTTCTATATGTCTACATTCTACATACATACTAGGGATGTTGCGGATGTAATTTTTTTCACATCCGCGGATGCGGATGCGGATTTTAGGAGGCTCACATCCGCGGAAGCGGATGCGGATGCGGAACTGTACAAAAAACTTAAGTGTTGGTTGTTGGTAGGTATGTTGGTTTGGTAGGGTAAAAAGCAGTAATATTTATCCTTTCTTTATCTATACATATAAATAAAATTGGAGTGTCGATTTGTAATATTGAAATAACCGTTTTTTACTACATGCATATGAATATATATACGGTACATACACCAAAATAACATGTTTTACAATTTTTGTCTGTCTGTTTGTTCGGGCTAAACTCTAAAATAGCTGGACCGATTTTGACGGGACTTTTATTGGCAGGTAGCTGATGTAATAAGGAAGTAAGTTAGGCTACTTTCATTAAAAAAATAAAATAGAAAAATAAAGTAATATTGCCATGTCCCAGTACTGTCCAGTACCGCCCGCAACTCACGCACATGCCACCACTGTGCCGTCACGTCGGGCGCCTCCCACCACTTCTCCCACCAATGAAACAATATCACAAAGGCTGCCTATTGCGCGGGTTCAGAACGCGCGAGCGGGCTAGTTTAATAATAAAGTAATGAGTGAATTACTATTATTGATTAATTGTTTTAGTAATGAAATTAAAATATTGGAGCATTATATTTAATGAAAAGTAGAATGGCCGCCTTTTCGGACTCCAGTCTGTTTCGCAAGGGTTCGTGTATTAATCCTGCGCTACTAAATAACTGTTCACTTGGAACACTGGCTGGTGGCGCTGATAAGAATTTGCGTGCTTTTTTAGGTAACAGTTTGAACTCACTTTAATTAACACTCCAACATTTAAGCGGACTTTTTTTATTTTATTTTTTTTTTATTACGGAAAGTAAGTAACTCCTCCTTGTGAATTGTGTCAGGGCTGACAATTTCTGGTGTTTCCTGACTCTCCTCAACATCACTTTATGAATCGAGCATCATGGTAAGATTACTAATTAAACAGGACTGACGTCCTGTAACCTGAGGTCTCTAGTCGTTCCGTTCTGTTTCCATGAAATCTGTCATTCTCATTATCTTCGCTCTTTCGGTACTTAGAGATATTGTTCGAGAAGCCACGATGTCTTTCGTGTTTCTGTTAATCTTCAATATACTTAGGTAACACGGAAAATGTTTAGAAAAATAAAAACGGCTTAATGAAGGAAGTTGCCAATACTTTTATTGTTTTTCGAAGTAATCTCCGTTCCTCTCTACACATCGTCGCATTCGAGGGAACCACTGAGAAAAGCAGTGGGCCCATTCGTCCTTAGGGGTCTCTTCTTTAGCATTTTCGTACGCTTTCGCCGCATCTTCAGGGCTCGTAAAGCGAATAACTCGAATTTTATGTTTAGTTCTTGGGAATAAATAAAATTCGCAGGGCGCCAGGTCAGGACTGTATGGTGGATGACTCATTATCTCGACACCTGCCATAGTCAAATATTCAACAGTCCGTTCTGCGGAGTGCGCTGAAGCATTGTCGTGGTGAAGGAGGATCCTGCATCGAGGGCGCTGCTGTCGATTTTTTTCTAAAACAACAGGCAAACAGCGATTGACATACCAGTCTGCAGTAACTGTCCTTCCATCTTCTAACACAACTGTCGCGAAATGACCCTTCCGACCAAAGAATGAGGCAATCATCTTTTTTCCTTGACTTCTACCTTTCTTTACCTTAGTCGGCCGATCCTCGAAAGGAAACACCCACTGAGCTGATTGTCTTTTGGTTTTGGGTTCATAGCAATATATCCAGCTTTCATCACCTGTTACGATGTCAAATACAGCATTTGAGTCACCGCCGTTGAACTTATCTAACATTTGCCGACACCAGTCCATGCGAAGGTGTTTCTGGCCGTCGGTTAAAGTATGGGGAATCCATATGCTACAAAGCTTCTTGACGCCTAAATGTTCGTGTAATATTTTTTGAACTTGACTCATACCAATGCCTAGGCTTGCCCGTATCTGCTGATAGGTCACTCTCTTATCATCCTTTATCATGCGTCGCACAGTACTGATGTTATCTTCAGTAGTCGCTGTTAAAGGACGTCCTTCACGCGGATCATCATTGAGATTGATACGTCCACGCTTAAACTCGTTAAACCAATTGTAAATAGTGGCACGAGATGGGGCTTCATTAGAAAATGCTATTCGCAGCCTATCATAGCTTTGTTATTGAGTTAGCCCATAACGAAAGTCATAATAAATTATAGAATGAAAGTTTTCTCGCGTTAGGTTAATTTTCACTTTTAACAAGAGTGTTAGATTTGCCGCCAATTCACAAAAACAAATGACAAATGAATGCAATACACTACATTATATTACCAAAGAGTTTTAAAATTGAAATTCGAAAAAGTTTTCATTAGCAATGTTTCTAACTGGTCAGTTCGAAACATTTTCAGTGGTACCCACGTATCATCTTCAGTCTTTTACTCGGTCGACACGTGCCACTCGCCGGCCCCTCCTCTTTCTTTCTTGTCGCATCCGCATCCGCATCAGCTCCGCATCGATTTATGCGGATGCGGATGCAGATGCGGATGTCTAAATCGATGCGGAAGTTCCGCATATGCGGATGCGGATGCGAATATTCGCAACATCCCTGATACATACAATGAAAATAAAGATCCAACTAACTTCACAGTAAACATTTTTTTTAACCAATTTAGCCCATTTATAATTAAAAAAATCATACGTTTTATAAATCATTAATAAAATAATTGGTGCAACCGTAGTGATCCTGTCTTTCGCACCGTCGGTCCTGGGTTCGAATTCCGGAAGGGGCAGGCATTTCTATTATTACATACAACTCGGTTACAATATCTGTGGACCTCGCTGGAATGTCAAGCACCCGTTCTCTTGAAAAATAATAAAAAAAAAAACCATTTTTTTTTTTTTTTTTTTGCCTGTAAAGTCGGTTTTACGGGCGAAGATATACGGTAGAATATTTATTGATATGAATATAATTAAATTGCACAATGCGCGCGGCAGACCGATCATAGTTGAGTGGGAGAGAGACGCAAGGCATTCGGCGGGCCTCTCTCTCGTTCGGTGACTCATCGTAACGTTACCGAGCGTTACACTTTTTCATAAGTGACTCCCAGCCGCAACCTAATTTAAGACGTTGTCACGTCAATAAAATAATAAAAGAATAAAAGTATAATATATTTTATTTATAGTTCATAATTATTATTGTTTACAATACAATTCCCATGATGCTTGTTTTGTGCACCGTACCTAAGCGCTGACGTGACGTCATCAGGTCCACAGATATTGTAACCGGGTTGTAGGTATCTATGTTTCATATATGTCTGTTTATCCGTTCCCTAGTATCCACAACACAAGAATACGTCTTGTGCTATGTGCTTACTTTGGGCTAGGCTAATTGGTGTGAATGTAACAAATATAAATATAAATTTGACGACCGTTTGGTGCAACGGTAGCGATCCTGCCTTTCGCACTGACGGTCCTGGGTTCGAATAGGGTAGGGGCAGATGTTTGTATGATGAATACGACCATTTGTACCTGAGTCAGGGGTGTTTTTATATATTTCTATGAATATTACATATCTATATATCATATATGTATGTTTATCCGTTACCCTAGTATCCATAACACAAGCCTTACAGTGCTTACTTTGGGCTAGGCTAATTGGTGTGAACGTAGGAAATATTTATTTATTTAATTAATGTTCTACCACATTATTGAAAATGCACGGAATCAGTGGAATTACGGCGACACGTCACCTGCTTCGTTACGATAAATATCAGACACAGTTTTTCATATTATGATTTGACAGCTAAGTTTGCTTTCAAGCAGGTGATACGGCATATAAGTCTTTATACTTTGTCCAATGTAGGATGATACTTTTGACAGTTGACATAAAGAGGGTATAAAGTTGCTATTGCAATGTCAAGCCAAACATAAGGAAACAAACGCAACCTTAGTACTTAGCAATAAGGAAGTGACACTTGTCAAAAGTATCATCCTACATTGGACAAAGTATAGCGTTTTGGCGGGTTTTTTCTTCATTTATCTTTGATAGAACCTTTTATAGAAAATAGAGGAAATGTTTTATGCTATAACGAAACATTTCAGATATATTCGTAACACCTGTCAGAATTGTCAGATACTATATTCCGTCATGTTTCTTATTTGCCCATAAATAAACGGTCACCGTCACCAATAGTTTTCCGATATTCACGTAAGCTCAATAATCTCTTGATCTTTCTCGAAATTATGCTTCGTTGGATGTTATTGTAAATGTTAACTTATCAGCAATGAATTTTAAATTGTGGGAATTCCCCCGTTCAAAGACAATACATAGAATTTGAATTGACAAAATATCAAAAGTGACGTCATTTCTCACTACTAATTATGTATTTCATTTATTAATATTAGTTCTCAGTCTGAAGAATATTATCTGAGAATCTCGCGTAATGTTTAATGCCAGCCAGTCATGGGTTATAACTAGTCCATTAGAAGGTCAACACCTGCTCACCTTGATGCTAAAATTATGACGTTGAAAACGAAATTAACTCCAATATAACGAGTACTTAATAAGAACTTAATACTTTAAAAACCGGTAGTATTTCATTTCAGTAGAGTTCAGTTTCAGTAAAAGTAGGTAGGTGTACATAGTGTCTATTGCTAATAAGAAAGAATTTACAAGAACAATGTTTAAGCCTTAGTGTGATAAGCCCACTATTTACATTTTATTCGAAGTAATTTTGGTTTGAAATTAATTAAAAAAAAAATTGTGCCACTATATTATGGTGAATTAATTGCACAATTTAAAAAGATGGGCCTTATTACCACGGATTAGAGCACATAATTAGTGTACAGGAATCAGTCATCATTATGAACATAAGTTTGATTTAATCAATAATGGATGCAATATGAAGTTTTTTTATAACACACAATTATTAATATCATGGATTTTAATTCAAATACGTGGATGTTCCTCTCATTGATGTGACAATGGGGGCATACAGCGTAAAAAGTAGATTTTTTTATAATTCTCTCAATTTGGTGTGCATTGGATTGGACATCCAAAGGTTGCGGGTTCGATTCTCGTCTGAGAATTTACTTTTGAGCCAAATCGTCTAGTATTTTTCTATTAAGAATTATTTATTTGTAACAAAATAAAACAAAACGAAAATAGTCCAAAAATATATTAAGTAATCTTTAATTCTATATGTATCACATACAGCTTTATCTTAGTAATCTCTCTCTCTTAAATTGAAAAAATCTTTCTTCAACACCGGCAATGCTTCCTCATCACTCATATTTGAAGGCAGCTTATTGTCAAAATGTGGATATTTAGGATGCCACCAGTCCAAGACAACAGTATTTACAACAGAGTCTAGAATCACAGTGCATTCTGGTAGTATATCCCGAGATACATTATGGCAGCCAGTGTTGAAACCAAGGTGTAATCTTTTCTGCCGGAAACCTTGGGTCAGTACAACCCGAATTGACGATAGAGTCATGCCCATTAATGGGGGCACATCATAGAAACTTTGGCAGGTCACCTGAAATCATAAATCGCTATTACAATCACAGCCATTTCAAGGCAAAACATTAAGTTATAGAGTTTAATTTGTTATGAAAAATTTTATTTCTAAGTTGAAATGTTTTATGTAAGTACCACACTAATATAGACATATTTCATATTACTTGACACTTCATTTTGGCTCAGAAAAAGAAATGAAAAAACAATTGTTTCAGGCAAAAATTGAACCCACATTTTTCACTACAGTCGACATTTAGTGAAGTATCTACAGTCTTATCAACTCGAAAGATTCATAACGATCTTGGATCATTTCTTTATTATGATGTGAGAGAAATTCCAAAATGTTTGTATGGTGATGTTGTTGACAAAATATGTTGATGATAACTTGATAAGTCTTTGTAATAAAGTATTAGTAACCAAATTTTTGTATAACATATTTAAATCATAAATTATTTATTGTGTACTACATGATTGATCATGTAGTACACAATTTGTATTGTATTAGTAGTATTATTGTTATCATTTCTTTTTAAGTTACCACATATTATGTAAAGTGCACTGTAACATAACTTCACATGACATCCTTGCATAACAAGTTAAGACATGTTTGTGATGTGAATAGTCTCAAGCACATTGAATATAGACAAGTTAGTGGTACTACTCATGCAGTAACCACCCACTCAAATCTTAACAGTGGTTCTAGTATGAAATTATGCTTTATAATTATATATCTTACATTCACACAAATTAGCCTAGCCCAAAGTAAGCACTATAAGCCTGGTCTTATGGATACTAGAGTAACAGATAAAAAAACATACATCTACAGAGATATTTAATATTTATAGAAATATATATAAATACCAATGACTCCAGTACAAATGTTCATATTCATTGTACTAAGGCAGTAAAAGCAATGGAACAATAGTGAAAATAGTTTGAACTAACTCATTCCTATGCTTATATCCTCTACACTAACAATTAAGACTGACCTGCAAAACCTGCGAATTATCCTCTGGATTAGCATCAACTTTACCGAGCTCCTCAATGATACCAACACTAGTATCTAATCTCTGAGGTGGAAAAGACTTCTTAAATTTAAAATAGATCAACCAGTGCTGTGGACCTTTTTTAAACCATACATTAACACAGCGCCTTTTCACAAGCTCATGATGCTTACTATCGTAAAGTGCCTGTTTAGCCACTTTTTTGACAAACACGTCATAAGTGTGATACAAAGCTCTGATAACCCTTTGTCTCAATCCATATACTTTATAGCTATTTTCTAACCGAAGTCTCTCTGGCAAATTTGGGTGATTCTCACAATGATTTTTGTACAACAGCCTCCAGAAAGTTTCTCGTTTAGTAATAGAATATGTGGATTTGTTTATACCAGCAAACCTCCCAACATCTTCTGGTTTTATGAATTTTGAAATCATGTACCACACAATCTCTGGGTAAACGATTCCAGAATCTCCAATATTATCTTCGGTTTTGGATTGTCTCTTTTTTCTGAAGACAATTCTCTTAGTGCCATCTTCATTGATTTCCTCAATTAGATCACACACCTTGTCTTGAAGTGTATCCCAGGACAGTTCAAGAGCAACAGTCTCAACAGATTTTTTCAGTTTTCCGACTGGTTTCGGTGCATTTGCACAATCATTTATAGTAAAATCTGTAAATATACAACATCCTTTAAGTTTTAATTAAATATATAAGAACGAAGATCTTGAAAAACTTAACTGGTTTCAAATGGAAAAATAAGAAGTAGGTTATTAAAATTTGTTATCAATAAAACGTATTTATGAATGAATAATTAAATAAGGTATTTCTAAGAATATAACCTAAATTTCTTACAGATATAATCACATAAGTATATTGCACTATGTATAATAATTACCTTGATTAGATTTCTTTTCGTGACCTTTTTTCTTCGGCATTTATTAGTTTTTAATCTTATAGGTTCATTCGATACATGGATAATTGGATTTTAGGTTTAAGTTAACAGAATCGTGAAGTTTCTTTATCGGCTAACCATTACTGTCTTTGTATTCTATGGGAATGATAGTGATTGATTGAAAAAAACATGAAACGATTAGATTATAAATTACACAGTATTTTGACAAGTATTTCCCTCCACCCAGTCCCCATAGAGTACATCCACATACACACATAATCCACAGAGACAGTCCATGTTTGGCAGAAAAAATCGCTTGTAAGCGCTTGCTTGTAAAATGGCGATCGTAAGTGGTATTGTCCCCGGCAAATAAGTTGAACATGATTTTGAAATCGCGTGACATGCGCAATAGTGAATAATGTACCTAAACTTGCTACTGCGCATGTCACGTGATTTCAAAATCATGTTCAACTTATTTGCCCGTGACTATAAGCGCTGTCAAATGGTAAATAGCTATTTTCCTCTAGGACGCAAACTTAGCGATCACTGGGGAACATAACCTCAATTAAACATATTTTTATCAAATGCAGAGAAAAGTTTTAAACTATGAATAATCTATTGAATAATTTAGTGAAAGACAATATTGAAGAAGACGAGTTTACTACTATTATTTTAATGATTGCACAAAACCACCGGTTAACATAAGTTTGTAAGCAAACTTATCTAAGCAAAATGGCGGATTGTGTCAGCGCTACTGAAGTTAGCAAACGTGTCCTTGCCGAAAACTAAAAGTTTGTTACTCAGCGCTGGTAATCGCTCGCAAGCGACTTTTTCTGCCAAACACAAGGAGTGACAGCAATGTTACAAAAAAAATACATCAGAATTGCCTATCTACAAAAAATAAATTGCCATATTTACGATACATAATATATAAAATTACATTTTTGGCTTTTGACCTCTTTTGACTCATGTTTGTTATTTATAATTATTTAAATTTCTAAGTATTTTTTTCACCTGGGATCAACAGAACCACACATGCAGAGAGAAAAAAAGAGCGAATCATATACTAATATTAGCTAATGAATTAACAAATATGATGAGAAGGCCCACGTACAAGGATTAGGGATTTATCTAAATCATTGTTTCACGTTAAAGTTACTATGCCGTTAACTTTTGCGTCCGTGCATATCAGATGGGGCCGTTGTTTATTTTTTATTGGAAAAAGCAACAAAATAGCACTGGAAAATCTTACGAAGCAGTGTAATTTATAAATCTATACATATAAATACAATTGGAGTGTCTGTTTGTAATGTTAAAATAACCGTTTTTTACTACATTCATATGAATATATATACGGTACATACACCAAAACAACATTTTTTTAAATTTTTGTCTGTCTGTTTGTTCCAGCTAATCTATGGAACGGCTGGACCGATTTTGACGGGATTTTCACTGTTAGGTAGGTAATTTTATAGGAAGTAACATAGGCTACTTTTTATTCCGATATTCCCACGGGAACGGGAACCACGCGGGTGAAACCGCGGGCGGCCGCTAGTATAATATATATTTGCTATTACCAAATCGATATACGCTAGTTTGTTTGGTATTTGGCATACGGAATAAATAATCGTATCTAATTGACTTTCAAAATCAAAAAGGTAGGTCAGCTCCTAGGAGGATGCAAGGCAAATGGTTAATTACCCTCAATGAGTCTATGATGACAACTATACTAGGTCTGCAATGCTGCTGCTGTTTGGAAATACTGAGCGAAGCTCTACCTTACCTAACCTCAACTAAATTTCATCAATGTAGTCTCAGCGGTTTGGCCGTGATCAGCTTTTGAATTTTTCTTTCGATGATTATTCGTCCATGGTATGTCCGATTTCAAAATTTTTTTTGCACATTAGTCAGGACCACGATGTGAGTTTTGGCGCCAAATTTCATCAATGTGGTATCAGCGGTTTGGCTGTAATCAGCTTTTGAATTTTTCTTTCGGTGATTATTCCTCCATGGTAAAGTCTATATTTTATTTACATAGCCTATGTCCGTCAGGTTATAATTATGTATGTTCATGCCAAAATTCGTTCGAATCGTTTGAACCGTTAAGTAGCAGGAGGGAGACAAGCGAAATTTGTAAGTTGCCTAAAAGAGAGCTTCGCTCAACGAAATTTGTAAGTTGCCTAAAAGAGAGCTTCGCTCAATAATACTGCGAATAATCACACCATACGAAGGAACCGAATACAGTGTAACCTAGATTGAACATAACGGAAGGGAATTATTCGTTCTAAATAACGATTCGTTTTAACAATTTAAGAAATTTGTTTGTTTATTAACCTCAACATTACAAAAGCACTCTTCTTATATCTTATAAATTATTTATGGCACAAATAAAGATTACTCTTCTGCCACAAGTGGTGCATCCGTTCAAAAGGCCAAAAGGACCAACAGCTTATAAATGAAAACACATTTTATTGAGCGAAGCTCTCATTAAGGCAACTCACAAATTTCGCTTGTCTCCCTCCTGCTACTTAACGGTTCAACCGATTCGAACGAATTTTGGCATGAACATACATGATTATAACCTAACGGACATAGGCTAAGTAAAATAAATATAGACTTTACCATGGAGGAATCATCACCGAAAGAAAAATTCAAAAGCTGATCACAGCTAAACCGCTGATACTACATTGATGAAATTTGGCGCCAAAACTCACATCGTGGTCGTGACTAATGTGCAAAAAAAGTTTTGAAATCGAACATACCATGAAGGAGTAATCACCGAAAGAATAATTCAAAAGCTGATCACAGCCAAACCGCTGAGACTACATTGTTGAAATTTGGCGTCAAATTTCATCAATGTAGTATCAGGTTAGGTAAGGTAATGCTTCGCTCAGTATTTGCAAACAGTAGCATACATTGCAGACCTAGTTTAAGTGCGACTCTTAAGGAAAGCTTTTTCGTTTTTTCGCCATTGCTACTTAAAAACTAACAACAGTGTCACACAGCTGTTTGTTAACATAGGATCAAACAAAATTGATTGTCATACTATAGATTTAACGTGTTTCAGACACATTTAGTTATTACACTTCCGCGCACATTACAGATTAGAATAAAACACTTTTTTACCCTTCCGAGAAGAACTGGCGAAAGAAACTCGAGCAGGGGGACCGACCTCCATCTTTCTGTTATTATTTGCAAAAAGGAAAGCAAGAAAAGGGTCTCGGAAGGGCCTCCCAATTTCCGAACTGGTAGTAGACTCAGTAGTATACAATGTAATCGTAGTGAGAATTTAATAACAAAATAAAATGTAAAAATAAAACAATCTGATTTATATAAAATAATTTTAATAATTAAGAACGTGCCCGATTAAAATATTGTGAAGGTAGTAGAAAATACTTGACAACCATCATCTTAGTCATCCTGTGATCACGGCTCCTGTAAAGGAGTCGAAACGTCAGGATTAAATATAAAATAAAACATTCGCAAAAATCCGTAAAAAAGTGTTTTATTCTAGTGTTTCAGACACGTTAAATTGTTAAAATAAAAAACACGTGAAAACGCGGAGACATGAATAACTGTGGAATTGAATATGACTTCACGAGTGAATTGATGTTAACATTCATTCATGTATTATAATTATAAACGTACACTACACATGCATACACATACACTCTTGTTTAATAATCCTTCATTATTACACATTAATATCCGAGAAAGTAAAACTAGAAACGAAAATAAACAAACATAAAAATAATTAATAAAGCACTTATGAGCAAATGCTATAACAGAAACTTAAATGCTTTTACAATATACACTGTTATTAAAAAAATGTATTTTAAATTTTACTTCTTAATTCATGGAATTCTGTAATACATATTCAATGTAAGAAAAATACCACCATGCCGAGATTTTTTGCAGCTTCTTTTCACTATAAGATCTTTCGCCGTGGGACTTACAAAGCGATGGCCTTTTAAATTTTAATGAATTCATTGTAAATATTCATTTTAACCTAATAGCAGCTGAATTTTTAACAAGGTAAGTACGAGGCAAGATAAAAGTATGCTACTGAAATATTGTCCCAAAAAATGTCGACTATTTGACAAACACAGAACTAGTTTTTTCAAAATTCCAGGTCATTATTTAGTCTACGATTCAACAATGTTAACCGAAAAAGAGGACCTAAGCATTATAGCATAATCATCATTTCTCAGTTAATATAATATTTTATTATTTTTATTAATACAATTTTGTATTATATTATTGAAACCTGTACGTCATCCTGTCGAAAATGTAGCAGTTTATAGTGTCAACATATTGAACACTACATTTAGACTAAGTTGAAGGTTGTTAAAATGCTGAAAATGAGTCTGGTAGAGACGAATGGAACGAAACGAAGAAGAACTGACTCTCATTCTTTCTTAATATGTTTAAATATTTATATTTTTAAACATTATATAGAAATTAATGCTAGTAAATGTGAATGGCGTAGCAGGAATGACTCCACCTTGAGTCAATGGGATCCTAATATCGTTATCTTATCAGAGGTGGCCCCCGGCATAGGCTATAAACATATTTATGTTTGTAATAACAGTAATGAAAAATCCGTTCAATGTAATGGTATTTTTTATTCATCTTAGTCATACAAAAAAGTTTTCTTTAATTTTGTATAGATATATAATGCAAAACACGCTTAACGGCACAAAAAAAACAAGCCCAGTCGAGTATCTCGTAGCTTCTTTTCGTACATAATGTTGTTTTGACGTAAATGCCCATATTGATTAAAAAAAAAAAAAATATTTTTACTCTGTGGTTAAATTATATACAAAGAATATTTAGCAACACTTACATGGCAACACTGTGTGAAAATGACGTTCTAATTCAAGATGGCAGACATGCCGCTTGAGCCATGATACGAAGGAATCGTAGGAGTACAAGTTTTAGGTGTGTCTTTCCTAATATCGAACTAGAATGTCTCCCGAATTGTTGACTAAATTCTTATTCGAACGATTCGACCATGTGAAGCTACGTATCAGTGTGTCGTGCGTTAGATTTAGGTAACACTTGTGCCGGAACATATGTAATAAACGGTGATTGAAATTGTGTTGTTCGGTGTATCGTGTACGTTTGTATTCTAGTTTGGTGGTAAATTAAAATGTGGAATATGATGTGCGACGTGATGCCCACGATATCCGAGGACAGTATCAGCCAGAGGAGTTCACAGTTATCCGGTGAAGATGCAAACTTTGAACAGCTCATGGTATCTATGCTCGATGAACGTGATAAGTTGGTTGAGAGTTTGCGAGAGACACAGGAACGTCTCGGTGACTCGGAGCTACGCCTCAAGGAAGTGGAGAAAGAACGAGATTCGTTGCAGAGACAAATCGCTGCTAACTTACCTCAGGTCAGTGACACTAATTTCACATTCTTGGAATAGTTTATCAATGCGTTATCTAATATTTGCGTCATTCAAGGGCAGCAACTATGTGCTTTACCCACACCTAACTTAGGTGTTTTAAGTTTCCTTAACTACCATCAAGTACAATTCTCTTAATCTATTACATACATACTACACACTTATAACTTAAATTAAATGACACAGTGGTAAATAGTTTGTAGCAAAAGCATGTTTCGGTCATGGTTTTATTGTCTTAATTTTATTCTGTTTTCCTATGCTTGTTGACCAAACATCCCAAATTTTTCCTGTAATTGCTAATAAGATTAATAAAATCAGAAAAGTGGAAGGTAATAAAAATAAATGAGTTTTTTTCCTCTAACTCTGTTTAGACACATGTAAATCAGTTTCTTTAATAAAACAACTAAATGCTATTATACAGAAAGTCATTCAAATATACTATTTAAGGCCTCAATTATTTCAGTAACATAGTATGGTAACATTATTTTTAAATACTTTAAAGAAAACTCTTCAATTGATGTATATATACCTGATAAGCATGTATTAGTGTACAAGATTTACTACCCTGTTGGTAGACCAGGAATGTCTTAATTTTTTGCCTTGATTGTAACTTTATGGCATCAATACTACTTTATTCTTGTTGCACATTTGTGATTAACTCTATTGATTGTACTGTTTTCTGAAAAAAAAATCATGTATTTGCGTAATTATAGTATTAAAGCTGTAGTAAGTAGGGTGAAAGCTATGATCGACCTATTCCAAAGTTTTAAATGAGGTAGTACTAACATATAAATATTGGGATATAAAAATTGTTAGTGTTTATAGTACAATAGTAATCTTTATATTAAGTATTACACATCTGTTAGGATCAGCATAAAAAAAAGTTGACTGGAACAGTGTAACAACAACAACAGCGTGATCTTATAAAAGTCACAGTAGATCAAATCCAGTTTGGCTTAGTTTTATAATTGAGATTCTCATGAGAGAAAAAACATTTTAAAGTAACAAGTGACACTGATCTGTTTTTTCCTAATAACTTTTTTATTTTTGCGAATTTCAAAATTCAGGCTCCGACACAATCTAATTCTAAATCTGTTGGTTCGTTTCATTACAAAAAATACGAAAATTGGCTAAGAAATATAGAGTCTTCTACATACATTAGCTGATCCATGGGATCCATTGAAGATTACTTGTAAGGCACATTATTTTTTAACAGCATATTATGTGCTTGAATCATATCACACAGTCAAATAACAGTAATAGAAGTCTAATACTGTTTAGATACCTTTATTAAGTCAAAGATTTCATACTAGGTCAAGGAATTCAATTGTTCAGCCATTGGAACCGGCAGGCATTATACCACAGCGAATTGGTGACAAATTTTCCTTGAACTGATTATTTTAAGACTTTTACTGTGTGAACTGCTTTAATTTACAATAAATAGAAACAAAATTCTATTCCTAAGTAAACATAATTTTTCAGCAAGCAGAAAATAAGGAAACTAAAACAAAGTTACTCATGTAAATGAATTCATTCATAAAAATTAGAATAAAACCCCCTTTTTTACGGATTCAAAACGTAAAGGAGTCGAAACGTCAGGATTAAATATAAAATAAAATAAAACAAGCGCAAAAATTTGTAAAAAAGTGTTTTATACTAATGTGTAATGTGCGTAGAAGTGTAAGAACTAAATATCATTCATAAAAGTGAATGAATCAAATTTATTACATTTCTTAACCTGACTGTTTCTATGTTTACATTTAATTTTGTTATATTTATGATTAGTAGACATTATCTATGTATGTTACATAGTTCAGAATCAATTACACAATTGATAGTATTTTATCTCTCATTCAATAAAATGGTAAATGATACAAAATATAAAGTAATCTATGAGTATCTGTGTAATAAGGTGGTAGATGTGCGCATCATTCAGTACATATATTAAGAAATAGAATAAGTTAGTGTATCATTATTTAAAAACTAATTAAAAATTAGTGCCTAAAACAATTAATAGAAAATTAGTATAGATAAGGTGAGTCTGTGTTTCAGGACAATCTGGGACAGATCTGGTTGGTGAAAATCATAGTATGTAATCTAATTTTTATGGCAATGAGAGATGCAGAGTGGAATCTGTAATTATTGCATTAGGAAATACCTACTATGTGCCTCATACATGTTTATTATGAACTAAAAGATTAACTGGCAAATTATGTGTAACCCTTTGCAATGTGTTTGCACTCAGCTATCATTGACTTTATTTTGGTTCAATGTTTGCCAATAACTGCATTTACACAATACTTTTTTGTAAAATGAGTTATTGCAATTCCTGTGTATTTCCTCTGTAAGACCTCTTTAAATACAATCACACAGTGTTATTCTAATGTTTATAGTTGTCTGTTTAGTTTATCTTCAATATTTCATAGAAATATATAGAAAGAGTAAAATACTAATCACCGGAACTAACATAGAAGCCTTAAAAAAATATATCATTATATTTTATAATAACCACAATATTCTGTTTCCCCATTTCGTGGGAGGCTGGAATTATTTTAAGAGTGGTATAAAAAGGTATCAACTGCCAAATCTGATTCAATGTAAATGGATGTTTCGTCGGTGACTTAATCAAAGAGATTTAACCGTCTATAATTAATTAAAAAATAGAAATAACTGAGGACATTTTTAAATATAGAAAAATTATAATCGCAAAATATCTCAAAATTAGGCACTTTTATAACAGTTCCCACAAGTGGGCCTTATAGTACTGCAAGCAGACTAGTTTACCGAACCGCTTTTTTGCGAATTCTCATCTTGAAACATCATGTAGCAATTCCCCATGGTATTTGTATTTCAATGCTAAGTTAATCGATATTTATTAGCCTTATTCTAGCTTAAAATTTAGTCAAGCATAAGTGTGTTATAATATAACACACTTATAACTATAACTACTACCACATGGAGTACAGGTTGTCGAGTTCACCTGTTTAGACCAGGATGTTACGGAGCTTCGACTCCGACTCCGTTATGTCGGAACTTCCGATTATTATTAGATCTTCGGTTCCGACTTCGGCTCCGAAACTTTTAAATCGGAGGTCGAAGCATAACAAATAGCAGCAGCGGTTCATACATGTCCAATCCCCCCGCACCCGTTACGTGCGCTCTATCGTCGATTGTTTTTAGTTTGTTACGCACATGAAGTTTTTATATTTTATAGTCATTTGTTTTGTACGTTGCGGCTTCCACCACTTATGACCCGGCCTCCGCCTCCGACTCCGGTTCCGACTCCGATAAATCAAATTTAAAAACTCTGACTCCGACTTCGGTTCCGATAAAATTGCCTCCGTTACATCCCTGGTTTAGACATGAGTTACGAATCCGCTCTTCTCCTCGACTTTTTTGACGACATACGTCATTGGTTAAAAGTGTCTAGGTAATATGCACTTTCTAAGCTATTGTCATAGAATTTGACTGGAAAATGCTTGAGTATAGGATCACAATAATAGGTTCTTTTTAGGCTAACAAAATGACCAAGGATATTTTTTATTTATTTATTTATTTAAAAATCTTTATTGACCATAAATATAAAATGGTACAAAAGGCGGACTTAATGCTAATTGCATTCTCTCCCAGTCAACCTTTGGGAAAAAGAAACTTAAATGCGGATACAATAGAGATATATACTTAGACTTATCAGTTTATCATACATATTACATTATATACAAAACATACATTACGTATATAACTATATTACACTACATATATAAACCAAATATATATATATATATATCCATACAACTAAATACATTAAATAAGTTACAAAAATATGATGATTCCATCACTCACTCAGCGTTTATAGCAATTTTACTATTACTATAAACCTTCAGTGAGGAAAACGTGAACTTTCTTTTTAAACGTAATCCTACTGGGAGAGCTACGAATAGAGTCTGGGAGGCCATTCCAGAGACGTATAGCTTGGAGTGTGAAAGAATTTGACATAAAACCAGAACGGTAGAGAGGAATAGACAGAGCAAGAGAATCAGCAGAGCGAAGTTGGCGCTTATGAGAATTACACAAATAATTAAATTTGCATTTCAAGTATTCTGGGTAGTGGGGATTATTAACTATAGAGTACAGTGAACTAAGTAGTCTCGACTGCCTGCGCTGACGAATGGGTAGCCAATTGAGTTGCGATCGGTAAGCAGAAATATGATCATATTTCCGCAGGCAGAAAATAAAACGGATAGCATTGTTGATAAGGCGGTCCAGTTTATTAAGAAGCTCTTCATTTAAGTCAGGATAACAGACATCAGCATAATCAATGAGTGGGAAAATGAGGGAAATAACTAGTGCAGTCTTAGTTTTGATGGGTAGAAAATTTTTGAAACGGTTTAAGAAACGCAAAGAAGATGTAACTGAACGGCTCACCTCAGCGACTTGAGTAGTCCAGCTAAGGGAGCAGTCGATGTGTAAGCCGAGATTTTTGACACTAAGATTGACAGGGATGGCAGAGTTTTCGTACATGATAGGGCGAAGGGAACTGTTGTCAATCTTAGCAAGTTGTTTCGAGCCGCCCACAACAATAGCCTGACATTTTGCCGGATTGACCACAACACCGAAGTCTGCTGACCACTTACTGATGCTATCAAGGTCTGCATTTAACTTAAAGATAGCGGAATTTACCTCCTCTGCACTTGATTGAGCATAAATCTGTAGATCGTCAGCGTACAAATGGTAAGAGCAGCCAAGCGATAAGGTAAGGAAATTAATAAAAATGGAAAATAAGAGAGGAGAAAGTATACCTCCTTGAGGAACACCAATCGATAAATCCCTCCAAAGTGATACCTCGCGGCCAACACGCACCGCCTGTTGACGGCCGTTAAGATAATTAAAGAGCCAGTCCAATACCAGTGGGGAGAAATTAAGATACTTTAGAGTAGCAAGTAAGATATCGTGGTCTACCATGTTGAAAGCGTTGGAGAAGTCGATGAGAACGATGATAGTGACCAACTGATTCTCCATGCCCAATCTTATATCTTCAGTAACCTTAAGAAGAGCAGTTGTTGTACTGTGTCCAGGGCGAAAACCAGATTGAAAAGGAGTTAAAAGATGTTTGGAGTAAATGAAAGACGATATTTGCTTGTGAGCCACTGCTTCCAAAATTTTGGAAAGGAAAGGGAGGATAGATATCGGTATAAAGTCATTTAAATGTTGAGGAGAAGAGTTTTTTGGTAAAGGAGTGACATATGCTCTACGCCAGGTGTCGGGAAAGACACCTTTCTCAAAAGAGAAATTAATAATGTGCACTAAGACAGGAAGGATTTGATCTAAAATAGTGACAATCATGACCCTACTCACATTATCACAACCAACTGCTTTGGAATTTATTGCTAAAATTATCTTACTAATTTCATCAAGTGTAACTGGAGTAAATGAGAAGGATTCCGAGAGTATCGGGGCCCTGGAGGTGATGTTACTGATGGTGTTGGCTTTAGTAAAAGGATTTAAAGACGAAGTGGAAGAAAAATGATTATTAAAGTCATCAAGAGAAAACGAGTGTGAAGACGCGTCGGGAGAACATTTACCCAAGCCAAGGGATCGAAGAAACTTCCAAATATTAGCCGAGGAACAATCAGTTACGTTTTCGTGAAAATATTGGCGCTTGGCAGCCCTTACCAATCGATTGCATTGATTACGTACAATTTTGTATTGACCCCACTTCGTCTCCGTTCTATCACGCTTATAGGCACGAAACGCGCGATCCCGTCGGCTCATTGCCACACGAACACCTTTACTGATCCACGGAGCAGGTGGTCGTTTTACACGAACTGCTTTTAAAGGAGCGTGGACATCGTACAAATTAAGTAAACATTGATTTAAATTAGAGACTTTTTCTTCAATTGTAGATGACCCGAGTATAGCAGCAAAATCGAGTTTTTCCGTATCCGCTTTCAGCATGTTTAGATTGATCCGAGTAAAATTACGCATCCAGACAACAGTGGGTTTTGGTTTAGGTGGCCTCAATCGATATTGCAAAAAAATAAGGTCGTGTCTTGAGAAACCGGGAGCAGGTATCTGCCCATGGTTTAAAACATTTTCGGGGGAAGTTACAATTAAATCAAGCCAAGTGTCATGCGAACTAGGGTTACAATGCGTAGGACCCGAAGGCAGAATAGAGAGATTGACAGACTTGATAATGTTGGATAACTTAAGGGCTTGGGGAGTATTACTTAAAAGATCAGTATTGAAATCACCCATGATTATGTGATGTCTATAATCTGAAGAAAGCAGATCGAGTACAGACTCAAGTTGGGAGAAATAGTCTACCGTGGGCGGACAGTAAACAACTCCAAGGACCGTTTTAGCTCCTTTCAAAGATAATTCTAGGAAAATATATTCAGCCGAAGCACAGTAAAGCGATGGAGAAGATGCTAGAATTTTGTACTCTATTCCACCACGCAGGTAGATAGCCACCCCACCACCACGTTTGCCAGTACGGTCATTTCGAATCAGAACATAACCGGGAAGTGAGTAAGAAAAAGAGGAAAGACAAGGCTTAAGCCAGCTCTCTGAGACTAAAATGGCATGAAAAGAGGAAACTGAAAAGGTGTCTAAGAGATCAGAGAAATGAGAGGGTATGCTTTGAGCATTAATGTGGCATACATTAAAACCATAGGGTGTATTATGAATGACTCTGGCGAGTCGTGCATTTAATGTATTAGGCACAGACTGGGAATGAAGGCTAGATATAGAAGTGAAACTGTCATCACAGGCGGAGTAGTAGGAATCATCATCGGACATAACAAAAAAAAAAAATATAAATAAATATATATCAAATGAAGTATATAAAATAATTATTTATATAAAGAAACACTCACGAACTATACCTGTCCTGCCGGTTGACTAGATTTTAACTATAAAAATTGAAAGAAAAAAAAAAAAAAGAACAACATTTAAACAATATCAGCAGTGTCAAAACGCAGAAAGCCAGGGTTATTACATTTTATGAGTAAATTATAAAAACTAGGCTGTATGGGTCTAGTACCCTTAACCAACATTAACATTACAAACAAAAAAGAAAAGAAAGAAAAGTAAGGGTTATCAGTCTGTCAGAATAGACGAGACGGTAAAATAGTGAATGAAATGCAGTTAAAGATTAAATCTAAAAGTGGGTTAGTTTTGATAAAAAGTTATTGACAATTGAAAAGATTTACAAAATATAAACAAGGTAGCTTCGTAAAAAGAAAAACACATTGACCGACAAAGTATGAATAACAAATAGTATGGATATCTAGACAGTATGACCATATTATTGGGAATTTAAAAAAAAGTTGACATTGGCAAATAGATTTGGCCATAGAGAACACCAAAAAGCAAGGAACCTTAATCGTCGTCGTTGTCCGCAACCAAAATCTCATATACTTCTAAGAACCAATGTAGAAAGTATGATTTCAGTGCATCAAAACGACCTCATATAATTACACTTCACGGTTACACCGTACGATAACATTGGGAAAATTAACGGGTCTGGTAAGGTCTTGGTAGCTTAATTGGGCGCGTAATACTGAGATCCTGGATATCTAGAGAATATGGGTTCTATTTCCGCCTGACTCGAGACAAGGTTAATTTTTTTGAGTAAATATTTCTTTAGATATAAAAAATTGTAGATGTACCACTAGCACCCTTTATTTCCACTTTACTGTGGATAAGGTATATATCAGAGGTATCTTCTTCCTAACAGCTATCAAGCTCCTATGTCCATATTATGTTCGTAAATTTAATTTTCAAATAACAATGCTACGATGCTTTTCCCTGGCCAGCATCGGGGAACTGCCTGTTCACTCTCATTATCTGAGTATTAGCGATGCTCACGCCGAGTAATTGCCCTGGCGATGACTCTTGTATTTCGCCTTTTGATTTATTACGTGATTACATTTTTATCTGTCAGAGTGTTGCGAATCAAAGCATTTAAAGTCGTTAATAATAGGATACTAATTAACGCGGCCCAACGTCACTGAAGAATCGTCTTTCAGTGAGAATCCAAACACCAAATCCACCATAGCTTACGATAAAACATCAAACTATCACACTAAAAATACAGGATGGGTAGATAGATTTCGTATTATTCGACTCTGTGACAGCCTTCCCTAATAAATTCCCCTTCAAAAGGCAAATTCCTTTTTTTTATAGTAAGTAGGTAGGCTCTTGACTACTATCTCGCCTGATGGGACTGATGTAAGCGACGATGGGATCTAGGTTGTGCGCGCTTGCCTAGAAGAAATCTATTCACTCGTGACTTGAAGACCCCAAAATGTATTTATCAGGAAACACAGACTCAGGCAAAGAGTTCCTTAGTGTATTTCCTAGTAAACTTATCAAGGCGTTAATTGTCATTCGTCAATTTTTTACTGGTATGTGTGTGTATGTGTCATTGTGTATGTTTATTTATGTTCTTCTTATACAAAGTGTCCCGACACCAGTGTCGGAGCTTTCAATGGTGTGAAATATGGCATTTTTTATCGACAAATTGCCCCTCAAATTTGGTTTCTCTCAAAAAGCCAATAATTAAAAAATACACAAAAAAGAATCTATTTGTTTTTCTGAATTTGTTTTTATTCCATGACAATTGAAACATGATATGTAACTATATATATGTAACAGCTGTGTAACTATATATGTAACAGCTGTGTAACTGTTGTCTACATGTTTAGCTATCAAATGACACCTTTTTAATGTTGATAGGACATTTACATGAGTAGTGGTGGACGAATTAGCATGAGAGCCCAGGTCTTGGTGCCATATTTCACACCATTAAAGGCTCCGACACTGGTGACGGGACGCATTGTATATGCAGTAATAAGTTTATTATTTGTTGTGCATGGGCAAGTCGCTAATAACAAACTAAGGCGAAATTTCAAAGATCAAATAGGAGAGGTCCTGAAAAAAGGCCAGGTCAAAAGTACCCTTAGCCGATGAGCTTATAAGAAAGGTCTGGTGAAAGTTGAAGAAGCGAGAGATGTATCTCAGAATCGTAAAAAGTAGAAATCTGTGATCTTCGTCTACCCCTGCGTGAAAAAGGTGTGGTTGTATGTATGTATTATTTGTCATCAATTTTGCTGCATTCATGAATTTCGTTCCCCCCCCCCCAAAGGTTGACTGGTAGAGAATGCTTTAAGCATTAAGTCCACATATTGTACTGATATTGTATTGTTGACAATAAAGTTTATGACTCAATTACTAAATAGAGAACTCGTTAAGTCATTATCAAGGTATAACGATCTTTATCACAATGGCATAAAGGAGGTTCCAATGTCAAAGCGTTTAGCTTGAGCTGTAGACTGTGCTTATTTTGAATACGCTTTCATGCTTAAATTATGTGAAGACAAACTTCCGCCCGCGGTTTTAGCCACTTAGTGCTTTGTCACAGAAAATCTATATCGCGCTTCTCCAGGGAACACTTCAATATTCCCTGATAAAAAGTAAATTTTCTAATTATAAGACAATTTGTATTTTAAAAAATAAGAACTCTAGTAACATTAGGGAAGAGCGATGTCTCCCAACACAGGCTTTATAAGCTTAAAGGGAGAAATCTTAACGTTATCTATTATATATTGCAATAATTTTTTTTTTCAAATGTATCATATTATGTTTTAATCTTAGCGACTACGTTGTTATTATAAACACATAGAATTTGTTTTCCCGTTAGAATTGTGAGAATAATATAAGCCTTACCCATTACCAAAGTTCATTCTATTGCTGTACCAAAATTCGTCAAATTTTTTTTAGCGGTTTCGGCATAGAAATATAACTGATAGACAGTTGCTTTACATCTATTATATAAGTATACAAGTATGAATAAAAAGGGATTTTTTTTGACAGTTTTTCGAAATGGTAGTAAATTTAATGTATTAAGTAGGTAACTGTTAGATTAAGCGTAGAACTTTTCACACAATTTTGAAGTTATTCTTCTTTAGGTGCGCTCTGAAAAATTATGAGAGTGAAATTTTAAGATGCGCGCGCATCACTGTAACACAAAAGTAACAGGTTGAAGTTGCCCGGAAAAGCGACATGGAATAAACCAGCAGGATGAAGTTGGCCGCTAATTGACTCAAGGTAGTTACCCAAATATTTATGAATGTGTGTGATTTAAAATTATATATATATATGGTGGTTAACAATTATTTATATAATAACTAGTGGACCCGACAGACGTTGTCCTGCCTGTTATTTTTGCAGTATAGATAAATTACCTAGATACCGTCTGCAGCGCCATCTGCCGGGCTGATTTGTGAATCTAAACCATTCTCAGATCCCCTTGAACACACACAAAAATTTCATTCAAATCGGTCCAGCCGTTTAGGAGGAGTTCAGTGACATACACACTCACAGAAGAATTATATATATAAAGATAACAATTTTATTTAAAAGTGATTTTTATATTGTAAACTTTTTTAAGTGCGTTTATTGATTTGAGGTTAACTGTCGGTATGTATTCTTTTTATTTGTTTATAATATAAATTATTTATTTAATTTAATGATGCCAAAGAAGTATAACTTCTCACGCGCGTACATAAGTACACGCACCCATAATTTTTATTATACCAGTCGTAACTTTTAAACGAATTTGAATAATTTAAAGAGCAATCAACTTTGATTATTTAGTGAGATAAGGAGTAATATTATGATACGAATATCGTCATATTTCTATTCCGCCTGTGTTTTTTTTATTGAGTTATTTCAATAAAAATTGGTTATTGTCGATGACCGTTTGGTGCAATGGTGCAAATCTTGCCTTTCGCACCGATGGTCCTGGGTTCGAGTCCCAGAAGGTGCAGAGGTTTGTGTGATGAATACGAGCATTTGTACCTGAGTCATGAGTATTAATATATAATTTTATTAATATTACTTATTCACATATGATATTTATCCGTTACCCTAGTATCCATAACACAAGCCTTACAGTGCTTACTTTGGGCTATGTTAATTGGTGTGATTGTAAGAAATATGAATGCCTGTATTCATTACACAAACTATTGCCCCTTCTGGGACTCGAACCAAGGACCGCTGGTGTGAAAGGCAGGATCGCTACCGTTGCACCAAACGGTTAATAAAGTTAATTAATAAAAAAAACGTAAACTAATGTATTTATAAACCGTGAGTCGTGAAAGGTCGAGGAACAGATCGCAAGTCGTAAATCAGAGAGACAAAATGTAAAAAGCAGGTCACACAGGATGCTATATTTAATTGGACTGGCAACATTTAGGAGGGACAAAAAATATCCGACTTACGAAGCCGATACGATCGCAAGTGTGTTGTGTATTTCTGGAAGTTCACAACTTCGAGACTTTCATTTAATGTAGAAAGATTTTTAATCACATTTAATGATTAAAAATCTTTCTACATAAAATTATCACCTAAAAGCCAAGAGCTACCGATCGTGGCTATGGTAAGTCTTTATCTTTTTTGTCTACTCATTATATTTTATAAGGTAGTCAGATGAAAGTACTCTTTTGGACTTTTTACTTTTATTTGAAGGCTTAGTATTATAATATCTCCAATGATAGTTCCCTAAGAAGCGGACTGTCGAAACGGAGGCAATAATAAAACTTATGTGTGCGTAAATAACTTGTTTTTACACTCGAAGTGTAAACAAGTGAAAATATAATATTGCCAATACATTAAAATTCCCCTAAAAGTAGGGAGTTGGTACTTCTTCGTACTTATAATAAGGATTAAGTGTAGTTCGCATCATTTAGCTTTATAGAGTTTGCTTGTCAATGCTGTCAAATCCTGTACATTATTGAAGTAGCTTTAGTTATAATCAAATCTAAAATCTTTATATTGGTGAGTTGATGACGTATTGAGTGTACTTGTAAGAACTAGTAAACAGTTATAAATTCTTTTATAATTTCTGTTTTATTTATTTTTTATGAAACTGTATTTACATGGTTAAAATTTATAAAACCACTAGCTTTCCGCCCGCGGCTTCGCCCGCGTGGAATTCGGTTATATTGCGGTATAAAGCAATAGCGTGAGCTATCATTCCACTTCTTACGTATTTTAAAAACCACATCGTTACCATGTTTTAAAAAACACCCAGCGCCATCTATCGCATACCTCAAGAACTAAATAACGTAACTAATACTTATACCAATTAGTAATTCGTTGACTTTAGTGATTTCAGGATCAGTAGATGTAAAAAAAAAACAATTTAGACGATAAAACAAATTGTACGTCATCCCTCGAGAATTCCTCATTTTCGAGGATTCATTTTCGTATCATTTAGCTTCAAAATTTACATGTTCATATTCGTTTGCAACATATAAGTCCTAGATGTAAAAAAAACAGTTTAGACGATAAAACAAATTGTACGTCATCCGTCGGGAATTCCTCATTTTCGGGGATTCATTATCGTATCATTTAGCTTCTAAATTTACATGTTTATATTAGGTAGTTTGCAATATTTTACCTTGTTTTAAACGACACATAGCGCCATCTACAATCCATCCATCAAGCAAACAATATTTTTGTTTTCCTCGGGAATATCAATTTTTTTCAGGATAAAAAGTACCCTATTATTTAATCCGGACTTTTATCTTTACATCTGCAAAATTTCAAAGCAATCGGTTCAGTAGTTACGGCGTGAAAGCGGAACAAACAAACAAACAAACAAACTCACTTTCCGATTTATAATATTAGTAAGGATAACATTATTTCCGCAAAACATGCAAACGTTCGCTCTCTATCAAATAAATGCAAATGAAAAAACGACAAATAAATGTCAAGATAAGTTGCACCTTCATTGACTACTCAACACGTGTTCGGCCCCCATACATTCTGGGTGGGCGGACATGTGAGTATCATCAGATGTTAGACCGTCAATATATGCAGCACAGAGTCTATATATAAGATATGTATATTTCTTACCCTAATATACATAACACAAGCACTACAGTGCCTTTTTTGGGCTAGACTAATTGCTATTAAAGATAGTTTCAATAGATTCTGATGGGTAAGATCTGTATTTAAACTTGGTAAGTTTCAGAAGTTTTTTTACATTGTTTGGTCTATTATTTTGTTATGCTCTTTTTATAAGGATCAGATGTATAATAGTACTGTGTATTAAGCTATTGTCGAAAGCATTTCAGCGCATGATTTTTTTTATAGTCCTTATTATGGGATTCTTGGGCGTCAATTGGTAGCACTGCTAAATGTTTCATAATACTACGTGAGTGAAAATTTTGTGAACGGGTATTTCTTCTCATATAATAAAACAGCTTCAATATTTATAATTTTTTATATATTTTATGCATTTTCAATGCGATCTTATAAGATAAATTATTATAATAGAAAAATACTAGAAAAAATGCTCCCATTGGACCGGATTTCCAAAGGTTGCGGGTGCGATTCCCGCCTGAGATTTACTTGTGACGCGAGTCGATTTTTTCTAGTATTTTTCTATTATAATAATTTAGCTTCAATATTTTTTTTTACTATCTATCATTACACTAGATGACAATATAACGATTGCCATCCTTGCCTTTTGCCAGCTTTTGTCGTAGTTTTTCGATGTTCAATCCTAACTCATAAAATTGCTTTTCTACTTCGGTTTTATTTTCTTGCGTGAGCTTTAAATCAGGCATGAAACGTTGATTATCCATTACTAATAATCATTTTCTATTTTAGGCCTGTCTATTACTTTCGTTAAATCATTCATTTGTCTGGGGATACCTCCGCATATGGTACATGTGTAACTTGGAATGCGTATCTGTTAAAACTTTTTCAACTTTTCCCTCTATCATTGTAAGAGAAAGTTCAAGCTTCACTTGAATTCCCACGCCGTCTTTATTAATTATTGATAGAAGAAAAGTTTGTGTTTGGTTTTCTTATTTCATCAACAACAGATACACTTTTTCTGGAGTTTCTTCACAACACTGTACTGAAATAGGCCAACAAAAATGAATAGACGAAGGCACTGAACATTGTCAGATAATAACGCCTGATTCCTCATCAATTAATGTGATGGGCACAAAAGAAATAATAAATTTGCATCGGAAATACTTATGGTAAGACACCTCTGGAAGTTTTCTTTGTCTCGACGACCCATTTACTAAATTTTTTTTTACTAAATAGGCAGGCAGGCACTTGATCACTATCTCCACTAATGGTAAGTGACGATACGATCTATGATCACTCGTGACTTGAAGACCCCTGAATTGTATTTGTCAGGAAACACAGATTCAGGCAGAGTTCCACTCCTTATCATAGTAAATATTTCTGGCCATTCCTATAATCTGCAGCCCATAGCTTAAATTGTAGCTGTAGAATGGTTCAACAGATTTTGAGCTCTCAAATACGGTTGCATATGTGTTGGTGATTACGATTGTTATAGTGTAATGGAATTATAGGATGGTAATTTCCATTTGTAAACTTTCGTGAGATACAGATATTGTGTTTTTCTGTTACTTCCAAGTTGATGAAAACAGTAAACAGTTCACGATTCGTTAGTCGCTTAATTATGTTTAATTATGCTCTAAACCATATTTATTTATCAAAATAGTGTTTTTTTTCTCGATTCGGAAGAGTCTTCATATGACACACTGTCTTCCTAGTTTACCAGATAGAGTAGATGATAGTCCACTGTCTATTCTGATGTTGTAAATTCTTAAAATCACTGATAATTCGGAAATCCTTATTGCTTCCTGCTCCTTTTAAGTGGTTATTAAATGATGGGATGATATGCGTCTAAATGTTACCGATAACGAATTTTTCTTCTATAAATGTTGATAGCGCCGCAGTTATACCTCCTTCTATGTAAAACAATACTTACTTTAAAATAGTTAAAATAAGACATTTTTAAAAACAAAATGGCCCCTGAATTTGTATAGGAGAATATTTTTTGAGCCCTTTTTGGATAGTTTGAATTATATCTTGTCATTGAGCTGAAACTAGCGGGGATAGGTATCAGTCGAACGCGGAAAACCCAGGGCCGAAACAATCGAGGGGCCCTGGTAAACATTTGTTGTTAAAATACCCTGAAAATTTAAGTAAGGCTTGTCTTATGGATACTAGGATAACGGATAGACATACATACAACATACATAGATATGTAATATTGATAAAAACTATGTATAAACACCCAGGGCTCAGGTACAAATGCTCGCATTCATCACACAATTATCTGCCCCTACCGGGATTCGAACCCAGGGCCATCGCTCGGTGCGAAAGGTAGGATCGCTACCGTTGCACCAAACGGTTGTAATACGTTCGAACTTGCCTTTTGAAAGCGAATTTATTAATGAATACATCTGTATGTTTTGCGGAAGTAAGAATATTGGGGTCATAGATTTCCGCCCAGCGACGCCTGTTTCTATCAAACGGTTCAAATACATTTGAATCGCTTTTCATGTTCACTGTTCCGCTAAGGAAACGTATTTGATATAAAGCATACGGCCATAAATACCATCTAACGCAGCATCAATATTTTGACAAGTGACATGCCACCTTTTGCCACTGTAAATAAAACTGTAATTTCTTTTGATTTCCGCTTCTATTTCAGTCAATAACGAATGAGCTGACTCGTTTTAACCTTTACGATACTTGATAGATTTTATAGTTCAGTTTTATTTGTGCTTTGAGTAAATTTTCATGGTTTTAAAATGATTCTTTTAATAATCTGATTAAGAGCGAGATTGGTTAAGCTTGCTTTGTTGTTGATTGTACTGCATTACAGGCCTATTTAATAATACATCTTTTAACTATATTGAGTCGTTTATATCGTAATGTGTTTAAATTATGATAAACTTACGAAATATTGTTACAATTTTATGTTTTGTTTATAATTTTTGTATTTTTATTATAATAAACTGTTTATCGCTAATGTCGAGTTAGTTGAAATATTTATGAACTGTTGAATATAATGGCCGATATGCTTTTAACTTTGCAAACAGCTCTTTGAATTTTATCTTATAGGATTAGTATACGGGTTTTTTTTCGTTGGCAATTCGAAATTAGCGACTCGTCCCGTCTTCACCTGTGTGAAACAATTAATTCACAAATTAACAAAATGTTAATGATGGAGTAAATACTTTTACACCGAAAGATTTTCCAAATAGCTGTAAAGGTTCCGGAGATAGCCCTACACTTAATATAAAATCAGTTCTCTCTCTCTCAACAATATTAGTATAGTTTTTCACACCTATCATTATCATACTCTTTAATCAACATTTTTTTTTAGTAATTAAATTGCATTACGTTGTGTATTTTAGTATATTATGATTTTACTCATGGGAAAGTTCTCGTAATAAAATAACTGTAAAAAATAAATTAATTTGATGTATATTATTAATTCATAGTGTTTGTAAAAAATGCAAGGATGTCTGTAAGAAAGCTTACGGGACGACCGTTTGGTGCAACGATAGCGATCCTGTCTTTTGCACCGATTGTGGTTCGAATTCCGGAAGGGACAATGTTTATGGAATGATTCCGAGCATTTTTCCTGTGTCATGGGTATTTTATAAAATAATATAGTACATAGAATTGTATATATAATTCTTAAAACATGACATATGTATATACATATATGTCTATTAGTTATCTTACTAACTGGGCTAATTGGTCTGAATGTAAGAAATATAAATATACAGATACCTATCTATATTTACTTAGTTGTAATTCACGCCGCAATCGCAGCCTGGAAGCTCGAATGTTGTTCATTGTAATTCTGTGAATACCAGACCGATTCCGCGATGTTGTAAAGTATGGTAGTGGGCGAGGTCAGTCTTATTAGAATATTATCCGATAAGATATAAAATTACAGGTCTATCCTCTAATAAAACTAGAGAACCGTTTGCCTCGATTAGTTCGTTAGCTACCTATACAAATCTTGCAAAGTCTAGACGCGGCACAAACCTTAACCTTGGACATACCGCGCCAACCGCGATGTCTCTAGAGTAACCTTCGAATTTCACCCTTTGCACATCATTAGCGCCAATTTATTATTCGCCGACTGTTGTGCGAGACGAGCTTTCAACTTGCCTAGTTATTTTTTATTTCCTTGGGCGAGCACACATACGATGTATTTCTTGGTCGGTTGGCGTACTCTAAGGGTCTTTGTACATTGCGTTTTTTTAACGCGCTGTTGAGCGCGTTTCTATTTGTTCTACAGAACAGTTTTTTTTGGAACTGTTGCTCAATCTTTACCAAGCGTAAGTTCGATCGTGTACTGAGAGAGGGATATACTGTTCTCATGTTTGGGATGGTTCCGCCCAATATCAGCTCTAGACGCTTGAGTCGGGCCAAGAGGAGGGCCAAGAGGCTCATCGGCTATGACGATCTATTTTATAAAAACCTGTGCGCCTTAAGCATAGACCGAAGTTAGTTTGCCTATCCCTTTTTATAGGATACTTTTTGGAGAGTGAGCAGCAGAATTGCACTACCTTGTACCGTCGTCCCCATCGGACAACCAGACTTACAAATAGGCACCACCATTATATGGTTGGTACCAAAAAGTCACACTAAGCGTTTTATTTACATTTTTGTGATACGTACCGTTAAGGTGTCGGGTCTTCAAGTCACGAGTGAATAGGTATCTTCTAGGCAAGCGCATCACATCCTAGATCCCATCATCGCTTACTATCAGGCGAGATAGAGGTCAAGCGCCTACCTATTTACTATATATATATATAGAATTTAAGCGCGAGATTGAATTTATGCAGGTATTCGAGGGTAGAACTTTCAACAGTTGACGCGTTGACGGCGCGTTTAAAAAACTTGGTATGCAAAGGCTCTTAAGTTTCGTAAGCCTTAACGAGCCAATCGCTCACAGCTGCGGTTCGGAGATGAGTAGGTATATAAGTAAATGCGATTTGCAGTTTCAGACATAAAGGAGAGCATAATGTTGAAATAAAATCTCTATTTAGGGTGTTATAACACCTATTTTCAGGATAACGAATATACAGGTCAAGGATTTATTATTGCTATTACTTGCGTTTTGCAGTACTAAGAAAAATTTGTTCAGAATTTCCATAGAGACTTCCATAGAGTAGTAGTATTTCCGGATGGCCCTCCTAATATTTTTATTGAAAATGGGTTCGATTTTGATTCCGATCAAGCCCAGGAGCCAACACAGTATACACGATTGAAAGAGCTAACCCAGAAGGTGCCTATTGACCCTATAATAATAATATTACATATCTATGTATCGTATATGTATGTCTATCCGTTATAACACAAGCCCTAGAGTGCTTACTTTGAGCTAGACTAATTGGTGTGAATATTGTTATAAAAGGATTAAAATTTAATGGCATCTAAGTTAAAATCGCTCGTAGTAAAATCTGACAAGTGATGTGATGAACAATCGATTCGAGCGAGACTTCGTGGAGCGCGTTTGGCTTCCATCCAATAAATTCATTTACGTATGCGACGTTTACATAGAAAAATGGCACCCGACGGCCGCTATTAGCCCTAAAAATATTTTAATTCACTCGTGAAGGTAAAGTTCAGCTATTTTGATGCGTCAACAACAGTTTTAAACATCCGATGTTTTGAACATAGGAGAAATATCGTAGACGTTTTAATTCTATGTTAACAATTTTATATATCCAGAGGATTCAGGAAGACAAATCGCTGATTATTGCATTGGCATTATATATTTCTTTTAGCATTAAATAGTACGATAACTTTTTACAAAATACAAATTCACAAAGTTGCCTGTCTGTCGGTCTTTTACAGAATTATATCCTTATCCATCGTACATCCAGACGCACTGTGGGCTACCACCCTTTCTTGGTTGCTATTCTCACCTGTCGCGCTAAGTGCTTCTCAATATGTTTTATAATACTTACAGCTAATGAGTGGAATTCTCTCCTTGATTCTGCATTTCCGAGTATTTGGATCAAGAGCGCACCCATTCAAAATAAAAATACGTTGAAAAAATATATTTCAGGCTGCATTAAAACTACAAAAATTATACCTAATGCAAAATCCCGTTAACACTCATTTCCTCAATCAATCGACAGATACCATCAATCAACAACAGGTTTATTTAATACTTCGCAACCTGACACGGCGATCGTATCGATAGTAGTTGCGCAGGCGCATAAAGTACTGTTCCCACGGTCGGCGACCGTTCCGCTGTATTGTAGTACTGTGCGGCCGCTTTGATTCTGTCAATTTGAAATGCAGCCAAGTGACACTCCCTGTCACTGTGTTTTGTCAGTTTGTCAGATTGCCCGTTGAAATTCATTCATTGACTGTAAAGGAGAAGCTCAATAGTGCAGTAGTTTGGTTTGTTATTTCTCGGGCAAATTGCTTAGTGACTGAAGATTTTCTGTGAGTCGAAAGGCATATTGAGCTTATCTCTTAACAGTTTTTATTACATGATTAGATGTTAAATTAGGTCGGATCGCGTACTATTATAAAGCTTATTTTGGCAATATAGCTAAATGCGTGAGTATCAGTTTTAACAGTATAATTTAAGCCTGATATTTAAATTTAAAATAAAATATTTTTTATTCAGTATGAGCATTTTCAATGCGTGTATTGAACGTCAAAGCTACCCCATGGCTTTGTAAGTCCTACGTCGGGAGACTGTACCGAGACGAAGCCGCAAGAAACTCGGCAAGGGCTGTTTTTTCTCCTTTTTTGTGTTTTATTTTATACTAGATGGCGTTGTAGCGCGTAGAAACACGTTATCGTATTATTTTTGCGGGAGTACGTAAAGGCAAGTTTAGTTTTGCAATGTTAGGATAGCGAGACAATATGGTAACAAATACACACACACACACACAAAGTATTGTCATAATATAATTAGTATACAAGTTATACATTTAAGTTAACTTGTTCTACCAAGACGTAAAAGAAAAATTTACCATTACACAGAACGGATATTGGAAATCATAAGGCAAACGTACTTATCTTAAATGTTATTCTAAAAATCCCGTTCGGCCGGCACCTACAAGGATTAGTAGCATCTATTTCGGTCATCGTTCGCACCAAATGCCTCAGGCATTTTTATTTTATTTTATTTTATATTATTCGGAATACCAACAGCGTATCTTATAAAAGCTATTAACAGGTACTCGCAAGTGGACACTAAGATTAAGATTAGGTAACAATAAAAATTAATATAACTACATATAAAAATTAAAGTAAAATGAAAGTATTTATAATTTTAAGGGTATGTGCCGAAAATTTTGAAGAAAAATGTTTCAACACATCTTTTAATTTGCTACTAAATACAACTCTCTCTGCTTTTTGACATGTCGTTGAAAGAATTGCTTGCTCGCATTAAAAAAGAGTTGCGACGATAATTAGTATTGACGCGTAGTATCGCCAGAGGCTGAGTATGCCTCACCGGGAGATACACTCTAGGCTTGAGGTCCATCTAAGGATTTCACCGCTCCAAAACCCAGAGACGTTGTGGCGGTCATCTGCGATCAACAGCTATCACACATAAAAAGGCGCTTGTGAATCCGCTGGCACTTTCAGAATAATGTTCACATGTGTTTACTATGTTGTTTTGTTTTTACTTCCACATGCTGAAACTAGATGGCGCTAAGCTTAATTACATCGCGCTTATGTTTTGGTTTATTCTTTGTATGCACACTATGTATCTAAATAAAATTTATCTACCTACTTATCCTTAATCATCTTAATCAGTTCTTTATACAAGACGGGGTCGAAAGCTTTGGAGACTAAAAGTTTTGGAGAAACTGGATTTAAATTTTTTTATATTAACTCGGCCGGTAATCGAACCTCGGGAGAGATGTTACCATGAAAACCGGTATGCGAGCACTCGACCATCGAGGGTGGAGCTGAAACTAGCAGCGTAATAATTATACTGAAACATTTTCTGTACAGATTGATCTAATTTTTTTTTCGATAAATGTATAAGAATGATTCATGAGAAGAATCAATAAACTTCTAGCAAGCCTTCTATTTTTGTTATTGAATAAAGTGTTTCTGAATGCCCACAGCAGGTTATAATTATTCTGAAACAACCCTTGTACGACTTGATTCTGAGAGAGCTAATTTTTTTTCGATGAAAAAATGTGTAAGGATGATTCAGGAGAAGAATCAACATACTTCGAGCATGCCTTCTATTTTTTTATTCAATAAAATGCCTCCTAAGTGCTAAAGCGATTACAACGATCGAGACGAAATCTCTATTGTTCATTGAATATCATTATAATGCGAAAATAAGATGTAATGCAGATGAAATTAAAATTTCAGGATATTTTAACAACAAATGTTTACTAGGACCCCTGGATTGTTTCAGCCCTGGGTTTTCCGCGTTCGACTGATACCTGTCGCAGCTCGTTTCAGCTTCTGTTCTGTCAAAGTAACAGTTGTATTATCTTGACTCGAAAATACATTACTTGACCGGACTAAAAGATACAAAAAAAATACGTTGGTATAGTTTCTTTCTTGATGTATACTTTACTCTTTATATGAGAAAATAACACGATTAATCTATATGAGTATTTGTATCCTTCTATAAACCACGATTTCGCAATGTTTTCGCAAGTTTTACGACGGCGAGCCTTGGACAGAGAAGCCGCTTGTAACTCGGCGAGTTCCCCCCCTTCCTGTTTCTTAATTCAAGGAAACTTTATTTACAGAATTAAAATTTACTGTAAATGTAGGAAACAAATACAAAAGCATATTTTATTTTCTCAAGGTAGATTTTATTAATGGTAATTATGTAAGAGGAGGTATTAAAGACTAGCACACCCTAGCTGTGACTCAGCTATTATAATTTGCAATAAAAATATTTTAAACTGAAATGAAACCTATCCTATGTCCTAAATCGCAGAAAATCTAGTAAAATGAAAAAAATCTAAATCGGTTGAGTAGTTTCGGAGTTCATCGCAGGCAAATACTGTTGCAGGGGATTTTATATATATATAGATTTGACGGTTAAATTTTGTTACTGAGGCTATGTTTTCTGTTTTTTTTGTAAGAATTGATGTATATTGCCTTATTCAATTAATCTTGTAACTGTATAACTCATGTATATACTCATGTATAGTATAGATTTCTAAATAAATAAATAAAACATGGGGTCTGCTTTACACTACCAGTATTATGGATAATTGACGTAGTCGGAAACCGTTTCAATCAACAAGTCAACCATATCTTACGTCATTAGATTCAATTAGTAGATTACTTAAAAATCTAGTTATTTTTCTCAATTTTAACTGACTTGTGGATTGGAATCTTTTCGCGTAATTACGTCCAATTACTTCACATACACTTTTATGTTGTTTTTTTTAAATTTGTCTTTTATACTATGTCAATCATAGCGATGTTAATTATACTTACTTAAATCAGATACTTGTGGACTTTGTTGTAATCAACGATGTAATGATAACTTATTTAGGGATTTTTGCGCATAATTTATATTTAATCCTGACGTTTTGACTCCTTTACAGGAGCCTTGATCACAGGATGACTAAGGCAATGGTCGTCATATATTTTCTAATACTTTCATAATATTTTAACCGGGCACGTTCCTTACTGTTAAAATAAAACAAGAAAACAATAGAAAAATACTAGAAAAAATTGATTCGGCTCACAAGTGAATTCTCAGGCGGGAATATAAATATTAACATTTGAAAGAATAATCTCGGGTTTGTGGATTGTGTATGGGGACGACGTATAATAAATATTCTTTATGTTTATACTTTATTTTTTTAGCACAGTCACATGGTATAAGGTTGACAATATTTGAATTAAATAGTACATGTGACACCCTGGAACAGTGTTGGCAGTATAAACCAAAATAAAACCTATCCTATCTTTTAAGTTAGATCAAATAACAGATAGTTACGGAGTTTGATCAAAATCGGTTAAGTAGTTTGGGAGTCCATCGCGGACAAACAACGTGACACGTAATTTATATATATTAAAGATAACAAATTATTATAAAATTAATTTACATATTTTATTAGTTTTTACATTATTTTATTAAATTAACTTAAAGTCGCCACTTCTGTTAAAGCTGACGAGTTACTGGCGCCCGTTAATATTCCAGTTCCCGGTAAATATGATGATTTCAAACCACTTATATCAACCTTATTTTAATTAAGTTGTATTTTTAATTAAACCATTTTTAAACGGGAGCGATCTCCTCAGAATAGTACGAAAGGCTTACCGACAATTCTAGAATATTCCGCGTGGTACGTAAGCTCTGCCATCTTGAACGCTGCCATGGCATTCAGGACATATTCTAAAGAGTTCTAATTTAAGTCGGCGGTGTACAAACGCTTAGCCTCTTTGACGATATTCACGTTGAATTTTCATTATTTATTTTGACGACGGTTTGGCGCAATCCTACCTTTCGTACCGACGGTCCTGGGTTCGAACCCCGGAAGGGGCAGATGTTTGTGTGATGAATACTAGTCATGTACATGATTCATGGGTGTTTATATATATTTCTAGGAATATTACTTATTTATGTATGATATATGTATGTCTATCTGTTACCCTAGTATCCATAACATAAGCCTTACAGTACGTTGGGCTAGGCTAATTGGTGTGAATGTAAGAAATATTAATTTATTTCATTTATTATTATCGCAATTCAAATGAGGTTTTATTAAAATTGTCAACTGACTATTCTTTTACCAATAGACAAAACGTGAAAGTTATAGACTTTAAAGCTACTTTTGTAATTTATTTATTTATTTAAGAAACCAACATCGTCTTAAAGATTACAATTACAGATAAGATTATATTGTGAGGCCAATAACAGGCTTCTATTATAATTCATCATCCGTCGAAATCTAAATATTTATCTGAACATATTTTTCTTTTTATGATACTTAATGACAGATAAGCATACTTTGGACACGCCTCGTTGTTTATGAAATTATAAAATTATTCTGATTCTAGTAGTAATCTAGTTTGAGGGCTTCTTTTCAAATATCTTTTAAATCTTAGTGATTATTTTTAAAATAGTTGTTTGATTTTTTTTATTGTGACAGACAGTCGAGGCTATTTCTCGTAAGTTCCACAATAAAAGTATTTGAAACCTTCACAAAATTGTCACTTAAAAACACAACAAAGTTTCAAATCAGGCGAATGAATGTTATGGGAACACTTAAGAAACAAACAAAACACGTAAATACAATTCTATTTAAAACTATTAATCATCGTTTTCTTATAATTTGAACTGTAGCTACTACTTTTATAATTATTACTTTAATCCTATAAGTAATAGGTACTTAAGGGGCATGTCCATGTTACCTATGTCGTGATCCAAGTACCTACGAAAAATGAATTTACCTAAGTACTCCAATCACTGATCATAACCCACTATGATGGCGAGCACATAGGTCCAGTGCAGCAGGATGCTGTATATTGCAGATACAAGTGCAATCGATAACTTGTTTTCCGAACTAGCTATCTAGCGTTTTTATTTATTTCCATAGTACAAGCTGATGAGCTAACTTATCCGTTTTTAAAGGGTACAGCAGCGGAATAACCCAGCCTTTTTCCACCGTCCCCATTTTTTCATCTAACAACAACCAGTTATATGGTTGATATACCAGAGAGCCGCACTGAGCGTTTTGTATACAATTTTGTGATCCGTACCGCTAAAGAGTGGAACTCTTTGCCTGAATATGTATTTCTTAACAAATACAAATTAGGGTTCTGCAAGTCACGAGTGAATAGGTGACTTCTAGCAAACGCGTCACATCCTAGATCGCATCGTTGCTTACCATCAGGCGAGGTAGCGGTCAAGCGGTTACCTCCCTATTCACGATAAAAAAAGAAGCGCTTTAGACTTTTCTCCTAGATAATCTGTATATCTTATAAGCAGCTGCTGGAACGAGCCTACTATCATGATTAAATATAATTTGTTAATTAAAATGGTTACTTAAAATAAAATAAATTTCGGATTAATCGGAAGCTTATACTCAATATCGGTTAGAATACATATATTAGCAAATATAACTATGACTCTATCACAAACCATACAAAACTATTTCCTCTACCAAGATTCGAACCCAGAACTGTTGGTGCAATCCCTAGGATTGCTCCCTTTGCACCAGTCCGTTGTCAAAAAATTTCGTTTTATATAAAGATTTAAGTATTCATTAAAAGACTTTAAATGTAAATGGACTCTCTAATGGGTAAATTTCTCTTTTCTTGTTCCTAATCTCGTCAAATGGTATTAAACGTATTTCTTTTGCGAATCTTCATTCAGTATGTAATGCCTTTTTACCGTATTTGCCTTTTTAATATTTAATTTCCCTCAGATATCAACCATTTCTCGGAAACGTAAACGAAATACTTTGACCTGATGAGCTTTTTATAATGCTGTTGTCTAGAGTGAGCGAGAGCGTCTATTATTACATTTGTGACGATAATTGAAAGACAAATCTTCGAAAATAGATTTGTTTTCGATTATGTATATAGATTTTTAGTTCTTACACTTCCAAAACAATTAAGATACGGTTTTTTGAGCAGAATTTATATTTAACCCTGACGTTTCACAGGATGGCTAAAGTAATGGTCGTCATATGTTTTCTACTATCTTCATAATATTTAAATCAGGCACGTTTCTAACTGTTAAAATTTATATAAATAAAAGTTGATTTATTTTGCATTCTATTTAGTTATTCAATTTTCATTACGATTACGGTGTACATTACTGAGTTTACCACCAGTTCGCAAATTGAGAGGCCCTTCTGAGAAGAACTGGCGGAAGAAACTCGGGCAGAGGGACTGTTCTCTTTTATCCAGAAAGGGAAATTCATCATCATCTGAACTGCAGGACGGGGAGGCCCGCCAAAAAAAGGGGGTTTGTGAAAGACCATAATTCGGAAAACGTCACTTTATGGTCAAGTTCTACAGGAGGTGTTCGGTGATTACTTCCATTGTATTTAGGCGCCTGTTACGACACCATTAAGTGTCAATGATTGGTGCTATTCTTTTGAAATTAAGTTAAAAATAACTTTACTCAAATGCACTTAAAAAATAAATTGTTTTGAATCGTCCAATATTTTTACCTACCACTCATTCAGGACGTCTTTTGACTGACAAGAAGAATGGGCGCATGAAACTCGTCAGTTTTAACAGAAGCAACGACATTTACAATATTATACGTCGTCACCCTACATAATCCATAGTATGCATACGCTTTGCTAAATATCACACAGTAAAGGAGTAGTGCTTGGCTTTTATCTTACTTGATTTTAGTGTTGATAAGGTAGAAAAATGGTAGAAAAAAACCTAACAATCTTTTATGATAAAATATTTTGATAGAAAAATACTACAAAAAATCAACTCGGCTCACCAGTAAAATCTCAGGCGGGAATCGAACCCGCAAATTTTGGATGTCCGGTCCAATGTTCTCCCAATTGAGCTAAAGAGCATCTTGAACACCCGTTGAAATTTTCTAGTAGGTTCTTTTCTACTTTTTACGCTGTTAGCCAGCATTGTCACATCAATGAGAGGAAAATCCTCTCGTATTCGAAAGAAACATTTTTACAAATGTTTGGACAATCGATTAAGATGATACAGCCATTTAGTTTTATGATTTTTGTATATTTTTTGCATTGTTCCATGAAAAAATTCGCAATTCCAAAAATTCGGCTCACCAATAAATTCTCACGCGAGAATCTTATCCACAACCTTCAGATGTATAAAGCCGTCGATTTATGCAAAAAATATATTAAAATCATAAAACAAACTTTTAATTCCGTGGTAATCGTGTCGGACGAGATGGTGGTAGCTAACCAGGCGGACTAGCCGTCTCATTAATCAAACCGAGCACAAACATTCCTGGGTTAACCCCTCTAAGTAAAAAAGCGATAGGCAAACCACTGCATCATAGAGGCGGTTTTCCATTTATCTCCTGTCAAGGATCAAACGCTGCACTATGTAACAACATAAGTGACAGGCTTCAAGCTCATATATTACATAACGCAGCTGCTAAACGTTTTAAACCGGCGTTATATGCTAACTGCTTATGCAACCAACATTCTTAGTAGAAATTCCTTAGCACCTGTCGAGATCAAATATTGACTGAACAAATTGTTCTCTCGTGCACCGAACTTTCTAAGCCGTTCCGTTGAATTGTGAACTGTCTACAATTAACACTGCTTAGAGATTTCGTACGTTGTTATGAATTATATAACAAATCACTTGATTTATTAGAATTCGATAAGTTAATTAATAGAGATATATTATACATTTGGGTTGACCTACAAGGCAGATCAAGACAATGCAAAGGATTAGTCGGGACAATTTATTTTATATTATTGAAGTGTAAACTCCTATAGCATCGTTGTGATTTGAGAGTCGATGAAACGAAAAAGCGATAGTAAAAAGAGTAAAACACATAGATTCATAAGATTTAACGTAATAGAAAATGAGATAGGAAGCATTATGTACCTGTGTTAATACGTGTTTGTGTGCGCATGCGTAGAACAAAGCTTGAGAGAAGCCATCACAACAACCGTGGTATTTTGTATACGTGTACGTATTATTTTTGAAGGTTTCACTTCATGTGTGAATTGCAGACATGCTTTCTTTTATTTTTATATGTGCTTAAGCTTTAGTTTGGACTAAGACATAAGAACGGAATAATAATTAGTAAATATTTATTTGATAACTGTGTACTTTTGAATTTATGACATATTTGACAATGTGACAGCATAAAGTGAAAGCCTTTTAAGATACTCAAGTGAGTAAAAAAGGTTACAAATAAATAAGTGTTTCTTCTGTAATTTTTCATCCTATTGGTAAAAAGTGAAATAGGTTAAGGTATGAAAAATTTAACATCTTGTAACATACCTTGTAAACAAGGCAAATTCAAATAAATAAATTGATTTTGAATTACATCTGTAATATTATGATTATTGCTACAGCACATAAATTTGTAACGAATAACCAAAAATAAATAATATCTATAAAGATACTTTAAATATATATAGAAGATAACCCTTATCATAAACATTCGATTTGACCATAAACGGAATCTTTTCGATGGTCCAATATTGCACTTTATTGTGTCCATGGACTTGGCTTCTTGCCCAGATCCCAAAAATACCCCTTGCGCAGAAATCTGTCTATTATTCGTCGATATATAGGAAATAGTCTGAAGAAGTCGGAAAATATGTATCACCTGAGGTTGAGGTGAAGATAGGCCAAAAACCAGCCTTAGCTACCCTCCCCCTTTGATGACTTCTTTTCCATTTTGCTAGATTTGTTCCAACTTAGGACATAGGAGAGGTTTCATTTATGCGTGGCCGGGTAAGCTAAAACTAACCTTTTCTGTCAAAATATAATAACTATTTTTGTGCAGTGTTCACAAAATGCATCTATTGGAGGACTTTTAGTTGTTTGAATGAAACTTCATAACCGATAATGCGATTTCAGAGTCTTTATATCAAATCGTATTGAGCTCGTAAACTGATTTTATGTCCCCTATTACTTACGTTTGAGAGAATACTTGCGAAACTCAGAAAGCTATAAGGAACTGATGATTAAGTCAATAGCGGAAGATGTATATAACTAGTCGTTTTCTTAGTTCTATGTCTTAGTAATTAGTTGGTTTAACATTTAATTGTGAACCTCTATTGCAATACTGTGGTGTGTAAATGAACTGGTGATGCAACCGTTACTGCTGAGTGAAAACAACTGAGTGGTGTGACAAGCGATGGGAAGTAGCGGGAAACTATACTAATCAACTTAATAAAGGTGAATAATATACTGGGTCTGGAATCGAAAAAGTTCAACAACCTTAAAGGTAGCAATAAATAAAAAATCTCCTATCTTAAATCCAACTGGAGGAGATATCTACTTGGCAATTACATTTATTTTATTGTCTTTTTGTCAAAGTTGTTATTCATTTGAGGGCAAATTTTCAAACTACAGATAAAACTTATTCTTTAGTTATCGTATTATGTTGATAAATTGAAACAAATTGTCAATTGTTATTAAATAGTCATAAATCGTACTATATTGTCATGTCACTGTCGCACAATGCTTCTTGTAAAATGTTTCTAAAGTAACGAAAATGGATAAATAAAAGTATAATAAATTACTTTTTATATTAGATATTCAAATCAAACATCAACTTTAATAAAAAAAATGCGTTTCCAAAATATAGCAAAAAAACGAATACTTTCCTTAGTATAAATATTTCTATTAAAATAATTCATCAAATGCTAAAAATATAGAAAAAAAACTAAGAAAGATGGCGGTTTTAATGAAATTCGTCAGGATGAATAAAGGGCTCGGTAGTCTAGGTGTTACGGTTTGCCCGAAGGTCATTTTCGATCGAATATTTAATGTAAAAATATTATTGATTGGGCTCAGCGGTTAAAGCACTCGCCCGGATAGCGATAGGCCTTGGAGTCGTGGTTGTTGTTTCACATACGAGTTTTATGTATTACTAGCTGACCCGGCCACGCGTTGCTGTGGCTCAGCTATTATATGTTAAACGTAACCTTCCTCGATAAATGGGCTATCTAACACTGATTTTTTTAAATCGGACCAGTAGTTCCTGAGATTAGCGCGTTCAAGCAAACAAACTTACTACTTACTTGTTCCATCTGTCTCTTATGATCAGTGGTCGGAGTAGGTATATTGAATTAAGGTCACTGACATCAAACGTATATGTTAATATGGATACGCCTCCGAGTTTCCGGATTATTATGATAAAAATACCGAAACATCGAAATTATTACATGAAACTAGTTAAAAATGTATCAATACTCTCAACGCTATGCTGCTAGTGGCGTAGATGGCCAGAATTTAATAGTAAAAAAAATTGGTTGCCTGTAAAGTCGATATACGGGCGAAAGTTTTACGTGACAACGACTTTGAGTGGTAAAATAATTTTAATGTGAATATTCATTCGTATAGTAGGAAGAAGGATGAAATAATAGTAACAATTTAAAACATTTATTTATACAAAGAATTATATTTAAAACATTAATTTATACAAAGAATCTCGCACTGAATTTCATATATCACCGCCTAAGCGAAATAGAAGCGCAAGACATGAACCGGTGTGTATGCCTATCTCTCTCACTCTCTCTCTCGCTCTGTCTCTCTCGCTCTTAGGCGGGCTAACCATGCCCGAGTGGAAGGGACGCGTGCCTCTCACTCGCTCTCATTTATAAAATGATATAATAATAATATTCATTTCAACACACGACATCCGGCAAACAGGGTCTTTTGTCCTCTTATGTCTATGCTCAACGCATCTGACCAATTAGAATCAAGTATCCTGGATGACTCATTGACTGTTTGTTCGAAAACAATGCTCGCACCGACATCCAGACCAAGTGGCTCACTCACTTATTTCGGTTCGTGGAGTGCGCTTATTTTATGTGTTGTGAATATCTTGACTTGACCCTGGCTTGTGTACTGTCTTCTGAAATCTACTTAAAACGACGAATTTGGCTTATAACTACGGACATCGATTTATTACTCTTGGATTGGGCCCATTTGAAGTTGTTTTTGTACGGGTAAGTTTTAATTATTTTCACTATTTAAGAAGGTTTTAGAACTTGGAAACAGTTAAAATATCACTTTATAGCAATCATCATAGCGCATGAGAGTCCGGTACGCACACCGCAGGGCTATCACCGCTTCAGTTAAAAAAATCACTTTATATGAAACAGAATTTCATTATCGACTTTACAGTTGTGTATGTATATATTGTAAATTTAAATCATTGTTTTAGGTGACATATAAATAAATATGGCAAAGGTCAAGGCTGAAACAGTGCTAAAGTGGTTATTGCACTATCCTGAGCTACTTTACGATAACGCTAGTGGCACTATATACTGTACAAAGTGTGAAAGTCATTTGAAAGCTGTGAATAGAGGCAACATTACCAAACACATTGAAGGCGCTGTACATCAAGGAAAATTTAAGAGACCGCAAGAGGAATTTTACTTCGACCTCATTAAGTTCCTGATTCTATGCAATATTCCTTGGTCGCAAATGAAAAATCCAGCGTTCAAAGAGTTTTTTCAGAAATATATGTGCAGTACTTGTTGTTGCGTTTGTACCAATCGTAAAGTGGTTGACGAATCACAGTTACGAAAAGTTTATTTGGAGAAGTTTTATAGGAATAAAATCAATTCGATTTATGAAATTAATAAAAATGAGAAACTATGGATATCGCTGGATGAGACAACAGACATTTTTGGTCGATACATAGTCAATTTCCTAATAAAACCATTGCATCCTAGTAATAGTGCAGGCCGGCCTTATTTGATTGCTTGTAAAATGCTAACAGCAGTAAATGGACAAACAATAACACAATTTGTACTGCAATGTCTAGAAAATTTATGGCAAAACACTTTTGAAGCGAAAGTTGACAATATTTTAATGCTTTGCACTGACAGTGTCGCGTACATGCTATCTGCAGGGCGAAATTTAAAACATTACTTACCTGAAATGAAGCATGTGACATGTTTGGCGCACGCTCTTCATCGTGTAAGTGAGCAGATAAGGTCAGAATACAACGATATTGATATTCTTATATCAAATGTTAAAAAAGTATTTTTAAAGGCTCCTAGTAGGGTAAACATTTTAAAAGAAAAATATCCTGACTTACCGTTGCCTCCGCAACCAGTCATTACCAGATGGGGTACTTGGTTACAGGCAACATCTTACTACGCTCAACATTTAGATAAAATAAAAGAAGTTTTATCCTGCTTGAGCAGTTCTGATGCTATAGCCATACGAAACGCAAAAAACATTTTGGAAAAACAAAATTTAGAAAATGATTTAAAATATATCGAAGAAAATTACTCTATTATACTACTAGCCCTAAAAGAGTTACAAAAACAAAATTTATCTCTAGCTGATTCACTTTTAGTATTTGATCAAGTAAGGGCTACGCTTAACGAGTGCAATAATGAGAATATAAAAAATAAAATAGAATCAGTTATGGAACGAAATCCAGATTTAGATACAATTAGAGAATACAGCGAGAGTATTGAAAAAAGCGTAGCAAATAATCAGAAACTTTATTTCAAATTCGCTCCATTGACATCTACAGATGTTGAACGATCATTTTCCACTTACAAATGGATCTTAGATGTTAAAAGAAATAGCTTAAAAATCGAAAATATTGAAAAAATTATAGTTATTTATTTTAATTGTATAGAGACAGAAAATCAAAATGTAGAAATTGTAACCGATGAGGATTAAAAATAATTGTTTTTAATAAAACTGTAATAATGATTATTTGTATTCACAATAAACAATTTTGTTTGCTTACATATGGTTTTTTATTTTATTACTCTATTTACCAAATTTTTGGAAACTCCGGTACATTCCGGAAGAAATGCATGTCCATGTTATGATATCATGACGCAAGTATCTAAAATCAATATACCTACTCCGACCACTGCTTATGATTTACACCGTTGCCTGTGCGTCTCGGAGACGAATCAGTGCGCGACCGTCGATTCCCTTTCATGCGCTCGGATATCGCATGCTACCCTCACCTTTTTCTCAGCGTACCATTAAGAGGCTAACGGATACAGTGATTTTTATCTTTTGAAATCATAAAAATATTTATTGATTTTAACAATAATTGGTACTGCATGAAAGACCTCAAACACTAATATGTACTTAAAATTGTTTCATAATATTCCAGGTCGCATAGAATCGTTATATATTATTCATTTTAAAAATTGTTTGTATAAATGACTATTGACGGAAGACTTATGACATTAAGGATTTTTTTACTAAAAGATATAGGTACTTAAATAATTTGTTTTTTAAAGTGTGAGGACATCGTTTGGCAATATGTATTTAAAGTTTAATCAAACAAAATAACATTCAGTAATGTAATATTTCAAATGTAATCTTAAAATATATAAATTACGTGTCATGTTGTTTGTCCGCGATGGACTCCTAAACTACTTAACAAACTTCGTAACTATCTGTTATTTAATTTAACTTAAAAGATAGGATATGTTATATTTTAATTTATAACACAGCAACGCGTGTCCGGATCAGCTAGTTTTATATATATATTACATTACAATTCTGACACAATATTGTAATTTTAACAAAACTATGAATTTGCATGCTTGGTAATAGGCGTAATACGATGTACAGTTTAATATTACCTATTATTTTAATTACCGTGTTTGTTGCTATTATGATTAATTGATTAAATCTTTGGAAACTGTGTTGTCTTCTCTTTCCTTCGTGTGGAAATGGAGAAAAATATCGATAACATCTCTTACAACTATAATCTATTGTATACGTTGGTGCTTAAACGTAAATTCACACTGGAAAATGTAGCTGCTTTGACTTCTCAAAACGAAATGCTGACCAAAAATAAAAATAAATATCTTTATTGTCACATGTTGGTCGATATTAAGCAGTATCATCATGGACTCCGTTAAGGCACTACAATTTTTACAATTAAACTAAGCACTCATGTAATGTATTAAAAGATTTTGTTTAAAAAAGTTAAAATATACTTTTAAAATATCGTTTACAAGTCTCGTAACGCCCCTGCAGCGTATAAACCATAGTAATTAACTAACTATTCTGGCTATAAATACTGTTACATAAAACCTTTTCTATAATTCAAATTTTAAATTATTTCGAATTTGGAACGCGTTTATTATTTTAAAACCTTCTTATGTTATTTTCTTTATTTATGGCTTGCACAATTTGTGCATGGTTTTACTGAAACCTCCTCGTGGCGTTCTTGACAGAGTGCGAAAAGAGGCCTTCCAACCTGTTTTGTTTCACTTGCCAACACTCATGCATATTCAGAAACACTCAGTAGTTAATAACCCACCATTATTACACACTAATATTAACCACAACACAACAAGAAAACCAAAACCATTAAAGTGACGCTTCGCACTCTCGCCAAAAAAAACTCAAAACTTTCGATTTTGCGCCATTTTAATAGGTACATATAAGTTTTAGTCATAATACATTACTTCATAAAAATGCTTTTTCATTTGTAATAGAACTTATGGCCGGACTAGGTACATAGTATAATCACCACTCCTTTTGAGAACAATTAAAATTTATTATTAAAAAAAGCTTATTAATTTTGTCGTTATAGTGTATAGAATGGCTCAGAAGTGATATGTGGTGGCACAATCGGTCTATTATTGCGGACATCAAAATATTTTCGCATAGGCTGGCCACCGGTTGATTGAACATAGAATATCAAATCAAATCATTGGTTCAGGAGGTAACTGCCCACGTACACATAAACAAAGTTATTAAATTCTCCTCTTAATAATATTAGTGTAAATACACTTTTACCTGAATAATTCTTAATCTGAGCAATTGCTAATTACTTTGACCCAAACACACTTACAAATCCACAGGGCTGAATAACTACTAAAAATCCGCTTGTGTTTGAGGTGTCTGTCACTCGTCGGTTGAAATGTCTTCGCCGATGTACTTCTAACATAAGTTAACGTTTATATTAATAATGAGTTAATCGCTTTTCATATTCTTATTAACAAATCTGTTGTAAGACCTACAGGAACTTTAACTTATTTTTGCCTAAAAATTGATTGCAGCATTTTGTCTTTATTCTAAGGTAGATCTACCAAGTCCCCCATCAAGCCATGTGTCACATAAACAGTGTTAGATATTTTCCGTGGTTTTTCCAGTGAGTAATTGATCACCATCATCGCACGACCACAAGGAAGTCGGTGTTTGTTGAGTGATTCATCTACCATCATCTTTAAGACGCACGTCGACATATCATTGCTTACGTCATTCAAAAGAAAATATTGGATTTTTTTTATTATTAAAGCGCATTGCTTTGGTCAATATTTCCATTGGCTCATGGTAAAATTGTTTTTGCCCGTAGTGTATAGGTTTGATTTATGTTTACCTGGTCCACAGAATTATAGAGATAATGATATCTACATTCGAATTTGACGCCGTATGGTGTCCGGCATAGTACAATAGCACCAGGAAAGCACGAAGTGTGAAGGAATACTTAAGGCTGCGTCTTGGACGCTAGCGGGCGGCGCGGGCGGTAAACATGGTCCGTTCACGACGCCAGCGGCCAGATCGCTCGGTTTGTTGCGGTGAAGTGACGCGCCGAGAGTATACGCGATGTCGATACTGCGACGTGGTATTTTCTATAGCATTTCTTGTAAACCCATACTACTAAACCAAAACCAATCAGGCTCGCTATATTCGTTAAAAATTTAAATAATATTTCGTTAGCAATTTAGGTGCATACCACCATTCAATAAATATATGATAGTCGTGTTTATTTTGTACGGCAAAAGGTCGATCTCAATAGAAATGTATTATCATTGACTGGGTGGACTTATTATTAATAAAGAATAGTGATTACTTTGATAAACAAAAATAAAATTATATTAAATCAAATTATTATTACTTATGTGCATCAAAGTAATCGAATGAAATTATTTAAACCTATTTACCCTCGATATTCAATTTTACTTTTATTATCTCCCACAACACTCTAATTACTCGTCTATTTTTATGGTCATAGTGTTTACTATTCCATAGTAATGGCCTATCTAAAACCGCTAAAATGATTTCCTCAATTAACTACATTCTAACGAAAATAAGCAGAACGTCACTACGACTATTACGTCGACTTCCGTCCACCTCACCGCTGTCGTCGTTTCATATAAATCTATGATTTGATCAAGACGCGCGTGCCATCGCCCGCGCCGCCCGCTCCGCCCGCTGGCGTCCAGGCCGCAGCCTTAGGGTGTCAATAAAGGCTACTAATGATTCATTGTTGGTTGTTAAATCAGAATCCCTTTCTTTTTCAAGATAATTCCCCTAACAATGTAACAATGTTATTATGTTAAATGAACTGACATCGTGCAAAAAAGTCGCTTACAACTCTCAGTCTTTACAATGTTACAGTAATAGATAGGTACTGAAATACTGTTGGATCGAAGTTGTCAGGCCGTGTTGAGTTGTTCCATCTAAATTCGATTGGTTACATTATCGACAGGCGAAGGATAGATCGCTGTTAGGATTACCGCTTTAAGGCCATCAATCTGGGTGTTACTGCAATCATAATAATCACTTAATTCTGCGAGTCGAGCTCCCTGGACTGAAGATAAATTGTCTTGTTGGTTGGTGTGAACGGAAATAAGCGAATCGCTGTCTAAATGTTCGGTGAATAGAATCTTATTTCGTTTACTCTTATTTCATTTGTTCAGGCTGATGGCATATGCTTGATGAAGGTAAATGCTACGCCATATTGGTCCGTAAGTCTACGTCGAATGAACCGGCAAGAAACAGCATGGACTTCATATAAAATCATTTTCGTCACTTAATTTTTAGTTATGATGTGGGCTACCATTACACATCTATACTAATTTATAAAGAGGAAACATTTGTATTCTTGTATGTTTGTATTTTTATATGTTTGCAATGAATAAACTCAAAAACTACTAAGCCGATTTCAAAAATTTTTTCACCATTGGAATGCTACATTCACGCTGAGTAACATAGGCTATATTTAATGCTAGAAAAAAATTAAAGAATTTTGTCCATCCGTGTGAAGCCGGGACGGGCCGCTAGTAAAATATATTTTAATAGAAAAATAAGTTAATAATAAATTAATAAAAATGAACATAAAAGGTCAGTATAATGAAATTATTTTTTTTGCAAGTATTTTGTGATTATATGAAAAGAAAACGAAATAAACGATCGGATGTGCCTATAAATATAGTATTAGAAATAAAATCATGAGAAGGAACCCAACGGCTATCGACTTCTTACTATAGTTTAATATATAAATGATACTATCTGTATTATTGATAATATCCTTTATTTTACATTTATCCATATATCAAACAATACCAACAAGTGGATTAAATACACACCGTTAAATTATACAGGAGTTTTATTTATACTATTATCAAACTTCAAAAACCAGTGTCTTACATAAAGATTATCCAAATTATTACTTTTAGGTTTCTTTATTGTCTATCTGTGCGCATCTCACGTAAAAACCGCTAAACAGATTTCGATGCGATTTTCACGTTTGCTATTTTTATTATATTTTTCGTTATTACTTATGCATTCAACTTTTATATCTAAATAAATGTTTACTAGAAAAATATGTTGTGTCAGGGGTCAGGCGGGACTCGAACCCTCAATCTCTCGCTATCTAGGAGAGTGCTCTTTCGATTGGACTACCGTGACCTCGACAGAGCCGTCTAATTTTTCCCAGTGTTTCTTAAGCTAAAAACCAACGCCATCTATTCGTGTTCTAAGTGTACAACATCGATTTAAAGTACTAGGAAGAAACTGTTATATAATTATTATATTTTTATTGGTACGTGGTTTATTTTTCTCAATATCGTGAGTTTTTCTTTATTCATATTATTTATTGCATAAAATATGATACCCATAGGGATGTTATTTATACATGATATGAGGGAACACATAATTTACTGTCAGAAAGCATACAATACTTAAATCATTTCTAAATACAGTTATCATTTTAAAGTTAGTTTTTTTTTATTATTATAAATCAATCAATTTAACAACATAATTATTATAATTTTAATTTATCACATATTAAAATTGGCAATTCAAAAGTTCTTAATTACATTTCTTCGTTAAAAATTCATGTACTGTTTTCTAAATATTTAGACAACACCTACCACGAAAATATGTCCAAAGCCAGAAATGGAAGAACATCAAAATTGTTATCGACATAAAGTCCCTTGTTGGAAATAAAAACGGCGTTTTTTGCTGGGCTTTTAAGGGTAAAAGCGTGATATTAAATTGTCTAGAAATGTTTCCAAGGCTAGTGCTATCAAATGTAAAAAGAATTTTCCAAATAAGACTAGTAGTTACAAAGACTACCACTATCAAACAAACAAATTTAACTATTTCTTTATAATAGTACTAGGCGATGCAGTCGCTAAGCATAAAGCTACGCTGGCACTATATATTGGAGCGGAGCGTAATACTAAAAAATAAAATAAAAAAAATTCAGTGATGTTTAGTAAATTTAAAAATTACATAACAATGAAAACTTTCAAACAGCGCGCGCTTTTTGTTTCAATGGTAATCCCATAGAGCTCATGGTTTTGTTGGTCATAACTTTTTATTTTTGTGAATTTCAAAATTCGTCACAATCTGGTCCTAAATTTGTTGATTTGATTCCACACAAAAAATATTTAAATCAGTTAAGAACTCGGGAAGTTATGGCGTAACAAACATTGCGCCATTGAAGCTGATCCATGGGAGCTTCGCTCGCTCCGCTCCAATAAATATTACAACTTATGTTTGTCGCAATCACACCAATTAGCCTAGCCCAAAATAAGTAAGGCTTGTGTTATGGATACTAAGGTAACAGATACATAATATGATACACAGATATGAAATATTTATCGAAATATATAATAATACCCATGACTCATGCTGGTATTCATCACACGAACACCTGCCGCTACCGGGTCTCGAACCCAGGACCGTCGCTGCCAAACGCAGGATCGCTACCGTTGCACCAAACAGTCGTTACATTAATTCTGTCTGTACCGAAGATATTTTTTTACCCTCTTACCGAAGAATTTGTTTCTTTTATTTTTTACAAAATACAGAGCAGGCGTCTGTGATAAAAACTAGGTTCCATCAAATTATAAAACCAAAATTATATTTAGATCGGCTGGGACCGCGGAGCCATAGCAACCGGTGAACTTTGCCCTACCTCTCTGTCTGCCAGTTAATTTTATTCCAGGTTTCATAGTAGGAAATAACATCTAAATAATTGGAAACCAACTATATACTAAATCGTTACCTAAAAAAAAAGTACGAGAAGTGAAACATTAATTTGTAGACCAGAGAAATGGATAGGAACATCCAAAAAGATAAGTAGAAATAGATTGCGTTAGTAACAGCTGATCTCAACAACGATACCGGGTTTTGGGATGGAGAGATTCTTAAATGGATCTCGAGCCGAGAGTAGCGAGCCACCATAGTGGTTTTCTAGATGGATGGCATCTTAAATGAAGGGATATCCGAAACAGTAGATATTCACTATGGCGCTCTAACCGGAAAGGGATCATACTATTCTGTGTTGGTAACTTGCATTTATGTCAGCCGGCTTAATAACTTTGCTAGCGTGTTTTTAGATTTTCTTCGTTTTCGCCATTCAGCCCCAATGCTGTCACATCTACTACATCTGAACAGTACGTAATTAACCAAACGTCAGCGTCATCTCGACATGTTATATGTAGAGATGTATATTATATTATACTATATATTTATCTATATGTATATTTGATATGCTGTCGATTGTACCCTTTTAGTTGTCTTATCGTAGGATAAGCAGATACATAGTACCAATACGGTGGTCGCCCCTGGAGGCCTTGTATTGATCACGTGCGGTTATCAGCCGCCTAAGTAATTACAAATCCTGTGAGAGTATTCTGTTTGTTTACTAGCAATGGCGTCATAATAACTAAACACAACTAACTGCATTCTGTTTGTTGCCATAGCCTTAATAATAATATTAAAGGTCCCCATTATTTAGTCCCCAAATAAAAAAAGGGTTGTACTATGGGTACTTAATCTTTAATCTAAGATCACAGTGGTATGTGTGTTTGTCTGTCCGCTCTTTCCCGGCTCTTTTTCCATTGTACATGCGTTACCATAGCAACGCGTTAATCGCAAGTAGTTCGTCTACCGGACGCTAGATGGCGCTAACTGAAAAATATTTAATAATAGAAAAAATTTAAAGAATTTTGTCCACCCTTGCGAAGCCGGGACTTACAAAAATTAATTAAAAAACATCTTGAGACTTAAGTAAAATCTTTTGGGCTAGTTAGTTATCAAACAACCCCATCTGTCCCCTATTTTCATATGTTCAACGTTCTTCCGTACTCCCTGTATAGCCTATCATTTGTGCAAACACAGTCATGTTATTACCCTACACCAAATTTTATTGAAATGGACAGAAATTTTAAAAATAGTAGATTTTTTTCAGTCAGTCTTAAAAAGATTTATTTCTGGTTTACACGGTTTTGTGATTATCACCTGCAGGTTGCAGGAGCATATGAAAATGGAAACAGAATATGTTTCCACTTTCATATGCTCATAGATTTTAATTTCATTATTTTCTCCTTGTTATTCTTTTTATAGTTTAGACGCGTGTTTTTACGATTGCGACACTTGTGTCAGGTCATAACTGTTTATATATTTGTTATTGCTGTTGTTACCTATTTAACTGATTGTATTATGTATTGGCCTTCTAGTTGTTAATATACGATTATATACAAAAATCAAACGCGGATATGATTTAAGACTTTATTCTCATTAAGAATTTATTGGTCTAGCAATGTGATGATTATTTGGTAAACTGTTGTATGCATGTCAGAGGTTTATATATAGAGAGCAAAACAAAAGCAAGTCAGGCACAGCTAATTTAGACTTTTTTATACAAACTTTACTCACTGATACCGATTCCACTATTACAATTTTTTTTTCTCTGTCTGTCTGTGTGTCCTTCTATAAGTCAAGAACGGATTGACCGATTTCGATGAAATTTTGTGTATGATTAGAACATGTGATTGCGCAAATGATAGGCTATATATCATATCGGTAAAAACTTTATAGACCTGACTTATATTATACTAGCGCCCGTCCCGGCTTCGCACGGGTGGACAAAATTCTTTAAATTTTTTCTTGCATTCAATATAGCCTATGACACTCAGCAATAATGTGCCTTTCTATTGGTGAAAGAATTTTGAAAATCGGTTCAGTAGATCCCGAGATTATCCCTTACAATTTAACAAATATACAAACACACAAACTTAACTTCTTTATAATATTAGTATAGAAATACGAAAGTGAGTTTGTTACACTTGCACGCCTTTACTACTGTGATCTTTTTGTAAGGGGTATACAAAAGTACATAAGGTACCTTTTATCCAAAGGAAAAGTACTGTTCCCAAGGGATAGAAATATTACTTAATTTTAATCGGTAGTCTTCATAACGCGAGCGAAGCCGCGTGTAAAAGTTAGTAAAAAAATTAAACTCAAACATTATTTGCTAAATATTGGTATAACCATTCAGATCTTAAAGTTAACTTTGAGGTTTTTACCGATATTATTTATATATTTAGTTCTTACACTTCCGCGCACATTACACATCAGAATAAAACACTTTTTTACGGATTTTTTTGCGCATGTTTTATTTTATTTTATATTTAATCCTGACGTTTCGACTCCTTTACAGGAGCCGTGATCACCTATTATTTATAGCCTATCATTTGCCTATGATCATAATAAAATTAAAATCAATTCAATTTTAGTGCTACAATAGATTGAGAGAAAATATATACATATATCTAGCTCCCAAGTAACAAGTCAATAAATAAAACAACGTCAAGCCTGCAAATTATGCATTTTATAAATTTTATTTTCATTATTTTTAACGCAAACGACTTAGGTTCTTGTGCCCTTGATTTTAAGTGCGAATTGGTTTGTATTTTAACGTAATTGTCATTACGAACTTGCCGTTATTACTGAAACGGTAATCGATATTTGATGTTGTCGAGAAAATATTTCGGTTCTATAAAGATGTTTCGTATTTAAATGAATGGAAGAATCGGAAAAGGGCGACTCGAGGAATTATAATGATTGCCTACACTTTAACTAGGTAAGTACGAGAAAACTCGGATGTTTGATGAAACTAGCTATGATCATCTTAGCCCGTCCCGGCTTCGCATGGGTGGACAAAATTCTTTTTTTATTTCTATTAATATATAACAAATTTAAATATTTTTCCGTTAGCGCCATCTAGCGTCCGGTAGACGAACTACTTGCGGTTAACGCGTTGCTGATACGCGTTGGTAACGTTATTGATACAATGGAAAAAGAGCGGACAGACAAACACAAACAACTGTGATCTTAGATTATAGATTATTACTAGCTAACCCGGCAAACGATGTTTTGCCATGTATATTATTTCTAGGAAAAGTTTTTAATTAATTAATAAAAATAGGGGTTGATGACCCCTCTACGGTGAAAATTTAGAGTTGTATGTATTTTTGTATGTTGTATCATAAAAAAATAGAAAATAAAAATTTTGTCTATAAAATAAAATAAAAATTTAGGGGTGGACTACCCCTAACATTTAGGGGGATGAAAAAGACATGTTGGCCGATTATCAGACCTACTCAATACGCTCACAAAATTTCATGAGAATCGGTCAAGCCGTTTCGGAGGAGTATGGGAACGAAAACTGTGACACGAGAATTTTATATATAAAGACATATACAATGTTTTCCCGCAGGGTTAGGCAAAGAGCTTAAAAGCTCGTCGATTAAGTGTATTTTTGACCTGGCCCATTTTCAGGATTTCTATTTGGTCCCTGTAAGTTCTCAGTCTGCCTTTATCGACTTGCCCAAAAATATTCAACACTAATGTTGAATTAGAATTTAAGTTTAAATTCGACTGTAGAAATTTTACTGTTTCCGGTATTGTAGATTGTCCTGTTGACTGTATTTACTTTCTATTGAAATTTAAAATTTCTTCACGAAACGTGTTCAAAATCACAATAGGAAAAGCAACTTATCAAACAGATGAAAAGATTGTTCCTTTCATTTTATATTTTATTCCAATATCTTTTTATTGGTACTTTGTTGTATTTATGAAAACGTCTTTTTTATGCCGGTTGTTTTTCAATCATTTCTATATTGGAAATTCTTTTCCAAGCCCAATTAATTTGTATTAAGAACTAGATAAAAATTGAGATCTTATCCCTTACTCTTTATAAATATTAAATTCTCTCTGTGTTGGTTTTTTAATGAATACTAGCTGACCCGGCGAACTTCGTACCGCCTTAGCGTAGCTTTGAATTGAATGACGTTGACATTTGTCAGCGCGGTTATCGATGTGGTGTCACAGATTACCACAGATTTTTTGTTTTAAATTGAATGACGTTGACATTCGTTACGTTATATTTTTCAATCTTTCTGAGAGATTTTCTTTATATTTTTTTCCGTAAGAACCTTGTACAGAGTATTAGAAAACTACAAAAAAAAATCAGCCAAATCGGTCAAGCCGTTTTCATGTTATGTCGTGACAACGGAAAACGGGTTTCATTTTTATATATATAGATTAACAAAGCGATAAACACAATATTAATATTTCTGTTAACCCATCCTGGTAAGCTTAATGCTCGGTAAACACCAGTGTTGCCTGAATGTTACTTTGTCACTTTTGAGCTTCTCACATTACCTCCATGTTACTTTTAAACAACTAATAAAAATAAAAAAACACCACAGGAACTTCGATTCGAAACCCAAATAAATTAAGGTAAGCCCGTTCCATCGTGGATCCTGTCTTGGCCCCAGGGCTTCATTGGAATCAAGAGCGAACATTAAAAAAAAAAAAAAAAAATAGTCCATGCTAAGAATGCAACCAGCACAGCCATGGAACTTCGTTTTGTTTTGCGATCTCTTTGCTACGTTTTATACGAAATTGTCAGGTGCTTGACCACTATCTCGCCTGACGGTAAGCGACTATGGGATCTAGGATATGACGCGCCTGCTTAGAAGATACCTATTATATATATATAAATAAATACTACTGTCGTGAAACTCGTGTCGATGTAGAGTTGACATTTTAGTCCATAAGCTATGATCATCTTAGCGTTTTAAATCAGTTTTTTTATTTGTATTTTTATTTTGAATGGGTTTACCTTTATCTACGATGGAACAAGCTAACCCAGAAAGTGCCTATTCACCCTGACTTTGAAAACGGACGGGTTATAGAAGTTTTTTTCCTTATGTGAATCCAGAAACTTAGAGTAATGATAATGAGTGATAAAAAGACGCACGACACTCGTACGTCATAATCACAGCTGTAACATAATACCATGTTGTTAAAAAATTCTAGAATGAAGCGTAGGGTTGCCACATTGCGGCTACAATTCTATTAAGTAAATTTACGTAATTTTTTTAATATATTAACATCTAATAAATGTTTAACATTAATAAATGACTATTACTGCAAAACTTTTATTCTACCATCAGTTCGGAAATGAGGAGACGATTTCAAGAACTGGCGAAAGAAACTCGTACAGGTGGTCGACTCAGCAGTTAAGAGTATTGGTAAATATAATACAATTATAAAATAAAATGCAAAATGTAACGGTTTTATCTGTGTCAATATAATAGTTACGAACGTGCCCCATTAAAGTATTATATAGTAACTGAACTTCCAATACTTTAATTTTAATAATTTAATAAAATAAAATGGATCCTATGATCACGGCTCGTGTAAGTGGAAATATCAAAATAAAATACGAGGGTGGGTCAAAAAGTTCGCGGAATGGAGGGTAAAAAGTAAGAAATAAAACACAAAATTATTTTTCCTTCTCAATGTATTCCCCCTTAGCTCTACTACATTTATTAGACCTATCAATTAATTTTTTAATACCTTCGAAATAAAAATGATTTCTCTTTGTCGTCAAAATAGGCCGAAATTGCGCTCTTCACTTCTTCATCGCTGAAAAATTTCTTCCCTCTAAGCTCTTTTTTCATTTTTTGGGCTATTTTGACTTCAGACTATTTTGGAAGACATCTCTTCCAAAATAGTCTGCGGAGGTTTTTCTTGTTTGGTAAGGAACTTGATGACTGCGCGAAACTCAATTTTCTCCATGTTGCAAATTTTCTTCCGGATTGACTTGTTGATTGATGTGTAACTCAGGTAATATTGACCTATTTTTTTTAAACTTAGTATTTATACTCTTAATGAGTGTCACAACTAGTGCAGGTAGTAAAAAGTCACCTTTCGCGGAACTTTTTGACCCGCCCTCGTATAAAAAATAAGAATAACCACGTTGTTGAGCTGGTAAAAGTGATTAGTTAAAATGTGAGAAAGTAAAAGAACTAAATTAATGTAAAAATAATGTATAATTGACGTTGATAAATGATAATGCATACACAAAAGTAAATTTAGAATACTTGGTTTAGAATACTAGAGTTGGTGTATAGTTGTACGCTGCCAGCAATAAACAAATGTAGTGTTGTGGATCGTTTTAATTTTTTTCTGTTTTGATACACTGTACTTGTTGTGTTTTATAAATTTCTTGAAGGAGACGGATATTTTTATATTGTTTGTAAACTGAGCTGTCCTCGCATGCCACTGCCATAAATCCTTACAACACTAAATTCTAAGTATAGCTTCTTTGAAAGAAGATATTCTGAATGTGATGAAACATAGGTATCTTATTTTTGTTTCGGAATATCTCCTAGGAATTTATTTATCTTTTGTTACATGTTTTTTACAGTCGACCTTATGCCAATTATAATAGAGGCCATTCATTTTTAATTTTTTTATAATGATATAATGTAATTTGTCGTTTATTCTCTGTGTATTATTGTAATGTTTAAGGATACTTACTTAAAATAGATACTTGTTGACTTTGTTGTAATCAACGATGTAATGAAACCATAACACTACTACTATTGTGATAACAGAATAATATTGTTCTTGTTGAATATGTATGGTGACGACGTATAATATTGTAAATGTCGTTACTTCTGCAAGTTTTTTGCGCCCATTCTTCTTGTCAGTTAAGACGACCTGAATGTAAAAATGTTGGAAGATTCAGAACAACTTATTTTAAGTGCATTTGAATAAAGTTATTTTAATTTTATTTCAATGTTATTTATTTAGTTACATTTCAAATAGCAGCAAGTGAAACCGTAAAAGTTTTATGTATTTTTGCCATCACTCACTTATGGCCAGGTAAAAAAAGTTTTTCAGTATCTTTTTACATTTGTCCGGGTCATCCAAGATATCAAGCAAATCTATTTTCAGCTATAAAGTAAGGCATCTTTGTAATAAATAAAAAAGATACAACAATCGTTTCGAGCACCCCACACCTTTCTTATTATTTGTTTTTTACTTTTATTTCGCTTTACCATAAAAGCGTATTTTATAGTTTTTTAACTATATATTTTTTAACGTAAGTAAAGTTCACTCAACTGCAGCGTCAAATTTCTCCATTTTATTATCAGCTTAAAATCCTACACATTAAGTTTAATATTATTTGACAAAATTTCACAGTTTGTGTTATGTTGACGTGCTCTTATCCCTAGGAAAGTTCCACCTCAATGATAGTTAAATTAGAGGTAATCTAAAAAGTTCACAGCTCTGTCATTACGGCACAGAAGCAAAGTTAAACACCAACAGAGTTGAGTTGCGCGTGCTCGCCCGCCCTTAATTGCAAAACCTGTGAACTTTCAAGTTCGCCTTCTGACGCGTAATAAGTCAATATCCAAAATGCTCCCCGGGATATTGGAAGATATACGGCTCAATGCGATGTCAATGTTTGCTTGTCTACTTGGATACTTATTTTATAAAGGAGAGTACATTATTCACATGTGTTTTATGTAAAACCAGTTTTTATTTATTATTTATTTGGCGACCGTTTGGTGCAACGGTAGCGACCCTTTCTTTCGCACTCAGACGGTCCGGGGTTAAAATCCCGGAATGGGCAGATGTTTGTGTGATAAATACGAGCATTTGTACTTAAGTCATGGGTATTTATGTATATTTATATAAATATTACATATTTATGTATCATATAGATCTATCCGCTACCATTGTATCCATAATACACGAGCTACAGAGCTTACTTTGGGCTAAGGTAATTAGTATGAATGTAAAAAATATATTTATCTAAAATATACTACATAACACCCTTAGACCCCTTACCGTTGTTAAAGTTTTTTTAAATAGTTTTCATTGAATATTGCCATAGATTATTTCAATTGGGCTGTACAATAGTTTCAAATATAACTTTCATATGCAGTCGCGTATGGAGAAATATCGAAGACTAAAAAAATATGGTTTTTTGCACTTGAATCAATAAATCAAAAGTATCCTTAACCGGTATAAAAAGGCTGATGAAAGTTGAAGAAGCTATACATGGATGTCAGGATCGCGGTAAGTGGTTTCCCTGTGGGAAAAAGGCAGAATTTATTTTTAGCATACTTTTTTATTTTTATCTCGCAACATCATCATTATCTCAGCCGAAAGTCGTCTAATACGATTATGTAACCTTTATTTACAACCATGACAAAGGTACAGAAACATTTTTGTGGTATCAACTTTAGAAGTCAAAGACTGTCGAAATTTAATTTCTTATTAAAATAATTTTCTTGCTTACAGCTTGCTCAAAAAGCCCGCTAGTTAATAAAATGTTTAATTTTATGTATAAGATTTCGTTACTAGAATAAAAATGTCAAGCACTGCTACAAAATTTACACGTCTATCAAAACTAGTGTTGCCCAAATTCAGTCTTGGTCTTGCAGTCTTGGTCTTGTTCTTGCGTTTTTGCAAGACCAAGACCAAGAACAAGACCGCGTATTTTTAGCAAGACCAAGACCAAGACTGACCGTGCAAGACTTGAGCAAGAACAAGACTAAGCCTGCAAGACTCTTGCGTCTTGCAGCTAGGACTTAGCGCTATTTCACGGAGTAGTTAGGTGTAACAGTTCGGTGTATAGGTACGCTTAGGAATTCTATGAGACGCAAAAAACTGTATCAAAGAATATGAAAAACTGGATCTATGCGCATTACGACTAATACCATAAACATACCTACATAGCGAATAAAAAAATATCCATTAAAATCAAACTGAGTGCATGCATAGTTATGTTTTAACCATCGGCACTTTGATAATGCGGCATCAAAGGTTTTGTACTTACTTCTCAAAGAAATTTGCTGCTTTTCGGAAGCACATGGTTATAATACACGCGCCGGCGGCTTCTTTTGAAATCATATACAACAATCGTTGCCGCCGCGCCGAAATCACAACATTTGACACTATTTGATTGCCGCCACAGGGCGTAGGCGTAGGTATACTCATGCAAAATAATTTCGAATTTTAAGAGTACCTACAGGTGTTCCAAAGAATAAATAAGTTTCAGAGTGCTTATAATGAAAATGAATACATTATACTGATCACGCAAGTAGTATTATGATTAGAATAAAATGGTAAGGATAGGTAGTAGATGTCATAATAATTTATTCTAGTAAGTATATATTATAATATTGATTATATGGTTTTAAACTAATTACTTAGGTACTATTATTGTACATTTAGTCATTATATTTCTTAAGTTTTTACAAGAAAAAATAGCAAAAAAGTGTTCAAATATCACCCGTTTGATAAATATTGTAGCCACTTTTAAATATACTTGAAACGTGTAAAAAAATTCTACATAATTAATAAAATAATATAAAAAGCGTAGGTACTTACCTACTAATAAAATAAAAAGCCTGCGATTTATTATTAGTAAATAATCACGGCAGCCGAGAGTGTGTCTCCACTTTTGAATACATAAATCATAACCAGATCACTAGAGCCACTTCAAAAAAGAAATTTGTAATTCCTAGGGTTCAAAATTATTTTGGTGACAGAACTTTACAGAAGCGTATACCATATCTTCTTAATTCGTTGCCCGAAACTATTAGATGTGAAACGGATAAAAATAAATTTAAAAAAATATTAAAAGATTATCTGATGACTACTATTTAACACAACAATTGTATGTTTTTATTTATTTTTTTGCATTCACAATGCAATATTTCTATAAGATATAAAATACGTGTGTAAAAAACAACCACGCCTCCGAGCCCATCTGAGGGCTCGGAGGCGTGGTTGTTTTTTACACACGTATTTTATATCTTACAACAATTGTATCTTATTATTATCACCGCTAAATTTTCCTTCAGTTTGTTGTAATTCAGTCTAAATCCAATTATTGTGCACTTAACTTTACCTGATACAGTTATAGTTGTATTATATACCTACATAATTATAATTATAAGCTAAGAGACTAAAGATCCCTCAGTCAAACCGACAAGTCGGTTTTGTGGGACTAAATTGTATCTTTGTATTTTTTTTTCTTGTATATGAAATAAATAAATAAAAAAAAATAAATAAAAAAAAAAAAAAGTATTTACAAGCAGTGCCCGCGACTTCGCCCACGAAGAATAGTAACTTTGGAGGTATAGTGACGTTCAGGATTTATTTATTTATTTTAAAACTTCTGTCATCAAACATACAAACAAACTCTTCAGCTTTATAATATTAGTATAGATTAGTATAGATGTACGCCAAAACATTCACTTATATGTAAAGAATAGTGATTGGCACTAATTCTTTACATATATTTTATTCACGCGTCGCGTCTGTACAAGTAGGTAATAATCTGTGTTTGTACGCCGCACGCGGCATCGTTTGATTTGCGGCGGCATCCTTTTAATAGAGCCGGCACGTGGCGAGGCGGCGCGGTAGAAAGCAAGGAAACGTACTATAAACAAAGGAATTATTTTAATTCCAGTCATTTCCAATTGAGCTGTGCTTCGAGTCTAACTTAATAATTGTTTTTACTAATTCTTGTTGTTTTCTAAAAACGTATCACGTGTACAATTTAATATGAGTGACGAAGATTCAAATTATTCTAGTCCGAGTAACGAGAGTTTGAGTCACAGATCTAAAAGACCCAAAAGCAAATTTGAGGAGTTTTTCGAAATAATTCATGCATCCCAAACTGCCTTGTGTAAATTGTGCCAACATAAAAAGACTGAAATAAAAATGAAAAACAGAAACACTTCAGGCTTAAGGAAACATCTAATATCTTTCCACAAAAAGGAATCACAAATATTTCTTCCTGTTAAACCAAAATTAAGTGGAGATATCACAAGCTTTTTAGTAACCGCTGGAAGAAGTGGACAGGTAAGAATATATTTTTTTTATATGAAAACTCCAGGAACTCAAAAAAGTCTTTTTTGAACAAATGACTTTAAACTGACTTCGGAATATTTTATAGATATTGATAAAATAGTAATACATAGGTACATATTTCGCGTCATTTTTAACAATGGTCGAAATTGTCGCTACGGGAATTTTAACTCCGCGTAGCTGTTCATGCGATACTTTCAAAAACGCCATTAACTTACGTAAGTATTTTTGAGTTAGTGGTGTTTTCATCTAGGGGTGCGACATATTAAGTATGTAATTATCGTCTTAAATATTTTTATAAACACCTATATTTTCATTTGTTTTCATAATCGGCCAGTAACAACTAAGTACTTTATTTTGGTAAATTACAGTACAGTGCAACCTTAATATAACAAATGTCAATTTAACGATTTTCTCGATTTAACAACAACAAACCTCCTCCTCCTAAACGCTCAAACCTAGTATGTTTTAAATAATAACACAAGATTTATTGTTTTATTTCAGTCGGAAAACAGCAGTGACAACATCACGACAGCTACAGTTGATTGGGTAGTGAAAAAATATCTTCCCTTCTCATTTTTCGATGACGAAGCTACACAAGTATATTTTCGACGTATTTGCCCTAATATGGAGTTTCCTAAAAGGTCTACACTTAGAAGGAAAGTCAAAGAGCGATTTGAAGAGCTCCAATTTAATCTCAAGGAACGACTTCAACAATTATCATCTAAAATGTCATTTACCATTGATGGGTGGACGTCAATTGCTGGTAGGAGTTACTACGGGGTTACTATGCATTATATAGACAACGAATGGAAGTATCGATCTGTAGTTCTTGATTTTATACCATCACGCGGTCGACATACTGGGGAAGATATTGCAACGATTTTCCATGAATGTTTATTGGAATATGGCATAATTGATAAAATACAAGGTATCACGGTCGACAACGCAACTGCAAATACCAAATTTATGTATGAACTGGGCAAACAGTTGCCACACTTTGATTCAGACAATCAACATTTCCGGTGCTTTGCTCACATTTTAAACCTTGGTGTACAAGATTTATTAGAGACCTTAGCATTACACTGTGAGTCTGACACTAACGCGCAAGATCAGCAGTATGAAGACTATGCAGACGAAACTGAGGAAGATGAAGAATATGCACCAAATATTGCTGACTCGCGTACATCTGTAACAAAGTTACGCAGTATTTCCAGTAAAATAAAAAGAAGTGAGATAGTGAAGAAGAAGTTTCAGTCTGCTTGTGAAGCAGCTGGCGTGCCATCAAATCTAAATGCCATTCTTGACTGTCCAACAAGATGGAATTCCACACATGATATGATTGGATTTGGTTTAAAAGTGAGAGCGGGCATTAACATATTGTGCAGTTCTGTCACCGAATTGAATGATTTTCAAATCACAGCTAGTGAATGGCAGGTACTCGAAAAATTACATAAATTTCTAATAAACTTTAAACTTTTAAGTACAAAACTTGGTGGAGACAAATATGTTACATTACCGCTAGTCATTGTATCATTCAATCTCTTGCTAGATAAAATTGAATCCATGGTAAAACAGTTAGATGAGAAACCTAATCGATCTGAAGTGGATGAAAGGCTCATTCTAGCTTTCCAAGCAGCTCGAGACAAAATGCTTAAACATTATAAGAAGAGCAACTGGATTTATTGTACTTCTTTAATTTTAGACCCAAGGCATAAGGCTCAGACTTTTGACCTGACAATGTGGGGGAAGCAACTTAAAACAGAAAGTCTGCGCAAGTTCAATGAACTTTATGAAGAATATAAAAGTCTACACTCACTGAACAAATCTCTGGAATTGCCAAGAAAAGAAAATAAAGTATGTGATGAAGATGAAGACATTATAGACTTTGATAAACTCTATGAATGTCCCTCGACGTCATCTGGATCTTGTCTTCAAGGCTTAGTGATAGACGAGTTGGAGGAGTACCTGAGAAAACCAAGAACTGCCAGCTCGGAAGACATTTTAGATTGGTGGAGGACGCATGAGACAGAGTATCCGACTTTATCGAAGATGGCCCGTGATTTTCTCTCAATACCTGCAACTTCAGTACCTGCTGAGAGATTATTTTCTAAAGCATCATTAGTAATTAGAAAACATAGAAATAGGTTAAGTGATGAGTCAGCCAGATGGTTACTTTGTATTAATTCTTGGTCAAAAGAATTGATATAAAGTAACATAACCTAATGATAAAGCTGTTGTGTACTGTTATGTTTGATTTGTGTTGTATTTTATTTTTGATTGAAATAAATGATAAATCATAAAACTCTTTTATTAAATTTCATGCAAGTTGAGGGTTCAATCTCTTTCTAGACAGACATTGTTATTTAAAATACAGTCAAGTTATTGTAATTAATTTGTTTTTTTACATGTTTTAGCAAATGTAAGCTTATAAATCATAAATGTTTATTAAGAAACAGTTACTTCCATGGAAAACGACATATAGGTCAGTTGATTTTTCGACTTTCTTATCAAATCTTCAGTTATTTATTAATCTGATTGATCTTTACTATGGCTATGTTAATTCAAGCTCACAATGTTCCAATTCTAATACGTTTTTCTAAGATTTAAAGTAAACTTTAATAAATAGCAATAGACTAATAGGTAATTGCAAGACTTGCAAGACTCTTGCTGCAAGACCAAGACCAAGACCAAGACTGCAAGCGCAAGACCAAGACCAAGACCAAGACCAGGTGTATTGGCGCAAGACCAAGACCAAGACTGGCTAAGTCTCGTCTTGTTCTTGCATTTGGGCAACACTAATCAAAACCATCTTGAGAAGTGAGTCAAAAAGTTATTGGCGCCCGCCTTATTAAGGAATAGTTATAATTATGGCAAATCTCCCTGCTAAACATGGAAATTCGTACGGCTGGAGATAGCAGAATAGACCATAATTCAGAAAACGGTCTACGGGAAGTGTATTGTGATGACCAGCGTAATCCTGTCTTTTAGGATTTCGTTAACCCTTAACTGCTAACGTGGGGGATGTTCAAACCTAGCAAATGTGGCAATGACGATGATCTTTCCTCAAACGCAACTGAATACGGTGACATCGTCCCGAAACTGAGGGTGGTAGCGTAAGTTTTGTAATATTAGGTAATCTGTTGATTATTATTAAAATTTTCAGAAATACCAAATATCGGCAAAAAAATCAAATACTATTTTAATTAAAAATTATTATTCTATACGTCTATTAAAGTTGATAGTAAACAAAAAAAATAGTGACATAAAGGTACGGGCCCTTCAAGCCCCCACGTTAGAGCTTACGTGAAATAAAAACGATGTCAGTAGCCGAAGGTTAAGTGTAAAGGGTTGGTGCTATTCCAATTTGCCGGACGCATACTTTTAATTAGGAGTAGTTTAAAAATAGTTTAGATTCTGCTTGAATATTTTTTATAATTTCTAAACACTTTTTTGTTGTTTCAGTAAAATAATGTAGTTTTCTCTAAAAGTCATATTGTAGGGCCTACTTTTCTTTGGTAATTCAATATCAATTAATATTTTGTAGATGTATTGACCTTAGAAAACTGTTTAAAGGATCCATTACCGTAAGCTCTAGTGTTGAGAACGTAGTAATCGATAAAATTTTTGAATATGCAGAAATTAATATTATACCGACAGCTTAACGTTAATTTTTTTTTGATAACAAACACCAGTAGTGCCATACAAACGTTTACCGCTCTTAACCATGAATTAAGAACCTGGCCTTAAGAGCGTCATACAAACTTTCCAAGTCCAACCCTTTTGATGAAAATTTAAAAACTTAAGGAAAACACAAGTCTAAAAAGTTAATAAAAAAACATAATTGTATAAGATTTAAATTAGAGTAATTATAAGATTTCCATCGTACCAGAAATTTCGAAAAAAAATTCGATGTATCTTCTGAAAGTGTATAAAAGGCCATAAGTTTCCTAATTTGAAAGTAGGTAAGTTAGGTGAGTCTTCCGAATTGACTCGATTTAAAAGTTATCTAATCTTTAATTTTAATGAAATATCTATTGATAACTGATTTTGACGCACTGTTAGTTTTATATATATGTATATTCAAGCCATTTTCATGGAGAAATAACATTGCAGCCTTTAGTTCCAGGGTTAAACTTGCTGTTTCAATTCAATTAATGTATCAACTTTTGAAATAGACTAAGATTAAAACTTTTCTGAAAATATTGTGATAAAGAATGTAATTTGAAAACTATATAAACACTTTCATACCGCGGTTACATCTATTAAGGCAAACGGGTTAGCAAATATAATGAAAATGGCTCCTTGAAAACCAAATTTAACCTAAATTTGTTACTTAAGAGATTATTATCAAAGATGAGCTTTTTTGTTTTCATTCTTATTAGACGCTCGGTGATACATTTATTTAATTTGCCCTTCTTATATGTAGAGTCAAATGTACAAGAAATTTTCAACATTATCGATAGTTTTATCAATAGCACATCACTAGTAAGCTTTAATGGTCTTTATATTTAACATCAAAACATATTGGTTCTAAGAATTTTAATGCGTGGGCACCTCTTAAAGGTCGAACAGGAGACATGTAGGTGGATATGAAATAATTGCGACGACGAGTTAATTTCACGAAAACAAATCCTTAATTAGTGTTGTGTTAACGTCGACGAAGAGCTTTGTAAAGCTTTGTGTAAAAATATTAAATTGTGATTTTTATTGTTTATTCTCGAGTAATTTTATTTATCCCTATTTATTAGGTTGTGATCTTATTATTAACATTACAATAATAGCTGATAATTTCAGAACATAAATTTAATAAGTTTTATTGTAAGAAAAAATGCATTGACGTTTGTCCTCTTTCTTTTAAAAAATAAAAAAGCTTAAAAACTTACAAAAAAAAAAAGAATCTTCCGATACTATGACAACTCGTTTGATTATGCAACCATTGTTATTTTTATCGAACGGGTGTCATATATTTTTTTGCTTTTGTTTAAAGATTATTATTTGACATATGTATTTGACTACAATGATAAAATAGATCAATCTGTTGTTAGCTTTACATCAAACTAATTATTCCACACATTGTCTTAAAATATATGTGATATTAATAAGAAACCGTAAATAAAATAATAAAATTATCATGTTCGATCACGTGATTCAAAATTCAAAGGATTGACTGAATCTTTAGTGACGTCACTTGCTTGTTTACAGTAAATGTCAGTCTAAGTTTGTGTACGGTTTGTTAACCGATTCGTTGCGGATGGCACGTCTGGCGTGCCATTATTATCTTTTGTGTGTGACGCTTGCACAAAGGCCGTGTCATTTTTAAATCGATGGTAAGTCCTTTAAATTAAGTTTTAGGATAAAACTATCTTCAGTTTTCACTTAAATCAAGCTCGTAGCCATCGTTTCTGGTAATTGTATGTAGCAACGAATTGGTTAACAAGCAAGTGACGTCATGACATCAAAAATCCTTCATAAAAGTGTCATAAGCGTTTTGAAGGACTTTTAAAGATTAATTTTTTCTTGGTAAATGTTATAGAAAAAAGAGAAATCTAGAAAAAAAAATCAAATGCTCAATGTATTCTGCTATAACAAACAATTTGAGAGATTTTCGTAAAACTTGTCAAATCCTGACATTTCGACTCCTTTACAGGAGTTTTGATCACAGAATGAAACGAAACGTCACGATTAAATAAATAAAAAACAAGAACAAAAGCATTGTCCGTTAAAAGTGGTATTTATGTAGACTTGTAGTAGAGACTGTTGCTCTACTTGTTAAATAAAAATAAAAATAGATATTTTATTTTATTAAAATTTACGAGTACGACATTTTTTTGAAATTATTCAATATTTGACATGGGTATGTTGTTTGAGCTCATATATGACGGATACCTATGTGTGGTTCGAGAAATCAGAACAATCTCAAGGAAAAATTGTTATATAGAATTGCTCGAAAGGTAAATTTCCTGCTGAATTTTTCCTGTTCTAATAAAAATCTTTGAATTAAATACATTCATCAAGATGTACATAAGAAGTAGATGCGATCAGTATTATCTATACATATAAATAAAATTGGAGTGTCTGTTTGTAATATTGAAATACCTGTTTTTTACTACATGCATATGAATATATATACGGTACATACACCATAATAACATTTTTTTCAATTTTTGTCTGTTTGTTCCGGCTTATCTCTAAAATGGCTGGACCGATTTTGATGAGACTTTTATTGGCAGGTAGCTGATGTAAAAAGGTGTAACTTAGGCTACTTTTATTTTAGAAAAAAATATATATAAAAATAATAAAGTAACTGTGCCACAGCAACGCGTGGCTGGGTCAGCTAGTTTATAATATAAGTATTAGGAGCACGTTACAACCGAGGGATGCCCGCTGGATAAATTAATCCATTTATCATAATTTCTATTAAAATGGTCGAGATATATTGGACCTTATTGATAAATTCTTGAGGTGCATTGAACAATCAAAGCATCGCCACTAGTTTTATGAGTCAAGTTCGCAGGGCCCTGTTGAATAGACCCACATGGTGAATCATCTTTAAATGGTGACAAATTATTGGAACATCTGTAAATTGGTACATTATTTATTAACAAGTAACAAATTTAAGTTTTTTTGTGACATCACTTATAATTATTTTATGAATTTAATTGTGAAAATTTTGACATTGTAGTGATATTTATAACCAGTACCTGGTGGAACACGTGAACATATTAAACATCTTTTGTACCGTGTTTGCTTGCAAATAAATAAAGTACTCTTGCCAATTTAGTTTTGTAAAGTTTCATGTGTTAACAGTGATTAAAAGTTAATTTCGTTTGAACATAAGTAATGTGTGTGTATTATCCTCGTTACCATCTCGAGCTATTTAAATGAAATCCTGTTTATAATTCAAACGTTTCTGGGCGTTTCTCTGTAAACTGGGCAACTCTTCTAATGAAACTGTCTAAGCTACTTTTTTGCTCATAATATAATAAACTTTCTTTTAGGAAATAAGTATTTGCCTATATATTAATATACAGAAGATGAACCACAAATATTCCCATCACTTTAGGAAATATTAAGTATTTTCTGAAACAAATAGACAGGGGACTGTTGCCAAAGCCAGGGGACTGTGAACTTAAATAAAATATACAATTTTAGTAGTGAAATCAAACGTTTTATTGGTATCATAAACTTTGGAGCTTAAGAATTAAGTAACTGAGAAATAAAGAATCAACTATCTTTCTGTAACATTGTACTTAGCACTGTAATCTTAATATTTACTTTATTAAATCACATATTTGAAAAAACTTTCAGTACTTTGAATTAAACTTACACTACAGAATCAGTCTCAAAATTATTTAGTTATTTCTAAAATATAGCAAAATAATAAAAATTGTACGTAAAGTCTTATTTTTTCTCGAAAACATCTACAGGCAAATCAAACTTATAAAATATTCTATGGCCTTTTAAAACTATGTTTGGATTAGACAGCTTCTGTACCACTTGGTCCATTGTAATGTCCGACACATCATCAGCATCGTATCTAAATAATTGGCCTTTATTATCACAGAGCTTTAGGAATGTGACCCGGATTTCGCTATCTTCTTCATCAATAGCGTCAATTATGCTCACATATCTATATTCCGTATTTGTTTTGCCAAGCAATTTCACAACAATATAATCACCAGTTTTAAATGGTTGTACTACATCAGAACTAGGTCCAGCCTCATTGTCAGATTCTGAATCAGTGTACACATCTTCTACATTAAGTTTTGGCTTGTCTTCATAGATTATTTTTCCGATATTAAAGTGCACACAATAATCATTGTCGCAAAAACAGCTTAAAGTTTTCATCACTATTTCAGTAGAATTTGATTTTATTCCTGTTGGGTTAAAGAGTTTTCCAGTGACTTGATGGACTTTGAGGGTCTTTTACGGTCTTCATCACTGAAAAATTATCTTCTATTTGTTGTTTTAGTACTTCACCGAAAAGAGCTTTTTTTACAAGATCTTTTGTTGATTCTGAATTGTCTGCCATTTTTTGTAATTTTGTTATTGGTGTATCTGTAGGCTTTGGATTTGTACTCTTTTTTAATCGCGATAAACTTTTTTTGTACTTTAATACTTTCCTCTTCAGTTCTTTAATTTCTTCATCTTTTTTCTTTTTAATTTTATATCTTAGCATTTTTTCTTTATTTTTATTATTTTTTCCAGCAACATCAGGCGTTACCATTTGACATGAAGCAGATACGTCAGAATCTGGAGTATTTTCTTTAATAAATGAATTAGTAATGTTTGCTAATACTTTTTTCTTACTGCGATACTTGGTGCAGTGCTCTTTCCACTTCTTTTTAGCGTCTCGGTGTTCTCGTGGAGTCATATTCTCAACAAGCTTTCTAGTTCCCTTTTCTTTTTTCTTAAGGTACTTTAGACGTTCTTTTTCTCTAAGTTCTTCCCTTTTCTGAGGATCTTTTTTAATCTTCGCATATCGCTTTCGCTCTGCTTCCCTTTTTTTTTGTAGAATCTCTTCTTTAGTGGCTTTTTTTTTCTTTGGCGCCATTTCCTAATCTAAAACAATAACCAGTATATATAAAAAGGCTGGGCAAGTATTACGTAGGTATTTTTTTTGTAATTATTAATAAGTCTGTAGACTTAAGTAATAGTTTTGGGATATTTTTTAAATAAACTTTACTTACACTGTATTCAACATAGATTGACTTATAAATATCGAACATTTTGTCAAAAAATATGCAAAGAAAAGACCCCCTCCACTTTCTATAATGCTTACATAATACTTGAATTGCCTCTTAGACAGTCCCCTGGGTGCAGAAACAGTCCCCTGTCTTGTAGGGAGACAGGGGACTGTTGCCAGGGGACTGTTTAATTTGATTTCATTGAAGAGTAGTATAAAATGTAATTGAACTATGCTATTTTACTGCACATAGGAAATATGTACTTGTTGTACCAATTTAAATATTTGAAAGAATCATTAAAATACATTAATAGAAATTTAAAAAATCCTTACCAGTGGACTGTTGGCTTTGAGGTTATAACGCGGGTTCCACGGAAGGACGCTCGCACACCACTAAATAAGATGGCGTCCGAGCCATCATGGCGGCAACCGCGCAAACTTCAGACTTGTTGCGTTTCGTTATACGCGGAAAAGGCGTTGTTTAACCTTTGGGCTACGTGACACCTAATTTAAAATATAGACAGGGGGACTGTTCCCAAAATGCGAAGACAAAGTTTCATTGTTTTTTTTTTAATTATAAAATAATATTTATGCAAAATAAATGGGTCTCATGAACAAACAAACAATATTGATTAATAATATATTAATTACATTAATTCCAATAGATTACTGTCCCGAATAATTTAGTTTGAAGTAACTATACAGCTTTGGTGACATGCCAGGGGACTGGTTTAGAAGCACTATAAAAACGTTTTTAATATTATAAAGTTTATTTTATTGGATTTTTAATGTTGTGCAGCGGTAGATTAGGTTATTGATTTTTTGGAATTACTTACGAAATATTTGCGATATTTATTTTTTAAACAAAATCAGCCTGGGACAATGAGTTGCCCAGTTTACAGAGAAACACCCTTCTACATAAACAAGTCCGGGAACGTTCAGGGCACATCGTTGAGCCCTGAATATTTCAGCGGGATTAGGTCGGTGGGACGCCGTAAAAACGGCCCTGGGACCGACAATAAGCGACGTTTCAGCTCTGACTTGAAAATAATATATAAATCTCAATTGCCGGCAAAAAGTTAAAAATTAGATAATTAATTGCATCGTATGACACACACATATTTAAACAAATAAATGTTAAGGTAGATACGATTTTAGATTTAAGCGTGCGTACTGCAACTACTGATTTTAAGATCTTACTGAGAGAACACACGAAAATACACGCAAACGTGAAGGCCTACAGAATAAGAATATTATTTACTGAGGTGTTTACTCCTTCTTTTCGGTACTTTTCAAGGTAAGACTTACGAGGCAATGTAATGCTCACATTAAATGAGACACTTTTAATATTTTTTTCTTTATGGCAAGTATTGCGTCAGTGATACTGTCAATATATTTCAACCTTTTTGTTGAGACAAAAGCTCGTTTCTTTGAAGATTAAATTTGTAGGTATCTATTGGTGGGTGTTGAACTCTTGAACGCGTAAACATGAAAGCGAATGGTTTCGCGAACTCTTGAGTTTCACTTCCAAAAGACTCGGAAGCCGGAAAGAGTACAGTCTGCCCTCGCGAGGTACAGTCAGCACCATAACTAGATTAACGTATATTGATAAATCTAATTTTAAACCGAACTTAATAATCATAAAACCTTTACAGTAATCGAAGGATAGACATATTGTTTATTTTTATAAAGTCATGTAAAATAACGATTTAATATCGATTACTTTTCAATAAAAAAAATATGTGTTTTCCTAATTAATTATTTAAAAAATATATAATATTTAAGTAGAATTGTTTTTCGACTATTTCTCTTGGAAAAGTGAAAGACAAAAAATATTAAGCTGTTCAATAAAATATTAAACACAAGTAAATATAATTGAAAAAGAATACCTTTTTATCAGTAAATACACAATTAACTAATATAGTAATTGACATATATTGGATATCTTTGTTCCGAAGCAAAACCTTTACGGTAAACTGAAAAGTTTGTTATCGGTTCTGTACTGTTAATTTTTTTACAACGACAATATTTCTAACAGCTGTGCTCAGTATATTGCATCGCATATTATAACATCTAATTATTTATTACCATGGTAATATTAAAATAAGTTTATTGAAGTGAAAACTGCTTTAGCATCGTTGTGATTTGAAAGTCGATGAAACGAAAAAGCGATAGTAAAAAGAGACAGTCACATAAATTCATAAGATTTAACGTAGGAGAAAATGAGATAGGAAGCATTGTGCACGTGTGTTAATACGTGTTTGTGTTTTTACATTACAATTTTTCTACATTGGCTTGGGTATGATTATATATGGTTAGTAGTTGTTTCTGAATTCCATAACAAATATTGTAGTCAGTTGGATTTAAAATATTTTATGTAATTTTGTCTAATATTAATATATTTACAAGCTGTCCCGGCCACGCGTTGCCTTGTTATAAATGATAATTAAATTTATCCTATGTCCCAAGTGAGGAAAAAATCCAGAAAAATGAAAAAATATCATCAAAATCGGTTGAGTAGTTTCGGAGTTCATGGCGGTCAAACATTGTGAAAGAGAATATTTATATACACTCATTTGCAAAAATAACGGGCGGTTTTGATTTTCATTCATCTTTAAAAAGATACAATACAAAAAAGGTTTCAAACGTTTGTACACGTTACTGGCCGGTTTTAAAAATGCCGTGGTGTTTAAAAAAGTACGTTCTAAATTCAAATTTTCATTTGATGCTCATTTTTACAGAAAACCCCTTTTTATCCTACATTTTTGGAGCGAAGTTCCAGAAGTTAACATCGACTTTTATAAATTTTATTCAATTTTCATCGATTAATTTCATATCCTTGACTGTCAAAGCTTTATTTATTGCTGTTTGGCTGTATCAAAAATGGTAGATAAAGTGGTAAAAGCTACCAAAATTATCGCGCTGCTTGAAGAGGGTTTCAGCCAATGCTTCGTGGCTAGGAGGCTAAATGTTAGTCGCTCGACGGTCCAAAGGACCTGGCAGCGATATCAGGAGACTGGTTCCGCTGAGAGAAGGCCTGTTTCTGGAGGAAAACCATGTACCCAACCACTGGATGATCGTTTTCTTGTGAGTCGCGCATTGAGAAATCGCGGATCCTCAAATGTGGATCTTAAGAACAACCTCCAAGAAGTAAGAACTGTGCATATTAGTCTATGGACGGTCAGGAAGAGGCTTCTCGCTGCCAATATACGCAGTCACCGCCCGGCCCACGGCCCAAAATTACTCCGTGAGCACCGAGTTCGCAGGCTTAGGTTCGCTAGAAAATGTGAATCATGGACTCAAGAAGATTGGAATAGGGTTTTGTTCTCTGATGAAGTCAGGATATCTCTGTTCGGTGAAGATCGACGTCGGCGAGTGCTAAGAAGACAAGGAGAACGCTTTGCAGAGGCATGTTTCGAAGAAATCAAACCTTATGGTGGGGGCTCTGTTATGTTTTAGGCAGGAATAAATTCAATGGATCGTACAGAGTTAGTCTTCATTGAAAACGGCTCACTGACTGGGCATCGATACATAACGGAAGTTCTAATTCCTCATGCACAACCCGCATTATCCGCTCTAGGTGAAGACTCGATTTTTATGGACAACAATGCTCGCGCCCACCGATCTCGCGATGTTAAAGTGTATGTGCAAGAGGTCGCCATTCGTCGTTTGGATTGGCCAGCTCGAAGTCCCGACCTCAATCCCATAGAGCATGTCTGGGACGTTCTGAAACGGCGTGTGAGATCAGTACAACCGGCTCCGCAGACCATCAGAGAGCTTAAGAATGTGATTACTGCGGAGTAGGAACGTATTCCGCAAGCAAGTATCCGGGATATACTCGCTAGCATGTCCAGACGAATTCAAGCTGTGATTTTAGCTAGAGGGGGTCACACTCGATACTGAACATTTATCTGCTTTTACTTTATTAAAGAAAAACAAACAAAAAAAACTTTTTTATTTTTACTTCATGAGCATATGCACTACTAGCGATAATACACTACTAGTGAGGTTTAGCATTATTTCCCATAAATTGTATCAAAATTTTATAAAATACCGATGAAAACGATTATTTTCTTATTAATTTACCAAATTGTGAGGATAAAACTACTTATAATTATCAAACAAAGCAATATTAACATTTAATATGGTTCATTGCTTAGGTGCCCGTTTTTATTGCAAATGAGTTTATATAATTCTTATGTGAGTGTGTATGTCACTGAACTCCTCCTAAACGGCTGGACCGCTTTGAATGAATTTTTTTGTGTGTGTTCAAGGGGATCTGAGAATGGTTTAGATTCACAAATCAGTCCGGCAGATGGCACTGCAGTCGGCACAGCAACGCGTGGCCGGGACAGCTAGTATTTATATATATAGATAGATAAAATAATAAATAATACATTATGATTTTTCTTTATTCAAATTTATAAACATAATACTAATGTTTCTTCTGTATGAGTATAGTTCTAAAATGCAGCGTTTTTTCTTCTCTGCATTTAAGTTAGTGACTGATGTGAACAAATGCTAAGAGGTAATACGACAGGTCGTTATAGGAGCTTTCATGGAAATTTATGGTCGTCACCTGAATTGAAGGATTTCAGTTTCGTCAATTTGATTTAGTTTTATGGAAGCGAGTATTCAAACGAATTGGTGGCTGTAAAGATTGTTTACTGTTGTAAAAGTATTGTTTTTTTTAATAAGATGTTATGGCCTGAATGATTGTTTTTTAAGCCATGTCATTTGTCGTTTATATTCAGTGGTTTCTTTAATTAGATGATGATTTTTGATGATGATGAATGAACAATGAAATACATTTTTTATCTTTCAAAAAGTTTGGGGTTTAATGAAATCTGTGTTTTCTGATAAATGCAATTTAAGGATCGAGGCGAGGACAAGGCACGAGTGAATGGGTATCTTCTAGGCCGGCACGTCGCGTCCTAGATTGCATCATCGCTTACCATCAGGCGAGATAGCAGTCAAGCGCTTCCCTTTTCACAATAAAAAAAACCTCCACGTGGACTTCTTGAGAGAGCAGATTTTTGTGTGATAAATACGAGCATTTGTATCTGAATCATGGGTATTGATATATATTTCTATGAATATAACTTATTTATGAATCATATATGTCTGTCTATCCGTTACCCTAGATCCATAACACAAGCCTTACCGTGCTTACTTTGGGCTTGAATTCTTACCACAGATTACTGTTGTTGTCGATTTTCAATTGTAATGTTGGTCGCTCGGCTCTGAGAATGGGTTATCCTACCGTCGGAATTGCACAGTCTCACACGTCTGGGGGTATGCTATATTGTATCCGAGCATCCCCCGATCGCGAGGGTCCGTGTTGGTGATTACTACTCTAGAACCATAGCAGAACGAAGGGCACATATATGAGTTCTTAGTGACGTGTGCCTCAAAGTCTTTACCAGGCACTAGACCGAGTGGGGGCAGAGAGAGTCCTATATAATGTCGCTGTTCACCCGCGGCGACGTAAATAATTTCCCATAAAAAAGGGATGTTAGGTCTGTGTTACGTAGTACTATTGCGTATTCTTTGTCTGTGTATAAATATCCGGGTCGATACCCTCCCGTCTGGTTGGCCGTGCGAATTAATTTGCCCTTGATTGTGATTTGAAAGGGCTGCATTCAGCCCGCCCCGGACAATATTGTGCAAATCATTAGATTGGCTCGCTTCCTCGTACGTTAGGCTAAAGATGCGTTGTGATTGGTCAACGTTGGGTATTTTTGTGTGTCCTAATAATATATTTCCCACTGGGTAGATCAACGATCTGGTGAAGGTCGCGGGAAACACCTGGATGCGTGCAGCGCATTTGCAAAAAGAGCTAACTACATCATCAAGTCTTGCAATGTGTGTTTTTGGTATTCATTTATTAATTATTGGATCCCAAGCAGGTGGAACGCTCCAACCTTCGTCTCTATTGAAATTATGATGTTTCCTGATTTCAATAGCCTCGCGTAGCATCCTAGGAACATCCGATTAAAATATTGCGAAGGTAGTAGAAAATACATGACAACCATTACTTTTATCATCCTGTGATCACTCCTGTAAAGGAGTCGATACGTCAGGATTAAATATAAAATAAAATATGCGCAAAATCCGTAAAAAAGTGTTTTATTCAAATGTGTAATGTGCGCTGAAGTGTTAGAACTAGAAAGTGAGGTTGCATACGCCAACACCACGGAAAACCCCTTTCATAAACAATAAAAGTTTAAAACAAAATACTGAGATCATGTCATTTTAAGAGTAGTACACCTGCATGTGTTGTTGACTGTATATTACGCAACTAAACAACATCCGTATGTGACAAAACTGATTTTTATTTAATCGCAATAAAGTATAGAGTTACGTTTATATAGTTAATGGCGGAACAACTTGCGTTGACTTAATCGACATTTGATTATGGACTGTTTTTGCTGTTCCAGTAATTTCAGAGAAATTGTGGAAATTATACAAAGTTGAGGAAATTCATTTGCTGTTAATTACAAATGTGTGTGTGTAAAAATTAAATATCACTTTATAAATAGCATATATTTTGCGTGAAAAGCGGTGTGGTGTGTTAAATAAATAAAGATGACTTCCAAGTATAATTATTATGATAACAATCAAAATATATTGACAAGGAATTAAAAAGAATTGTCAATTAATTGTTATTTCATTTTTTAATATTCATTTGAAAATACAGTACTTCTAAAGAGAAGGGTATTTTTGGTTATATTTTTTATTGTACTATGTACCTTTTTTAATTAAAAGGAATTTGAGGATATTTTTAAAATAATTTTTAATTTTTCTCTGTCAGTGAAGTATGATAGTTCTGACAGAATCGTCGTTATCATGTTAAAATGACGTTTCTCTGATTTAAAGGAAGGAGTATTTGTCTTATAACCTGGTTATAAAAATATATGTCAGATCCGACGCACGCCTGGAGTTTACTTCTTAGGAACGGTTGTCTTTGAACTGGCACAGATAATAATAAAACAAAACTTAAAATTAACAGTGGAAGGTTCACGATAGATTGCGCACAAAACGCTGTCATTCGATTTCTAAATTTTACTCTTTATATTTATTACATACCCGGCACCATATATGAAAATCAAATCTTTAAAATTAAACACTTAAAAACAGAACAAAAATTAAAACAATAAAATATGCGTAACTAAATTTTTACCCGTGTCTAAATGTAACAATTGTAAAACAACCATATTGTGTAATGATTCTGGCGAACTCCTGTGAATTTGCTTTGACCCAGCGTACAAGGTTTGTTACTGGAGTCAGGCACGTAACTAGTTTGATCCGGCGAGGTCCCGGTGACCCGGCCACCGGATATTGAGTGCCGGTTCTGCGGGCATGGAACTAATGTCTGTTCCAACTGCTACAGTCGGTACAAGAAGTAAGGCAGACTGACCTCCAATTTAAATTAATGCGGTTTACTGAAATAGACGTGGCTCTAATACGATTTGTAGTGAAGCGAATTAGTTTTCGTTAACCCTTTTAAGACGATAGCTAAGGTTAGCGCTTCTTGCGATAAGGCCGCCTCGCTTTAGCCCAAAATCCAAATTACTCTGAACAATATAGGTAGTTTCTCTTAAGCTGATGCCAGCAGTTTCGTCGTGTTTTAGGTTTACCTACAACATCGAATATAATAGTTTTACAAGTAGCGAATAACTGACAACAAATAAATAGTTGTGTATTTAAAGAGCTAGTGGATGGAGGTCGGTCTGTCCGAGTTTCTTTCACCGGTTCTTCTCGAAAGGGCCTTATTTTCCGAACTGGTGGTAGACTCCCTAGTGTGTATGTAAAAGCTAATAATAAAAATTGGAACAGTTATGAACATGGCCTATTAAAATGTTTTGAAGGTAGTAGAAAATATATGACGACTATTTCCTTAGTTATCCTGTGATCACGGCTCCTGTAAAGGAGAAACGTCAGAATTAAATATTAATTACGCGCAAAAAACCAACAAAAAGTTGTTTTTTTCAAATCATCTCTGTGTGAAATACTTAATTCGACGGGTCTTCCAAGGTTTCGGTAGCCCAATTTGAAGGCCTCGGGATAGGGAAGGGACCTGGGCTCAATTCCCATCTGACATCTGACATAAGTTGATCATATCTTTTAGATACATCTCGTCTTCTTCCCGCAGCGATAGGCAAAGATCACTGATTTCCACTTCTGCTCCGACATACATATCTCGCTCCTTAAACTCTCACTACCCTTGACTGACCTGGCCTTTTTTCAGGACATCCTCTATTTGCTCCATGATAGTTCGCCTTGATCTGCTGGCCGACTTGCCCATGCACATTTGCCTCATATATTTGTGTTGTCAATTTTCTTTCCTCCATTCTCTTTGCATGTCCAAACCTTCTTTTAAATAAAACTAGCTGACCCGACCACGCGTTACTGTTTCTCAGTTATTATAATAGATGTCGCTGTACCGAAATGAATCGCGCTAACGTTTCGGTTCTATGATTACACATATAGCTAACCGTTCTTTATTCTTAGGCTTTTACTGACAAAATGGTAACAAACACACACGCAGACACAAAGTATAGTCATAATATAATTAGGATAAAATATAAAAAGTATATAGGTACATTGTTTGTTTTACGACTTTGTGGTCTAATAAAATACCGTCTAATATAAAAAAAGCTACTTTGGCGCATTCTAATCCAAGCGTAAATAATATGTAATTGCAATTCTATAACAAGAATGATAATGTGTACAAAATATTGCGATGACTGAAGTGAACTTGATAAACAATGCGATTTGCTGTGCTTTTTTAATGCCTACCTATTTTTTAATTCCGTTCCAGCGATTCTGTGACCAGATTTTTTTTATAAATATATGATCTCATGTTAGTGACTGTCATGTCTTGAATGAGAATGAATTATCTTTAATCTTTACATCGAATTGTTATTAGTTAAAAAAGAAATTACGGCATTTATAATGTTATACGTCGTCACCATACATAACCCATAAAGAACAATATTATTCTGTTATCTCAATAATAGTATTGTTATGGTTTTATTGCATCGTCGATTACAACAAATTCAACAAGAATTTGTTTTAAGTAAGTATCTAGTATATATACAGAGAATAAACGATAAATTTAAGAAATAAATTTATATGGAGTATGCATTTCATTGCTTGTGAACGCGTCATATTTTTTTTTTATATTCAATACTTTTTCAACTGCCATGAATATTTTTGTTATTATTATTATTTTAGTTGTTATGTAATTAAATTATTACATCTTTTCAGGAGATATAATGCTTTTACAAGAGGATATAAACTTCTGGACATTGTTCATTTTGATCATGGTGCTTACATCTATGATACTCATTCCTACGGCGTTTGTCTCTAACATATGTACTTTGCTGCGCTGTAATCGGAGCGTACGCGTCTCTGTATCCTATAGACATATACTTGTTATTTTGACTGACAAATAGACATTTTAATTTTGTTTATGAGTATATAATATATCATTACACCGTGAAACTGCAGCCAGTCCCGGAAGGGACAGATGTTTGTGTGATGAATACGAGCATATGTACCAGAGTCATGGGTGTTTATATAAATTTCTATTAATATTACATATTTATGTATCATCTATGTATATCTATCCGTTACCTTAGTATCCATAACAGAAGCCTTACAGTGCTTACTTTGTGATAGGCTAATTAATGTGAATGTAAGAATTATGATTATTATGAAAGACATAAATAAACCACATTAGTTTTAAGCTATTTTAATCTAGTATTCTCTGGTAATTTACCAATAATCTACGCCTACGGATAATAAAAAAGCGATAACCAATTTCTAGTAAAAGATAGGGCTATTAAGAGGGTCTCTAACGGTCCACATTAGATGTTTCTGTTAAACTATGCGCGTCGGCAAATAACAAAGGTTGCCTAGCAACGGATCTAAAGTACCTCTTACAGCCGTTTTCAGTAACCTACTCCTGGTAACAGATGAGGTATTCTAGTTTTGTAGCCTAGATATGTTGAATGACGAGAAATAATATAGATTACCCAGCGGCCAAGTTATAATCTCCATATATCAAAATTCCCTGTCATAGTGTTTACCCATTCTATTTAAATTTCATGATTTAATCTATATTTTCATTATTTATTTTTCATGCATTACATTGAACTGATTTTATTATTTATTAATGAAATTTACTATAGGTCTGTAGGATTTCACGTTCGCGCTGTTGCATGTAGGCTCACGGTCTCACGTTCCCTGAGAAGGGACTGATAAATCAGTGCTTTGCGCTCAGAGCTAAGGAATCGCTGAGCTTTTTCCCTTTGCGTTGTTGCATCACGCACGCTTGAATTTAAAATAGTAATTGAGACTAGATCGATGCAGTCGCTAAGCATAAAGCTTCGCTACCACCATATATTGGAGCGGAGCGTAATACTAAAAAAAAGAAAAAAATTAGCAAATTTTTTAAATTTCATAAGAATGAAAACTTTCAAAAAGCGCGCACCTTTTGTTTCAATGGGAAATCCCATAGACCTAATGTTTATTAGTCATAACTTTTTTATTTTTATAAATTTCAAAATTAGGGTGACTCCATTACAATCTGCTCCTAAATGTGTTGATTCGATTCTATTATTGTATAGTTGATGTTGTGGTGTAACAGACATTGCGTCATTGAAGCTGATCCAAGGGAGCTCTGCTCCAATTTATTGTTGTAAACATGTGTGTGTCTTATGATTCACATAAACAAATTATCTATCTATGGTTTGAAAGGTAATAGAATTTTTTTGAAGTAAATATTGAAGTAGAAATATCTTTCACTGAGGATAGATTCGTGGGAATAGCTGTAATTCTAGTTACTAGTATGAGTTTATGCAAACTTTTTGCGCTATCAAAAACCACTCGTGTAAATTGAGCCAAGTGTGCGAGTGATTCGAGGACCACTCTGGTTTTAATCGTATATTGCAGTGACTAGAGTTGAGTAGTGTCGAATAATTTAATTCGGGTGTTAATTAATGCAGCTTCTTTAATTTTGACGTGAAAACTTGTTTAGGGGCGTTGGACATTTTTGAGATGGGGAAAAAACCATTGAACTCTCAATACTGTTACCTACACCGCTTTTGACAGTATAAAAAGAAATCCAAAAATAAAGAGGAAATAATCCAAAAAGTTTTTGTTTCTGTATTCAAAGATATTGGCCGGTTATTTTTTTCTGCGTCGATTCTTAACCTATTCTACATTTAAAAACTAAGAATTACGCTAATTTTGTTTGTTTTTTTAAATTTAATTTCGTCTTTATAACTGCATTAAACATCTTTAACGAAAATTGTTAATAGAAGTGACGATTTTATAAAGTCTCCGACAGAACTAGATAAACAATTTCATCTACCCAGTAATTGAGAACTTACTTCCTAAAGTCTGGATGTATTCACTTTTGTCTACAATTCCGGAATGCCACTGGTTTTATTTTGGTTTTTTTTAACATGCTCAGTTGTCTGATCAATTAAAAGGCTAGTGACCTTAAATACTTTGAAGCGACCCTATCTTGTAATACAAACTACGATTTAAGTGTAACAATTGCATGGTTAAAAAATATCTGTGTTTATAATAAACTAGTTGACACGGCCACGCGTTGCTGTGTAATAAATTAAAATGAAAGCCTATCCTATTTCCTAAGTACTTTTTAGCAAAATGAAAAAAATCATCAAAATCTGTTCATTTTTTTCGGACTTCATCGCGATCTAACATTGTGACACAGTTTTTTTATTTATATAGAAATATATATAAAACCCATGACTCAAGTACAAAGGCTCGTATTCGTGTCACATACATCTGCCCCTTCTGGGACTCGAACTCGACTCGAAAAGGCAGGATGGCAGGATGGCTACTGTTGCAGCAAACGGTGAACAGGCAAATATCTCATGGACAGAGATGGAACCGTCTTTTGAGGAAATTAAATTGTTCATTTTTCATGCGCAAATTTTAAAAACTTAACTACTTAATTTTTTTTTACTGAAAATGGTGATCTGGGAATTGAAGTCTTTATTATGGTATACATAATCAATTTATGCAAAAACCTTAAGGTGTAATTTTTTTTGGTTCCATAAAACACTGTGCATTGGTCGCGGAGTTATTAATTTCAATGTTAATATATTTATCGGTAACATGGTTATATTAATTGTTGCTTGTAAATTGGCGTTGGCTTTCTAATATTCTGTGAGGGTAATAAAGATGATGTACGAGTTTAATAGAAGATGTTCTAGTACACGTTACTTGCATACAAAAATAGACGTTACGTTGTTGGTGCTAAAGAAAACTTTAATTTGCCTTTAAATTTGACTCACATCACTACAAGTGGTACATTTATTTTTTACTCTATTTAATGACTTCAAAATTAATTATTAAACGGTTTATCATTAATCTTTAAATGACAGCGGTAAAAGCAATATATGTTATTTAGTTTCTTAAATTCCACTTACCCTATATTCATAAGCTATTTTTATCATTAACCAACAATAGTAAAAAAAGATAAGAAACTATATAACCAACTTTGTAAAATGGTATGTAGTCAGCGCCTCTAGCGGCTCTCTCGGACATCAACTACTAACAGAAAAGTCAAGGCTTTACACAGGTTTCATATTGCGCAGTTGCGCTTAGAGTCGGTCCAAGTTCTTACACCCTTCGCTAGATGGCGTAACATGTAACATCAGAAGTTATTTAGCTAAATTATGCATTTTAATAAGGGATAACCTTTACTGAATGAAATTATCATTACGTTTTTTAGAATATTTGGTAAAAAAATAATACATATTTAAGAAGATGTAATGTATATTCTTATCTGTTTTTTAATTTGTACATTGTTTTAATGGGTACATTCTCCTGTATAAATTATCATAATAGAAAAATACTAGAAAAAATCGACTCGGGTCATAAGTGAATTAGCAAAAAAAAGTATCTTATAAGATTGCATTGAAAATGCATAAAATATATAAAAAAATATATTCTCCTGTATATCCAATTTTCACATACTGCTTTAAGTTGATTTTCACATTCGGTTTTCGCAACGGATTCTATTATGTAATAGCGTCTTTTGGGAGAATAACTAATTTATATGTCCCTTATTTACTTTTTTATATAAATAATTACTCTATGGCCTCAACGATGTATTTATAAGACATATAATCTGTAACCATATACAATCTGGTTACTTAAGTAGAAGGGCTTATCTTATAAATTCGTAATTATTTTAAATTCTGATTTGTGACCCAATGTTAAAATATAGTATGCATTTACCAAATCAAAATGTCTGATGATAAACTGTATTTTCACATGCATTAATGTTCATACCACATTAAAGCGATATAATTATTAATTTTTATTTTTTTGTTCTATTACAGGTATGTTCGTGAGTTGCAGTCAGACTGAGATTTGACGAAGTAAGCGATAACAATCTACCTAAAAAAAATTGATAGATCGTATGGTGTGATTTTTTTTTATCTTAAAGCAAAGAAACTATAAAATTATCATCACGTAGGCTATACATAAGACACATAGCCATCCCACATAGACTATACATAAAACTCTTACGCTTTTTGTTTAACACTACGGACGTTTTTTCCTGGCTAGGGTACCCCTCCGCAACGCCCCCTATGGAACTTCGTTCCAAAATATCTTTATCCAATCTGACGTTTTCAAAATAATATTTCTCAACAATTTTTTACTGGACATTATTAATTTATAATTAGTTTTATCATTAATTTATAATTATCATCCACCTTTTTTGGCATAATATCTCAAGTTTCTTTGTATAAATTAAATAGTAAAAATAAAAATGAAATATTTATTTTCATTTCTTTTTTTACATGGATATTACAATGCAATTTCTTGCCTGTGAACAGCCAAGTATCGATATTTGCTTGCCTCATTTATTTAATTCTTGGAAATTTACTTTGATATAGTTTCGTGTATTTTTTCCAGAATAATTCTTGTAAATTTTACCAGAATAATAATCTGATTGCTCATATAGATAAAATAAGTACAAGTTAAATATATAACTTATTTCCATTTATACATATAAGAATTACGTAAATAAGTGTCCGCTAATGGACTTCGGAACAGTGGGTGAATGAACTACCCTCGTCAAGTATTCTTTTATATTAAAAGTCTGGATCTCATATAATACGCCGAATTCGGGACAACTAATGCCTTTAATATAAAAAGTAATGGCGCTGTAGTTGATATAGAGTTTTAAATAATAATAATATTTCTTACATTCACACCAATTAGCCTCACCCAAAGTACACACTATAAGGCTTCTGTCCTGAATACTAGGGTTAACATTGATGTGTAATACTTATAGATATAAATACATGGTTCATCTCTCAAACGAATTCGAACCCAGGACCGTCGGTGAGAAAGGTAGGATCGCTATCGTTGCATCAAACGGTCATAAGGTAACTTCAAATTAATAAATTAAAAGAAAAAAAAAGCTTTATTCACAAATTGCACACATAACATACATACCTATACAAACATTAAGAAATATAAAAAATACAGTGTGCAGAAGGAAATGATCACGACTCACGCATATATGTCGAACCAGATAGCTCGACGCTGATTTTCTGTAGTGCTAACATCGGACGAATAAGAATGTCACAATTAAAACATACAAATCAGACATGACATTAATTAAAGCCAAAAAACAAAGCAATTATACAATGAAAATAACACAAAAATTGCAAGTGACGCTTACAATAAAAAAACAAGTAAATTAATAACAAAGATGATAAACACAACTTTATAAAATTACAAAAAAATATTTATAAATATCTGGACCACTAAAGGGAAACACAATAATAATAATTAGTCAATTTATTTGCATCAGCACATTACCTAAATGTTTAGTTTAATCCACTCATTATAGAAATATAAGTTATTTACGGGATTGCTATCATGTACCTTGTTATTAAGTTTCCGATATTTCGGCACTGTTGCATACATAGTGAAAATGTGAACAGACGAACGAACGAACGAAACGAACGCAATAAGAGACTTCGTCGGAGGGTAGACCGATATTACTGCCAATAACAGCCTACCCGCAATTACTTCAGTCGCTCTGTGATCATGGCACTTGCAACGATGCCGAAATATCGGAAACTCAATAACAAAGTACATGGTAGCAATCCCGTAAATAACTTATATTTCTATGATGTTAATGACCATGAAAGTTTAAAACAATATAATCCACTCATATCAATTTTAGTTGTAACGATTACAAGAAGTGAATCTTAATATGAAAAATCTTGCCAGACGCAAATATCAATTTGATTAGTATATAAATCGCCGATAACAAAACGTTTTGATCCACACTCCGCGGTGGTCGTGCTATTAATAGTGCGCGCGCGCATTACGAGTTCATTCATACGCTACAGTTTAAAATTAGAATGCGATGCGGTGGCATTGGATAGGGAGTGGACATTCGATATATAGTATCGATTGTTACGTACTCTTTTATTTTTGGCGGTATTAGAATCAATTATTATTTTTTTTGATCAATCATTTTAATAAAACAGGAAGAAAACTACTCGGTTCACAAATAAATATAGGATAGTATTGAAACCATAAAAATAAAAACATTTTTTTTAACAATGTATTGTTTTAATAATCCTCTTTTGGCTACTATATAAAGAAAATAAAATGCCTGAAAGAATCATCATAAATAAAAAAGTTATCATCAGTCTGTCAACATACAGAATATAAACAAATCAACATTAGACTTTATTCTGGTAAGCGCTTTCTATCATTATAGTTCTTAAAACATAACTTGATTAGAATGACAGCTGTCAGCAAAACTCATGATAGAACCTTGTAAGGACGTTTCGAATTTAATTGATTTTGACACACGAAATTCATTAGTTTATAATGGAGTAAAAATATTTATAGTTCAGTGTTTTCATTAAACATATTTTTTAATACTATTCAAGTTTCCAAAACGAACAAAATCTCTTAAAAAATCAGTTAACAGAAAATAGCTTTATAATTTATGACGTCTTTACAAGGTTACGTCGCGTCACGAAAATCTTAGAGATGAGACACATCGATAGAGGTTAATTAATTAATTATTGTGATAATCATTTCAATAATTGTTTACAAAAAATACAATTACTTCCACATTCATATTTTTTTATATTGATTTCATTTTTTTGGTTATTTCTCATTGTTTTTAAAAGTTAGTTATTGTTTTTTGTTATTACTGTTACGTTTTTGTTTTTTGTTATGACTGTTAGAAAAGAAAATGCGCTTTCTACTCCTTGTAAGAAAAGGACGAAAAAGTGCCCAGTTACGAACATAGACGATTTTGACGCCGCAGCTATTTGCAACCACGTGTACGGGTATTACGCACGTGGTGAATTGCTGACTTTGTCGAAGTTAAGTGCATCGCTAAAAGAATCCAATTTGTTTAGTGGCAGCCTGCCCTCGCTGTCATCTATTTTGAAAAAAATTGGATTTGCTTATAAAAAATGAGACAAAAAAAAATATTATGTTACGCAGTGACATCGCAGTAGCGCGCATCAAGTTTTTGCGAACAGTAAAAGCAATTGCTCATTGGGACAAAGTGGTGTTTCTGGATGAAACCTGAATAAATGCCAATCATACTGTTAGTAAAACTTGGACAGACGTAAAAAAGATTCGACAACAAAAGTACCCGAAGGAAAGGGACAGCGATTAATAATTTGTCACGCTGGCACTGCAAACGGTTTTGTGCCCAATTGTTTGTTGGCATTTAAATCTGTGAAAACAACAGAATACCACGAAGAAGTGAATTTCAAGAAATTTCAAGAACAGTTTGTCAATATGTTGAATAACCTAAACGAACCACATATAATATTAATGGATAATGCACCCAATCACTCTGTGCAAAAAATAAAGCTCCCACAACGAGTAACAAAAAAAAAATGAAATTATATCATGGCTTTAAGCTAATGGAGTGCCAGCCGATGACTCAATGTTAAAGCGGGAGCTGTTGCATTTGGTGGGAGTGCATAAACCACAAACACCTATTTACGTTCTTGATGAGATGGCTAGAGAAAGGGGACACACAGTTATCTGATTGCCGCCATATCACTGCCAGTATAATGCGAATGAATTGATATGGGCTCAAGTAAAAGGTAAGTATATTTACGTAACGTACCTAAGTATCTTTTAATCAGTGTACGTTAAGTTACGCTAAACCAGTGATGATTATATCTATTCACGAAAATATACATGTTTTGCTCTAAATCTTTAAAAAATTACTTTCACATAAAGTGGTCTACCTTATTTAGTTATATGAAAAATTCAATTACTGATTAGGATGTATTTGCATTTAAATAAAAGCGCAATTCGTTTCAATATGGAATAATAAACAAAATGTTTGACAATCAAAATAACCTGTTTTTAAGCTACTTTTTTTTCAGGTTACGCAATAAGACATAATACCACCCCACCCTTCACATAAAATAAAATGTTACAATTATTAACATCTGCATGTGAGCATATTACGTCGGACGATTGGAAGAAAGTTATTAACAAAACAAGAAAGATAATTGCGGATGATTGGGAACGCGACCTCCGATTCGATTCCATATGTGACCATGAACTATAATAAACCTTCAAAAATTTTCTAGCGAATCAGATTCTGATGACGATGAAATAGATTTGGGATGTACACCATTACGTCAATAAATGTGTATTATTTATTACATGTGTTTAATTTTATTAACTCTTATACATATAAAATGTCCCCTTCTACTAAAGTTACTTTAAAAGGCATATTCTACAACCAATCCAATATTTTAATAAAATTTATCGATATCGATGAACATTAACTGACGAGTTCGGTCGCCGCGCTAGCCACGACACTTTGACAGCTGTCATTCTAATCATGTTACGTTTTAAGGACTATAGATCTGGTTTGACAGCAGTACTTTTCGCATTCAGACAATAATAAGGCTAAGGTCAAAGAATATGTTTTAATTAGTAAACTACAGGGCAGAGGCTATAAATTATCTATACTAATATTATAAAGAAGTAAAGTTTGTGTGTTTGTATATTTGTTAAATTGTAAGGGGTAATCTCGGGATCTACTGAACCGATTTTAAAAATTCTTTCACCAATAGAAAGGCACATTATTGCTGAGTGTCATAGGCTATATTGAATGCTAGAAAAAAAAAATTATTTTGTCCACCCGTGCGAAGCCGGGACGGGCCGCTAGTATACATATAAAATACCTTGGTATTATACAACAAAGTATTTGAAAACCTTGCGTTTGTCATAAAAGTTTTTTATTTGAGGTATTAATTTTTTTAGCTATAGTGTTCATTTTATAGTCACAAATTTATAACTTCCTTTGAATTATGTATTGTGAAAATCACCTGTTTGGAACTAGATAATATGATATAATACCTTTATTATTATTAATATTATTTGACTCACTTTACGAGATGCTTTTGACATATGTTTGAATTAATGTAGTAGTTTGAAATTTTTATTTTGCTATCGACATTTTACGTAATTGTTGTATAATCTGTAACTAGATATAAGTTAGTGGTCTGTACAAATGATGTCTGTCAAAATTAATAAAAGAGATTACGTTGCACTATTTTAATATTTTATTTTATTAAAATATCACTACATGGTGACAGCGGTAAAGTAACGTGTTTTGTAACATAAGAAAATGGATTAACCAATAAGAAGATAATATTTTGACTCAAAAGATTATTCAGTTCAGTGGAAAGGAAAATACTTGGTACTTAGTAAATATGGCGTCGGCAGCGTCTATGAGTGGATCACTTCCATATTTAAAAGGCGAAGGTGATATGAATATAAATTGGTTAAAATTTAAAAGGCAGCTGCTAAGCTTTATTGACGCGTACTTTATAAAAGCTGAAGATACACAGAAATTAGGAATTTTGTTGCATCATGGCGGTGAATTGTGTCAAGAAGTTTTTGACAGTCTCCCAGACACTGTCAAGAAAGATAAATTTAATAACATTCTAGAACAGTTTGACAAACATTTTTCCCCTAAAAGAAATGTTACGTATGAAAGATTTTTATTATTTAATAGAAAACAATTGCACGAGGAATCATTTGAAAATTACATAACAGCTTTAAAAAACATGAGTAAAACATGCGAGTTGGGAAACTTAAAGGAAGATCTAATAAAAGATTTATTTATATGCGGTATCATTGCAAAGGCAATTACTTAGCATTTCAGAAATTACTTTGGCAAAAGCATTAGACATTTGCAGAACTTATGCTTCAATTGACACGCAAATACAGGTCCTTGAAAAGAATGTTGGTAAGGTATCTATAAAGGAGGAGCCTCCAGAGGTGGATGAATTAAAACAAAAGGGATTTGTGGATAAAAAATTTTTCAAGAAATCCTGTCAATACTGCGGGTTTAATCATAATTATGGCTGTTTTCCAGCATTTGGAAAGATATGTATGAACTGCAAAAAGAAAAATCATTTTGCTAAGCAATGCAAATCAAAACGAAGAGTGAATTTATTGGAAAATAATAATTTGGTAACAGATATGAACGATGACTTTCAGGTAAATGGAATTTCTACTATTGCTACACTTGATAAAAAATATAGTTATAGATGGTATATTGCTTCATTATATATTAAAGGTTTCAAAGTTCAATTAAAAGTAGATACAGGTGCCCAGTGTAATATATTAAGTTTAATACAATTTTATACCATAGGTGGAACAAAATCGGACATTATTACAACTAATGTTAATATAACATCGTTTACAGATCAGAGAGTCTCTGTAGTTGGAAAAGTGATTCTTAATTGTAAGTTCAAGAATGATTGGCATAAAATTGAGTTTTTTATAGTGGATCAAAAGTGTTCAAATATTATTGGTTTGTATACTTCTGAAGAGCTAGGATTAATTCAACGATTAGATGTGATTAATGTGATTCCTAATATAGACACCAAAGCTTACAATCATTTATTTGATGGAGAGGTTGGATGTTTTCCTCAAGAAGTTAAATTAGAAATTAATCCAGATATTAAACCTGTGGTGTCTCCAGCACGAAGGATCCCATATGCTCTGTTACCTAGAGTTAAGAAACAATTGGATATAATGGTTAACAAAGGCATTATTGAACCAGTGACTGAACCAACTGACTGGGTGAGTCAAATGGTAATAGTTTTAAAAAAGAATAACAATTTAAGGATATGTTTAGATCCGCGACCATTAAATAAGGCATTAAAACGAGCACATTTTCCTTTTCCTACACTAGAGGAAATTTCAGCAAAATTAACTGGTGCTAAATGGTTCTGTAAACTGGATGCTCAATCGGGCTTTTGGAATATTCCTTTAGATCATACAAGTTCAAGATTATGTACATTCCAAACTATATGGGGTAGGTATTGCTTTAAGCGTTTACCATTTGGCATTAGTCCAGCTGCTGAAATATTTCACAGAATCATATATGAGACATTTGCAGGCCTAAATAATGTAGCAACTTTTCAAGATGACATAATTTTGTGGGCAGACTCTAAGCCACTTTTACAAAATATTTTAGTTAAAGTTTTAGAACAAGCATCAAAAAATAATATAAAGTTTAATCATAGTAAATGTTTATTTTTTGTCAAAAAGGTTACGTTTTTAGGTCATGAGTTTGGAGAAGAGGGCATAAGCATAGACAAAGATAAAATTAAAGCAATAAATGCATTGAACCCTCATTCAGGCAAAAAATCATTGCAAAGAATACTTGGAATGTTCAATTATGTATCTAAATTTATACAAAAATTTTCAGACTTAAGTGCCCCACTTAGGGATCTTTTAAAAGAGCAAAATGAATTTATTTGGGAAGATAATCATACAAAATGCTTTGAAAAATTAAAATCGTTATTAACAAATTCACCAATATTAGTTTTTTATGATCAGACAAAAGAATTAACACTGAGCGTAGATGCTAGTTCTGTTGGTTTAGGAGCGGTTCTAATTCAAGATGGACGCCCAGTAGCTTTTGCATCCAGGGCTTTAACAGAAGTGCAACAAAGATATTCACAAATAGAGAAAGAACTTTTAGCTATTTGCTTTGGGGTAGAGAAATTTCGACAATATATTGTTGGCAGGGAATCAGTTAGAGTAGAAACAGACCATAAACCCATTTTAGGTGTAATTAATAAACCATTATTTAATATTCCTATTCGTTTACAGAGAATGATCCTTAGGCTTCAACCATATACATTAAATATTGTTCATACTCCAGGAAAGTTTTTATATATTGCTGACACATTATCCAGGGATTTCGCAAAGGCAGGCTGTGATAATGAGACAGAGTTCGATGATGACTTAGAGTTACAGGTTTCTTTGCTGGTTAAAAGTTTACCTATAAGCCATAATATTTGGTTGCAAATTAAAGAAAATATAAATAAAGATCCACTCATGTGTCAATTAAAAGAATATACTTTGAGTAAATGGCCAAATTATTATAAAAATCTAAATGAATCTATTAAACCATATTTTGAATTTAAAGGTGAAATCACATTGATGAATGATTTGTTATTTAAAGGTAATCGAATTATAATACCAAAATCCATGAGGTGTGAGATGCTTAAAAAACTACATACAGGGCATCCAGGCATTAACAGAATGTTATGTAGAGCTGAGCTGACTATGTTTTGGCCAGGAATTACTCAAGACATTAAAAAGTTTGTGAAGTCTTGTTCCACATGTTTAAAGTACCAAAATAATAAGCAAAAAGCAACTTTAAATTGCAAGAAAATACCATTGTTACCTTGGCAAGAGGTAGGCTGTGATATATTTGAGCTCCATCATAAACAATACTTAGTTGCTGTTGATGCATTGTCTAATTATATTGAGGTCTGAGGTCTTGATGATTTGAGAAGTGTTACTGTTATAAATAAATTAAAATCCATATTTGCTAGGCATGGAATTCCTTGGATATTATACACAGATGGGGGCTTATGTTTTCAATCGGAGCAATTTAAAAACTTTACTAAGAACTGGGATTTTATTCATATAATGTCAAGTCCTCATTATCCTCAATCTAATGGCTTGGCAGAAAGTGCCGTTAAAACAATTAAAACATTATTTAAGAAGTGTATTGAAGCAGGTGAAGATCCATATCTTGCTCTACTAAATCAGAGAACTACTCCTAGAGGTAGCATTCATTCACCGGCATCTAATTTAATGAGTCGTCAGTTGAGGTCCAATATTCCAAGTTCATTTAAAATCTTATTACCTCAAATTACTTATAGAACTGACAGAAAAAAGTTAATAGACTTAAGACAAAAAAGTAAAATTAACTATGATAAAACTGCTAAATCCTGTGATAAGTTCAAAGAAGGACAGTTTGTAATGTTTCAGAAATTTCAAAATAATAGTAAGCTTTGGTGTCCTGGAAAAATAATAGGTAAACATTTTAATCCTAGGTCTTACATTATTGAAGCAAAAAATGGCAAAAGATACATTAGAAATGAGATTAATATTAAATTAGCATGTCTAACTCAATCTAGATTTGTGTCAAATTACCCAGAGATTGATTTTAATATATCAGAAAATCCTCAGAAACATGATGATCCTGTCCCTTTGAATAATACTGATCATGTTACTCCATTAAAAGATAATACAAAATGTACAAGGGCAGGTAGAGTAATTAAATGTCCAATTGTTTAACTAAAATTTTGTGATGTTATTAATGTTGATTTCTTTTTATTTTGCAAATTATAACTATCATAAAACAAGATCATACTCTTATAAAGAGCTTAATAGGTATAGGTAGTAGCCATGTCAATAGGTTTTTAGTTTAAATGAAACATGTTATATTTGTTTGATTTGTCATTTATTCATTAAAAAGGGGAAGATGTTGTATAATCTGTAACTAGATATAAGTTAGTGGTCTGTACAAATGATGTCTGTCAAAATTAATAAAAGAGATTACGTTGCACTATTTTAATATTTTATTTTATTAAAATATCACAACAGTAATAGTATTAATAATATTAACTTGCTGGAGTTTTGGTCAAGCTGTAAGCCAGCGAGTAAATTGTTTAATAAATAAAAAAAAATATCGATTGTTAAATGATTCTTTCATGATCGGTTATTTTTTCACATCCCTAGCATTGAGTCAGTACACACGCAGACGTGGGCGGGTGATGACGTCTGCTTGTTGGATGTGTATAACGATGAAATATATTTTCTTTCATTATATTAGTATACAGTAGTAATAGCCTACATCTCGCCCATTTAATTTTCCATTGGTTTCGTAATCAATTGGGGATCAATCTTCAGTTCTGTGGTACATATGGGTAGAATTTTATAGTGTACTACACATTTTATTCAAACATCATTCACATATATTTTCTCTTTATTCAGTAAGGGACACGTTTCTACATGTTAGAGTGACTGTTTAAATTATTTTAATTATAAATTTGTTGATAACGATTCTTCCTTCAACGAGCGATTTTACAGTATGCGTTGAAATATGCTACTAGCATTTTTTGATTTTACAAACTAAAATAAACGTTTTATAGAAAATTTAAATAAATATTTTATTGTAAATGTGCTATTTTCTCACAAGATACGTAATTAAAAAACTTTATTTTATCATAGACATAAAATTTACTTCTGGGTTAGCTCGTTCCATCGTGGATCCTGTCTTGGCCCCCGGGCTTGATTGGGATCAAGAACCCATAAAAAAATATATTTTCTAGTTTTTAAAGTTTGTTTCGTGAGCACTAGCGAGATAGCGGTCAAGCACTTACCTATAAACAATAACAAGTATTAAATGCTTTTTTTAGTGTTCACAGTGCAACGAAACCACACCTGCCTCACAATATCAGTGCTCATTAAAAGACTAGAATACGTGCAGTTAAATGGCCTTGCTTTTATTTTATTTTTTTGTAATGGCAATAGGAACTGTATAAAATCCTTTCATAGTTTTAGTAAATTTCTTTAAGTATAGTAGTAGCATATAAAGTTGTTCTTAATGTTTTATATGGGAAAAAAAAATTGCTTTTACCGAGTTTTTTCGCGGTTTTTTCTCAGAACACGGTATTTCGATCGTCGGATTTATGAACTCATAATTAGCTTAAGCGTAAATATATTGGATAAATATATTTTATCATTATTTTTAGGGTTAGTACCCAAAAGGGTAAAAACGGAACCCTTTTATTAAGACTTCGCTGTCTGACCGTGTCTGTCACCAGGCTGTATCTCAAGAAGCGCGATAGGTAGACAGTTGAAATTTTCACAAATTAGGTTTTGCCGCTATAACAGCAAATACTAAAAACAAAATAAAATAAATATTTAAGGGGGGCTCCCATACAACAAGCTATATTTTTTGGCCCCTTTTTTGCTCGATATCAATAATGGCAAGAGGTAGGCACTTGAAATGTTCACAAAATAATCAGTTGTATTTTTACTTTAATAATAAATAATAAAATTAATATAAAATAATTAATTAAGGAGGCTCCCATACAGCAAACGTATTTTTTTTTTACTTAACTTAAAATTTTTACGGAACCCTTCGTGAGCGAGTCCGACTAGCACTGGGCCGGTTCTTTTATTTTAAGATCGAAATCTATTGGAAATAATGCTCAAGTCACTGTGAATGGAAGTGATTGGCATCCTTGAACATAATGTTAGTTATTCTGAATTTTGCTCAGAGAAAATATATTTTCTTATAAGTATTTCTATTTATTCCTTCTTTATTAATAGAATTAGTAGCGGCTGGCTTGTTAGATTCGATATGTTATTATGATCTCTGCAAATGATATATTTGGGGAAAATTATTAAAATAGAGACCCTTATCACTATATCTAAAGGTTGCCATTTACAAACATGTTTTATAGTTCGAGTTGTTTTAACTTTCATGGTCATTGAAATTATTATTGGTTTAATTAAAAGGATATTTCGGTACACATGTCCTGGCTTGCTTATATTCACTTACATGCGCTTAAGTTAAGAAAGAATGTTTTGCTTAAAATATGCTAAAAAGTCCGTTTTTATATGCTTAATGTTCGTGTATTATGTTTGGTAATATTATGTATTTGGAGATGGATATAAGTATACTATGGTTACTTAAAATTTCCTTGCTTATTAAAATTAATCCATGTAACACACAATCCATTTCTTTGTTGTATTCCAAATATACAGGTGTGCATTTTTTTTAATAATTAAAAATACAATGAAAGTCTATTGGTGACCAATGACTTATTTTTCAAAGATTTATTTTCAATTGTTTATTTATTCATCTATCAAAGATAATATGGTACGTGACATTTGGTAAGTTATAAAGCATTTGATAGCATGTTCCTGTAATCACGGCTCCTGTAAAGCAGTCGAAATGACAGGATTAAAAGGACATAACCAAAACTAAAAAAGTATTTTATTCGGTAAAAGTAGTTTAATTTATGTGTGATAGACGCGTTACTGTAAGAACTAAATATAATAGTTACTCTTTAAAATGTGGAATAATATCAGTTTTACAATAAATTAATTTCCAATCCTTAGTAAAGAAGTTCCCAACCAAATGAATGCTTATCAAAGAAACAAGCCCAATAGATGGCGCTGTACTCCGATGTATCACGCTATCGTTCGCACACCAGCTAATGCACTTAAATAATAATAAATAATATGTTTTATTCCCCTTTCCGGCTAGAGCGCTATAGTAAATCTATGCTGGTTCTTCAGATTCCCTCATGGGAGATGCCGTCCATCTAGAAATCCACTACGGTGGCTCGCTACTCACGGCTTGAGGTCCATTTAAAGATCTCGCCTTCTCAAAACCCGATATCGTTGTTGCGGTCATCTGCGACTATCCACAATAACACATCAAAAAATAATGTTATTTAACCGGTAATAACTCTGATAATAACAACATTTTAGAGAAACGTTAATAAATAACATATAAATACTATTAAGTCCACCATGTAACAATCATTTTGCAAATAAACTCTGTCGGCAACCTAATCAACGTCAAATTTCTAGGAAAACGCTGTGTTCAAAGAAACCGGAACTATAGGGACGTCACCTTAATCGTTACTCTCCAGGACCGATTCGGGAATAGCACAAATTAATCATGCTCGTGTTCCCCTAAAAGGGCCATCAGGGGCCATCAATCTGCCCGGACGCTAACTGATCGCCGATTGGCAGATATTATACAAGCTCCCAGATAACGCGGGACGTGGTGGAAAAAATGAATCGTCACCGATTTTTGTGGGGAAAAAGTTGGGGACAGTTGGTAACACAGGAAATTACTGAATTCGTCGTGATAGTCTCCCTTATTCAACCTTTACCCTCAGTAACAACGTTGCTGGATATTGTAAGATACTAATAGCTTTTGCCGCAAACGATTAGATTTCGGGCTTACTGTTTGCCTAAAAGGCCAGCAAGTTATTTTACATATTATTCATACTATTAAATATAATAAATTAAATAATAATGCTCATTTTTGACGACCGTTCGCACCGACGGTCCTGGCTTCGTTCTTCGTTGGCTGGTGGCATATGTACCTGAGTCGTTTATATATATTTCTATGAATATTACATATCTATGTATGTATGTCTAATTTTTAAATCCGAATTGCCTGTCTTTCTGTAACAATAACACAAGCCTTATTATGGGTATTTTTTAACTCGGCGTTTAATGCTGGCATTGACTAACAGGTCTAAACCAAGTAATGACTATTATTTTTCCCGGTATTGAGCTGTATTATAGTTGATCTGCCGTATTTTCATCCATTTCTAAAAAATTTCGAATTATGCGAGTATTCAATATGGCTGCTTTCTGCAATTTAATGTATAAATTATAATTTATATTTAATAATTTTAGGCTATGGTGTAGATGGCTTAGTATAACCCTGGTAGTCGATAGCACTATTGGAACTATAAAAACTTCATTCTGTTTTCATATTCTAGAAGCTTCCTTCCTTCCTTTATTTTTTTTGTGTATCGTTTTTGTGATGTTATGGGTAATATCAATTAGGTTAGTAATTTTATTTATTTTATCCTGTAGTGTGATGTCTGGTCTATTGTAGTGTATGGTATTGTCAGTAAGGATAGATCGGTCGAAGTATATCTTGTGCGTTAAGTTTTCTAGAATAGTTTTAGGGTTGTATTTGTAATAAGGTGTATGATCCTGTGGTATTAGGTTGTTCTGCATGGCTAACTTTTGATGAATGACTAACATCATTCTACCTGATTATGTCTATGGGTGTAATTGGTTTATGCCAGAATGCATGATCCAGTTATATCGTTATCATCTGTTGTCTTTGATTATTTTTTTTGACGGGACAACGTCTTATAAATTGGTTTGCCGGGTGACACTTCAAGAAACTGCGTTACGCTCCGCTCACGTTATGCGCTTACAATGAGAGCGAGTGAGAGGCACGCGTCCCTTCCACTCGGGCATGGTTAGCCCGCCTAAGAGCGAGAGAGACAGACATAAAAAGTGGAAGGGACGCGTGCCCATAAATTAATGTTTTAAATATAATTCTTTGTATAAATAAATGTTTTAAATTGTTACTATTATTTCATCCTTCTTCCTACTATACGAATGAATATTCACATTAAAATTATTTTACCACTCAAAGTCGTTGTCACGTAAAACTTTCGCCCGTATACCGACTTTACAGGCAACCAACCAGTTTTTTTTTTTTGGTATTGATTATTTGGTCCTGAATTGCTATTATCAAAACATTCAGATTCTATAATAAACCTATTGTTAGCCACTTGTTTGCAGCATCTTTATCTTTGAGTGGTTATACAAGATTATTATAATGCAGGCCATGCAATACTTTCTTTTTTTTTTCCACGATTCTCTTGCGAGCTATTCTGGGTTTGAATCTGTATTTGGTATCCTGTTTTAGGTGTTAGTTTGACAAAGATTTAAAGGTGTGTTGTTGAATGGCTTTGTGAAGATGACTTCTATTAGATTTATGATGAAAAAAATATTGCAAATTTTTAACCTGTTTTTACCAAAGGTTTTGTATATTGATAAGGCCTCCGCCGCCATTCTCTCTTCTAGAAGTAAGTCTCTCTATTGCTGATTTCGGATGGTGGTGATTATGTTTTGTGAGTATTGTTCTTGTTGCTCTTTCTATGGAAATAATGTTTGTTTTACTCCTTTTTATGACCCCAAATGAGTAAGTAAGCACTGGGATAGCATGGGTATTAATTGCTTTAATTAAGTGTTTACCAAACATTCGGATTTGATATATATTTGTAACCCTTCTTTTGTACTCCTTAATAAGGTTGTGTTTCGTTTGTGCGTGATCTAATCCTTTTAGTTGGTTATATTCCCAGATATTTATAGGCTTTATTATAATATGTATAATAAACTTATATATAATGAAATTATAAATATAAAATAAACTTTATTATGAACTTGAATATTAATTTTATCTTAACAGTTTCGTCGCAATCTGTCGACTTTTCAAGTATTTTTAAGTTTCACGAACGGCAACATGTCCAAATAATTGTGTACAACTGTAGTAATCTTTAATATGAATTATTATAATAGAAAAATACTGGAAAAAATCTGAGAATTCACTTGTGACCCGAGTCGACTTTTTTCTATTATAATAATTTATCTTATAAGATCGCATTAAAAATGCATAAAATATATAAAAAAATATAAAACTAAATGGCTGTTTCATCTTAATCGATTGCAAACATTTGTAAAAATGTTTCTTTCGAATACGAGAGGATATTCCTCTCATTGATGAAACAACGCTGGCCTACAGCGTAAAATCAGGAAGGTACTAGAAAATTTCGACGAGTGTTCACAAGGCTCGGTAGCTCAATTGGGAGAGCATTGGACCGGATTTCCAAAGGTTGCGGGTTCGATTCCCGCCTGAGAATTCACTTGTGACCCGAGTCGATTTTTTCTAGTTTTTTTCTATTATATTAATTTATCTTATAAGATCGCATTGAAAATGCATAAAATACATAAAAAATATAAAATCTTTAATATGTAAATTACTAAACAAAGTGAGTTAATTTAAATACGTTGGTTCAATACGATTATTATGATGCGACTTCGCGTGGAATTAGGTTCTATCGCGCTTGTCTAAATATTCGAGGGGAAGTTTGATCCTTCCCCAGGGTTCGAGCAAGCTTCATACTATATTTCATCAAAATTGGTTAACTTGTATTACTGTGAAAACGTAAAAGACAGACGGAATTACTTTTGTATTTTAAAGAATTTTAATAGTTAGAAATACACATCTATACATTTTATTTTATTTTCTTATACTACTATATAAATCTTTAGTTTCGAATTCATTTTTATATTTGCATTAAATATAGACGTTAATTATAATTAGGAGCTTATAACCTATTTAACCATATCAGAATAGCATGCAAATATTTCAACACATTACAATTTATATAATTCTCACTGCTACAATTTTTTTAATGTGTCTTTAAATTATTAATATATATATATATATATATATATATATATATATATATATATGTATATATATATATATATATATATATATATATATATATATATATATATATATAATTCTTGAATCCTGATCATGATAGTACAAATTAATGCATCAACACCCTAATAGTTCTGTCTGTTTAGTTTTAAACAAATTTTATGATACATATTCGTTTTATGAATCACTGATACTAATTCCACTATTTTTGATAGTTTTGTCTGTCTGTATATCATCTGTATGTCCTTCTATTAGTCAAAAACAAGTCGACCGATTTAGATGAAATTTGATATATCGTAAGAACATGTGATTACACAAATAATAGGCTATATATCATATCGTTAAACACCTTCTAGTTCTAATTAATATTACAAATACGAAACTGAGTTTGTTTGTTACATTTTGACGCCTTAATTACACAATCGATCATCATGATTGTAATGTAAGTAAATGTATGGCGTGAAAAGTACATAGGTATATTAAATAAAAAACGTACCGTTCCCGAGAAATAGAAATGTAACTTTTAATCGATAGTCTACTACACCTACTATAAGTACACTGATTTTAAAGATGAGGTATTTAAAGTATAGAGACATAATTCTCGTAATCCTGTCAGCAACGGGTGTCATACCAAAACGTTGACACGACCCGATCAAAACCAAAATTACTCGATCTCCGACCAATCACATACACGCAAAAGTAATGTAATTAAAAAAATTATGGACATACCGGAACACTCGGTAGATCTCTGATTATCCATAGCCTCTTTGCGTTTCACAAGTCCCACAAAAACCTGTAAAATTACCGACTAATCTATAATCTAAGATCACAGTGATTTGTCTGTTTGTCTGTCCGCTCTTTTCCCCGCTCTTTTTCCATTTTATCAATAACGTTACAATAGCAACGCGTTAATCGCAAATAGTTCGTCTACCGGACGCTAGATGGCGCTAACGGAAAAATATTTAATAATAGAAAAAATTAAAGAATTTTGTCCACCCGTGCGAAGCCGGGACGGGCCGCTAGTTGAGGAAGAAGATTACTAAATAATGTTGATGGGGTTAGAGACAACCCTTATGGCGCGATGTTATAAATTGTGTATCACCAGAATAGATGTTTTGCAAAATATTCCGTTGTGATCCCACGCTGTGGTAATGACAATTTGTACAACACTTTGTATATTTACATCTTGTACCCGGACATCTTGTTCAACGTTTCATTTTGGTTTATTATGTATTCATATTTGACGCCTGCGGATCGATTTGGGGAGGTTACTAAGAGGCTACAGTATTCTATAAATTGTTATTTTTGGTAATTTACTTTGACGATCTTTCAAGAGTGACATCGCCTCATTGTTTTGAGTTTCCAGAGCTTGTCAAGGCTAATAAATAAAATTACTTGTTTCTGTAAAGTTTTGTGTTGGAGATAGGGTTGGTAATTGAATTTATCCGAATAAAGGGATGGTGCTGAAAAGTGAATCTATAATCTATCTAGAAAAGATCTAGAATATATTTGCTTACAAAAAAAGAAGAAGGAAGATACATAATCGTGCGTTGTCTGTAATCATTTATAGGAAATTAAATTCATAAATAAAATAAAGTTATACGATTTCATTAAAGACATTTTGTAATATTAAGTTACAATTTTGTACCCTTGTCGATTTCAGAGAATCCAAAACGTCCGCATTCGGTTTTGTTTTCTGTTTATCATACGCCACCATATAACTTCATAATTGAATGAATGTAAGATTCTGTATCTGAATGCTTGAAGAAAGCTCCAATAATAATTTGACTGACTTATTTGATAACTTGACGTAAAGGGACGTTAGCAGGCGGTATTGTCCCCGGCAAATAAGTTGAACATGATTTTGAATTCACGTGACTTGCGCAGTAGTGAATAATGTACCTAAACTTGCTACTGCGCATGTCATGTGATTTCAAATCATGTTCAACTTATTTGCCGGAGACTATGACAGCGTAAAAGTAGTAGTAAAAGCAGTAGTAAGTGTGAAACAACATACAACCGTCCGATATAAAGTATATTTTAAGAACTAAGCTTCAAATATGGCGAGCAATGTCCTTCTTTACATAAATTACTTAACCTAATTGCATTTAAAAGTATTCCTAAATACCTTACTTTATAACCAAATTGCTAGTGAAAATTTGAACTGTCTAAACCAGAGAAACCTGTGGCTTAAGATTTTATTCCTAATATATTTGTACCTAAATACTGTGATATGTGGTGCTTTGGTAACATAGCAACAATTACCTGCCTTATCTTAAGTGATAACGACTGCAGATGGGGATGAAGCAAAGAACGACCATTATTATTTAATTATTATTTATTTATTTAATTTCATTAAATATTCTAACTGTAATAGTAATGTGTTATATTAATAATGACATGGAATAAAGCAGTTGAAGTTTATTAACTAAGAAGCAGTAAACTAATTTAATTATATTGAGTTTTAAGGTAAATAAAATAAATTTGGCATTGATATTTTATTTAAAATTCAAAAGTTTTATATTCTGACATCGACCAAATTGTATCATTGTATATGATATACCTCCATTAGAGAAAAAATTGCATGAAGAAACATTTGACAGAATATGCGCAAAAAGGTATTTTAACCACTTTTTAATTGTACCATATTTTTTATGAATATTATAATTATGATCGTTTTCTCAAACTGGTCTTTACCTTGTTTAATACTCCTGTTGTGTATACAAAATCATAGCATTAGAGCATTTATATAACCCGCACTGATCTTTCAACTTATTATAAGTTAATTCGCTAAGTTAGTTAAATTGCTTATAATTTGTTTTATCGGAGTTGAGGAAAGTTGGCTCTCGAGTGCCTTAAAAACTTTTTTATTTCACCCAGCTGTGTCTTAGCTGAGATTGACTTCTGAACACCTGCAATGCTGTAAATCGGTGCGACGAGTTGACGATGTTAAGTATTTAAGTCGCTGTCTTTTTTTTTACGAAATAGGCGGGCGCTTGACCACTATTTCGCGTGATGGTAAGCGACGAAGCTAGTGACGCGCTTGCATATAAGATACCTATTTACACGTGACTTGAAGACCCCTAAATTTTTGCAAAAGTAATTTTGGAAGCCAAACAATTATAATTTAATTAATAAGAATGGCTGATGATACGGATTAAATCCATTTTATTGTTTAAATTTGTTATTAGACACATTTGTTTTTTTTTCAATTTTGTTACTTGAGCGTTTAACTGCTACACTTATATATCTAAAGTAATAATAATAATATAAAAATATTTCTTATATTTACGCCTATTAGCCTAGCCCAAAGTAAGCACAGGTTTGTGTTATGGATACTAGGGTAACTGATAAACATACATATATGATACATAAATAAGTAGTATTCATAGAAATATATATAAATACCCATTCATCACACAAACATCTGCTCCTACCGGGACTCAAACCCACACCGTCGGTGCGAAAGGCAGGATCGTTACCATTGCACCAAACGGTGTTTGTCAGAACATATTGGAACTAAAACGCTTAGTGCGACTCTTTGGTATATCAACCATGATTGCTGGCGCCTATTTGTAACTTATTCTGTTACTTGTTATTTAAATTGCGAAGTCTAATGCTTGTAATTACTGTTTGACTTTAACATAACTTACTGCTTAACTTTCTGACCGGTGCTGACCGTAAGAGAAGATATTTAAACGAAAGAAAATTGTAAGATATTTTCTATTTATAGATATACTAGCTTTCCGCCCGCGGCTTCGCCCGCGTGGAATTCGGTTATATTGCGGTATAAAGCACATAAGAAAACTTCTCATTCCCACGGAAAAATCTAAGAAGCGCGATGTAACGCTGGATACAATTAGTTGTTAAACCAAAACTGAATGGTACACTATATTATATGTTTTCCCTTGTGGAGCAAAAACATGCAGATTTTGCAGGATGATGCAGAAAAACACATCGTTACCATGTTTTAAAAAACACCCACCACCATCAATCGCATACCTCAAGAACTAAATAACGTAACTAATACTTATACCAATTAGTAAGTCGTTGTTTTTAGTGATTTCAGGATAAGGAGATGTAAAAAAAACAATTTAGACGATAAAACAAATTATACGTCATCCCTCGAGAATTCCTCATTTTCGAGGATTCATTTTCGTATCATTTAGCTTCAAAATTTACATGTTCATATTCGTTTGCAACATATAAGTAGATGTAAAAAAAAACAGTTTAGACGATAAAACAAATTGTACGTCATCCCTCGGGAATTCCTCATTTTCGGGGATTTATTATCGTATCATTTAGCTTCTAAATTTACATGTTTATATTCGTTTGCAATATTTTACCTTGTTTTAAACGACACACAGCGCCATCTACAATCCATCCATCAAGCAAACTATATTTTTGTTTTTCCTCGGGAATATCAATTTTTTCCAGGATAAAAAGTACCCTATTATTTAATCCGGACTTTTATCTTTACGTCTGCAAAATTTCAAAGCAATCGGTTCAGTAGTTACGGCGTGAAAGCGGAACAAACAAACAAACTCACTTTCCGATTTATAATATTAGTAAGGATGTACTAGGAAAAAACGACTGCTCATTAAATGGCTGTTTCATCTCAATCGGTAGACATTGTAAAATGTTTCTTTTGAATGCGAGGATGTTCCTCTTATTGATTAAGCAAGGCTGGCCTACAGCGTAAAAAAGTACTAGATAATTTCAAGGGGTGTTCAAAATGTTCGGTAGCTCAATTGGGAGAGCAGTGGACCGTATATACAAAGGTTGCGGGTTCCAGTACCGCCTAAGAATAGTCGAGTCGATTTGTCGAGTATTTTTCTCCAGCTAATTCAAACTAAGTCCCGTTATCTCAGCAAATTTAACCAGTACAGTACTATTAAGTTGGAGATAAAGATTACAATGAAATAAAAAGAAAAATCTGGCTTTGTTAAAGCGAGTGAAAGCTGGTAAATTTTAGGCCGTCCTATTTCACAGTACATTTGCCTGGGAGGCACTTTCTGCTAATTTATTGCGACGCCTTACACACTTGAAGACGATTGGAATAGTGTTTTAAAACGCTTATATATATATATGGAGATGGATACTATTATACACATACATGATTATACAGGGTTATTTATAACAAAAAAAAGGGTCGACTTTTTATTTATAGGAAAGATTCACTGTTATTGACGAACGTTTGATGCAACTGTAGCGATCCTGTCTTTCGCACCGATGTTTCTTGGTTTGAGTCCGGGAAGGGGCAGATGTTTGTGTGATATTTCTATAAATTACATATCAATGTATCATATGTGCTATGTCTATCCGTTACCCTAGTATCCATAACACAAGCTTTATAGTGCTTATGTTGGGCTAGGCTAATTGGTGTGAATGTAAGAAAATGTATTATTAAATATTATTATTATTTACTTTATATAAGTATATTAAGTATATATGTAAAGTTTTACTAGCTAGCCCGAATTTTTAAATTCACAAAAATAAAAAAGGTTATTATCAAATAACTTTGGTTCTATGGGATTTCCCATTGAAACAAAAAGAGTGCGCTATTTGAAAGTTTTCATTCTTATCGAACTTTACATTTTACTAAACATTATTGAATTTTTGCTAGAGAAGCTTTAAACTTAGCCACTGCATCGGCCTAGTTATAATCACCCAATAATTATGAACATTGAGTAGTAAAGGAATCATTGTTTTGGTTACCCGTTAGTGTATTACAGATATAATATTCCTATGCTTTTTTCTTATTGGGAAATTTTTAAAAATAATTATCAAACGCAACAAAAATTTTACCTAAGTTTTTGCTGCGTCTTGATAAATATATTTTTTTTAATCTCTTCCAAATTGTTAGGTCACCCACAGCGGTGCTGAATTTTGCATATCATCCTCTCCTTAATTGAACAAGGGTGTTTTTGATATTCTTATAATCATTATTTTTCTTAAATACATAAATATTGGTTAAAATTACCCAAAGCTTTTGCAAGCTTTTACCCTCAAGTCGCTTTAATATATATTCCCTCGAGTGTCACGGGATACAAGGACCTGATCTGACTTTAAATTAGGGAAATCATGAAAAATTCCAAGTGTCGTCCTTCGGCGTTAGCATTTAAAAGCATAATTTTTATTTAAAACCCATTTCGTGTAAAGGAGGAAACGAGACCCTTTTTTTATAATTGTTGAGTGGGTCTGCACGCAAGTTAATAGCAGACCAGTCTTTCCAAGTATATCATTCTTCTTCTTTTGTAATTTCGTATTCGCAACACGCAGTAAGCGCTGTATGCTGTATACTTGATTTAGTTTTCGCTTAAATCTATAATCTAAGATCACAAATTTGTTGTCTGTCCGCTCTTTTTCCATTGTATCAATGACGTTACCATAGCAACGCGTTAACAGCAAGTAGTTCGTCTATCGAACGCTAGATGGCGCTAACGGAACAATATTTAATAATAGAAAAAATTTAAAGAATTTTGTCCACCGCACGGGTGGACAAAATTCTTTAAATTTTGAAGCAAAAATCTTTGAAGCAAAATTCTTTGAAGCCGAGACGGGCCGCTAGTTGTTTAAGAAAAATTTTAAGATAACATCACGTACATTATATTTAAGCAGAGTTAAGTAGGTGTTAGTAACACCCAGACTCAAGCCAATATAGAAATGTTCATGGTGTTAATTTACTTATAAAGGACTAGCTTTCCGCCCGCGGCTTCGCCCGCGTGGAATTCGGTTATATTGCGGTATAAAGCACAACTATAAGAAAACTTCTCATTCCCACGGAAAATTTTAAGAAGCGCGATGTAACGCTGGATACAATTAGTTGTTAAACCAAAACTGAATGGTACACTATATTATATGTTTTCCCTTGTGGAGCAAAAACATGCAGATTTTGGGCACTGGAAACCCGGGAACACGCTACATAGAGCTGACCATGCGAAAAACAATGTTTTTCCAAGCGTACTCCAGCAACCCTTAGAGTTTGGCTTTGTGCTTCCACCCACAGCCAGCGCCATCTATCGCATACCTCAAGAACTAAATAACGTAACTAATACTTATACCAATTAGTAATTCGTTGACTTTAGTGATTTCAGGATAAGTAGATGTAAAAAAAAACAATTTAGACGATAAAACAAATTGTACGTCATCCCTCGAGAATTCCTAATTTTTGAGGATTCATTTTCGTATCATTTAGCTTCAAAATTTACATGGTCATATTCGTTTGCAACATATAAGTAGATGTAAAAAAAACAGTTTAGACGATAAAACAAATTGTACGTCATCCCTCGGGAATTCCTCATTTTCGGGGATTCATTATCGTATCATTTAGCTTCTAAATTTACATGTTTATATTCGTTTGCAATATTTTACCTTGTTTTAAACGACACACAGCGCCATCTACAATCCATCCATCAAGCAAACAATATTTTTGTTTTTCCTCGGGAATATCATTTTTTTCCAGGATAAAAAGTACCCTATTATTTAATCCGGTCTTTTATCTTTACGTCTGCAAAATTTCAAAGCAATCGGTTCAGTAGTTACGGCGTGAAAGCGGAACAAACAAACAAACAAACAAACAAACTCACTTTCCGATTTATAATATTAGTAAGGATAAGGATTTAATATAGTATGTAACAATTATTTTATTATAACAGAACTCATCAGCAAAAACCTCGAGGGTTTTATTAAATTTTAAAATGTGATATCTTAAAGTAAGCTTATTCAGTTTAACAGCCAATAGAAGTATAACTTCAAAGTAAAAACTTCAAAATAAAAGTGAAGGTGCGCACGATAGATTGCGCGCAATAAACGTAACTCAGTCATTCGATCATTATATTTTTCATATTTTTTTCATATCGAGCGCCTTATATGAAAATCAATTCTTAAGGAGTAAACTCCAAAAAATATAGTGTTAGAAACGACCTACTGGTGACGAGTTTTGTCGACCATGTTGGGTTTATAGTGTGAATTTGTTCCCAAACTTTATTTCATTTACCAAATCGACACCTTTTTTATATTGTTACGGTGTGAGGGTATCCCCGTTGTGTGGGTTCCATACAAATTGAATAGTACCCCCATAATACGGAATGCGTCTGTTTATTTCCATCTTTTTCGTCCCGTGTTCAAACCCTTGTTACCAATTCAGATATTATTGCTCAATAATAAATAGTGAAAATTCATATTTTTAAGGAGTTTGTGTTTATGTGATTTAAAGAAAAAGGTACTTTAAATTGAAACATACTTAATATAAAAAATCAACTAAGCTCACAAGTGAAATCTCAGGCGGGAAACAAACCCGCAACCTTTAGATGTCTTCAGTGCTTCTTAAAAAATTGCGGGTTCGATTCCCGCCTAAGATTTCACTTGTGAGTTGAGTCGATTTATGGAAAAAGCATTGAAAAAAGGCAACAAAAAGAAAATTATAAAAAAATGCGAAATTGCGAAAAAGAAATGAAAAACTGCGAAGTTCTTACACATCCGCGCTTATAGCATTGTTCACTAGTAACACTCACTATTCACTTTTCAATACCTATTTTATTTATCATATTCGAAACAGAACATACAAAAAATTGTGCGAAGCTTATTAAATTACTATTAAACAATAAAATATATGTTTATAAATTCATAAGGTATTGTTAAAATAAAATATCTATCTATACAAAAATTCCTTGTCACAGTGTTTGATCGCGATGAACTCCGAAACTACTTAACCGATTCGTTGCTACATACAATTACCAGAAACGAAGGCTACGAGCTTGATTTACGTGAAAAATGAAGATAGTTCTATTCTGGGTAGATTTCCCTATAACTTAATTAGAAGGAGTTATCATCGATTTAAAAATGACACGGCTCCAGTGGCTAGCGCCACATGCAAAAGAAACTGATGGCACGCCAGACGTGCCATCCGCAAAGAATCGGTTAAGCGATTTTAATGATTTTTCCGACTTAGAACATAGGATAGGTTTCATTTTAATTTATAACACAGCAACGCGTGGCAAGATCAGCTAATTTAATATATCATCTAGCGATTGAAAACTATTAAAAAAAGCAAAGGTTGTGTGATTAAAACAAAATGGCTACAGTAAGTACACCAAACCTTTCATGATGATTCGAATATCGTAAATAGTTTCGCTTATCTCATTGTGAAAGATCGGATACAAGAAAGATAGCCTGGCAATTAAACGAAGCTGTTTTATTACGGAGTGTTGAGTAAATAATTTGTTTCATTAATGAATTAACTTTATACTTCCGACCTCTTTATACAATGAATTTAACTTATTCCTAAAACGTTCGTATTTTACAACCTTACTCTGCTAAATTTAAAAGTTTATATTCGTTTGAATTCTCGGGAGTTCATTATTATGATTTGAGATCTTTTCGCTTTTTTTTCCTGTTATTTTAGTTTAAGTGAAACTGTAGCATACGGATAAATATTGTGGTGTATTGAAAAATAGTCTAAAATTTTAATTTACTTTTTGTGGTTACTAACACCTTATCAATACGTTTTTAGTATAGTTGATATTTTTAAGTATAGCTGGAGTGAAACTGATGGATAAAATAAGGAATAATGTGATAAAGAGTAGTGTGGTGTGGAAGAAGATAAAATGACAAAGATAGAAAAAGGGATACTTAGATGGTTTGGACTTGTAAAGAATGGACGAAAGAAAATTGACTAGACAAGTACATATGGTAAATGTGCATCAGCAAGTCGGTAAAGACACACCAAATCGAAATTTTATGAATTAAATAGAGAATGTTCTGAAAAAAGGCCAGGTCTAAAGCACCATTAACCTGTGAACTTGTATTAAGGGTTTGATGAGAGTTGAAAAAGCGAGAGATTTATGTCAGGATCGTGGTAAGTGGATGTCTGCCTACCCCTGCGGGAAAAAGGCGTGAATTTGTTTTATATTATAAATACGAAAGCGATTGTTGTATCGAGGCGTGATACTACTCAACCGATCATCATGAAATGTTGCACTTACACTTGGTCAGGGGTACAGTAATATAAGGTACTGTGGTGACCTCCTTGCGTCTATGACACCGCATACCACCTCGTTGCGTGGATATGCTTAATGACAAGGAATGTCACTCCTTTTATATTCTGGAAGGTTAGACGAACATAAGACGATCACCAGTAGTATCTGAGAGTGTAACCTGAGACATTAAAAAGAGAGTTGAGTTATAAAACAAATTGAGTTGCCCATACCTAAATGGTTTAAATTAACGTCTCAAGTTCTCAACGATCCCGGAGCGCGCATAGGGCGCTACAGTACCTTTTATTCAGAAAAAAATGTTCATGATTAATAGAAATATAACTTTTAATTGGTTGTTTGCATTGATGCGAACAAAGCTAGTATACTAAAGAAAGAAACGTTACTGGTAAGGATAAATTCAAACAGCGATGTGCAAAAAATAATGAAAATTTTCGATGAGTTTAAAGATGAGAAAATAGTACTTCCAAATTAAAGAAACTCACTTTAAAATAAGCCAACAAAGTTTCCGCAGCAACATAAAATCAATACTATCTAGAGGTCAAAAGGTCTGAACAATAACGGTAAACAAAATAAACGGATTACCGGCTATTACTGCTCCAATGTTCGGGATTAGACCCAGTACGAATTGGTGCCTACTTGTGACTGTTTAAACATATATAATTATCTGATCCGACCACGCGTTGCTGTGGCTCTGTTATTATAACTTGCGATATTTTTTTACTATAAATTAAAATGAAACATGTCCTAAGTTTGAACAAACCTAGAAAAATGAAAAAAAATCATCAAAATCGGTTGAGTAGTTTTGGAGTTCATAGCAGTCAAACACTGTGAGAGGGAATCTAAAATCTAAGAGAACAAATTCGTTGTTTGTGTGTTTGTCTGTACGCTCTTTTCCGCCGCTCTTTTTCCATTGTATCAATAACGTTACCATAGCAATTAACGTTACCATAGCAACGCGTTACCGGGTCAGCTAGTATAATACTCTGAGAACACAAATTCGTTGTTTGTGTGTTTGTCTGTCCGCTCTTTCTCCCCGCTCTTTTTCCATTGTATCAATAACGTTACCATAGCGACGCGTTATTGGGTCAGCTAGTTTTTATATAAAAAGATATTCTCTACAATCACTCCAGCCCATTGGCCGGCTTAGCCTAAAACGCAATGAGTGGTGAACTGTAGGTACCTAATATGTTAAAGTATGTATTCAATGCTTTTCATCTAGTTATGAAATCGAAACACCAGTGAATTCAGATGCAAAGCGAATGCATTGGTGAATGGCATGAATCATCGCGTGCTTGTATTAACGAGGTATCATTTCTATTCGAAGAACAACTTGACACAGTGGCGGGTTATATTCACAAATATTTGTATTTATTAAAAGTAAGAAATATCCTCTTGAGCTTACCTTCCTTATCGAAAGCTTCGAGAGTCAAACTCGATCTCAACGCCAAAATTTAATTATATTTGTCAAGATGTCAACTGCTTGTATGGATTTGTTAAATTGTCGTTTTTGGTGAATGATAAAATAAAATATGTATTATTTACTTTTTGTATTAGGCAAGACAAGTAACAAAGCTTGTAAAAGATGGCGTCTTTGATTTTATAATTAAAATAATTGATACCTTGAGCGATTTGATAAATAAAGTCTCAAAAACAATGATACAGCGATTAGCGCTTACGGTTCGTTGATAGTATATGAGCCACTCGCCAAAATATTAATAAAGAAGACGGTATTTATAATAAATTTTGCAATCCAGTTTAAGGCAAATTTTTCGTACATATTTTGTTGTCTATAGATGAGATCAATACATTGGTTTTTATTTAACACTACACTGTTAATGCGCTCTTTTTTTCTGACCATACAATAAAAATAGCTTAACACGTTGACTACCAACTATGAGATAACTCGTAGATTGCGTTCTTTGCTAGGACGCCGGCTACGAGTTATCTCGTAGTGTGTTTACTTGTCATATTCGTGCAGCTACAAGTAAACTCGTAGTATATCAGATAATTCGTACGGCCTTCTTTAATATACATTTTTTATTATTATTGATGATAACTATATATACTTAGAGTTTTTAATAATATAATATGATTAAATGACATTGGCTTTTAATACCTGAATTCTGAAAATTGCCGTGGCAGTCAACGTATTAAGTAACTCCATATAATTACAGCTATCTGCGTGTTAAAAACCCTTCAAAATTGCTCCAGCCGTTTTTAAAATAGGCCAAAACAGACAGAAAACTAAATAAAAGACAGACGAACTTATTACTATTCCATGAATTTACCGTGCGGTTTCTGGGTCCATCATGTGGCAGAAAAAGATATTCCGGGCAGATTCTAAGTTTGTAACATAGATTAAATGACTCCCGCGATAGAATGGCTCGCATACCGTTTTTTTTGGTAACACCATTTCGAAGTCCCGAATTCTTTCTCCGACGGGATCAAAGTAGAAAACGGACTTTTCTGTATTAGCTCGTTCTTGGTGTTGTACGAACGTTGTTTCTGAATTCCATTGCACTAATGCTTCAATACTTGGGTTCAGAACAATCCAAATTATTAAATATACTGCAGTTAGTAAAAAGCTGTAATTTTTTAACTTTTTGAACTTTGACAACTGTTTAATCCACGGTAGCGATCCTTTCGCACCTACGGTCCTGGGTTCAAATCCCGGTAGGGGCAGATGTTTCTATAATGAATACGCGCATTTGTTCCTGAGTCATGGTTGTTTATATATATTTCTATGAACATCACATATCTGTGTATCATACATGTATGTCTATCCGTTACCCTAGTATCCATAACACAAGCCTTACAGTGCTTACTTTGGGCTAGGCTAATTGGTGTGAATGTAGGAAATATTTATTTATTTAACTACAAAGAGGCACTTCAATTTTATTTACAACACGTTCTTTGAAAGTCAACAAGCCCTTGAAACTTCAAAAATCTTTAAATTTCTCTTTGATTATGCTTCTGGTATAAAAGGTAGATAGTTCTCCAGTGCCTAAAATGAACGCGACCCATAAATTCCCCTCACGTTTCGGCCCAGTATTCGTGGCCGATTAGCGATCGCGTTAATTTTGTCACGAACATCTTTGTGCGAAGCCGACGCGGGTCGAGCCTTGTCGAAGATCTTAATTGAGACGCATGAAAAGAAATGCCGGGTTAAGTCTTCTTTTTTGTTCGGATTTTTTGCCAAAGCTTTTTTCCAATGTGTCACACAATTTTATTACGTTCTCAGGTCATCAGATCAAAAAAAAAATATTGTTCTAGTAGTGTCACTTATTTAATACACTATACACTTTAAAATACCAATTTCTTTATTGGTATACCTTCTGTGTGCATATTATGTACCTCAAGCATTGGTTCTCTTATGGGAAAACCACGAATAAACTACTGGAAAAACAAACATATTTTACGTTTTAAAGAGAGTGACGTTGCTTTTGGAACTCAAATGGTACCGCGTTTAAGGCCCGGAAGGGGCATTGTTTTTATGATGAGTAAAAGTATTTGTCATGGGTATTTATATATATTTCTATAAATATTACGAATAGTAAAGTTTGATAACGCAAGTGCTTCAGCTACTTAAATTTGGTTCAGAACAATAAGGTTGACTAATATTTATTATTATTTAAGACTAGCTGACCCAGCCACGCGTTGCTGTGGCAGTAATATTATTATTCTAAAATAAAAGATTTCTCTAAAATAAAAGTAGCCTAAGTTACTCCTTATTACATCAGCTACCTGCCAATAAAAGTCCCGTAAAAATCGGTCCAGCCATTTCAGAGATTAGCCGGAACAAACAGACAGACAGACAGACAAAAATTGTAAAACATGTTATTTTGGTGGATGTACCGTATATATGTCAACGGAAAATAACAAGATCCGCAAGTTTATAAATTTCCTAGGAAAATTATAAACTTTCGTAGGACTCTAAACGAGAGATAAATTGTATTATTTTACGCCCATATTTATATTCATATGCATGTAGTAAAAACGGTTATTTCAATATTACAAACAGACACTCCAATTTTATTTATATGTATAGATGACTGCTGTTTTGTAAAACTAATAATATTTCTTACATTTACGCTAATATCGCTATCCTAAAATAAATCTGAACGTCCTGTATTAGGGATACTAGGACAAGGGATAGACATACATATCTAATACTTGGATATGTCAAATTTATAAAAATACTACAATAGCTGACACGGCCACGCGTTGTGTTATAAATGAAACCTATCTTTTGCCTATGTCGGACCATCAAAATCGATAGAAGAGTTTCGGAGGCCATCGCGTTCAAACACTGTGAATGTATAATGTAAATGTAAATTCCCTGACTCAAGTATATCATGCAAACATTTGCCTCTTCCGGGATTTGAACCCAGGATCGTCGGTGCGCAAGGCGGGATCGCTATCGTTGCACGAAACGGCCTTCATATATTTATATCCTCCAATTGTTTTTAATACTTAATTATAACAAAAACAAACGTCCCAAGTCTTTTGTTAGTCGGCGTTTAATATCTGTTTGCTAACGTCGGAGGCCTTTGAAACGCAAACCGACTTGCAACAAAGCGAATGTTCGTTAACAAAGCGGGACTCAAACCTGTTAACAAATTAGCTGTCAGCTTGAAATTAGAGTTGCCGACAACGTTGAACCGTTGTCCGGCTATTAACATTATTTATCAGATTACTGGTCTGAAATTTATTGTTATAATCAATAAATTTTAATTGAAAACTACCTCTGTCATATTTCATCGGCAACATTGGTTGGGTGGTCCGTTATTAGCAGGAAGTGTCTGCTAATAACGGACAAAAAAAATATCCTATGGCCGAAATCGTAATCTAACTAATCCAGAAAAATGAAAAACAAAATTATCGACACATATCGAGATTAAGCACATACTATAGACAATGTGTCCCGTCATCAGTGTCGGAGCCTTTAATGTTGTGAAATATGGCTTTTTTTATCGTCAAATTGCCCTCAAATTTGGTTTTTCTCAAAAAGCCAATAATTAAAAAATACACAAAAAATAATCTATTTGTTTTTTTTAAATTATGTTTCTATTTGTTATTCCATGATAATTGAAACATTATGGCTGTGTAACTGTTGTCTACATGTTTAGCTATCAAATGACACCTTTTTAATGTTGAAAGGACATTTACATGAGTAGTGGTGGTCGAATTAGTATGAGCACTCAGGTCTTGGTTACCAAGAAAACAAAATGGCGGCCATTTTATAACCGTAAGAGAAAAACAAAATTTGAGGGGCAATTTGTCGATAAAAAATGCCATATTTCACACCATTAAAGGCTCCGACACTGGTGACGGAACACATTGTATATACTAGCTGAATAACCTAATTTTGAACAAATCCAGCAAAATGAAAAAAAATTTATCAAAATCGGTTGATCAGTTTCGAAATTCATTTAAAAATTACATGTCACAGTGTCGATCTATTTCTTTTTCATTTTGCTGGACGAGTTACGGCTTAGGCCATAGGATATTTTTATTGTTAATTATAATAAGTGAGCAATAGTATAATGATAAAATTACAGTGATATTAGTAACATTATATTTTTGTTAATTTTATTATTTAATAAATGAATAAAATTGCTTTTAAAAGACAATGTATTACTGATAAATATGTCAATGCATTTATCTAACTTAACTAGATCATTATATGATTTACACATTCGGTGCAGTGTACAATTCGAAACCAAATTGCTTTAGTGACATTTCAGTGAAAATGGAGGAATATACAGAAGAACGACGAAGCTTAACGGGTGCACTAACACGAATCCTAGAGTGCAACAGTGGACAATCAGCTTTGCTGTTAACATTTTTTGGTACAAACTTAAGAAACAACAACTCTCTTGTTGCTCAATTTACAAATTCTAAAATGTCGGTAACTGGAAATCTCCCTGCAAGATTTTGCTTAAAATACAAATGCCACAGTAAACAAATTTTAACTATTTATATTCTCTTTGAGTAAACATCATAATATAAATTCCTCAAAGAGTATTCCTAATGACTTTGAATGTGAATTATATACGTGGATTTTTGTACAGTAGTTTTGAAAGGCCTTGCTATTGTGAATACAAGAGATTTAAAACTACTGGTATGTATGTTTATCCGTTACCCTAATATAATGAAACACAAGACTAACTAAAGCTACAAAAATCGAAGAATCTACTTAAGAGGGATTTGGATAGCAATAGTTGATACTCTACCTGCGGACCTCAGCTTTATTCAAATTTTTTGAACACTTTGTATGAACAACACTAACCAAAGTTTCTTGGCAACCCATCAATTACATTTTGATTATTTAAAAAAAAGTTTTAATATTAGACACCATTGTTCTGTACCCAAGATAAGTAGTAAAAGCATTTGTGTCATAGGATTCGGAAACAAAAACGGTACCACAACACCTAGACTCGAGCCAATATAGAAAATTCGTTTGCTATATTGACCCGTTCGGAGATCGAATCCGGGACCTCGGAGTGGCGTTACCATGAAAGCCGATATGCGAGTTACTCAACTACGAAGGTCGTCAGACATTTGTTATGATATATGTTAATGTTATTTTGTTTTGAAAATAATGACAATTAGAATGAATAGAATAGTTTGTTTTCTTTATTAACTGGATAGACTTTATTTATCGAAATCGTGTTTTATATTTGTATTTTTATTTAACTTGAATTATTATAAAATCAATTTAATGTTTGATACACAAACTCACAAAAGGTCGATAAAAACTAAATTTTTAACTGTCTTTCGATGAAATGATATTATATTTATTTGCATTCCAATAAAGTTCAAAAATTTGTATTATAAATACAATATCTTGTTCCTCTCATTCAGTCAATAACAGGCACGTAAAAATTTGGTTATCTATGTTTTAATAATGATAAATATTAATAATAATAAATAAGTTTAAAAATAATATTTCTGAAAAAATAATCAACTTCTCTTAGGTGTCAAGCGGGACTCAAACCCACATCCTCTCATAATCCGGGCGAAAACTCTTCCAAGAGAGTTATCGAGACGGACACACCTGTTGAATTTTTCTAAGTATTTCTTAAGCTGACACCAGGGCCATCTTTAATGTTCGAGGTACTAATTTTAGAACTATCCAATAATCGATAAAGGAGCAATAATATATGTTTGTTATTTAAGTTTTAAAGAGTATCAGATTTTTGTATGTAACGGAATTATTAATAGAAAAATCTCTAGATATAAAATCAATCTGCTAGTTAAATGCTTCAATAACAAAATAAAATCAATTATGTCGCATTCAGTAAAATTATAAATCGTTTGTAAATAACATAAACCTTAAATAAACCTGTACATAAACCTTAAATTGTTTTGTAGCTAACTCATCTATATGTGTCTGTTAAACTATGCAATTTAGGGGACTGTGGTTTAGATAATGTTTTCATTATGGAATAAAGTTCCTTATCAAAAATAAACTTGAATCATAGCAAATATTTTTTATAAGCAAAACACTTGAAACAAAGAGTAATATAATATTCAATTACAATTCAATCTAAAACTCTCAAAATCGTCTACGGAATCTCGTTACAAAAATTGTGAACCGTAAAGCTCGTTACGTCACAAGTCGTCGCAGTGCTACGACGCTACAATCGCGACCGTAGCAGTGGCTACGGACGCGCCGCCCAGACTACGCGCTACGTTGCTACGAAGGATGTGAGCGCATAACAATGAAAAGTTACTACGATTTCTCTCAATGAGCTATTATAACCGGGCTACGTTGTGTGTAAACAGTTATAAGTCGGCAAAATTGACGTGTAGTGAACCTTAATGTAAAATAACAACAACTTTAAAGACAAAATTAACTTTAATATCAGTGGGTTGGGTTTATAATTGTTTGTGTATTTTAAATTGTGGTTTTCAGTGGAAATTAAGAATTTAGACCACAGGGTCTTAAATATTTGTTTGGTTTTCTAGTCAGAAGTGCAATAATAGATACTCTAAGTACTTTGAACAAATTGCAAATTGGAATATTGCAAAATGAAATGTTTTTGTAACATTAAACGTAATTTGGTAGTTCGGTTTTTAATTTTAAATAAGTGTGATAGAAGTTATACACTTGATATAAATATTATTGTATGTGAATACGTGAGTTTAGTAAGTATTTAAATTCTGGCAAATTTTACCTTTTTCGATATTTATAAAATTAGTATAGAGACCTAATAAGTCTTACAGGTTTTCTTTAACTCACCAAAAATGTAAAATTTTGTAATTGAACTCTATATCGTGGTTTAGTTTACAATAATTTGATCAGATATTCACATTTGTCGCCTTACTCCGAAAAAAAAACTTTTGAAGTAGGAAGCAAAGAGTGCCAGTCCTACAATGTGAGAAGGCATGGGAGAGGGAACTGTTCCCGGAGTATTTTTCTCTGGAGGGGAGAATGGGAACGGATACCGATTATCCGCCCAGGGCGTCAGGACGCTACAGACCTTCCTTAGGGAACACGGTGCCGATTGCGTCCGACAGTTTATGCAGGTGAGTGTTGAACAACAGTTTTTCGCTGTACCCTCGAATAATAAAAATGATGCCACCACGGACACTCAGGTGCTCATACGAAGCAGAGTACAATAATAATATTTTTTTTTATTTAATATGGGTTTTTACAATGCGTGTATTGAACGTCAAAGCTACGCCATGGCGTCCATAAGTCCTACGTACCTACCTTGTACTAAGGCGGTTCACACACTAGAGATGCGTCCCACCGCGGTGCGCGTGGTGACAGAAAACGCGCCCCCGCGCGGAGGCGCAGATCTGCCTATCTTAGCGGTGTAATCTGCTTCTCCGCGCAGATTTTCAATACAAGTTGACCCTTCTTCTTCACGCCCCGCGCTCCCGCGCAGAATCTGCGCGCGGGGCGCCTTCCCGCGCGTTCCCGCGTCGGCAGTGTGTTGTCATAGGCGTGTTTTCTATATTAATTGAGATTCTTGCATACAATAATAAAATCTGCGGCCACGCGCTACGCGACGGGGCGCGGTGCAGTGTGTTAACCGCCTAAGAAGAAGCAACGATTTTTTTCTCTTTAAATCATTGAGAAGCTTTTACCTTCTTATGGTATATTAACATCATCATACCCTTTGAGAATAGCTTACACTAAACAAATATAACTAAACGGGAACAATTGGGACATTCATACAAAAACATACTAATGAGTTATTTAAATGCACCTGATCGTTTGTGTCTGCTAGTATTGTCCAAAAATTCCCTACATTGAATCTATTTGTTTTGTGTTTCTGTATGACCGACTCCCTCACTCTACTGTATTTGACACATTCCAAAGAATCAATGATATTACAAACCACAAAATGTGCAGCAGCGTATTTCGAATTATAATCTATTACTGCTATATCCAACCTGATTGCTAAGCGTGGAAATTATGGCAAATCCTAGCATTTTCGGTCGACTGTTCTGACACCTGTACTGTATAGTCGATTTATCATCATCATCATATCAGCTGGGAGATGTCGCCACTTAATGTGGGGGAATCGCCATTATTTTAACGCCTGGCAGACAGGTGGGATATTTATTTATTTATTATTATCAAGGGAAACAAACAGCTGCTTTCATACAAAATTACAAATGTCAACGACAATGTATTAGCCAACAGTTTCCTCAATAAGCCTTATAGCAGTAAAAGACGTTGCTGGCCATATTGTGGTCTGCAGGAGTTGTTTGAGGATTACTTATTTTATTAATTTATTTATTGAAAGATTTACAAACAAATATTTAATACTATAATGTAATCGGTAGCTAAAGTCAATGCCATTTACACATCTCTACAAGTTTAAAGGGAGTTGCTTAAAATGTTATTATTACGGAATAGAGCAATATTAATAAAAACAATAATTAATAAAAAATCTAAACGTTCCTCCATCATAAAGAAATCATCAGAGAAAAGTTTCCTGACTGAAGCTGTGCTGGAATAAAACAGGTCAATATCATAGGGTAGTAGCTCCACATTATCATTACTATGTATAGCCGGCTTCCTATGAGCACCTGAGTGTCTGGGACTGCATTATTTATTATTTAACGAATTGACAACAAACTTCAATCATAATAAAATTAACATGAAAACAATAAGATGCTCGTGTGGTCGAGTGGCTGGCATACAGGTTTTCATGGTAATCTCACTCCGAGGTCCCAGGTTCGATCCCCGGCCGGGTCAATGTAGAAAAACGAACTTTTATATATTGGCTCGAGTCTGGGTGTTTTGGTACCGTCTTTTTTTCTGAATCCCATAAGATAAATGCTTTCGCTACTTAACTTGGGTTCAGAAAAATGTATTAGGTGTTATCTTTTATTTATATTTAATTAACATCCTCTATGCAGCATAATGTCCGGTATTTTCTGTAAATTATTACGAAGGGAAAAAACTTTATTTAAATAGTGTATATGTTACGGTAAATGCGATTACTACGGTTAGTGTGAATAATAACCAATAATTATTAATACTTAGCTCATGATTTGGTTGGGTTAGGTTAGGTTATTGAAGTTTTATTACTAATAATTGTTGGTAATTATTTATAATTTTCAATTAATCACAATTACCGTAACATATATAACATCAAACATTAAGCTCATCGCATAGTAATTGGCCATGTGTAATGGCTGTTAATTAATTTTATTTAATTTATTTTACTTATATCTTAGATTTTTATTAGTCGTATTATAGTGTCAGGTATTAATTGAAATAAATAAGCAAGTAAGGAAAGGTATTCCAAACCCGCCGCAGGATTTCCTGATCAAGATAGACTGCCGCCATAAATTAGGCATCACTCGAACCTCCATCGGCGTACCGAACTTTGTGTCGGTGCTTGAACAAAGTCCCAAGTTGGTAGGATAATCTAAGGCTTTTCTCACAAAGCCGTCCGACTCAGGTGCGGCCTTATGATGTGGAAATTTTTAATTGAATATCTTCAATAACGCTTATATCTTTAAAAATAACATAAGACTGGTAATAAATTGTTTGTAATTAGTTTTGATATAAAAAAAAAAACTGTTTCAATAAGTTGAAAAAAATCACCTCTAGTTGTTTCGTCGAGGCTTTTGCGTCAATCAATCAATCAATTTTATTTGAACAAGAAACCTTATTAGTAACTAATATTATAAAGCTGAAGAGATTGTTTGCTTGAACGCGCTAATCTCAGGAACTACTGGTTCGATTTGAAAAATTCTTTCAGTGTTAGATAGCCCATTTATCGAAGAAAGTTATAAGATATATATCATTTAATATATAATACCTGAGCCACAGCAACGCGTGGCCGGGTCAGCTAGTTAGTAACAAAGGAACTTAAGGTTATGTTGGTTTATTCCAACCAATTAAGACATTGTTGATTTAATTTTGTGACGACCGTAACTATATAAAATCTCTCCGTATCTTCCTTAACATATACGTAGTTTCTAATGGAGAGATTATTTCAACTATGTTATTCTTCAAGTATGTAAGTTCGCGACCTCCGTGGTGGAGTGACTTGCATGCAGGTTTTCATGGAAACGCCACTCTGAGGTACCGGGTTCGATTCCCGACCGGGGAAATGTAGAAAATACGGACTTTTCTATGTAATCTCGGGTCTGGGTGTTGTGGTACCGCCGTTGTTTCTGAATTTCATTACACAAGTGCTTTATCTAATTGGGTTCCGAATAACATTAATCTATATTATGTCATAAGTATTATGGTGTCGGCTGTACTGTAACTTGAGATTAAAATACATGCCGCGCGCGTAGCTCGCGTCGCTTAACTTATTTTGTTAGATGAGTTTGATTTATTGAGACACGGATTCGAATCCACGCATAGAGTGTTTTACCTATTATATGTGGTATACATATGAAAGAAAGATATTGTTTCAGGAAAAAAATCAGCCTAGGTGTCCGGCGTGATTTAAATCCACATTCCCGAGCAATCCTAGTTGAATTTTTGTAATAATATAAGTTAAACAGTTAAATGCTTTAATAAAAAAAATAGTTATTAAATAGCTGATTTTTCTTTAACTTAAAAGTACTACATTCATTGTTATAGCAGAACCTAGAAAATGTAGAGCCGGCGCTGGTGTCAGATAAAGTAAAACTTGGAAAATTCGACGGGTCTATCATACGCCTGAGACAAATTAATTTTCTCGGGTAATAATTTCTGTAAATATAAAAATCTAGAAGTAAAATATTTATATATGAAAATTCTTTGTCCCAGTGTTTTACCGGGATGAACTCCGAAACTACTCAACAGATTTTGATGTTTTTTTTAGTTTGCTGGATTTGTTCTCACTTAGGACATAAGAGAGGTTTCATTTTAATTTATAACACAGCAATGCGTGGCCGGGTCAGCTAATGCTTAAATAAAAAATTGTTGGCAAGGTTTTTTTTTGCTTGAATCTAGTCATATTTAAGTTCTGTTAAAAAAAATAGTTTAAATATATGAAAAATACAGTATAATTATAGGTTTTTCAAAATACCTTGTGTTCAATTTGGGTGCTATGACGTTGTATGTTTAAGTAGTATGCGTAGTTTAAGGTGGTACATAAGATACTTCGACAAAGAAAGTAGGAGTCACCCCATCACCCTGAGTGCGATCGCTCCTATTAAGCCTGTATAGCCTTCACAGGCTAAGGCATTTTCGCGATGGTGTTTAGTCAGTACGAGACTGTTATAACTCTCGGGCCAGCCCAAAGTATCCACGTAGGATTCACCACCTCCCTCCCACGAGTCCGGAGGGGAAACAAAAAAAAAAGAAAGTAGGTGTTAATGAAATCTACCAAAGTAGATAAAAGCCTTAGTAGTTTTGTGGTTACGGTGTCTAACGTGAATTGAAATATCGCATGGATATTATATCGTTATGATTATTCAACTATTTATATGAATTGTTATTATTTTATTACAGTACGAGTTTTAGTTAGTTGCCCTAAACGTAGGCATTTTTAATACTTAAAAGAAAGAAATATAAAAGTAATAAAGTTACTAATTGGTCTAAATTTCACGTGTAAGGAATAGATTTTTTTACGGACGTACCAGACAGACCCACTAGTAGGTGTCCAGGAACTGGCGTGTCAGCAAAGACCTGCCAGTAGGTCCTCTAAGACGAGACTGTTTTAAAACTATGGTTGCTATAGAAGAAATATGCGTCCTAAAAAATACTACATATAAATTTTGTTTAAAATAATGGCCCATTAAAACTATATTGATGACTATTTTTACCCCTTCTTTGAGAGTAACACTTTTTACAAGATTTTGCTTTATCGCAAATATAAAGGTCCTTTCATAGCATACTCAGTTTTACTTCATTCAACCATTCATAAAAGGGTTCGCTTTATAAAGCGGTTTAGGTTTGATAAGATACGCTTATGTTATATCATAGTTTTAAACATTGACAGAATTTTACATACAAAACTCAAGCGCTTAATAAACCTTCTTTAGGATAACACATATATTTTTAATATTTAAGAAAATATATCTAGCTTTTACATGCTTAAATAATATAATACCAACCTTTTATTCTAAGCAGTTGGCTAAGCCATCAGGTCTGACTGCAGCTTGGCTTGAGCAGCAGCCATCTGTCAACTGAAGTAGCTTATCTTGCTCTCAAGAGAGCTCTTGTAAATTTGTCTTAGCACGAACTGTTATCCCCGAGAAATATATTATGTTGGTATGCCGATATAATTTGGAGCTTTCATACGAAGAAGTAGTCTCCATTAATCCAAAGTTCTTCGTATAATAACACAATAACACTTCATTGTTTACACCACAAAACAAAAAATATATGAAATAATAGATTATTTGCTGTCTTATCGCTTAGAGTGATCTCTACCAGAAAACTTCTGGATAGAGAGAACGGTGATGTAACTAAAAAATAAAATAAACGAAGAGATGTTAGGAAATGCAAAAATATAAAGGTATGATTTAAAAATAGTTTTTAGCTATGGTGTTATTAGGATGTAATTACCACCTTATCATGCTACAGATGAAATGCTGAAAGTAATGCTTAATTAATAAATCCTACCTACGTTATAACAAAAAGGAACCCAATGTGCTTAAAAAAAGCGTGTTAAAATAAAAGAAGCAAAGAGTTTATTTCGTCGGCACAAAAATACGTTTTTCAGTTTCGGAGGAAAATGTGAATAGACAGCGTACTTTGGAGAAATAAATAGGCTTTGTTTTTTTCTATTGGAAAAAATCTCATCTAAAGATGGGTGACTCGTGGTGGACAGTAGCCTGACTACCCACTGTTTTAATCTATCTAAATAGCTACGTTAATAAAGTGATTTTATCAATTATAAAAAAAATATTAAATCGATTTTTGCTGCTATACCCGCGGATGAAGTCGAAAACCTCGGGTATTTTTTGAGCTTGATTCGATTTTTCTATTTCGAAACGAATATTATGAAACAAGGGTTTCCTCCAATCCAGTCGGTTGTTACGGATGTTCCGCCCTCGCCCCGACCTGCGTGTGATAGCGCGATAAACATTGTGTCTGACAAGAAAAAATAAACATTATACTTTATTTGTTCCAGGTACGGCAGACAGTCTTGTATGTATTTGTAAGTACGCATAGAAGATACAGGTGCGAACATACTGGTTGAAATTGCTAAATAGTAAAGTATTTGAAAAAAAACTTTTTTTACGGTTATTTGTGCATGATTTTTATTTAATCCATCGAGTCCTTTACAGGAGTCGTGATCACAGGATTGATTAACGTCAGGTTTAAATATTGTTTTGGATAAAAAATGTTTTATTTAAATGTATAATTTGCATGGAAGTATGTATAAGAACTATAATAATATTAATATTTTTTCTTACATTGACACCAATTAGCCTAATCCAAAGTAAGCACTGTAAGGCTTGTGTTATGGATACTAGGGTAACGGATAGACATACTTATATGATACATAAATATGTAATATTCATAGAAATATATATAAACACCCATGACTCAGGTACAAATGCTCCTATTCATCATACAAACATCCATAAACATTTGCCCCTTCCGGGACTCGAACCCAGGACTGCTGGTGCGAAAGGCAGGATCACTACCGTTGCACCAAACGATCGTCAAAGGATTAGTCTAGTTGAGTATTTCTTATATTCAAGAGGTCGATGAATTAGTGGTGAGCCTTGTTGGGATTACGGAGGCATATACATATGTTTAATACCGTTTACAACACACAAATATATTAACGACCTCCACGGTCGAGTGGCTCGCGGGTTCGACACCCGGACGAGTCAATGTAAAAAACAATAACTTAAAAATAAAAATCAACTTTTCAATATTGGCTCGCGTCTGGGCGTTGTGGTACAGTCATTGTTTCTGAATACCATAGGATAAGTGCTTTATTTGGGTTCAGAACAATGTACTATATGTTATATTGTATTATATTAATCTATTTATATTTATTAAAACGCCAGCAAGTTAATGTTATTAATACTATTACATAAAAAAAGAATATCAATTATAATTGTAAAATTGTCTTATATACTGGAATACAACTACATAATGGCTGAAATAATATAAATGGCATAACGGATAATACCTAATACAAATAAAGTCAATCGTTGGAATGTCAAGAATAATCAAAATACAGGTGTTACCTTGTATGTCATAATTAATTTATATCAGCTCATTTTATGTTAGCACTTATACAAACTAGTACCTTGCTACATAATTGTTCAAAGCGGTCAGCAAATATATCTCGAAATATATGTCGAAGTGGTGAGCGAGCAAATCTCCAATTCTAGGAATATTACATTATTTTTAACGCGTTTTCATTAATGAAACTTTTACTTTATAGTGTGTCACTAACTCTATCAGATGCTTCAAAAACTGGCAGATTCTTATTTAAATAACTTGAGCTATTAAATTTGAATATTTTTAAAGAAATATCAGCGGAAGGCGTGGAAAGTGGAATATATCATGTCCAATTACCGCTTTCGAGTCTCAGCTTTTGCCGCCATATTAAAAGCACAGCACAGATAAAACGCAGCGTTATGGGGCTCGACGAGTTTTATTACTTTATATTTGGATATAAAAAATGTTGCCCTGACGTTCTTTTCAGGTTGTAATATGAGGTTAGCTGATGAAAACGAATTTGAAATACCATTTATATTTGCATTAAATGAATTAATAACGCTGAGTAATAATTCTTCTAATGTTCTCTTTTCTTTGTAATGGTAAATAAACTTTAGAAATGTGTTTTTGTTTGTAAATTTTATATAAAATATCCATATCTATTTCATAATAATAATAAATTATTTTGTAAGAATACGGTTACATTATATCTTAAAACAAATGATCCAGCATATTCTATCGATAGATCGATTTACAAATATTCAGATTATTCATTTATTATTAAATTAATTATCGGTTATTTGTTAAAGAGTAAGAGTAAATGTTATATAATATGTCTAAAATAATATGTTACCACGTTTCTAGTTTGACACGTTACCTAATATCCCCTTTATAATTATAAATGTAAATGTAAGTTTGTTTGTGATACTTTCACGCAAAAACTACTATACCGATCATCACGAAACTTCGTACGTATATTCTTGGAGGTATTAGAAGTAACATAGGATACCTTTTATTGAAAAAAAATGTGGTCGAAGCCGCGGGTAAAAGCTAGTACTATATAATTATATATATAAAAAAATTGGATTAGAAGAAACTATTATTAGTCATAGTGTTCTTATCAGTTTATAAACCAGGTAACCAGTAAAGTTACTGACTGCATTTTTTTCTGGAGATCGACAACGACAAGAAAATTATATAACTCATACAACATGCCGCACATCTTGGAATGTATTGTATGAGTTGATGTATAAGTCACGAGTGAATAGGTATCTTCTTCGTGCGTCACATCCTAGATCGCAGCGTCGTCGCTTAACATCAGCCAAGATAGTGATCAAGCACCTGCTTAGGTATTTACTATAAATAAATGTATCATTAAATGTATTAATTTATTAGTGTACATGATTTAATGTTATAAACATTAATAGAGAAGCAAAACCTTCACACAAATATACTCCGCATTAAATAAAAATATGAAATTATAAGCACTAAAGATAGCGTTGGAATTTATTCGCTCCAACTATTTCATTTAAGGACACAGGAGCTGTCTGCTGCAATTATATAGCAATTAGCGTTGGCTATGACTGGTTTAATGCATTTCAGTCCATCATTAAATTCACTGCGGCCAAAGTAATAAAACTAATCTATTACAAATTATTTATTACCTTTGCTACGATTCTACACTCGGCGTCAAAAAAATCGCACCTCTAAGAAAATCACGTTCAAATGGCATTAACTCTGGATATGCACATGCAGTCGTATTAATTATAATTTTATTTAAAAGGTTACTTAATTAACTTAATAAAAAAACATTATTTTTCATTATCAAATAAAACCTAAAGCAACAAATAAAGGGTCACAAAAATTCTAAGGAAATTTTGCTGCTCGGGAGAGTCGCGAGTTGCGCTAACTTTGTGGGTATAAAGAGGTCAACACGGGTTCAATGTGGGTCATTCGCTATTAAACCGTTGAAGGGGACACACGCACTGATTTTACTGAAGAAAGAACATCTGGAAAATGGACACTACAGCTGATGAGGCCGCTCAAGTGGTTGCACTACTGCAAGCAGGGGTGCGGCAGTGTGATGTCGCCCGGCAACTGAATCTGAGCCGTTTTTCGGTTCGTAGAGTCTACCAGCGCTTTTTAGAGACCGGTGGCTATATCCGGCGACATGGGTCCGGTAGACGTCGCTGCACTTCGGAAAGAGACGACCGGTTCGTTGTGTCGTACTCTTTGAGAAATCGCTTCTCAAACGCTGTTCAGCTGCAACAGGAGCTCCAGGCAGTTCGCAGACGCACCGTGAGTGTATCCACGGTTAGAAGAAGACTGAAGGAGAAGAACATAGCAGCCCGCAGAGCTGCTACAGGTCCAAAATTGACTGCAGCGCACCGACGAGCCCGCTTGCAGTTTGCTCGCGACCACGTCGATTGGACCATTGAGCAGTGGGGAGCTGTTCTCTTCTCAGACGAGACACGAGTGTGTCTTTTCTGCAACGACCGACGAAGAAGAGTATACCGGAGGCAGGGTGAACGTTTCGCTCAAGCCTGCATCCAGGAGACGGTGGAATATGGAGGCGGATCCTGCATGTTCTGGGGCGGTATGTCGGCTGCCGGCAAAACCGACCTGGTCTGCGTCTCCCGGACCGGAGGTGCTCGCGGACAAGGGTCGCTGACTGCGCGCCGCTATATCACAGAGATCCTGGATGTGCATGTGGTCCCTTTTGCCGAATCTTTTGGCGAGGGGTTCACATTAATGCACGACAACGCTCGCGCACACACTGCAGCCATCGTGAACGACTTCCTGCGGAGGTCCCAAATTCCTGTGATGCAGTGGCCAGCGAGAAGTCCTGATCTGAATCCGATAGAGCACCTCTGGGACCATCTTAAACGTAAGGTTCGATCTCGGGATCCGGCTCCTTCGACTCTAGAGGAACTCCAAACCGCGGTGATTGAAGAATGGGGTCTTATCCCTCAAGAAGAGCTCCTGAAGTTGGTGAGGTCTATGAGGGACCGTATGGAAGCCGTCATCAGGGCAAGGGGGGGTAACACTAGATTTTGAGTTAATTTTAAGACACTTTTTGTACATTTTTTTTGTAAATTATCGATTATTAATTAGGACTTAATTAAGATTTTTTATTATTTTTCAAATTTTTATGCTTTTTGTATAATTTTAATTAAAAAAAAGATTGCACTTAATTGTTGTTTGATGCTCCTTTTTGTTACCTTTCTAATGATACCTAACACTATCCTCTATATAAGGTTTAGGAATTTTTGAATAAGATTTTTATAAGGTGCGATTTTTTTGACGCCGAGTTTATTTTAATTATATCGTTTTCAGTGAAATTATGTAAAAGCCCATTTTATTTTTACTCAATTCTTTGGTCATCTTCAATGGAAATAAAAGCAAACTCTTATAAATGTGTAGCCTTTCGACAATTATGTAGAGTTAAGCTTTATTTATTTATTTATTTAAGGAACACAAACAGCGTATTGTACAAAAGTTATCTTACAAGCTAATATGCCAAAATGTTTAGATCTAGTACATACACAAATAACATGTGTCCACAACATCTAATATTAATAGTACTACATCATAATCTTATATTATTAAAAAAAGCGTGCGTATACTTATATACGCGCGGAAGAAATTAAACCTTTTTATTAAGTATTTAAATGAGATATAAATATTGGATATTGGTTATAACCTATTCACTTTAACAGCTAACTTCATGGTGTCGTTTTTTCGTTACATGCTGTGTGCTCAACTTTCGTTACATGAAAAATTTCACCCTCAATGCGCCACAATAAGTATAACTCTTAAAGTGTATTAGCTCTGACGCCCGACTGGACTGTACTCCTTAAGAACGATTATCTTTGTTCAAGCACAGAAAATAAACAAGATTTTAAAGTAAAAGTGAAAAGCACAATAGGTTGCACACAAAAAACGTAACACTGTCATTCGATCACTAAATTTCACTTTTGAAACGTATTTATTTCATACCGGGCGACATCAATTCTTAAGGAGTAATCTCAAATAAAAACGATAATTTATTCAGTTCAGCCGAAAGCAGATATATAAAAAAAAATCGCATATTCAGTTAGTTCTTAGAAATATATAGAAAACTCGGTTAACCAGCAATACCATACCATTAACATAAGAAAATACAGTATAGTTAGAAAAATATATATTCATTACTTGGTTTATAGTATATATTATCAATATCAGTATAAAAGCTTAGATAAAGGAAAGATCCTAATCATATTATTTCTTACATTCACACATTTCTTATTTTTCTCAATTAGCTAAGCCCAAAGTAAGCACTGTTTGGCTTATTTTAGGGATACTAGGGTAACTAATAGACATATATGATACAAAGATATGTTACATTCAAAGAGATATTTATAAATATCTGTGTCTCAGATTCAGATGCTTGTCATTATCATACAAACATCTGCCTCCCCTAGGACTCGAATCCAGGACCGTGTTGCCAAAGGCATAATCGCTTGTAAAATGTAAAATAGCAATTAATTATCTTTACTTTAAAAAAAATCCTTTTTTTTTGTAATTTATTTGTCCCATTTTGATAAGCGAAATTACCTTATGAAGTTAATTCATTATAGACATCCTAAAAGATCTTCATTTTTCATTTATTTACCTACTTAATACAGTTTTTATAGTGTCCACACCTATGTTTCATGCAGGTTATTTTGGCAAATTACACGTATGTTGTGAACTTATTTTGGCAAATTACACGTATGTTGTGAACTGTTACGTGAACCATTACAGTGCTATTGTGGTAAAGAAATGAATATTTACAACCACTGAAGCTGAGCTATAAAACATGGCGTAGGTACACTTGTATATTACACGGCGTCTCATTCTTACATAGAACTTTATAGTGACGAAAAATTGCTACACATTTTTTTTTTAAGAAATTATTGGAAGAAAAAAATCGACAGGCGGGATTCGAACCCATATCTCTTCGCTATCTGAGCGATATTAAAACCTTGCAGTAAAATTCCCCTGTCACAGTGTTTTGACCGCGATAAACTCCGAAACTACTCAACCTATTTGGATGTTTTTTTTTTTTCATTTGTTCTTATTTAGGACAAAGTAAGGTTTCAATTTGATATTTTTTTTTATTGCAAATGATAAGAACTAAACCACGGCAACACGTGTCCGGGTTAGCTAGTAAATATATAAATGACATAGGTGTTCATGCTTTTTTTGCATTTTCAGTACTCTTTTATATATGAGCACTGAAAATACAATAAAATGATAAATTTTATTTATTTTTTTAATTTAATTTTTTTGCATTCACAATGCAATATTTTCTATTACACGTATTTTATATCTTATGATAAATTTTAATTTAAAAAATACTATAAAATCGACTCTGTTTCCAATTGATATTCAGGCGATTTTTTCTAGTATTTTTTCTATCAAAATTATCATACAAAGCTGTTTCTTCTTTATAGATTGTTCGGTACTTGTAAAAGTATTTCATTCGATGTTGCACTTAGAACATGAGGAGATGGGTCTGTCAAGGTGTCGCGGTATCTCCATTGGAAGAGTACACGCCCGGATAGCGAAGGGATATGGGTTTGAGTCTCGCTTTACACCTGATGAGTTGGTTTTTTGTAATACAAGGTTATTTTATAAACACCATCCAAATTTTTTCTAGGCATTAGATATCATTCAAACACTTCATTTATGAAAAAAAATTGGTAGGTAAAATTTCCGCAAAAAAAAATTTTGTCCGAGCGAATTATTACAACAGTTGGTTACTGGCAAAATAGGTACTTACAGTTGAACGACCGACCGCCCGAAGCGCCTCACCGAGCTGCGCGCGCAAGTTGTAACTACATCGGCGCAATGAAATCAGTCAGCCGCGGGCTTTCCGCGATGTACAATGTTGCGTTCACGCATTTACGTCGCCTAACGAACGAATCTACCTAACGAAATGTGTTCACACTTGCAATTGAAATCGAGGGCGAAATTGAACGACGGGTTTATGTGAAGAAGGCCCAAAGCCTCGAGAACTTAATATAAATATAATCCGTGCATTTAACGAAGTGACAAAGTGAAAAAACAAGTAATACAATAAAAGACAATGTTCATAAACGTGCAAGACTGTTTAGAGAGAAATTACCTACACTTTAAGGTAAAGTGATTGTTTTCAAACTTCATGTAAGTGTATTTTTTTTGGATTTTTAATTAATTATTTTGTTGGAGTAAAGCAAAATGTGTGCAGGGCGGCTAAGACTTGTGAAATTTTTCACAAAAATATAGAACTATTAATTATACATTTCTTTATCCTATCGTGTAAAATAGACAAAAATAACTTAGGTAGGTAGGTACTAAGGTTTTGGCACTGCATTTGTTTTTGCGATTTTCGAATTGCCTTTGCGATCCCTGTGTTTTTTTAGATTCTGTGGTTAATAAACACCCTTTGCTTTACTCCAACCAATTATTCTACATAAGTTGATTAAATTTAAAAAAATGCGACGTAAGTGCCTAAGGTGTGGTTTACTTTTATGTTCATTTTTTATTTATTAAAAGTGTTATCGATTAATATTGTTATAATCAAAGAACAAATCAAATTATCTCTTCTTCAATTTGACGTTCCTATTTTTTTTCGTTTAAATTTGCAACTTATGAAAATCATTGTAATGTATCAATGAAATACGGGAGGGCGGGGCGGGGGTCGTGTAATCATCTGCTACAACACCGTGCGTAGCGTGACTGTGACAGCAATCGGTAGTTTTCCTCGGATAACTTTGTGTAGGCTTAACTTAATATTTTAGTACTGAGTGATATTAAAAGAAAAAAATCTTGTTTCGTTATTTTCTTCAAAGAATATAATATATAAATTTGGATGGTGTTTATAAAATGACCTTGTATATTCTTTAGATATAAAAGTCTCGAAGTTAAATACTAAGATGACAAAAATATTACAATCATAAAATATACTTATTTCTCTCATGACAAACGAGGTCCTTAAATTATTGCTTTTTGGTTATTTTTTATTAAAAGTTCCTACATTTGTCAGGACCTTTGGTCAATTGGGGCAATTTTATTAAAGCTCGACTAAAAATTACTTTGGCCATGAACGATTTACTAGTAGTCGATAATGTTTGTAGTAATTGTTCCGATCACGTAAACTAAAAAATAGGTATTATATTGACAAAGTTTAATGTCAATTCAAATAATTCTATTGTAAACCTAAATTTAATATTTAATGCCTATCTAATCATACAATTATTTGTCACAAAAGAAGATAGTTCACGTCTAATGTGACTGTAGTAAATCTTCAATATTTCATCCTGTTCACATTTTATGGATCTCCCCTCGCGATTAATTTCGGCAGCTGGCGGTAAGTCTGCACCTATTTGTCGAGCGATATCTCCCGCTCCGCCGAAGGGGATAATGACTCGCATCACTGTAAATAGCTTAACTTATTAACTAGATGTCAGGCTTACACTTGAGGGGTACGAAATATAACATTGATAGGCAAAAACTAACTAAATTAAAGTAATATACTGCTTAAGTTATTTATGTGAGGATGTAAGTGTAGTGTGCTACCTCAGTGTCGTCTTAAATACTGCACTAACTGTAATTAAAACCATTGCATAGGTTGAGGATAATCTATCCATCCATCGGAGGTACGGGCGGGAGCTATCGCTCATCCCCGGGCATCTTCATGTGGGGCTTATACGCCACGGTCGTTGGTTGCCACTGTTTCAGCGGCCTTCGTGTCGACGATGTGGTGTGCTCACTCGTGGGAATAAATACGTCGCGAAAATATGTTTGAAAATATATTTTTGGAGCGGAGAGAGCGAAGCTCCCATGGATCAGCTTCAATAGTGCAATATCTGTTACGCCATAACTTCCCGAGTTCTTAACCGATTTTAATATTTTTTGTGTGGAATCGAATCAACTTGTTTAGGACCAGATTGTGACGGAGCCCCGAATTTTGAAATTCGCAAAAATTCCCATCGAAACAAATTTTTTTTTTTCTTTTTTAGGTACTACGCTCCGCTCCAATATATGGTGCTAGCGTAGATTTATGCGTAGCGACTCCATCACCTAGTATTTGAATGTTTAGACTGGTGTCATTTTCTCACGATTAGATGAGATATTTTTGCTATAAAAACGTAAGTGCAAAGCGTTGCTTTCTTAGGTTGACATCGGTAGCGTAATGGCTTACTAAACTAAGATACCAAGGTGTGTTCAATTTCGACAAACGATTTTTGAAACAGAAATAAATTGTTGTAAGAACTAGCTCGTTAACAAATACCTAATTTCAAAACTCAAACATTGTATTAAAGAAAATTATTATTCCAAGAAACATGAAACTTTTCGCAAATTTAATAAAATACCGTCAGATTCTCCAAACTGGCGCGGCTTAGGCTTTTTACTGTAATGTTTCTGATTAGCCCAAATCCTGTAGGAATCCTTAGGAAAATTTAATCAGATTTGCAAAGCTCTTCAAATAGCGGGTATTATATTTGATGCTCGCTCATAGCTTTCACGAATCATGCTCTCTAATATATATATTTTCTTACATTAACACAATTAGCCTATCCCAAAGTAAGCACTTTAGGGCTTGTCTTACGATTCTAAAGTAAATGATACATTTATAATACACAAATATCTAATATAAATAAAAAGATATATAAATACCCATGGCATAGGAAAAGGTTCGTATTCGTCAAACAAACATCTGCTCCTTCCGGGACTTGAGCGTAGGACCGTCGGTGCTAAAGGTAAGATTTCTGTCGTTGCACCAAACAGTCGTCAAGCGCAAAAAATGTGTTTATTAACCACATCACATTGGAACCTGTAGAATTATCAATGTTTCTCTACTATATTATGCATGTATTATACATATAAACCTTCCTCTTGAATCACTCTAAAAAAAACGTATCAAAATCCGTTGCATAGTTTTTTAAATCGAAGCATACATACATACTCCTTTATATTTGGACCTCTGTTCATAGATGGAAATAAATATTCATAGATAAAAGGAAGATCATTATCAGGTTAGTGATTCTTTATGTGGATATGGCTCCGAGAAGACGCGACATAAAAACGATTTACGAATTTGTACTTAATTTACAATGCCATATTTCTATAAGATATAAAAAAACCACGTCTCCGACCCTTAGGAGGATTATCTATACATATAAATAAAATTGGAGTGTCTGTTTGTAATATTGAAATAACCATTTTTTACTACATGAATATGAATATAAATACGGTACATATACCACAATAACATTTTTTACAATTTTTGTCTGTCTGTCTGTTTGTTCCGGCTAATCTCTGAAATGGCTGGACCGATTTTGACGGGACTTTTATTGGCAGGTAGCTGATGTAATAAGGAGTAACTTAGGGCACTTTTATTTTTGAAAAAATCTTTTAAATTACTGTGCCACAGCAACGCGTGGCTGGGTTAGCTAGTATCTCATAAATTTGGTGTTTGTTTGTGAAAAGTGTATAAACTAAAACCATTTATAAACATCAACGCAAAATATATTCTAATAACAGACCACTAAGCCTCAGGTATTATTTTGTTCGCAGAATTTCGACTTCATCCCAACTTGCTCTTAAACATCTTTATTCTGTCTGAGGACGTTGATAAGTGTCCCTATAATCCTCTCACCTGTCCCTCGAAGAAAAGTTTAGATCAAGAGGGATTTCCTCAAAAGGTGGGCTTTTTGCAAATGACGGCTAAAATTAACTTCATTTCTTTGTCCTAAAAGTCTTTTACAGGCGTTGTCTATAAGCGCGATACATATTTTTATCTTTATACCCTCCATTTTAGTTTGTTTTTATTGTTAAGCGTAAAGGACAATGCCCATTTTTGTATGGGCATCGGTACCAACTTGCATCAAACCAAATTTACTCTCAAGAGTTTAGATTTTATCTCACTTTTTACTACCAAAAATATTTTGTCAATGTTTAACCACATTTTAGAGATATTGACATAAGTTGCAAACGCCTGATGGTAACATTTTAGCAATTTTGAATCAGCGTGATTATTATAGATGTCGCAGGTACATTGTAAAAGCCGTGGTATTATAGTATCACTAGCCAAATTATAATTAGGTTAGCAGTGTTATTATAATTTCACTATGGCAGATTATAATTTAATGGTTTTGACGATATACCTGCGACATAGATAAAGTGCGTATGCCTTTTAGGCCGCATTACTGAGTAGGGCATTGCATAGTATAGATACTACACTAGCTCAATAAGTTGGGCCCAGACGCCTTCGCCTGTTAAGTTGTGACTTAACGCTCAGGTCGCGCATGGGTGGTATATTTACGTTATGCCTAGGCTTACCTTGGAGAATATGATCTTAAGACTATTAAAAGTGGTCATAATTGAGTCCTTTACTTATTTTTATTATAATAAGTTATCAAAACTTCTGCATGTTTTAGTTGGATTGCTAATATTAAACTAAATCACTTACATACCAACAAGGTAACACAAATTAATAATTTGTGATGTCAGATTCAACAATTATTTTCTTACATAGCCAGATAAACCATTTACTTTTAGGTACATTATAGAATATATTATGATAAATATTACACAATCAACATATTATATTCATTAGAATAAAACACTTTCTACGGATTTTTGCGCATATTTTATTTTATATTTAATCCTGACGTTTCGACTCCTTTACAGGAGCGTCACCCCAACGTCCATTGTCTAAATGTTGTTGGCAAATTCGAGCCGACGATGGTATATAAAATCGGTGATTTTTAAGTACTGTTTCCCGTATTGAGAGAGGTATTATTGTAGCCGGCAAACTTCTTGAACATGATTTTGACATCACGTGACATGTGCAGTAGTGAATAATGTACCTAAACTTGCTACTGCGCATGTCACGTGATTTCAAAATCATGTTCAAGAAGTTTGCCGGCTACAATAATAGACATTCAGGTCCAGTACAGTTCATGTATAAACAGTGATTAGCGGTACTCGCTGCTCGTCTGTATATAGAAGAGGTAATTCTAGATGGCGGCTCATCAGTTGTTACAATTTCTTCACTTCCGATTGGCCTATGAAGATCATGTTGCTGTTGTCTGTTGACTGTCCTAGTAGCCGCCCTCCAGCAAGCAGCACATGCTCTCACAAGTCTAGAGACCTAAAATAATTTAAATTAGATGAACTTCTAGGAACATACTAGAAATAAGATAGATAAAGCATTCACTGTATTTTAATTTTTGTAAATATTGTACTTACAAGATGAAGTGGGGTCCATTGTAAAATCACATCTCGCTGTAAAGAATCAGGCCTTATTCGGTAGGTTCTTCTTCCACTAGTGCGTAATAATGAGACACCACAAGCGAAACAAACACTTTGATGACCAACTTCTGGGCTGCCAATTGTTCCTTCTTGGATCAACAAGTAGCAATTGTGGCATATAATATGATCCAGAGTAACCTGAAAAAGAAAAACTTTATAATACAGTATATGTATTTCATTATTCAATACACTGACATATGCATGTTATTAAATTATGACGATTTATGTATAATTATTATCATACTAGGCCTCAGAATTATTATCTCCTGTGGTGGAAAAAATAGTGCACCTGGTTGAGGCCAACTGTGGAGGCCAACCACAAAAAAGCCTTATCAACTATACATACAGTAAATAATTATAGCACTTACATAAATGTATGTGCAAATATGTCATAGTCTAATAGGATAGCAGGGAATAATCAGTCGCTAAAACAATTTATGCACTTTATTAAGTTACTCTTTCATACTCCAAGCTGTCACTAAAAATATTTTACAGTTAGTTGAACTTATTGGCTACATTTTCGGCTAGGACTGGGATTTATACCAAGGACCTCCACAGCTATGACATTTATTAGATGTGCAAGGCAATCAAAAAGATTGTACAGAGTGGTTTTGTCATACTGGAATACTAGTGGCTCATTATAAACTACCAAATATAATAGCATCATGAATGCGTTTACGAATGTTTAAGGAAAAAACTTACCAAAGTAGGTGTAACCCATGAGGTCAATATTTCGCGTATGCTTGCGTGAACACTTCCCACCGAATGTATCAGTGTGTTCCTTGGTATCGCACAGTTGATACACCGCGGACGACTCCTCTCTAGAGACACTGTCTCTTCGATCCATTTTTACTAGCCAAGCACCATGAACGCCGGCTGGCGTCTACAGAGTCACTGTCTCGACGAGGCACTTCAAAGTCACTATCTCGATAATCCACACAAAGAGTGTCAGTGTCAACACTGTCAATACTTATTATAGACGTGGTGATTTAATTAAAGGATAAAACTACCAGATCAACTCAAACGCAACAAGAAAAACATCGATCAAACAAACATATTCACAACAAAAACGAAATTGACATTGACACTGACAGTTCTGTAATTAAGCGTTCCGAATCGCCATGAATGTATATTTTATTTTCTACTTTAAAATCTTATTTACTTATACAACGGCTGAAGCTAATAAGGCGATCAAAGATTTTTATGTTCATTGTTAAACCTCGGAAAAAACGGACAACTGTTATCGGAACGTGCAAGATTTCTTTTGATATACGGATATGATGTAATCTCTTGCGGAAGTAATTGCTAATTATTTAGTATCATTTAAATGAATTTTCTAAATGTGGTTAAAAAAAACTGTTGAAAGTCAGTACATAATACACATAAATAAAACATTATTTTCGGTGTTAATATATCTATGACGCAGTCTGGTACGGGGATTGGGCATTGTCCTTTTAGTTGTGTTACTGGTGAAACGGTATCTCTAACGTTTGCAACCAATGTATTCGTTTGTTCCCAAATTCGACCCTATTCCACTATCCTGTAAAGTACCCGCAATGACTCTACAAAAATTGAATTGTTTAATTATTTGTTGGTAGATTTACAAACAAATATCAAATGCTGTAATGTGATAGGTAGCTTAAGTCAAGCAAGACCTGATGATGTAGTTAGCTCTTTTTACAATACTAGTAGCTATGGAGGTCGGTCCCCTTGCCAGAGTTGCTTTCGCCAGTTCTTCTCAGAAGGGCCTCCCAATTTCCGAACTGGTAGTTGACTCAGTAGTATACAATGTAATCGTAGTGAGAATTTAATAACTAAATTCAATGTAAAAATAAAACAATTGGGATTTATGTAAAACAATTTTAACAATTAGAAACGTGCCCGATTAAAATATTGTGAAGGTAGTAGAAAATACATGACAACCATTATCTTAGTCATCCTGTGATCTCGGCTCCTGTAAAGGAGTCGGAATGTCAAGATTAAATATAACATATAATATGCGCAAAATCCATAAAAAAGTGATTTTAAAGTCAGTCAGTTAATTTTATGATTATACTTATAAAAACAATAATAATTACAATATGCCCTACTATTGCGTCTTACAACATCTAGAGAAGGATACACATAGAACTATTACTAGGAACCCATTGACTTTATAGTTTGATATGGACATAATTGTGCAATAATAATTTTTGTTTTAGTGGAAACTTATAACAGAATGTACATTTATTGTAAAATTTAATAGTATTTTTAAGCAAATACTATTCAATTAACGACTTAAACTAATATGTTTCAATAAAATATGATCACGAATGTGACAAAAGGTCTTTGTTTAAACCACGAACATAAAGGCCTAATTGAATAGGCTCTCTAGATAATTAAAAGTAAAGTTTGTTTGTTTTCTTTATAGTGTTCATTCCATTTTGTATCAAACCTGCCTATAATAGTGGAATACTATGGATGACTAAATGCCGCTACCACGTTGGGCGCCAATTGAAAACCCATTGTTACCCGTCCTTTTCTAAATTCCCAAGTGTATTTTCATTCGAAATGCCAATAGAACCAAACGTTTGCGAATATTTCTCATCTGCCTTATTACAGTGTTTATTTCCCCCCTTTGTTTTTTTTTTCTTTATTGGATTTTCGTTACGCGGCATGATCCACTCAGTCGCAGGCTGTTTACGGTGTTATAAAACCTCCGATGCAATAATCTTCATCATAATAACGTTTTCTTTGTAGATCCGTTTGGTCTTTTACTTGGTAATATTTCTTTTTACATTGTAATTTCATAAGTATCATGGTAGAATGATAATAGCTTTGTTTTTGTTTCATGTTGTAGCCAAACCACGTTAGAGCATAAAGTAGATGTGAAACACTTTTATGTTGAAAACTCGTCTTTTTCACAATTTTATTTAATGTTTTTGTATACGACTTTTTTTCAGTCTAAATAGGATTAGATTGAGTTGTTAGAAACGTGTCCGGCAAATATTGGTCTGTTGGTAATTTTGTTGTCAGCAACACGCTGAATTACAAATATTACTTTAGTCATCCTAAGAACATGACTGTTGGAAAGGAGTCGAAATTTCATCGTAAACTAAAAATATGAAATATTTCTTTTCTGTATAAATTTATTGCCTATTGGCAGATTAACTCAAAAGATGTGTTACAGCAAATTCCTTTTTGATTAACACGTTACAAAGATAGAAATTCGCTTGGATGTAATAGCAAATTAACTCTCTCTTTAGAATATATTTCCAAATATTAATGTTATATAAATTTGGTAGTATTTATTTGTGTTATAAAAATATGAAAATATACGCGTTTTCGGTATACCTTAAAAAGCTATAAGTCTCAATAGACACTAGTGTTAGAATTAAATATAAAATAAATATAAGAAAATATAAAGTGTATAATACACGCTATATTTGACCATAGTACACACTTTTGGTGTGTATGTAAGAAATTGTTATAATATAAAGAGAAGGTGTTTAACTCGGTATTTAGATGCCACAACATCATGGTTGTCTTAATAATTGCATAATAATATAACCAGTACCTACTGATATCACATACCATTAAGTAAGGCAGACCTAATTACCTCTGCATGCATATGTTCTCGTGGTGATGCTGCGTCACTCCGAGATCACAGGTTCGATTGCGGGCTGGGTAAATGTTGAAAATTAACTTTCCACTTTCAGCTTGGGTATGGGTCCTCTGGTAAAGTCGGTTGTTTCTGATTTCCAAGAACTTGGGTTCAGAACAATGTTGTTCTGTACTAGTATTGAATTTAGTTTATAAAATTACTGAAGTAAGTGAGTATATGTCGCCTTTATTATTTAAGGTTATTAGAATCTCTGCGTATTACCAATTGGGGTAGCGTTTTTTCAAATCTTGTTGACAAGAACATTTTCACTATTCTCTATGATAAAAAAGGAAATTTTCCTATAAAGGAACAAAAATGCTGTTTCCTTCAGGTGTAGTAAGGTCGATGATCCCACTGATCGCGGTTGCATTCGAGGGCTGGCGGTTGAACTAAAAGGCACGAGCACTCTCGACTAAATGGCCAGCTCTATCGAGCCTGCACCATTAGAAGAGTGCAACTCTGAGTGATTGAGAGAGAGAGGTGTAGGTACAACGTAAAATGTCAATAATACAAACAAACCTAAGATTATTCTGATATATTTTTGGCAAAATATTTTTTTGCCACTTTTTTACACTTAGTTCACTCCCCCTGGTGATGATACATGGTGAGATTGTAAGTTCACTTGTATTTATTTTATTTAAAAAGGTTTAAACATAGTTCCGATGTTAGGCAAAGCTTTAAATCCGTTTTGCTACCAATGTAAAAGCATGTGTATAGAAAAATCGATCAAATACGAGTCGGACTCGCCCACCGAGGGTTCCGTAAAATATTTTTATTTTATGATGTAACTAAAAATTTACGGTATTCGCAATTTTTCCTTTATCTGTGCTATAAGACGTTGCTTCGTACCAAATTTCAAGATTCTGAGTTCACGGGAAGTACCCTGTAGGTTTTGATTCCCTTGCAAAAATTTGCGGAAATTTGTGGCATAAACGGCTGTATCTTTAGATTGCGTTGGCTTAGAAGTTTGATATTTTCACGGTTTCAAGGTACAGTAGACCTGAGTATTTGATATTAATTCCAGCTTGATACCTCTACGCGTTCCTGAGAAAAAGGGTCTTGACAGACAGACAGACGGACGAACGGACAACAAAGTGATCCTATAAGGGATCCGTTTTTTCCTTTCGAAGTACGGTACCCTAAAAACATTGAAGATATGGTATGGCGTATACATATTAGGTTTACAATAATTTTATCTAATAAAAAAAATCGTTTTCTTCAATTGCTGTTTACTTAATATAATGTCATACTTAATATAATATAACATATACACTTGAAATGTAACTGTGAATTATATACATCTGGATACTTACGAAAACGAAATAGCTTTAATGAGACTGCGCAATGTAGTATCTGCGATATCTTATTTTTCTGAACGATGTTTGTTACTTCTATAAAGATAATGAAGTAAAACTATCCTAGCGTGCATTTCGGCTTGGGTGGAGAATCGAACTACATCTATTTTTCATACCCTTAAATGTTAAGGATGGACCACCCTTAATATTTTTTTATTTTTTTGGATAAATTTTTTTGTTTTTATTTTTTTATGATACATCATAGAAAAAATACATACAACCCTAAATTTTCACCCCCCTACGATCACCCCTATTTTTAACACGCTTTTATTAGCTTCACTTGTAACTATGTAAGAAAATCTTGGAATCTTAATTTGACCCACTTTCCGGTCTTTGATTAGGATGAAATTTTGCACACGCTCTGAGTTCTGATGACAATACATGACTAGCTAAGAAACGTCATTACAAATCAAATATGGCGGCCTCCCTAAGATGGTGAACTGGCTGTTTGAAATGCACTTCCATGATATGGGTATCAAATGAAAGGGTTTGCTGTCAGGAATACGAAAAAAATAGTCGTTTGCAATTTTTGGTTTATTTTATCATTAAAGCGTGTTTTTTAGTTTTTTGAACTATTAAATTATTTATCTATTTATTAAAAACTTTTCCTAGAAATAATATACATGGCAAAACAACGTTTGCCGGGTCAGCTAGTATCTATATATATGTAGATGGAGCTAAATAAGTTTTACTTCAGTCAGTCGTGTGGTCTAAAGCACACTCGTTTTTTTCTTCGTATTGCATTGAATGATATTTGTTAATTATGCTATTTACATACTTTCGATGACATTATGATTTTCCAATACATTTAACAGAGTGATAAATATGATAGTATCTCTCACTCTTCGCCTTGTTAAAACATATCCTTCGTTATTTGCGTTATATTGCTCATAAGTTTATGGTTATTCGATTACTCGGGAGTGTTGATTCCAAGAGAATTTATTATAAGGGCAGTTTGTATGTGTTGTTTTTGGCAGTTTTACGTTAATAATTTATGCTACTGTTTTCAAACTTTTGTAATGAATATATTCTATTGAAGTTATCAATACGTATTATCGATACATATAAATGAAATTACAAACAGACACTGTTTGTAATATTGAAATAACCGTTTTTTACTACATGCATATGAATATATATGTCACCGGAAAATAACAAGAACCGCTAATTTATAAATTTCCTAGAAAAATTATAAACTTTCGTAGGATTCTAAACGAGAGATAAATTGTATTATTTTACGCCCATATTTTCGCAAATTGATAAACTTACCGAACTCACGCGTAAAATAATAAGTAAGCAAATTTACCACGGAGCTACGAAAGTTTTATAGTGGCCATGACCAAAATAGTAAGAAGTCGGAATGGAAAGAGGAAAAAATTAAAAATGTCATTAAAATGATAGAAGATTAAAGTTTTGGACGTCGGCCCACAGGCAAAGAATACTATCATGCCAAAAAGTATGATATTATGACTTTTAGTGACGAAACACGCTTTCTGTTGGTTTACTTTGGTAGAGTGAAGTAGGGGTCATTAGCATATTATGTTAAAAAGTAATCCTGAATTATAGGTACCTAGTTTTAAAGTAAAAATACAGTTAGGTTAGGTTAGGTTAGGTTAGTAAGTTATTATACAGTTAGGTAGGTAACCGAAACTGATAAATTTGGCAAGTCTGATTGTTCCTAAGTCTATGGACACAAGCATTACCACTGTCAACATCGACCAATCAAAGAGCAGTGTGCTATTTGCCGTATTTAAAAAAAAACTTAAAATCAAAAGCTCTTCTGTGATTGGTCGAACCGCTTAGAATCTTACAAATGGATGTCAGTTAATTTATAAATTTACCACGAGACGTCGCAAATTGATAATTTGCGAAAATATGGGCGTAAAATAATACAATTTATCTCTCGTTTAGAGTCCTACGAAAGTTTATAATTTTCCTAGGAAATTTATAAACTTGCGGATCTTGTTATTTTCCGTTGACATATATACGGTACATACACCAAAATAACATGTTTTAGAATTTTTGTTTGTCTGTCTGTCTGTTTGTTCCGGCTAATCTCTGAAATGGCTGGACCGATTTTGACGGGACTTTTATTGGCAGGTAGCTGATGTAATAAGGAATAACTTAGGCTACTTTTGTTTTAGAACAAATCTTTTATTTTAGAAAAATAATATTACTGCCACAGCAACGCGTGGCTGGGTCAGCTAGTTCATTATAAAATCAAACACCTAATAAACCTATTTTAGTTAACAGGTTTTTTGTCAACTTCATTCTAATTACGATTTTAATTTAAAAGAAAAAGACAAAACATAACAAATAAAATACAGTTTAGGATTATTACTTTAAAAGATGGCTGTTTATATTTAAATGGGGCGGAAGTTTCTTGGATAACGATCACGTATCGATCGACTCATCGTGGGTAGCCTGCGAACAAGGTTGACCGACGATCTGATGAAGGTCGTGGAAAACCGTCGGATGCAGGAAGCACAGGAGCAATTCTTGTGCAGAGTTTTGGGGTTGCCTAATGGTGGGCGTGATATGACTGATATGATGTTTTTAATTATTATCAATGAGACTTCTGCGATCATTCATCTTTGTTTCTAAAGTACCATATTTTTTCTGTACCTTTAACAACGTGTATCTATGTAACATTTCATCATGATCGTTCGAGTAGTAAAGGCGTAAAAACTTAACACACACACAAACAAACTTTTTCATTTATCAATATATTTAATTATCATTAGTCATCGATTCAAATATCTTTAAACCTAATGAGAGATTAATTAAACTGAATTTTCAATGTCACTGGTACAAGCTTAAAATCTACCATATTAGTACTATAGCCTCCCCACCTCCCACCTCTCCGCGGATACCTAAGGTGCGGTATAGAGGTTGCGGTCAGACTATAGTCTGTACCCAATTTAAAGCTTGAAATACAATTGACTACCGCCGACTTATATCCGTAAGGCATAATATTTTAAAATGTCAAGTTTCCTACAAAATGAGTTACCAGGTTCGCAATTAATGCTTGATAATTCTTTATTTCATTTAAGCTTTCAGTTGTAGACGTCCATTACACAGGTAACTGTAGTGGTAGGCGAAACATTAATTATGAATTTCCTGGATCCTTTCAGGAGGTCCTTTCAGATAAACTTTGCTGTAACTATCCAGTAATTGCCGCCCGCTTTATGTACCGCGTTCACTATTCACGTTACTTTTTACAGCTTCCCTGTAGATGCCACAGTATAAAAAATGTGAATTGATTTTTTTTTAATGGGTTCGCTCTTGATCCACATCAAGCTCGGAGCCAAGACAGGATCCACGAAAGAACGAGCTAACCTAGAAGTTGCCTATTCACCGGGCTATAAAAGTACTCGGAAATACAGGCGCAGGGAGGGAGAACCACTCCTTTACTGTGCGCATTATAATGGATGGTGCGAAGCGCTTGGTGCGACAGGTAGGAATAGCAACCAAGAAAGGGTGGTAGCCTGCAGTGCTTGTGGATGTCCGATGGAAAATGGGAAATAGCGGTATAAGCACATGCAGCTCCTGAGCACACTCTCCAAAGTACACTCTGTAGAAGACCGACAGGGCGGCGGTGAGCTAAGGTGTGACGCTTGTTCTTCACCAGTTAGCTGTCACTAATGATCTTCAAATATTTATGGCAGGTCGGGCAAGACGACGTTATTGCACAGTTTTTGAAGCCCGGTTAACAACTTTTCTGTTTGAAAATCTTCGTGTTTCACTAACACGCGTGACATAAGTTCATCATCTCTTACATAGGATATAATATTATATAGGGCCGTGAGGTCCTGTGGCCCACTAAATTTATAAAAATCTAAAAACACTTATCGAAAGGTCAAGTGTTTGCAAGGCTAGTTTGTACCTTGGCCAGAGAATAAGTTTGGCGATACAACAAGGTAACGCTATTAGTCTTTTGGCCATATTATTTGGTAGTCTTTTTTATGTATTTATTTTAGTGCCTAGAATATTGTTTTTATGTTTGTTTTTTTTGTTGGTTAAGTAGTTATAACTCAACAGTTATATATATATTTTGTATCTTAAACAAGTTATGAAAAAGAAAACTATCTTGATAGCTATTTAAATCGCGTGCAATGAACATCTGAGATATCGAAGGCTGTGGCGGTACTTGCCCGCTAAAAAGGACGCCTATCTCTTTGTCACCTCGCTCGGTTCACACCCAAATTACTATTGCTTTCGTCGACTTGATAACGAAGTTGTGGGCCCAAAGATTTCGGGTATGAATAACTCATCACGATTTCTGAAAAGTTTTAAAAACTAATAAATGTTGGGTTTGTGTGATTTAAATTTGTAAGCAGTGACTAGGAACTTGATATATTTCAGTAATTTCTCTTTGAGTTACATTTGATTATTTTCATCCATATTTAGCAATATTTTTATACTTATTATGAGAAATTTGCTTAAAGCCTATTTCTGTTCTGTATAAATTTATCAAAAGGCGGATTTACTCAATTGAAATATGTGTTCAAGCCTTTTGAAATATTATTCATAATGATGTGATCTGAAACAAGTTCGCTTATGATTCACATATGACATAGATCAAAATTTGCTTGGAAATAACAGCCAATAAATTTTCCATGTTTTTAAAATTCATTCCCCAAATATTAATGAAAATGAAAGTGAACCTACTACGCATTCAGGACGTCTTTTAACTGGCAAGAGGAATGGGCGCAAGAAACTCGTCAGCTTTAACAGAAGTTAACGACATTTACAATATTATACGTCGTTACCATACATATTAATAATAATAAAACAAAATCATTCTGTTATTACAATTATAGTAGCATAATGGTTTCATTAAATCGTTGATTACAAAAAATCAACATGTATCTGATTTAAATAAGAATCCATACATTGCAATAAAACACAGGGAATTAACGACAAATGTAATATAAATTTGACAATATTATATGCTACAACAACAATTGGGACAAAAAATACAACAAATCAGAAAGCTGTCTATACCTATTCCAACTGTCTGAAATCTACATTAACGATATAACAAAGTTGGCAAAGTCTGTGTTGCCTTAAACCAGATTTATGGCGCTTGTTGAGGTCTAGCAAGGCAGGTACACGGAACCGCTATTACTTCACCTCGCGACCTGTTTTGCATTCGCCTGCCAAATTGTTTTAAACACTATGGTGGCTGATATAAGGCTGAAATTGCAATAATAAAGTGTTATAGTAAATTCAACACGGTTTAAAGACATTAAAAGAGTTGGTCGTTTAGTACTTTTGGTCTAGTAAGTTGATGCAGCTTAAAGGATATGGTTTAGCCCCTTAGACCAGAAACAAAAAAATTAAGACCGAGATAAGAATTTCTGAAACCATCACGTAGCAAAACATTTTTTTTTAAAGACCCATTTCTCGATTGCTGCAGACTTGTTCAATCATTGCAAAAATTTGTTCAAATATATAGTCAAATGAAATACGAACAAATTCTTTATCTCTATATAAAGATTCCCTGTTACAGTGTTTGCCGGCATTGAACTTCAAACTACTGAAGCAATATATTTGTTTTTTTTTTTCATTTTGCTGGATTTGTTTCGACTTAGGATTTAGGTTAGGTTTTATTTTAATTTATAACTCAGGTCAGCTAGTTATATTATATAGTTTAAGAAGAATTTAAAATATTTCAAGTTCAATTTGAATATAGATCATAGCTGCTGTGTGAATATCTTATACGAAGTTAACATATTTATGTATTAATAATATCGCGTATGCAAATGTTTTTTTTTTCACTTTGTGCATTTGGTAGACGAAAACCTGTTATTAGCTTTTTACATAGTTTAAGTGCTAGATAAGAAAATAATTGTTACGCTGTTCGTTTTATTAAAAAATAAATAGATTTATAAAATTAATAATATGATCGACTTTTTGGCGAAAGCAGGAAGCGTCCCGTTAGTGGTTTTGTTTCTCTTATTAAAATTTGTATTCTCGTGTAGATTAGCGTAATAATGGTGGATTATTAACCACTAAGTGTTTGTGAACATACAAGAGTGTTGGAAAGTGTAACAAAGCAAAGGTAGTCGTCTTTTCCTGCTCTCTTAAGAAGTCCTCGGGCAGGTTTCAGTAAAACCCCAAACATTTACTGAAACCTAGGCAAATAATATATTTTACTGTTCATTCATCATCATCAAATTAAGAAAAGAAATTACTCAAGAGCTGGCAATTATACTTTCTTGACACTTGCTAAATGCACAAATCGTGCAAGCTACAAATAAAGAAAAAGAAATAATATGATCATCAGTGACTATATATGGACGCTGTTAAGCATTCGTGTGTTAACCCACAGAAAATCGGGTTTTGAGTTATGAATGCAGTTTTATTCTTTAGATCATAAGGTTTACGATAGTGAAATCCATTTTATTGAAAAAAAATCGCAGAATATTCTAGAGTCCAAAAATCGTTTTTGCTTATTTTCTAAATTAAGATTTGTATTTAGCGTTTATGTCATAAGTGCCTTACATTATTAATGCCAAAATCTAATGAGACCACAACAAAAAGGCAATAATGTGTTATACTGCAGTTAACATAAAAATACGTATGTCGGATTGTGGTTTTAAACATAAATCCAAAATTGTTCGAGCGCGGGTAGCTGAGGGCGGTAAGGATTGCGCGGACTTGTTGACCACACCAACACAAGCTTTTTATTAATTTTTGACATAAATCTAATTAGATGTGTTAAGAAATTCATTAAATTCTTATTATAATGACGAAATGATGTAGTGGAAAGAAAAGTTTTGATCATTTCAGCTCTAAATTCAACGAAAAACAGTTTCGGCTAATCTAACCTCAAAACACATTTTGAGTTTGAGGTTAGATTACACAAACACTTAAAGTGAGTTTTTAGAAAGTAGGCAATTTTAATTCGTAAGTGCTTGGATACTTTCATTTAAAACCATTTTATCCAGGTACGGCAAAGATAAAAAGGAGGGTTATAATTTTAAACGTGTTCATTTTTACATTTGCTTTTAGTTGGTGGACGCCAATGTCGGAGGTTATGGGTTCAACTCCCACACGACAAATATGAATTATATGAACGTATTAAATATTTAAAATTTAACCTATTAAATATTTAGAATTTCTTCATTTCTTTTCTTCATTATACCTTTTTTTTTTGTTTTGTTTTCGCAGTAAATGCGTTACGCATTCGCTCGTGCCGGGAGAGCACGAGACGATATGTGGGACTCTCCTCCATGCCCCTACCCGGCCTAGCGCCCGGTAAAGGCTTGGAGGCCTACCCACTAAAACCCTGCGGCGTCCCGCAACACAGTGGTGGGGGTCGCGTGGCCCCTTACGGCTTCTTCCGCGACCCGAACCAGTGTGGGTCCGCGCTCGTGGGCGGACCTCGCCTATGCTCTGCGAGGGACGGAGCAACGGGGTGAGCCGTGACGCCCTGAACACCCCGCACGCCTGAGGGCCAAGTGCAATGCAGCTGCCGGTCTCCCGCTCCGACACCTGCTGGCCCACCTTTGGTGGGGAGAAGAACTGCCGCACCACTCGCCCGCGCCCGCGCTTCCGGCGTCTTCACGCCCCTCCCGCGAGGGAAGGGTGGAAGAGGCTCTCTCCTCCCCGAGCGTTTTTACGGAGGGGGTTGGGCACCCGATGGGGTGGGTGCCCCTACCTCCATGGGGTCCACCAGTGGTGGAGGGCGCCTCCCCTTCACCACCGGTGGGTCGCATCTGCGACTCCCCATGGCGTGGTCGGCCGGCCGCCCGAAGGCGGCGCACACCGAGCACGCTGGCTCCCGATTACAGGTGGCGGCTGTGTGACCTGGTGCTCCACACCTGAAGCACAAGCCGCTCCTGTCCTCCGCTGCAGGGCACTTGGGTCTCGTGTGCCCGGCCCCCATACACCTGTAGCACCGCAGGGGCCGGGGTCCAAGGACCCTAATCTCTGCAGTGCTCCATCCCACGCGGAGCTTCCCTCCACCATCCTCTAAGGCCTTCGCTGCTACAATCGGCAGCCTCATAAGGGTATGCCCAATTCCGCTTGGGGAGCGCCCAATTGGTTGCGCCTTAATGGCGCCTCTGGCACAGCTCGTCTTGGCCGACACCGCCTCGATCACCTCTTGTAAATCAACCGAGTCGTCCAGGCCTGAGACCCGCACATCCACTGTCCTCTCAGGCCTGCCAATCATCACGACATCTCCTAGTCGGCTCCTCAAGATTTCGGCGAGTGCGTCCGCCTTTGCACCATCTGTCTCCGGCACCTTAATGATGCGCGCCCCCGTATCTGTGCTCGTCACCGTCACTCCGGATTCAATCCCAACCTCGGAGAGGGACACCACCGTCCTGGCCCTCTTTATAATGTGGGCATATGTCTCACCGCACTCCTCAGCTTCCGGCCGGATTGTTATTGTCACGGCCGTCGTTCGTGGTGGGATGAGCCTCCCTCGCCTCTTCTTCCTCTTGCCGTTCCGGCTTTCTGCCGAGATCGGCTCCACAGCCTTGACCGCCTTCTCAGCAGCACGCTCTCTGTTAGCGCGTTCCTTCTTTCTGCTCCCTGCCACCTTTCAGGGATTCTCCTGGGGGGGGGGGGGGGGGGGCAGTGCATTCACCACTCTTCTACCGGAGCTGGGGCCTGGGACCGCCCCTTTTTCCGTGACCGTCCCCTGGTGCGATGGTTTGGAGGGTACGGCAAAGCGTTCCGCCATCGTCTTAAACTTCTCCTCCATTACCTGGTCGATCATCTGTCGCAAGTCCTCTTTTGTTGGCAGCTCTTCTCGTGGCCTGATTTCGGCTTTCATGTTCGCCATCTCCGTCTTCAAGCCGGCCATCTCCTTTCGAAGTTTACGGACTGCCTCTCTTAGGCGCCTATTCTCCTCTTCGAGTTCAAAATACTCGGGATCGTCCTCGAGGGCTCTGGCGGTAAATGCCCTAAAGTCGCTCAGCAAAGACACTTGTTCTCGGCCTATCTCTGCGATTTTTCTTCTCGAGTCCCCGGATAGTCCAGCGGCCTCGAGTTCGGTCTTTAGTCGCTCGTCAGTTTCACGTGCTTTCGCACGGTAACGTTTCAACTCATCCACCTGCTCTTCGTTGATCTGGCGGATATTCGCAGCCGTAGAGTCGTCATCCGTTTCGCACTCATCTCCGTTACTCTCCGGTCTGCACGCAACCGGGAACTTTAACGTCAGCGCCTTCACAGCTGGTTTTGCGAATGGCTGATGCTCCTCCTTAGGTTCCAACTTTTGGCGTTTGCGGTCTCGGGATTGCTCGGCGGTTGCCGGCGATCCTTGCGCCAAATCCCTTCTGGATTCCTCCATCGTTTCCGTCTCCATTTCGCAGCTGTTTTTGCCCGGACACAGTGCTTCGTCCTTTCTCCCTCCTTTTTTATTCATGTTTTTGTTTTTATTGTTTGACATCATTCTGAACCCACGAGAGCGGGAGATCAAATGGTCCACCCAGGCAGAGATCCCGCGATACCTGGGCAACCCTACTACACCTCGGGGGGCGGGAGGTACCCGAGGGGGGTCGCTAACGGGTTGATGCACTCCACCAACCACCCGCGCACGGGCGCCCGACACCGCGTTACACCAGTGCCGCGCCTTCGAGGATTTTTTATAGTGGTTATCTCCACGCAGCCCCCACCGAAGTGGCGGCCCCCACTCCCTGCACCACGTACAGGGCTGCGGGTTGGCCAGAGCTGGTCTTTAGACCAGACACCGCCCCGACTTGCTCGCAAGCAGGACTCAAAGGCCCCTACGGGTGATTTTTTAAAGGGGTTGTCTTCCCCGCGGCTCCCACCAGAAGGTGGCGGCCCTCGGCCCTGCACTACGTACAGGGTTACGAGCTCCTGCGACGACACCAGGCGGAACTGGCATCGCCTAGGACTCCCCTGGCTCGGCTACCGCTACCCGGGATACCCAGGACGCCAGCCGAGCTCCCCTTGTTGGCCCGAAGGCCCCCCATGGGTGATTTTTTAGAGGGGTTGTCTTCCCCGCGGCCCCCACCCGAAGATGGCGGCCCTCGGCCCTGCACTACGTACAGGGTTACGAGCTCCTTCGGCGACACCAGGACTGGCATTGCCTAAAACTCCCGTAGCTCGGCTACCGCTACCCGGGATACCCTGGACGCCAGCCGAGCTCACCCCTGCTGGTTTTGGTCCGCGCCGGCTAAGCCGGTGGCCCCCATATCTGGAGGCCCCCCAATCCGCCACCCGGGGGACCGCGCCCGATGGCAGTTCCAGCAACTGCACACGGGCTTCATTATACCTATATTATACCTTTATAATGAAGAAAAGAAATGGAAAAGTTTTATTTTGTTTTTTTTTTATTTAAGTAGAACGTAATGTTCTTAGGAGAAGTTTTAAGTTATAAAAGTAAGCAATAGAGCAAGAGAATAAGACTTACAGTTACTAATTATAATAGATTTGTACCATCTGATGTATACAAAAAAAGTATAATTATATTGATTTTATTTAATATAATTGAAATAATAATAAAAAATAAGTTAACATATTTCTTTAAAATTTTGAAATAATTGAAATAATATAAGTGTTTACTTATTGGATTTCTCATTTTAAGCAGTACTTATAATGTTAATCAAAGCATATTATAGCAATAAAACTTTAAATAAATAAGTACATTAAAATTTTAATATGCTAGAAGTTTATTTTATTACATTTTCTAAAAATGAGTACACTTATTCATTTTAAAATAACAAATCAGAATTTTGCATTAATGTGTTAAGGCACATAACACATGAATGCTAAATATAATAAACCCTTCAGCAATTTAAGCATCAACCATTTTTAAGCTCTTTTTATTTAAAAATTAATTTATTATAATATATAAAGTTATTTTATTAATCTACACATTTCAACAAAAAAAATGATGCCGCATAACATTATTTTTTTGCTTAACATAAGCGGAAAAAGAAGATTGTTCTCAAAAAAATTTAACAGCTGATTACTCAAAACTAGCTCGGTGTGGGTTAACACACGAATGCTTAACAGCGTCTATATTTCCCAGGAATGGTCTCATAAAAAAAATATGGCAGAAATACTTGCCTTCAGTTTGAGCTTAAGACTTTTATACTTTGAACAGATACTGAATGCAACAACTTCAACCATGAAAAGCCTGGACATTGTTGTCACTTAATAATCTTTTTAAATAATCTATCTTCGGATAATGAATTTGTCAACTGTTTCGGATATTGAGAAAATTTCCTAATATCATGTTATAGGAACGTTACTAATTATGACAATTATAGCATTATTATAAATTTGTTAATATATTTCCATGTGGCTTTACGTTTATTAATATTACAATAGTTTAGTGGTTTTATAGGTCAACTGCTGTATCCGTTTATAGCGTTTTGCTGTTATAACTTGCTAATAACCCAAAACCTATATTAGTGGCCGGGTTCCGGTATTTTCAGGCGGGATGAGAATAACTTGTAGGCCGAGTCGATTTTCTTTGTATTTTCTATTAATATAATGAACTATTTTAATATGAAAATACTAGAAAAAATAGATTTGACTAATATGTAAATTCTCAGGCGGGAATCGAACCCGCAACCTTTGGATGTCCGGTCCAATGCTCTCCCAATTCAGCTACCAAGCCTTGGGAACAACCGTCGGAATTTCTAGTACCTTTCTACTTTTTACGCTGTATTAGGCCAGCGTTGTCTCACCAATGAGATGAACATTCTCTATTCGAAAGAAATATTTTTACAAATGTTTTGACTATCGATTAAGATGAAACAGCCAATTAGTGAATTATTGAAAATACAAAATATATAAAAACCATAAAAAAAAATTATCCTATTATTTTTAAATGATAAACTGATTCTCACTGTTACTAAGAAACATTCCGGAAAGTCTTTGTGTATGAATGCATCCATTCACATGCAATCTTATAAAGTCATCGTCTGCAGTTGATAAAAAACACTTTGTTGTTATCAAAATATTACAATACATTAACCCTCATAAGATTAACAGGAATCAAACAAAGAATTCTTTCACTCTCGCGGTCTCGACTTCCTTCATCTCTTCGCATAAATTTTATTACAGTAATCGAACTTGTATTCTTACCATTTTTCCTTGTAAATAAATCTTTTAGAGTAAATAATTTTCAAGGATCAATTCAATTCAAACAGTTTATTGCCATTATGTGGGTGCATTTATTGCATCAGAGGTGTTTTACCATATAAAACTAGTTCCATAACATGAACCCTGTTAAGGCATCGTAACTTGGATTATACTTATTATACTTGGACTATATTAACTTAACAGCTAAATAATATATTCTAAACAAAAAATAAAAAATTTAAATATGAAGACATGAATTAAACATCAAAAAGAACTCAAAAAAACTCCGCCAAAGTGTAAAAACATTTATCTGTTCGCTATTCCTTCAGTAACTTTTAATATTTATTAATATCGGTAGTATTTTTTTATATCTGCAGGGATCTTATTATAGACTTTAACAGCCATTCCAAACGGGCCAGAATGAATTAAATTCATTGAGCAAAGGTAAAAATGCTTTGATTCCGTAATATTGAAAGTGAAATTCAACGCTACATCTTATAATTATAGTATTCTTGGTTTCCAACGCTCAAGCTTAAATAAGTGTAAAAGGAGATCTTTCGGAGAATTACTGACAAGTCGACAACTACGTAAGTGAATAGAAACGGAACATCGATCATCCATGAATACTGCTATAATGATTAGATCCTAATTTGTGTGCTATTGTGCTATTTATAACACATCTTCGATTGAAGTACGTCTGTCAATTTCAATCAACACTGATAAGGTTTCAATTGCCCTTGTATGGCTTCCGAAGAGACTCCAATATGACTCTGATTATAGTACCATTTGGTTTTTTAACAAATAAAGCTTTGTTTGGAACTAAATAAATTTGTCCTAATTGTTCTAATTTGTAATAGTGCTGACAGCACCGAAACGAAATATTTACGGTTATTAACCGAACCGGTACGGAACCCTAATAATGAGATTAGACTGTCATGCTTGCCGAGTAAGGATTGGTGGGTGTTTATTACTGCAGCTGCGACGTTTTCGAGATAATTGTTCTACCTATATCTTCATTTGATTAAACAAAATGTATAGTTTCTTTGCTGGGCATAAGCCTTCCTTACGTAACACTACCATAATAAGTATAAGGCCCTTTTAACCTATTAAACTGGTCCATTGCGGATTAATAAACAATTAATAATTGCTGATTATATAATTTTCATTTTCAATGATATTTTATTTGAACAAATTAATTAGAAAAATACAAAAAAAATCAACACGGCTCACAAGTTTTACCCGCTTGAAAAAAATTTTGGGTTAAAATTTAAAAAAAAACTACAGATAATTACGTTCATATTCACATATTTCTTTTACACACCATTAGTGTTATGTATTTCAGGTTCATAATAAACATTATTAAAATATCGATTCATAATATGTTGATGAAATCTTATGTATACAACACGTCAGCAGCTCATGGAGATTTTCAACTAATGTTTTTTCAGTAACTAGATAAGTATTTATAAATCAACGACGTAAAACTCATTTTGATATAAAGCATTAGTGTCAGTTTAATAGTAAAAATATAACTATTGCGTTTCATTTTAATTGTTGTTTTTTTATTTTATTCATTAATTTTATATTTAAATAGCGGCCGCCCGCGACTTCGTCCGCGTGGAACATTGCAAGTATACTTTATGTTTCTAAAATAAAAGTAACCTAAGTTACTCCTTATTACATCAGCTACCTGCCAAAAAAAGTCCCGTCAAAATGCGTCTAGCCATTTCAGAGATTAGCCGGAACAAACAGACAAAAATTGTAAAAAATGTTATTATCATATGCATGTAGTAAAAAACGGTTATTTCAATATTACAAATAGACACTCCAATTTTATTTAATAATTTTGTTTTAATGATTGGATAAATAGATTTCTGTATTTTTTATTTTTCTGCATTTTAATTTGAGATTTACATTTATTAATCGTACATACTAACATAGCTTTAAGTTTCTTTGTTACGAACAGATTATGAGACTTTGTTTCTCGAATTCATAAATTGATTGATTGATTATTTTCGTTAAGTGTTATATTTAGGACTTGATCAAATAGAATAACCTTTGAATTCAATATTAGTACAAACGTAATTAGATGGAAATACGTTTCACAATCGGTACCTGTCGAGCTAATTCCAGAAATTTCACACTAGAGCCTCGCAATTCATACGAAACTAATATACAAGCTGTATCAAAGAATATCAATACAGTATTTAACCAAATAAATTATACCAATGTTGAATGAGTAAAGTAAAAAATGTGTGCGTCAGCTCCGACGCATTACTGGAATTTAACCCTTAAGACCTTCAAAATAAAAGCGATAGGTTGCGCACAATACTCGTAAGGCTGTCACTCGATTACTAAATTTTACTTGTCATATTTTTTCATACTGGGCGTCTAAAATAAAAAAAAATTTTTAGGGAATAAGCTCAAATAAATAAAAAAAGCTTTTACAGCAAAATTATTTAAAAAGTTTTAGTAGTTTATTTAACCGATTGTTACTACATACAATTACAGAAACAAATGCTACGAGCTTGATTTACGTGAAAAATGAAGATAGTTTTATTCTGGATTGAAAATGATGGCACGACATGTGTGCCATCAGCAACGAATCGGTCAAAGTATTTTTCTACTGACATTAACAGTCTACGAGGCTGTGTTAAAAAAATAAACTCGACCAATGTTTATTATAAATTGCTTGATGTCCTATATATGTCAAAATGTATACTGTTTTATTCCATTTTCGTTTTATTTGTGCTGATACATGTACGAATATAGGCTATGTATAGTTATAATAATGTACACCAATAAGCCTAGCCCAAAGAAAGCACTGTAAGGCTTGTATTATGGATAATAGGGTAATGAATAAATACACATATAGATATGCTATATTTATAGAAATATATATAAATACCTATGACCCAGGTATTCATTACCCAAGCATCTGCCCCTTCCGGGACTCGAACCCAGGACAGTCGATGCGAAAGGAAGTTGCACCAAACGGTCGCCATGTTTGAGTACACTATGTTCACCCACTGAATATTAACAAATCGTTTTGAATTCTTTTGCCGTGTAAACCCTTTTGGTAATTTAAAATGATTGTGTTACGTCCGTAGTATATCGACGAAGTTGGCATTCGAGACCAGAGTCAAATCATATGTTCAACCGATGAGTCTACAGTCACCGCCGACCTCAATGAAGAATATAAACCAAAACGCTTCGTTCACAAAGACTTGTACGATTCGCTGGTATCATTACAAAAAAGGGGATTTTGTATTCTATTAATATTATAAATGTGATTAATATGATGTGATTGAGTGTGAGTTATTTTATTATTAAAAACAATTGAATACGTCTCAGGTGTTCGTTATCCGGGCAAATACTCTTCCAGTTGAGTTACCGAGACTCCTGAGACAAGATTGAACCTATTTCTTAATGTGACGCCTGCGCCATCTCTTCGCTTTCTAGGTACCATTACCTACAACATCAAGTATAATCATTTTATTATTTAACTATTTGATTGCTATATTTTTTTATCTAAAGAAACTTACAAGAAAAAAATCAACTTGTCTCTACTAGTATCAAGCGGGTAATGCGATGTGATTTTTGTATTTTTGTTTAGATGTTTGGTTGGCCATCATCCAAAAACGGCTGGCCGGATTTTGATGAAATTTGGATAACAGTTTTTTTATTGCCTTGATTTATAAATAAGTTATTTTTTATCCCGGAAAAATGTTAGGTACCTGTAGGATTATGAAAAAACCACCTACAGAACGTATCCACTAGAAAATTTTAAGGCCACCGCAGACGAAATCGTCTGCCCAATTAAAATGTTGGAACAATAACACACATAGGACGACTATAACCTCGGTAAACTGTTAGTCATCCTGTCGAAATGGCGGGATCAAATATAAAAAAAACAATTCTTGTGTGTTTTTACACATTTTACGCGTCATAGATCTGGATAAAGTGGTTTAATTTAAGTTAGTAATTACATGAAAAGGAAACAAACAAAGAATATAGAAATAGCATTTACTATATCCAATATGCATTTTAAACGTGGGTATCTCTTCCGGGCATTAGAGTGCCGCTCCTCTCTATTGTCTATTCAAATGTGTTGTTACGCAGCTCTAATAGATGAGTGTGTTGAATATTACCGTAGCCTTGACCATCCCTACTAATTGTAAGTATATTTTATGGCAGTATTATATGAACTGTTAAGTTTTTGGGAAGTCCTAATCATGAGCGTACCAATAATTCAAAAGTACAGAATGTGGTAGTTACGAACTGTGGGCTTCACCGTTGATAGACGGTTATATTCTGATAGTAATAAATACCGCAATACAGTACAATATTGTTTATTTGCAAATAATCTTAAGAATATATTTTGAAAAGCTCGCAAATTTTTTTTAGATATTTGTATTCAGTTCTGTGCCAGTGTCTCAAACGTTTGAATATTCACTTAAGGTAGAAAACAGGCGCTTAAAAATTCTTAACAGCCTTAGTAACTTTTTTTTAAAAGGGGAAGGCCGTTGCCATTATCTCACTTGATGTTAAGTGATGAGGCTGAAACATGGCAACTAGCTTCACCTGAACTCCTCAACCACATAGGAATGTTTTTGCTATGGCGACAGGCTTAGATAAAATGGTGGATGGTCATAGTTAGCCAGGCGGACTTAAAACAACTACTATGACTAAAATATGCACCGAGCGTATTGAGGATCGAAGCCGATCGGACCTCTGGGACGTAAATCCCGGCAAGCCTGTACAGAGATGGTTTGCCATCTGCCATCACCAATTTTATCAACACTGAAGAAAGTCGTAGCAGACTCTTTGATTTTTTTTTACTGGTATTCCAAAAAATGTAGATTTTAAATCAAAGATAGTAATAATGAAATAGCCAGTGTGAGGATGAGCATCAGTAGCCTAGCTAGTTTGACATCTGCCCTCTTTGCCACATATAAGCTGAGTCGAATTCTACCTTGGGACAAAATCTTACAATCGTTTTTTTCCATATTGGACAATGCAATTATATTATAAGTAACAGTTTTCTTCAAACCTGGTCCTATATGCTGGTTGAGAGCGCATGCGAGCATGGTTTTATTGCACAATCTCACGTCGACCCATGTCACACTGTTCTTGAGCATATCTTATCTTAAAAGTAGAAAAACAGCATCCTCAGCATTTTTCACTATATTTTTTTTTAATAGGTCTGGGCTGCTGACATCTAAACATCTCACCTGCTGCAGGCATTCGGCAGGTCCCTGCATGGTGCCATAAAGTTTATTTTTTGTTGTTAGATAATTAAAAAATAAATGTTTTTCTTTAATATTCATAGCAAACAGATTATTGAGCTTTAAATAAAAGGTTTCTATAAAATTTATTATTTGCCAGAATATACTGTATTAATGGAAATGTTGTACAGGGTGAGCCAAAAATTTTTACACCTTTGAAACATGAATATAAATAAAACTAAAAATATGTTGATGATTTATTTAACGTATTTAATGATTTATTTTATTCATTTAATAAAATTTATTTTTTAAAAATTACATCGTCAAGTTGTGCACCGTCTCGTCGTTGGCACTCCTGAAATCTACGCAAACTTTGGAAAACTTGCTGACACATGCTGCGAGGGATCGAGGCTATCTCGTCGTGGATGTTTTGTTTTAATTGAGATATTGTAGTCGGTTTATTAAGGTACACTCGACTTTTCAGGTATCCCAAGAAAAAATCGCATGGGGTAGGGTCCGGGCTTCTCGGAGGCCATGGGATATCGCCTCTGTGAGAAATCAATTCGTTCGGAAACATTTGTTTGACTACCGATAAAGTCACATTTGACGTATGGCATATTGCTCCATCTTGTCCCTTCCAAGTCCTGCTGTTGTATCCTTGAAATTCATGAAACTGCGGCGTCAAAAACTCTTGCAACATCCTGACATATTCTGCTGAATTTACACTTGCCTTGATTATTTTCAAAGAAATACGGACCAATTATGCCCTTTGCTGATATGGCAGCCCATACTGTCATTTTAGGTGAATAAAGTGGGTTTTCGTGTTTAAGGCGAGGATTTTCCCTGCTCCAATATCGACAATTGCGCTTATTCACGTGCCCGTTGATGTGAAAATGGGCCTCGTCCGTAAACAATACATTCTCAAGGCTAGAGAATTGCTCCAGCATAGTGTCAGCTAATAACTTACGTTTAATGTAATCATTTGATTTCAACTCCTGCATAATTTGGGTGCAATTTGAGGTCCAGATGCGAAATACACCGTAGACTAGTTCTTGTTATTTTACCACGTTTTTCTTATCTCACTTTTCTTATTTGTTTGTCTGTCCGGGCAAAATCTTGCAACTTAAATTTGAGGCACTTTCCGATAAGCTAGAAAGCTGAAACTTTCAGGATAGTTCAGAACCCGATGACAATGCACTCTAAAGCAACTTTCAACTTTCCAGATGCACTTTCAGGTCCACTTTCGGCAACTTTCACTTTTGTATGGGGCTTATCCGATTGTTGCGTAACACATGGTTACTTCGTTGAGTTAATAATTAAAAAGAATAAAATAATTATACTAGATATAAAAAATCTAAAAATCCCACGTTTTTCAATGTCCTAAAAAGAATAAAATAACCCTGCGGGGCAAAGCGAGGGGCCACTCAAAACGTGGGGGCGCATCTTTACAATAATCGGCATCAATGCATGTCATTCATCTCTTTAAAATCTCCTCTTAGTAATATGCGCCCCCACGTTTTGAGTGGCCCCTCGCTTTGCCCCGCAGGGTTATTTTATTCTTTTTAGGACATTGAAAAACGTGGGATTTTTAGATTTTTTAAATCTAGTATAATTACAAGAGCCGCGTTCGCTTACCTCTCGAATGTTCTCACTGCTTCTTGAACGTGGCCGCCCTGTTTGTTTAATATTCGTTGTCGATCCCGTCTGCTCGAACTTCTCAACCCAAGCTTTAATCAAATTAACACTTGTACGCTCACTTACGCGGCGTAATCCGTATTCAATTCTAAACAGGCGTCTTACAGTAACGTAGGAATCGTTGTTTTTTTTAAATTACACAATTGGCACACATCGTGACTAAAATTGTATGAAGCGAAGCATGGTTTCTCGCCACCCGCGCGCCCCTTTCCCCAACAGTTTTCGAGTTCTTGTGTCTCACAAAATGTCGTGTTGCTATTTGCAAAAATTTTTGGCCCATTCTGTATAAAATTGGTAACAAAAAGCAAATTGGAAAAGACAACAGGCTCTTATCGCGTTGTTAAAATTGCAGTATTAATTGTTAATAAATTATTATATCAAGAAAATACTAGTAATTTCAAATCGGAATCGAATCGATTTCCGCCTGAGAATTTACTTGTGAGCCAAGTCGATTTTATGTCTAGTAATGTTCTATTTAAATAATTTATAATTTAAGATAACATTGAAAAATGAAAACAAATACATAAAAATCAATTTAATGTTAAATGACATAAATATATAATGAGAATATTCTTAAAAATTTAACCTCACTCCATTATCGATAAAAATATTGTGAAGGTATATATGACGACCATTGTCTTAGTCATTCTGTGATCACGATATTGCTGTAAAGGAGTCGAAACGTCAGGAATAAATATAAATAAATAAATATTTCTTACATTCACACCAATTAGCCTAGCCCAAAGTAAGCACAGTAAGGCTTGTGTTATGGATACTAGGGTAACGGATAGACATACATATTAAAATTAATTAATTAAAATTAAAATTTATTTATTTCATTTCACAAATTAGATAATAGAGACATATAATAGGTTGATGTCCCCTTTTAAGTATGACAATACCTGTGCCAGGGAACATCGCTCCTCCATAACACACGGTGTTATATTAACATGAAACGAGATACATACAATTATTCTCTTATAATATCTTATACTACCTATAATAATACAAATATAAATGTTCAATAAAGCGTAAGGCAAGTAATAATACCTTGAGTATAAATTTCAAATTAAATGACCATGGTAAAACAACACGTTCATGGGCAGCTGGTGTGTGTGTGTGTGTGTGTGCGTGTTTGTGTGTGCATGCGTGCATAGTGTAAAAGTGTGAGTACTTTGTGCTTTCTGAGGGAGCGTGAGAGTTTCCATATGAGAAGGAATTTATTTTCTATGGGTGTTATGTGTTACATTGATATGTTGTATCGTAGGATCCATTATAGAATAACATATATTATAGATTATGAAATATTTAATAAATATATAAGTCATTGTTAGGTTATGTATTCTAGGATTTTTTCTGTGTCGTTATAATTAAGCGTCAATAACCATGATGTCAAAACCTTTTCACAGTCAAATGTTTTAAGAACATAGATATTTAAGGACTTATTTATTTTATTGTAAATGTGTTCGGACTGTTTGATGAGCTGACGACGGGCGAAGACGGTATTTGTTGCGCGAGTAGGAACTACTGCTTGTGGTTGTTATGGTTTGAGAATGTTATCAATCTTAGTAAGATTACATAAAACGGAACGGGCCAGTTCCCGCTCATTTGTAACGGCTGTCAAAGAAGGGATTGCATCATCCGCGACCTGGGAGACAGGAGTCATGTTAAGTTATAACTATTTATATTTGTCTTAATTAAATTAAAAGTCGTTTATAAGTCAAACAAGTGTTTTAATCATATACACGCACAACATAACATGGTGGCAGCGGTACAAAATGGAGTTTAATAACTTAATAAAGCCAATAGTAATAGATGGCATAGAGCCACAGTCATGGAAAAATTGGAGGCAGGCGTTTGCCAATTTCGAGATTGCCATGAAATATGATAAAGAACCTGATGCACGAAGAATCGCAATCTTATTACATTACATGGGAAACAGTGCATGTCTTGATATCTTCAACTCATTTCGTGAAGAAGAAAAACAATCGTTTGAAAATGTTCTAGAAGCCTTTGACAACTATTTCCTACCAAAACTAAACTTAGCCATTGAGAGACACAAATTCTTCAAACAGTATCAGAATCAAGACACGCTGGACACATTTTTGACAAAGTTGAAAAAGTTGGCATCTACATGTGACTTTCAAACACTTAAAGATTCTCCAATTCGCGACATTTTTATTTGCAATATGGACAGTCGCCATTCCAATATTAGGCAAAAATTACTTCCAGAAAATGATATAGACCTCAATAAAATGATAAACATCTATAAATCAATGGAAATATCCGAAATCAATAAATCTTATTTGGAGAATGCACCTGGAGAAGTGGCGGTTGCTGCGTTAAATAATTCGAAGCCAAGAGTGCTAAACAGCAGTGAGCGTAGTGTGTGTGACAGATGTGGACAAATACATAAATTTAGATGTCCTGCATTTAACAAGAAATGCAAGAAATGTTTCAAAATTGGCCATTTTGCTCATAAATGCAGAACTCCAGTAAATCTCATTATGAATAATTCTACAGGTAACCTGCATTCTGACATGCCATACTCATTTAAAAATTGCGATTTGTTTATGGGTGTAATTGAAAGACCAAATATTTTAGTTTCTAATGATTGGCTAGTAAATGTTACAATTAATAACCGAAATGTAAAATTTTTAATAGACACTGGTGCCAAAGCTAACTGTATTTCAGCCGAGTTATTTTACAAGCTTCAATTATCAGTAAGTTTAAAATCATGTTCAATAAATTTAATAGCATATGATGGTGGTAAAATCCCTATTAAAGGTAGTTGTACTATAAACTGTGTGATAAATAATTGTAATTATAACATTAATTTCATTGTTGCAAACATAAATTGTCAGCCAGTCCTAGGTGCAACTACATGTGCACAAATTGGTATTGTCAAAAGGATGTACAGCAATTCAACTGATAGTCGGTCAATGGACCTAAAATCTTTATTGGATAATCACAATGATGTTTTCCAGGGTTTAGGGTGTCTGCCGAACAAGTGTCATTTGACGGTGAGATCTGATGCACAACCTAAGATGCTCAGCGGAAAGTACCATTTGCTCTTCAAGACCGTTAAAAGAAGAACTGGATCGAATGACAAGACTTGGAGTCATAGAACCAGTTGCCAAACCAACTAGTTGGGTTAGTTCTGTTGTAATTGTTGAAAAACCAAACAAAAAACTAAGAATTTGCATGGATCCAAGGAATCTGAATGAGGCTATCCAGAGATGCCATTATCCTTTACCTTCAATTGAAGATGTTCGTTGTAAATTAAATGGAGCAAAAATATTTTCTCATTTGGATGCCTATTCAGGATTTTGGATGCTTCAACTTGACTCTAGTAGTTCTGATCTTTGCACATTTAATACGCCCTTTGAAAGGTATAAATACTTACGTTTACCTTATGGTCTTAACTGTTCAACAGAAATATTTAGTAAAATACTGACAGATTATTTCTCTGACATTCCTAATGTAATAATTTATGTCGACGATTTATTAATATATGGACTGGATGAAGAATCTCATAATGAAGCATTAAAAAAGGTTCTAGAAAGAGCAGAGACTATTCAATTAAAATTTAATAAAGAGAAGTGTATATTTGGTAAAAAAGAAATAAAGTTTTTGGGTCACGTATTTAGCAGTGAGGGTATGCAGCCTGATTATGATAGAATAAGAGCTATGTGTGAAATGCCCAGACCTGAATGTAAAAAAAGTTTACAAAGATTTTTAGGTGTAATTAACTACTTAGGGTCTTATATTAAGAATATGTCCTCTGAGACAGAAATATTGAGAAATCTTCTTAAAAAAGATACTTTATGGCTATGGGACAAGAATCATGATAACGCTTTTGAACGGCTAAAAGAATTAATTACTTCAGCCCCAGTTCTTCGTCACTATGATAACTCTATACCATTAACATTAAGTGTAGACTCATCTCAATCAGCCCTAGGTGCTGTATTATTACCAGTGGTCGGAGTAGGTATATTGATTTTAGATACTTGCGTCATGATATCATAACATGGACATGCATTTCTTCCGGAATGTACCGGAGTTTCCAAAAATTTGGTAAATAGAGTAATAAAATAAAAAACCATATGTAAGCAAACAAAATTGTTTATTGTGAATACAAATAATCATTATTACAGTTTTATTAAAAACAATTATTTTTAATCCTCATCGGTTACAATTTCTACATTTTGATTTTCTGTCTCTATACAATTAAAATAAATAACTATAATTTTTTCAATATTTTCGATTTTTAAGCTATTTCTTTTAACATCTAAGATCCATTTGTAAGTGGAAAATGATCGTTCAACATCTGTAGATGTCAATGGAGCGAATTTGAAATAAAGTTTCTGATTATTTGCTACGCTTTTTTCAATACTCTCGCTGTATTCTCTAATTGTATCTAAATCTGGATTTCGTTCCATAACTGATTCTATTTTATTTTTTATATTCTCATTATTGCACTCGTTAAGCGTAGCCCTTACTTGATCAAATACTAAAAGTGAATCAGCTAGAGATAAATTTTGTTTTTGTAACTCTTTTAGGGCTAGTAGTATAATAGAGTAATTTTCTTCGATATATTTTAAATCATTTTCTAAATTTTGTTTTTCCAAAATGTTTTTTGCGTTTCGTATGGCTATAGCATCAGAACTGCTCAAGCAGGATAAAACTTCTTTTATTTTATCTAAATGTTGAGCGTAGTAAGATGTTGCCTGTAACCAAGTACCCCATCTGGTAATGACTGGTTGCGGAGGCAACGGTAAGTCAGGATATTTTTCTTTTAAAATGTTTACCCTACTAGGAGCCTTTAAAAATACTTTTTTAACATTTGATATAAGAATATCAATATCGTTGTATTCTGACCTTATCTGCTCACTTACACGATGAAGAGCGTGCGCCAAACATGTCACATGCTTCATTTCAGGTAAGTAATGTTTTAAATTTCGCCCTGCAGATAGCATGTACGCGACACTGTCAGTGCAAAGCATTAAAATATTGTCAACTTTCGCTTCAAAAGTGTTTTGCCATAAATTTTCTAGACATTGCAGTACAAATTGTGTTATTGTTTGTCCATTTACTGCTGTTAGCATTTTACAAGCAATCAAATAAGGCCGGCCTGCACTATTACTAGGATGCAATGGTTTTATTAGGAAATTGACTATGTATCGACCAAAAATGTCTGTTGTCTCATCCAGCGATATCCATAGTTTCTCATTTTTATTAATTTCATAAATCGAATTGATTTTATTCCTATAAAACTTCTCCAAATAAACTTTTCGTAACTGTGATTCGTCAACCACTTTACGATTGGTACAAACGCAACAACAAGTACTGCACATATATTTCTGAAAAAACTCTTTGAACGCTGGATTTTTCATTTGCGACCAAGGAATATTGCATAGAATCAGGAACTTAATGAGGTCGAAGTAAAATTCCTCTTGCGGTCTCTTAAATTTTCCTTGATGTACAGCGCCTTCAATGTGTTTGGTAATGTTGCCTCTATTCACAGCTTTCAAATGACTTTCACACTTTGTACAGTATATAGTGCCACTAGCGTTATCGTAAAGTAGCTCAGGATAGTGCAATAACCACTTTAGCACTGTTTCAGCCTTGACCTTTGCCATATTTATTTATATGTCACCTAAAACAATGATTTAAATTTACAATATATACATACACAACTGTAAAGTCGATAATGAAATTCTGTTTCATATAAAGTGATTTTTTTAACTGAAGCGGTGATAGCCCTGCGGTGTGCGTACCGGACTCTCATGCGCTATGATGATTGCTATAAAGTGATATTTTAACTGTTTCCAAGTTCTAAAACCTTCTTAAATAGTGAAAATAATTAAAACTTACCCGTACAAAAACAACTTCAAATGGGCCCAATCCAAGAGTAATAAATCGATGTCCGTAGTTATAAGCCAAATTCGTCGTTTTAAGTAGATTTCAGAAGACAGTACACAAGCCAGGGTCAAGTCAAGATATTCACAACACATAAAATAAGCGCACTCCACGAACCGAAATAAGTGAGTGAGCCACTTGGTCTGGATGTCGGTGCGAGCATTGTTTTCGAACAAACAGTCAATGAGTCATCCAGGATACTTGATTCTAATTGGTCAGATGCGTTGAGCATAGACATAAGAGGACAAAAGACCCTGTTTGCCGGATGTCGTGTGTTGAAATGAATATTATTATTATATCATTTTATAAATGAGAGCGAGTGAGAGGCACGCGTCCCTTCCACTCGGGCATGGTTAGCCCGCCTAAGAGCGAGAGAGACAGAGCGAGAGAGAGAGTGAGAGAGATAGGCATACACACCGGTTCATGTCTTGCGCTTCTATTTCGCTTAGGCGGTGATATATGAAATTCAGTGCGAGATTCTTTGTATAAATTAATGTTTTAAATATAATTCTTTGTATAAATAAATGTTTTAAATTGTTACTATTATTTCATCCTTCTTCCTACTATACGAATGAATATTCACATTAAAATTATTTTACCACTCAAAGTCGTTGTCACGTAAAACTTTCGCCCGTATATCGACTTTACAGGCAACCAATTTTTTTTACTATTAAATTCTGGCCATCTACGCCACTAGCAGCATAGCGTTGAGAGTATTGATACATTTTTAACTAGTTTCATGTAATAATTTCGATGTTTCGGTATTTTTATCATAATAATCCGGAAACTCGGAGGCGTATCCATATTAACATATACGTTTGATGTCAGTGACCTTAATTCAATATACCTACTCCGACCACTGATTATTACAATCAAATCAGCCTATTGCTTATGCATCTAAAACATTAACTGAATGCCAACAAAGGTATGCGCAAATCGAAAAAGAATTATTTGCAATTTTATTTGGTTGTCAAAAATTTCACTACTATATCTATGGTCACCAAATCAAAGTAGAGACAGATCACCACCCATTAGTTACATTATTTAAGAAACCTTTGAGTCAAGTACCAAGTAGATTACAAAGAATGATGCTAACTTTAAAACTTTATGATTTACATGTTGTTTATGTGCCTGGCACCAAATTATACATTCCAGACACCTTGTCTAGGGCAGCATTATTAGATTTAGAAGAGAATGAAATAGATAACCAAATGACAATTTATGCTAATATGTTCACTAACTCACTTGCTATTACTCAATCAAAACTTGATAGAATTAAATTAGAAACAAAAAATGACCAAAGTTTACAATTACTTGCCAAATATTTCTTTGAAGGTTGGCCTGAACATAAAAATAAAACAGATATCTTAGTTATCTTAGGTCGTATTGGAACTATAGGACAGAAATTCATGTTGTCAATGAAATGATTTTTAAATGTAATAGTCTTGTTATACCAATATCTATGCGCAAGGAGATGTTACAGCAAATTCATTTAAGTCACTTAGGTATAAATAGAAGTAAGAACTTAGCCAGGGATACGGTTTTCTGGCCAGGAATGAACACAGAAATTGAACAATTAGTTGAAAATTGTCAATTATGTATAACACACAGACCAGCAAATACAAAAGAACCACTAATACTGTCAGAGACCCCTACTTTGCCATGGGAAAAAATAGGTGCAGATCTGTTACACTTCAACAATAAAAAATATTTAGTTATTGTTGATTACTATTCTAGATATATAGAACTAGCTTCATTAAATACTGACACTACAGCAAAAAACTTAGTTATTCAATTAAAAGCAATTTTTTCACGACATGGTATACCTTTACAACTATTCACAGACAATGGTCCGCCATTTGATTCTTATGAATTCAAGAATTTTTATAAAGAGTGGGACATTGAGCACATTACATCAAGTCCAAATTTTCCTCAGTCAAATGGTCAAGTAGAAGCAGCTGTTAAAATTGTAAAAAAGATTTTGCAAAAGTCTTATGAAGAAAATAAAGATCCATTTTTAGGTCTCCTACATTATCGTTGCAATGAAAAAGAATATATGTAATCCCCAGCATAATTATTAATTTCCAGAAAACTTAGATCTAACTTACCAATATCAAAGAATTTACTTAAACCAAAAGTAGTCCCTGTTCTAGAACACAAAAATAACATGTATAGATATAAACATAATTATAAAAAATATCATGACAAAAATGCAAGAGAATTATGTATTTTAAAAGAAAATGATCACATCATTATAACAAAAAGTTGCCTGACAGTGTCTGGGAGCCTGGTATTGTTATTGAAGTACTTAAAGATTATCCAAGATCTTATATGATACGCTCTCATGATGGTAAAGTCTTCAGACGAAACCGCAAACATTTGATGTTAGTAAAACCCATAAAAAATGATAACAATAATTCAAAAGTAAATAACAAATATCAACATAAATTGAATGTCAGTCAGTCCCTTACACAATTAGTACCATTGTCAAAAATATATCATCAGTTGTATATTCCTAAGTCATCCGATAGTAGTGATGAAGTCAAAAGTCAAGTTGAAAATCCAAATACTGAGTCCATGTTGAATCATGATGAAACCAATCAATCAGAATTAATGATTCCGCTTCACCCTGAATTTAACCCAGAATCTGAAGCAATTATCTTGTTATTCGATTCATCTTCTAGTAATAGTTCTTTTGCAAGTGTTGTGAATGATCTAGACCAGTCAGTTGATGCCTGTTTAAATAGTAGTTCTGATTTAAGTTTTGATGATTCAGAAGTTGTTACCAGATCAGGTCGTCATGTAAGAAAACCACTAAGATTCTGTGAATAAATTAAAGACTTAAGGAAGGGGATGTTATGGTTTGAGAATGTTATCAATCTTAGTAAGATTACATAAAACGGAACGGGCCAGTTCCCGCTCATTTGTAACGGCTGTCAAAGAAGGGATTGCATCATCCGCGACCTGGGAGACAGGAGTCATGTGAAGTTATAACTATTTATATTTGTCTTAATTAAATTAAAAGTCGTTTATAAGTCAAACAAGTGTTTTAATCATATACACGCACAACATAACAGTGGTCTCCTTTTGTTTGTGATGGTAGAGTCAAAAAGCAATTTTTTTATGTTTTCTTAGAATTATGTTAGCGATGTACAGTTTTCTAACAGTAAGTACGTTGCAAATACGGTAAAGGAGCTCAGTAGGGAAACGGTATGGTTTAAAATACATTACTTTTAGTATTAATCTTTGAGCCCTTTCGACCTCCAGGAACTTAGTTTTCGTTGCACCTCCCCATATCGAAATACAATAAGATATTACACTTTGAGCTAGTGCAACGTAAGTTTTATTTAGCAAACTATCAGAAGCCACGTGTCTTAGAGATTTGAAGAACCAGGTAAGTTTCCTTGTTCTGCTAGCAACAAGTTCAATATGTGTATGCCAGGATAGACGTTGGTCTATCATGACACCCAAGTATTTTGTTGTAGAAACCTTCTCAATAGATACACAGTCGCAACCTTCTCCTCCGAGACTACACCTATGAATTTTGATATTGAAGTTCGACTCAGGTTGAGTATTGTTATTAATAGAAAAACAGATGTAATTGGTTTTCGTTGCATTGAGTGTTAGTAAATTTCTCTCCAGCCACTCAGCTACGACAGCAAGCCCTTGTTCAGTTGAGTCATGAACTTCCTTCCACGTGTCTCCATAAAAAATCATAGCTGTGTCATCAGCATAGGAAATCACTCGACCGTTGACAAAATCTGAATTACACAGGTCGTTGATGTATACTAAAAATAATGTCGGACCGAGTACACTTCCCCGTGGCACATCATAGCTAACGTTTGTGTAGTCACTTGAGTACTGATTTATTTTAACTAGCTGCTTACGATCAGTAAGGTAGGTTTCGAACAACATTAAGGGTACTCCTCTGACACCAATCTTTTCAAGTTTACTCACAAGAATGGGAACAGAGTGAATCAAATGCTTTTTTGATGTCTAAAAAAGCAGTTACACATTTTTTACCTTGGTCCAGCTTCTCAACAATTTCGGAAGTTAAACTTTCAACTGCGTCTTGCGTTGACATGCCACACCTAAACCCAAATTGCGTTTACAAAGGTTTACAAAATGACAGATAACGGGACTGATTTCGTATTTAGCAAGTTTTATAAATCTAGTTGGTATATTATTCCAACCAGGAGCACTGTCTGATTTTAGGTTGGATATAGTACTAGTTATTTCATCCACATCGGTCTCAACAAGGCCAAATGATGAAACTGTGCTGTTAAGCGAGGGAGTATGAAAGGGATTGGTTTTGATAGGTGACGAATTACTGGAGGTAGTCTGCTCTGCAAGGATTTTGCCAATGCTAGCGAAAAAAATATTAACGTAATTTAGTGATTCCAATGGAGATGATTTATAATCAATTAATTCCACATTAGGAGACTTATCACGAGACATGTGAGTTATAGCTTTAATATTTTTCCAAAGTGTTTTCGAATTTTTTGTAGAATTAGTTATTAGCTCTCGTTCATATTTTCGTTTAAGCTTTTTAATTAGGTTATTTAGGTAATTTCTGTACCTTCTGTATGTTATTCTTAATATTTCGTTTTGTGAATTTAGTCTTAAAGTCTTTTGCATATTGTTTCTGTTTTTTATGCATCGTAATATTCCCGTTGTTATCCAAGTCTTAATTATACTTCGGTTTTTAGGTATTTTAATAGTTTTTGTGTTCTGAATTGATTTTCTAATTTTATTTATTAACTCTAAACTTATAAAATTGGGATCATCAGCCAATAATAAATCATAAATGTTTTTTTCCATCAAACTATTTAGAGCTTCTCCAAAATTAGTTATTTGTTTAGTTTTATGTTTTTTATAAGTTGATTTTATATCAGAAAGATTGAGCAGTATCATACTGTGGTCTGTTATTGTTGAGTTAAAAACAGCAATGTTTGCAGAAATAAACTGCCTGTTAATTTTAAGCATAAAGTGGTCCAGACAATTTTCCTCTCTGGTAGGCAATACGTGGCCAGGTAATATTCCATGTGAAGAAAGCATGTTTAAATAATTAATTTTGTTATTTCGTTCATATGTTGAATCTGTGTTTCCTGTAGTATTTGGTTTTATATTTATATTAATATCCCCAGTAATAACAATATTACCTTGTGAATGTAATGTGTCTAAGTGATTGTTGAGTGAATGAATGAAAACATCGGCGTTTTGATTTGATGGTGAACGATAGATGCCTAGAATTGTGTGATTTATTGTTTGTATCTGTAAACATGAAGAGTGTTCAAGCTTTATCTCTTTCACCTTAGCCTGTATAGATTTATTTACATATGCTACCACACCATCATCACATATATCATACATAGATATGTAATATTCATAGAAATATATACAAACACCCATGACTCAGGTACAAATGCTCGAATTCATCATCCAAACATCTGCCCCTTCCGGCATTCGAACCCAGGACCATTAGTGCGAAAGGCAGGATCGCTACCGTTGCACCAAACGGTCCTCAGTAAAATATAAAATAAATTATGCGCAAAAATCCGTTAAAAGTTGTTTTATTCAAACATGTAATATATTAATATTTGTATAAAAGATCAAGTTTATAAGAAAGATTGCTCTTAGCTATTTTCCTAGCTAGCCTCGTGGCTTTAGGCTGCCAGCAATTTTCTGTACCAGAAGCAAAAGTTTTTTTCGCACCAAAACTCGTTTTTATTGCTTAAAAATAATATTGTTCAGTTTTTACATTAGGCACTAATTTTGTTAAAAAATTATCCATGAATTGAAGTAATTAAATTGAAATCTGGAGTTTCCCGTATAGATTCCTGTCAGTTATTTTGAATGTGCGCGAATGTGTAAGAACTAAATTTGTTATCCGGTCAGTTATGTTGACTTTTAAAGATATTTTATGCTCATTCCTCTATTCAATGAAATACGTTTTCGGTTGCTAAAAGTTATGATGTGCAATGTCAAGAGCGGTCACCCGTATAACGCGAAATCCCAAATCAGTAAAAAAACTGGGGCCTTTCTTTGATTTTTTCTTATTTCCTGCATCATACCGAGAAAGGGACGGCCGCGCAAACTCGGCATGAGTAGGTAGTTTCATCATTTATATGTGATAAATCATTTAAGCGTTATATATAAAAAGGATTTAATAAATTGTAATATTTTTACATGGAAATAGTTTTTTTACTAGAAAAAAAACATTTTTGCTCAATAGTCAGGCGGTATTCGAACCCACAGCCTCGCTATCGAATGAAATGTTGTATATATCCCATTAAACCGGCCGGTTGGTGCAACGGTAACTATTCTGCCTTTCGCACCGATGATCCTGGGTTCAAGTTCCGAAAGGGGCAAATGTTTGTGTGATAAATACGAGCATTTGTACCCGGTTTTTTTTAGATAAGTATATTTCTATAGTTATTACATATCTTATTATAATATATGTATGTTTATATACTTTACCTTAGTATCCATAGCACGAGCCTTACAGTGCTTCCTTTGAGCTAGTCTGATTGGTGTGAGTATAAGAAATATTATGATTATTATCATTATTACTAGCGGCCCGTCCCGGCTTCGCACGGGTGGACCAATTCTTTAAAATTTTTCTATTATTAAATATTTCCGTTAGCGCCATCTAGCGTCCGGTAGACGAACTACTTGCGGTTAACGCGTTGCTATGGTAATGTTAATTGATACAATGGAAAAAGAGCGGGGAAAAGAGCGGACAGACAAACACACAAACCACTGTGATCTTAGATTATAGATTATGTTTGCAATCATGTAAATGTTACTTTTTATAGAGAATAAATGGGGTTAGCTATGCCATGTTATCTCTCACCTAGATCCTTAATCACAGTGCAAATTTAACACGTTATTTGATGGTGAATCTAACCATGTTGCATGCATCTAATGGCGCTCGCTGACACGAAAATAAAAGCACAGAACATGTAGGTTATCACAATAAATAATTACATACCTGTTTCTTCTTTATCGATCGTTGTGTTAAAAAGAGTCTCGTAATTTAAATTAAAAAAAGGGATTAAAACAAACCAAAGGAATAGCAATTAAATAAGAATAGCAGCCGTTACAGACGATGGAATTGAGACTCGTATACGCTCAGGAGGCGAGCGCGTCTGTTCTGAGAACCATTCAAGGTTGTCAGCATACTGAAATACATCAAAGGGATGTATCAGTTCGATACCTGTAAATTTACGTTAGATGTTGTGTATCATATATTCCTAGAATCTCTACAAGATGGCGTTGGCGTCAGCTTATGAAATATATGGAAAAATCGATGGTTCTGTTAGTCTCGTATGCTTAACTGGAGGAGCAATCGTCCGGATAGCGGTCCTCATCATCCTCAAACAAGTTGTTTTTTTTAGTAAAAAGTTCTTAAGATATTCTAAACTAAGAATGAAACGCTTAAATAACATATGAAATAATAACTACATAATTTTATATTTTGCATTCATCCATGGGTTCAAGTACTACCTTTGGGCTTGAAGGCGTGGACGTCATTTACATTTGTATCTTATAGAAATATAGATTTGTGAATGCAAAAATTAAAATACATTATTACAGTTGGTCAATCTATAATCTAAGATCACAGTGGTTTGTGTGTTTGTCTGTCCGCTCTTTTTCCCGCTCTCTTTCCATTGTATACGCGTTACCATAGTGCCTAAGAATAACATTCAAGAAGGCTAAGAACGGTTAGCTACATGTGTAGTCGTAGAACCGAAACGTTAGCGCGATTCATTTCGGTACAGCGACATCTATAACTGAGACACAACAACGCGTAGCCGGGTTAGCTAGTATTTGTAAAAATATTACTTTCTATGTTGAAGATAGTTAGCGTTCAACATTGGTGGAACGATACTAGCTCATAGTAGAAGTTGAAATACGTTTGTAAAATTCGACGCGTCTGCCAGCGTCTCGGTAGCTTAGCTGACAGAACACTCGCTTGGATAGCGGAAGGTCGTGGGTTCGAATCCTACCTGAGGGCTCGGAGGCGTGGTCGTTTTTGACATCCGTGTTTTATATCTTATAACTACATAATTGTTGAATTCTGGGTGGATTATTTAAGTCGGAACCGCGTCCTCGTCGTCTTGAAAATTCAGACTATTATTTCAATAAGTTACGAGCTTTATTGCAAAAAAGTCTTTTAGAGTAAATTACCTATAAGTTCTCCTGTAAAACGATTTATAAGCTAGGATTACATCGACTTAGGCCGACCTCAGCCCAAACGAAAGAACCCGAATGATTAATTAACTTCGTATTTCATTAATTAACAAAGATTACAAGTAAAATACAGGGCGAGCCGCGGCTGAAGTCTAATGGAGTCGTTATATAAATACCAATTTTATTATTGAGGGTATCGCTTGTTGGATATATCTTTTATATCCATTTATTTAAAAATTCCCTGGCACAGTGTTTCACCGCGATGAACTTCGAAAATACTCAACCGATTTAATGGAGTCTGTTTCATTTTAATGTATAATAAAAAAAATTTACAGTGAACCCCCGGTAATGCGGTCCGTGTCTAATCTGACGCTTCTGTATTCCAACTTGCCTGTCACTGTTGAATGTAGATACTTCAACATTATTTTGGCAAATCTTCACTAATGTAGGTAATGCATGATTGAATAGTTTGCAACTTGTACGCGCACGTTTTGTGCTCGATGCGTGTTGTTTTGATTTTGATGGCTCAGTTTGAATTCGACCTTTAATATATGATAGCGGAGCGGCCTAACGTGCCTTCCTTGTTTATAAGTCCAGATAGAATCTTATTATTTTGATCTGTAATTTGTCAAATTACACTCTGTTTCAAAAAATTGCGGACTAAGTAGGATCTTTTTTGTATTTTATTTGACTGATTCAAAACTTTATAGAAAGTTTTTCAGATTGTGGTTGTTATTATTATAAACGTTGTTGCATCCGAGGGTCAAAGCTATACTTATCACCCAAGAGTAAAAGTAATCAGTAAGAGGGACACAGAGCGACAGAAAAGAAAGAGTATGAAAGAGAAAGAAAATATTATGGAGGATCTTAGGCAGTACTCTATAATCCGACAAATTCGTTAGACTGACATTGCCCTGCAAAACGTTTGTCGGATTGCCGGAGGTCCACTGTGTTGTAGTTAAATGCTCGCGGGCTGATTATTACTGGCTTAAGCCTCTTTTTCCAATCTAAACTGCCTAAAAGTATAAGCATTTAGTTCTTACAACTCCACAGACATCGCATGACCACTATCTTGCCTGATGGTAAGCGACGATGTGATCTAGGATGAGACGCGCTTGAATAGAAGATACCTATTCACTTGTGACTCGTAGACCCCTAAATTGTATTTGTCAGGAAAAATATATTCAGGAATATGGCAATAACTGACCTTTTCACACTCTACCCAAAACCAATAAGTAGAGAGTAAAGTGACAACTGTCTCTTTCCTATATATTATTATTATTTATTTCATTTTATTCCCTCACTAAAATCCAATATTTCGTTTGTAAGCGTAAGTAAGAGTAGCGAAGACAGGTTTAGAATGCTTTCAGCCCGACTTCAAAGTCAAATAGAAGTAAAAAAGAGAACTTATTTCTTCAACACATTAGTTGATTGATTTTACGACTTTCCTCTTTTCACCCTTGCCACATTGATTGGAAAGATCGCTCCATAATTGGGTCAGAAGGGCACAATTGGACCGGTCAATTGGATCGGCCGAGATCGGCCCAATTAATGACCAATTGGCTGTGTCGTCGATGCCACCCAGAGAGTGACAATAACATCTACCGAGCTACAATGTCTAATTGATTGAATGGCCTAATAAAAACTGTTTAAGGTAAAACGTCTACCTAATGTTCTTTCTTACTTTTAAACAATGGCAGCATTCCGGTATTAGTGCTATATTAAACTTAATTATACTTCTAAAAATAGTGAAACACTTGAGCAAGTTCGAAAAGATTGTGCTGAGGATGCCAACATGAATTCACGACGACAGAACATAATATCAATTTTCTAATGAATTTAACTTTTACTATTCTGGCTAGTGAAATCTTTCGCCTTATCCAAGCAAATTGCTGGCTTTGTATTTTTTTTTCTTTTTTATCTCGAATGGGTTTGCTCTTGATCCCAATCAAGCCTGGGGGCCAAGACAGGACCGACGATGGAGCGAACTAACCCAGAAGGTGTCTTTTCACCCTGGCTCTGAAGACGGACGGATTATATATATTCGGAAATATAGACGCAGGGAAGGAGTTCCACGGCTTTGCTGTGTACTTTATAAATGATGTTGAGTAACGCTTGGTGCGAAAATTAGGAATTTCGTTAAATCGTTACATCTTCACAAGTCCATAAAGGTGCTCACCTGATTTACTTAGTTGAGACGTAGGTATTTTAAAGATAACAAGAACTATTTAGTAAAAACCATAGCATAAGTATTTTTTTGATCAACCAACGCCACACAACACTGGGCCCGCATGGTGCTATTCTCCCTACGGTATTTTCGTTTTTAGGGAAGAAAAACCTGTAGAAAGACAATGCAGGGGATTATGACTTTAAAAGATCGACGATAGTGCTTACCTTATATTTTTTATTTAGATACCCAATAAGTGCATTGAATAAATAAATCTGAAGTTTATAATGCAATTATTTTGAAGTTGTTTCTGGGGCACGCGACTTGACGTCGGCATGTTGTTGTCTGTCGCGCGTCACGTTAACGTCGCTTCGATATGTTGTTCGTGCGCTGGGAACGCTAGGGTAGCGCAACATGCAACAAAACCAACAGGTTTTTCTTACGACATTATAATTAAATTCTTAATTCACCAATTCGTTAGTCGGTCATGCGTTCAAAATGATAGTTACTGTTACGTAAATCCTTTACGGTTTATATTCTAAGTTAGTACAGAGCCATCCAGCGAACTGTGGAGATATATGCTCGTCATTTTATTCTTGCTAATCTGTAATAAGAATGTTGTGGATTTATAGACCACCAACTCAAATGGCGACCGTGAACTGAACAACGCAGCAATGGCAGGCTAACCCCCATGACGTGATCAAAAGTCTGAGAGAAGAGGAGAAAATAGATTCTATTTTTCTCTTTATTTTATTAAGAGGCTTGTACCTTCTTATGAGGTATGTCAGCTTCATCATAGCCTCTTAGAATAGCTTACACTTAACAAATATAAATATACTACAGCAATTAGGTCATTTATACTAAAATATACTGATAAGTTTTTTAAACGCAGCTGATTGTGGATCTGCTAGTGTAGTCAAAGTTTTCTCTACATCTAATCTATTTATTTTATGTATCTTTATGAACGATTCCCTTGCTCTACTGTATTTGATACATTCAAAATAGTTCTCTAATAGTGACGAAAATCTTTAAAATTTAGAGGAAGCGGGCCTTTCACTACGCGAAGGTATTGCAAGAAATCAATGGATGAAAATATCTTAGAGCCGTTCTTTGATAGAAACCTGAAGAATTACACAGCCTTGTTCCGCCTTCCTATTTTTATCGGACAACCAGACTAACAAATAGGCGCCACCGTTATGTGGTTGATATACCAAAGAGTTGCACTAAGCGTTTTGTTTCCAATTTTGTGATACGTACCGCTAAAGAGTGGAACTCTTTGCTTGAGTGTTTTTATTATTTATTGTATTTAAATAAAATTTAGGGGTCTCCAAGTCACGAATGAAAAGGTATCTTCTAGCCAAGTGCATCATATCTTAGATCGAATCGTCGCTTACCATCAGGCGAGATAGCGGTCAAACGCTAACCAATTTACTTTAAAAAAATAGGAATTACGAGCAAAAAATCTTCGTGTGTTTTCATCGTAAAGAATTTTTAATAATACCTTTAAATGGGATATCTCACTTGCTCTTTGATGTGACCAAATAACGTGTTACTCTACATGCGATCACAACTCCACTAAACGGGGTTTAGAATCGAATCGCATGTTTATCGATGTTAATGTACACTGCCTCTATTTTCCCCACATGATGCTGTTCGCTGTCGACAATTGATCGAATGCTTAATGTATTTACCGTGTCCCGGTGTATGCTGAGCAGTGTACATCACTTGCGTCAATGATTCCATTTGGGACGTAGATTTTTAGTTGAAAGTGACAGCTGACAGTGACGTTCAGACAATGGATGAGGAACAAAAAGTTTTCAGTAATCTTCGGATACATCATATGCTTTTATTATTTGTTTATTTATTTATTTGCCTTTGAATAGGGTACACTGAAGGCCTTAATCTAGTTTAAAAGTTTGGCCTATTCAGCTATTAAAACAGGTATATTGTGATTATTTGTCTTAAGATATTTATATATTTTTAACATTTTCAATGCTATCTTATATGATAAATTATTTTAATAGAAAAATACTAGACAAATTAGACTCAGCTCACAAGTAAATTCTCAGGCGGGAATAAAATCCACAATCTTTGGATGGCCGCTCCAATGCTCTCTTAATTGAGCTACCACGCCCTGTGAACGCCTGTCTATTAAAATAATTTATTATTTGTCTTGTTATAACAAACACTTAAGCGTTCCCATACGACCGATATTTTCTTAGACTGTTATTTGATTTTGTGAAGGACTCTACGCATCATCGGTCCGAAACTACGATTAAAGCGATTTCTACCAAACAACCTTTGGATGGAAATAGCATTCTTGTAAAGTACGGTTTGAATCAACTTAAGTAACACTTTAAATGAGTAATAAAAGAGATAACATGGATCGATAAAAAGGCATTAGTACGATTATGGTATTTTTTTATTGGCCACACCAGCCAGTGCGTTTCATTAGGTACGCGCACAAATAAAGAGCCTTATTTTTTATTGCCTTTTCTAAAAAGGGAGATTTTTTTTAATGATAACCAAGAGCATACGCCATGCTTTAGTACTAAAAACAAATTTCGTTATGAACTTGGTGCTATCTTAATTATTGACCGCCACCGCAAGCATTTTAAAATATGCCAATATACAGTAATCCAAACCAAAGACAAAACAAATCTATACTAATATTATAAAGAAGTAAAGATTGTGTGTTTGTATATTTGTTAAATTGTAAGGGGTAATCTCGGGATCTACTGAACCGATTTTAAAAATACTATCACCAATAGAAAGGTACATTATTGCTGAGTGTCATAGGCTATATTGAATGCTAGAAAAAAATAAAGAATTTTGTCCACCCGTGCGAAGCCGGGACGGGCCGCTAGTAATAGTATAAAGCACAGCGTTCAACATTGTCAAGAGAGAGGTTGAGGTTTCGTTTTCCGCTTCTCGTTTTATTCGTCGTGGACTTTATGCATCATCACAAACACGTAGCATATATGTGTAGTTGGTAACAATACAGTAATATGGTACTACCGGACTGGTCTGGTGATGGAACTCGAAGGTTAGATTTAAACTATTACGTTTACTTTACCGAAAACTTTTATGGCAAGATTATTTACGTTATTATTAATATTAATGATATTCTTCTATAACTTCCGGGTGAGACGTATCCGTTTTTCAGCCTTCTTATAAAATAGTTCTACAATGGGAAATCTGTAAGTCTTGAATAAAACAACTTTTTTACGGCCCGAAATTTATTTTTTATTTAATCCTGACGTTTAGACTCCTTTACAGGAGCCGTGATCATATGATGACTAAGGCAATGGTCGTCGTATATTTTCTACTACCTTCACAATATTTTAATCCGGCACGTTTCTTTGTTAAAATTGTTTTATTCTAATGTGTCATGTACGCGGAAGTTTAAGAACTAAGTCTTGTTAGAGTTCATGCAAACTTTTTTCGACATCGCAAACATAAAGAATTCTTCTGATCAAAGAAAGTGCAGCGAGAATACCTTGAAAAACTTATACATGATCCTTTGGCTACACTATTTATGAGCATCTAGCCGTTGGGTCGTTAACGTCGATGATGATGCACATCATTCTCGTAATATAAGGAGGACCCCCAAAATCCCGCTTTATCATCAAGTGGCGAAGTGAGCGGTTGGCTCACGGTTGTGGGCGAATGGGAAATGTGTGGCATAATTCGGAATATGTCAATAACTTTTCTGTAGGCAGGGATAAGCTTTCACATTGATAAATAATACAGATAATAATAGTTCTATTGATAGGAATTAAATAAATAAGAATTTATTTATGAAAGTGATTGAAGAAAGTTTTTTAAGGTCACTTGATGTTGTTTGAATATTCAGTATTTCTGAATAAAGTACTCGTATGTTTGTCAGTTGTATTTTCAAGGTTTTTTGATTATAATTTTATTATATATTTGTTTTTCTTTAACAATCTACAATGATTAGCTTAAATGCTAAGAGATACAACTATATAGTTATTAACCATATAGCGTCAGTCGGAAACAGTAGTGGAATATTTAAAAATGATTTGTTCTGACAACTCTTTTAGATTTTATTTAAACATTAAAAAAATATTTTTATATAATTAAATTTTATTGGCCTTTATATGTATGATTTCTATATCTGTAACTATAATGACAGATGTTTGTTAACTTTAAATTGTTTTGGAAATATGAGTATTTTTGAAGTGTTCCTTTACTCTTTCCGACCGAACGACAATGTACAAAATTTCCATGTCACTGTGTTTGATGCGATGAATTCCGAAACTACTCACTATCTACTACAGATTTTATTTATTTTCTTCATATTTTGCTGGATTTGTTCCGAATTAGGACATAGGATAGGTTTCATTTTAATGTATAACACAGCGATGCGTGGCCGGGTCAGCTAGTATATTAAAGATTGCGACAGACTGGTGACTGAATGAGTGAAAGGCCATACGTGAATTTGCGACACTAGCGTACGTAGAATGTCTGATATTTAATATATTAACCTCATACTTTTTTCTAGTTCTTATATTAAATCTTGACTGGCCCAGTCCAGTTGGTCGAGTGAGAGCGGCCCTCACAGATGGCGACACTGAGAATTTGATTATTTCTCGACTCATTTAAACATGGCGAGCGAACCAGAGATTAAGCTACGTTTTCCAGTGGGGTGACAATAACATCATTAATTTCAACGCCTCCAAAATACAAGCATGTCTTTTCACATCAGAGTTTCTTCAACCTGACTCCTACTTTCCGAGATACATCTGTACCTGTTACCGACAGCCTCGAACATCTTGGCATAAAGTTGTCTTCAAACCTCAACTTCGGCACCACCATCAAGTCCAAGCCTCAAATTACAGCTAAAAAGCTAGGCATCCTAAATAAGTTTAAGCGATATTCACACCAGGACAGCTTTTAACTATCTATAAAGCTCAAATCCGATCTTGCATGGAATATTGCAACCACCTCTGGGACGGCTTGCTGTACTGGACACGGTTCAACGTAGAAATGAGAGGCTTATTAGTGACAGCAAACTGGTAAAGAGCAAGCTTCACACCTTATCTCAACGCCGCAAAATTCCCTGTCTTTCGGTCTTCTACAGAATGTATTTTGGATCGAGTGCTCAGGAGCTGCATATTTCCCTTTTTCCATTGGACGTCCAGACGCACTACGAGTTACCACCCTTTTCTTGGTTGCTATTCCTACAAGTCGCACCACAAAGAAGTGGAACTCCCTCTATGCGTCCGTATTTCCAAGTACCTATAACCCATCCGTTTTCAAGGCCGGGGTGAATAGGCTGCCAAATTATGTGTTAACCTTCTGGGTTAACACATCCCATCGTGGATTCTGTATTAACCCCCGGGCTTGATTGGAATCAAGACGAACCCCCTTTAAAAATTAAAAACTTTTAACTATTTAAAATTTTGGATAGTTGTGGTAGCTTCGTTGTTACCATTTCTCACAGTACAATTGTCCAATACATTTAGCTTGGAATAAGAACTATTCATGTGTAGTTATGTAATATCGATTGTATCTACTTGCCGACCCAAGAGACGACCGAATTGTCTTGTCCAAATCGAGTTATGCAATTTGGACAGGACAACGTCTTGTTGTAATACTATATGTATAACAAAAGAAATAAAGCTTTCTAAGTTCTACCCGTATTTTTCATTTATGCTTTCCCTAAAACCAAATAAAAATGACAATTCAATTGAAATAACAACTAAACTTTAAGCTCTAGGGTATTAAGTTTCACACTTCCCCACCTATTGCACATTTTAATAATAATTTTCAGAATAACCGACGACTTCTTGATGGCTATGGTATGTAAAGAAGTCGAACAACATGATTAATATTAAAAACAAGAAAAAAAAAACAGAATAAATGCGTCGTTTATCCGGTAAAAGTTGTTTAAAGCTGACAATTAAATTATAGAAGAAATCAAGCAATTAATGCCACAGCAGCGCTAAAGAGACGAACTAAAAACTGTTTGTCCCTGAAAGTTTCCTGACCGGGTTTGGTGGTAACTCACGATACCCACTAGATGGCAGTAATGGACTTTACAAATGTTTCTTATTATATCTTCTGAAACCTGTGATACAAATATGAAACACATGCAACATGTCACTCAATATTACCATTTTAATCCCTAAAATTCTTTTAAAAACCCGTCGAGTCGTTGCAGTGTTTTTAAATTTAAAATTTAAGACAAACATGTAAAAATATCTAAATAAATTATTATAAAAAAAAACTTGTGTCAGGTGGAACTTGAACCACATCTCGCTATCCGGGCGAGTACCTACTCTTCCTATTGAGCTACAGACACCTTTACAAATAGACTTTTTTCTTGTTATACTTTATTTAGATATAAAAACAAGCTGTGAAATATATAAATCACAAAAATGTATAGACATGTGTCAATATTCTAAAAATAATTATTTATGATATAGTGTAACAGCACTTCTTAGGCTTATTTTTTATATTACATCTCCAAGCAGACATTTCCGTTCTATTTATTATATAAAATTTTAGTACGTACTTAGGTTTCCAGATTTCAAGAGTCACCCTCTCTAGACAAGGACTAATGAAATAAATCGTCGATATGAATATAAATAATAAATATTAAATGTTTTAAATTAAACGATTAATCTTTCATGATTAAAGCAGTTTTTTATCTCACACTAATAATTGTTATTTCCTTTTTTGCAGGTACATAATCTAGTGGCTAAAGCTATATTTCTCTAATCTAATGCAACATTAGGGTAAGTATTCCTTTAAATGGTAATTTGGTAGTTGCTTATCAGTGAAGAATAAGCAGCAATCATCCGCGATTGATTTTAGATCTACATTGTAGACAACCGTTTGGTGCAACGGTAGCGATCCTGCCTTTCGCACCGACGGTCCTGGGTTCGAATCCCGGTAGGGACAGATGTTTGTATGATAAATACAAGCATTTGTGCCTGAGTCATGGGTGTTTATATATATTTCTATGAATATTACATATCTATGTATCATATATGTATGTCTATCCGTTACCCTAGCATCCATAACACAAGCCTTACAGTGCTTACTTTGGACTAGGCTAATTGGTGTGAATGTGAGAAATATTTATTTATTTATTGTATACAATTGTTAGCATTCTTTAATGCGTATGCGTTTTTTTTCATACATACATAATCATTGCATCAAATATAAGCATTATAGAATCATACCGGCGTGCAAACGATAGCTCGACTGATCGCAGTATAGCGCCATCTATTGGGCCATGCTGTAATCGTGCGAACACGTAGCGTTGTATTAAAACTGTCCGGAAGCAAAACTGGTGTAACGGGTCGGCAGAGTAGAGGTGTCATAATTTTTATGACTGACTTAAATATAATAAAATAAAATAAAAAAAAACAAAAAATTACAGAACGAGCAATGTGGCTTGTGGTGATTGAAGTTATTTATAATATCGAAGCTCCAAAATATAGATTTCAATTATAAACACTATATTCAAATACATATAACAATTAACAACTAAATAATTTAATTGAAATCATCTTATTGTTTATGGATACAACCCAGTTGATTTAAAATTACGTATTGTCTTTTTTTCTATTCTGTAAGCTTACATTTTGCAATTGTTAGTTATTCCGGAAAAAAAAACGCGGGGTATCTAAAATTCGAACATAACCGATTAATATCGCTTATTATTGTTTCGAAATTAACGATTTCGACACCCGAAACCAATTATTTTGTTGCAAAATTTCAATTTGGTATAAGCGAAACCCAATTAATCCTTTAAGTCGTACTTTTGAAAGCTGTCTCAAGTTTAATTAAATAATAATAAAAAATCCTTATTTATTAAAGGGATAGTTAAATATTTTAATTATATTTTTTTTGTAACCTTGTTAAGAAATGCAGTGGATATTTTTAGTGTAAAGTAACTGTTATTTTTCTGATAATCGTTTAAAAAGAAAGCAATGAATAAAGCATTTTTAACGGTATTCAGAAGCGCGCTTTTTATAAAAGATTGTCGTTGTTCATCCCTAATAGAATATTTCATTTTAAAAATATAACCAATAAAGATTATAATATTTTTTTGCAAAGTATAGGCAATAAAAATTACACTTTTTATGTTTATATTCAATCAAATTAAATTGAAAATATCTAAAAAGTTTTTATTAGTCGTCGAATAATAAAATGCACCGCCTCTACAATTACGTATTTATAAGCCAAAGGGATCGCGAAAGGTGAGCCGGGATATAAAAACTTTTTACGCTGTAAAAGTTCATTCCCCTCTCCATAAACGGACAGATTTTAAAGAATTTAAAAATACACCTCTCCTTTTTTGTCCACGCTCGTTATTTCAACTGTGAAAACTGATAGTCTTGTTAGAGTTATTTTTCGGTTGATCCTTACCCCTAGTTTCGCCGCAACGCCATCGTGGGGCGAACTGAAGCGTCAGACCGGCGGGAAACGCGACCCAAACGCACGCCTCTCCCTAACCGTGAAAAAAAAAAGAAAAGGTCGCGCGATTCAAATGCGGAACACAGAGTTCCATTTCCGAAATGGAATAAATTTCTTTTTCTACAACTGCCAGTGACATGTCATGTATGTGTGCATTGCGTGTGAAGGAAAGAAGTGAATATCGATAAAATAGTGTTGTGTTTGTGAAATAAGTTTGTATAGCAAAAAAATAAATCTGCGGACAACCTTTTCGTGTTAGTTGGTTCGACATTGGATATTTCCCTCGGCTGATTCGCAGATTAGCAACAGGCATGTGCGTCGAGGGACCAATGCCAACGTTGGTAACACATGGGCACATAATAAGAGTTAATGTTGAAGCAGTACGTACGTTATTCACTTGCTTCTTCTATGTCTACATCTGAAGAAATTGTAATTTGCTTAAAAGGCGACCGCTTTTATGTAAGGGATAAAAGGGACGCACAGAACCCGAGAAAATAAACTATTGATTAGGTACTTTTTTAGTATGTTGCGATGAAAGATATAATGAATGTAGGGGTACAAAATATTAATTTTTAAAACACAAAAAAAATCTTTATTTCTCATAATTATTAATTATTCAAAGATAGTTCGAATGACCCTTTTCTAATTTATAAATCCCTTTTAATTTTAAAAGAAACGAGAATATTATCGTAAAAGTATTTACTTAAACCTATAACTTAAACATGTTCTTTACAGATTAGACGTATTTAATCTTATAAAAATATGGCATTGTGAATGTTAAAAATAAATAAATACATTTAGTTTTCGTTACATTTAATTGATATAAATTTGGATTCGAACCCACGTCTTTCTGACTAACCGTACCGAATACTGTAAGAGCTAGACTAATGGGGTAATTACCCACCTTGGCAAATTTTGTTACTAAGGATAGTTCAGCTGAGATCTGAGTGTAAGTTTTTAAATGTCCAAACAAAAATATCGCAAAAATATAAGTTAAAATCTTTATGATAGACCTTAACACTAAGAAAACAAGGTTCAAGTTTTTAAGTCAGTAATGTTCGCATATTTGAAAATTATAAATTTTGCTGTTTATTGCTTAGGGCTTTATATTGCATTTTCCATTATTTATATTTTTAAATTTAATTTAGAGTCATACATACTGATCATCATACATACGGGCTCGGTCGAAAATACTTTACTAACAGGATAAAGTAATTTGGCAAAAGGATCATGAAATTCGCCAAGGTGGATAAGAGCTTCAGTAACCTAGCGGTAACGAACGGCGACTGGTCAACTTTGCCAAGAAGACATAGATTTAAATACCACTTCTGAAGTCAGCTATCATTATTTACCTATTTTAACGCTCAACACAATTAAAATAGCAATACGAAAAACTATTATAAAAAAAGAAAGAAGAAATAAAAACTCGTATGCGCAATTGCTCAGATTCATTCGATTGTTTTAAGAACATTTACTATTACAGAATTATATCGATATTTGCAGACAGACATTGGATCGCGCGTTAGGTACAGTAAATTGAAGTGATAATGCATTTGTTCTGCGTTTAAAACGATCCGCATTTGAACTTAACAATTTGTATAGTCCGTTTTTTTTAGCATTAGTAAGAACAAAATTTGGGTACTTTATTGTACACATATAACTAACAAGAAAAACGTAACATCGTGAAAAGTTTACACTAAAAGTACCTTAAGAAGCAGAAGTTGCAAACTGGTGCAACGAAACGTTGGTCAGTTTGACACGACAAAATTAAAAAGTACATGCCGATGTTGTAATACCATATTAGGTGATTTTTAAAATGGTCGCTTAACATGGCCGCCATTTGCAACAATAGCCGCAAATGTCAACGTCTGCATTTATCTGTTTTTACTATTTTGTTTGGTTTACTGTTAAGTTTCTATTGTTTTTGTTGAAGTTTTTTGTTAAAAGTTTTTGTTGTTATTTGTTATTTAATCTGTTCATCAAAAGACGAGCGTGGAGCCTGTCAAAGTGGACTCCAGCACAAGGTTAGCCACCACTGCTTCTTTGTTTACATAATTTCTAATGCTAAAAAAAATGGACTATAGTAATACTGGGTATCTGTTTAATATTTTGGCTGTAGTCAACACGCCTACGGCGTAGATTTATCTGCGAAGTTTTTACTACATATAGAAAAAATGCCGCTACATGCTACGAGCGCGAGCGTAGCGGCTACGATAAGGCCACAATCAGTATTGAGGTTATTAGAATCTTAAATGGAGATTCCCATAGGACATACTCGTCCTCCCAACAACAAGAGGAGGCCTTAAGGGTTTCTGTGGGTAAGCCCAATAACTCGACAAAGTTTTATCGTCGCATAGATGGGCAGAGGCAAATTTAACTTAATTCGGACGTCTATTTGAAGCAGTGAGTGTGTGCTTAGTGCATTATCTTTATATCTCCGGTGCTGAGCATTGGACTTCCCCGAGATCAGGTGGAATCGCTTTAGATTGAACGAGTGAACTTTTTTTTTAAATTAATTTCTAGAGTTAAGTTATAAAATAACAAAAAATTTAATAAGTTTATAGAAGACAAAATGTCTAATGGAAAACTAGCAATAAATAGTAGCACGTTTATTAAAGTAAAATTTAATTTGAAATAACTTTTACATCTATAAGTGGAGTTCTTATTGATCGAGCCGACGGTTGGGCTTTAGAGGATTAAAGCGTAAATTACGAAAGTATCGAAGTCTCAAATAGCTATTACTCCTGGATATTAATTTGACAAAATTTTATGTCGTCCAGAGAGAACAATATTTTCTATATCTAGATATAGAGTTTGTAATTGAGGCGGAGGAAGAGTATATTAAATAAAGAAATAATAAATTGGTTGGCTTTAAAGTTGGTTTTAAGAAATGATGCATTTTATTCTACTTGTGTATTATTTTGAATTTAGCAGTTAGGAGTTATTGACACTTCACCGTCGTTATGAACTCAAGTGCATGTTGATGAAATTAATAGGAATATCATAACAGTTAATAAATAAATAAAATTGATCATTAGAATGTCAAAATTAATAAGTGTTAACTCACTTTATCATAGCACTTACAAACATGTGTCGATCTCGAAGTGGTGAGTGGGCATATCTCCAATAAGAGACAAATCACAAGGGGTACACACATTAATGACAGTAACTTTTTTTGGAATAAAAATGCATTCATATTTTAATTTTATTCATAGTAAATACATCACATACATTTGTTAATATTCACATTAACAATTGTGGTAAGCTAAGGCTTGTTTCACGAGTGAATCGTAATCCATAGTACATCGGCGAGGTTCCAGCTACTCAGTTCATAGCTAATGTATGTCGGTTGCGATGCTGCTACGGTCACTCATTTTATCTAGCTTAACTTAATACTTATAAACAAGTTTTTGGATTACGTCAAAAGGTTTGGATAGCGAGTGGTCGTGAGACAATTATAAAAAATAGACAAAACTAACTAAAATTGTAACATATTTGGCCCACTATTATTGACTTGCCTAGTACCACCATAATTATAATTAAAGGCCAATAGTTAAAATAAACCAAAAGGTTTTGAATATAGAATTAAATTGCTTTATTAAGAGTGATTGGGAAGATTGATGACAACAGTTAAAGGCAAACATTGAAAAGCAATATAAATAGAGTTTAGTAGTTATAAAAGAAAACATTTTTTGATTTAACTAACCTTTAACCGATTCTTATAATGCCTACCTTAATTCATGTTTGCGCTATCGATTTCAGATTTGTGGTATTGTTGTGGATAGGAACGAAGCTTTCTACTTCAAAAAAAATGTATTCGTGTCTTATTTGGGCTAAAACAGATGAACTCGTGCTGACCTTACTTTAGAAATCATAAAATACTTATCATAGTATGTTTGTATACCAAAACAAACATTTGTTTGCTCAGAGAATTGAAGTAACTAGTCAGAAACTACTCTTCGCACAAAAAAAGAAAAAAACTGGGAATTATAATATTTGTTATTGCCAAAGAATCTTAAAGAATAGTTGGCTAACAGATGTTTCTATAGTTCAAAATCTTTCATGATCATTTACATTATAATGAATTTAACGGGATTTCTACCGTGATATATATGTCTTTTTTGGAGCTTCCTATTTTTGGCGTTGCATGCGATATCGTCACAGAAGAACTTCCGTGTTTAAGAATAATAAATAAATATATCTTTCTTACATTCACACCAATTAGCCTAGCCCAGAGTAAGCACTGTGAGGCTTGTGTTATGGATACTAGGTTAACGGATAGACATACATATATGATACATAGATATGTTATATTCATAGAAATATATATAAAACACCCATGACTCGGGTACCAATGTTCGTATTCATCATACAAACATCTGCCCCTTCTGGGGTTTGAACCCAGGACCTTCGGTGCGAAAGGCAGGGTCAGTACCGGTGCACCAAACGGTCGTAAAGAATATTTAGATAATAAATAAAAATAGTGTTTCTATTTCCTAATAAATAATAGGACCATATTAGGACGGAAATAATTTTTAACCTTGTATTTATGCACGCAAAAATAAAAAAATCCTAAATGAAAGCAGAAATACCTCAAAATCTCAAAGCGGTACACTCGTCCCACAGAGTAGCATCCGGTTTACAAGTATTCCCACTTGGCCCATATTCCCAACTGCTTCTTGACCCCGGCTTATTAATAATAAATAACATATTGAGGTAAAGAAAGCGGCACACAATGCCTAATAAACCCAAATCAATAATGCAATACCTGACTTATGACACAATATTTGGCGCCACACCGGGAGCGACGCAAAGGAATTTCGGATATACAGCCTTTTGTTATTGAAACGTGAAATGAGTATTCGATTTTTATTACACCATCTATGGCGAATGAAAGTATTTTGTATATTTGCTTATGACATAACTTTACGATCATAGAAAAAGGAACCTTAAATTAACCCCTTCTTTTTAAAAGAAACTTTTTTTAAATTGTGGAATTACATACTAAAGTACTAGGTCGTCTAATGGGTTGTAGCATTTAGATGCTAGAAAGACTATTGGCCGATTGTCCACGTGATACGTTGATGACTTGACAGATAAGAAACAGGGTATAATATAAAAACTTAAATTACCTTTTTTTCGCCCTTGGCAACTTGGGCACCTTCCGGACTCAGGGATATCTTGCATGGATACATCGGCCCAGCTCCGAGAGTGATGTCAGACTTGTACTGACTAAACGCCACCTGAGATGATCTATATTCCCGGGTAGGAAGGGTCAAAAGCCTTCATCTGAAGCGACCGTCACCTCTAAAGAGAGATGGAGCGAGTAATTAAACCACCCACGGAGTTACGCCGAAGCTCCAAAATATGTGCTACGACCGTCCCTTCTATGAAACTCTTGCTCGTTCTTCTTTATTTGTTTGTCCAATCACAATACAATAAATTTCTAAATACCAAGAATCAATAATAAATAACATTAAAGGTTAAAAAAAAGTTTATTTAATAACATTAATGCTTCTCTCCTTTTGGTTGAGAAACTTTTTACTTTGAATATGAAGGTATTATGACCTCTTATGACTTTATTATTTAAATGATTGTTCTTACATTTTTTGGTTTATTTACAATTTTTGTTTTAACATAATGGCCTTATCCGTAATTTTGATAACAATTCTAATTTTAAGCTTTTCTGTGAGAGACTACTTAATGTTTTTGAACCAACTTAAAGTTTAAGCTCCGATGGAGTGGTCCAGCCCAACAGTTCGCGGCTCACTTCATATTTTACAGCTCACCGGTTTTGTTTGATGTTTCAAATGTAAATACATAAAACTCTTGGTAGATCTCGCAAACACCTTTTTTAACAAATCTCAAAAGAGGATTTACGAACAAGTTGGTACAGATTTTTGAAATATAATGATTTTTTTTTCACTAACTTTTAGAATAAGATTTTTAATTGTCTGAAAAAACAGCATTTTTATGAAAATTCATTCATCTTTATAGAATATAATGTTACATTTTGTGGCTGATGGTGGAAATAAAATGTTACTTTTTTTAACTTAGGCAAAATATCCCAATCACAAATATCCAAACCACGCTCCCCTCCTTATAGTAACCAATTTTAGCTAGAATTTGTAGTAACGTCCCAAAATTTATAGATATGCACTTTTAATGCTTAGTGCGCGACATAATCTTGTCGAAGTCATAAATGGACCTGTTTCTTCTGCAAATGTTCTAACTATTTACTATTACCTCAATTAATTATCTAAGCCACGGTTAAGTTCATTCCAATCACAATAGAATACAGTATGATAAGAAATCTCTTTTTTACGTCATGTGTGTGAGTATATTTCAAAGCTTTTCATTATTAATCCGCATAAGTTCCGGAGATGAAGATTCGCTAGAATCAAACTTCCCCCTTAAGGCTGTTTTTATTATTTACTTTTATTTTATTTAAAATGTGTAGAGAAATTATAATTTATTATTACTAAGGCAAAGTCTACCCGTGCTCACGATTCATGTAAAGGAGTCGTAATGTCAGGATTAACCCTAAATAAGTTGTTTTATTTAAATGTTATTTAGAAGTCTTATTGTTGGCGTTGCTATCAGTTTTCCTATCTCAGAGTTCCATAACTAAGGAACCGGAATTAGATGCACTTGCTTAACTTGCTTAAATCATCTCGGAAAACTGTTCTTGAGTGATTAATGAATAAACGGACGTTGTTTGCATACACATTTAACCGGAATGGTAATTTTGAACCCGCAGTAGGAACACGCGCAATCTTCCTTTTACAATCACATAAATGGAAAATAAACTCCTTGACGAATGAAAGCTACAACGTATAGCTAAACACACGGCAGTGTGTCAGCCAAGTGCGAAATGCAAAAATATTTACATGAAAATAATTACTTTTTAATAAATTCAAAATAAAATATTATAAACGTTTTCACATTGAGACGATTGAAGAAACTGCTATAGAACTCTGTGACACCGCAGAACTGAGAAAGAGAACCAGAATACTTCTTCGTATTTCGAGTGATACCCACTACTTCGAAAGTAATTTTCTACCGAACTTGACCCTTTTTCTCGTTCACGTATTGAGATGGTAGTTTACGGGTTTCAATACATTTTAAAAACACGTGCGAACTAATTAACTAAATAATTAGTATATTATTAAATGAATAAGGTTTCATTACCGATTTTTTTTAATCACTTCCTCTGCAAGAGACTTTTTGATTTGCGATCGGGGTGAAAGTTGAAAATTTTCTAAATTCTATTCAATAATAGCTTTACGAATAGTTTCCAGTAATCTTCCATAATTAACCCACCGATATCAATGCCCGAGTGAGTTGTGCACCGTTCTCCCTAGATTATTTTATCCACAAGTAACGCTAGTAGTACAAGGCCCTACCAGTGGGGTATTAATTAGCTTTTGATGATATAGCGGCGTTTATAGAACCAATAAATAGTCGTCATTTGTTTCACAAACGGCAAATCAAAATGCATCGTTTAGGAATAACCCGCCAAAATGCCTTCGTGAAAAAAATGGCGCCAATTATCTATAGACACGTCACATGACAGTAACTTCACATCGAAAGATCGAACAGGTCATATACTGTTGTGTGACGTCACCATAGAGCCGCCAACTTTTTAGAAAGGTTTTTTGGGAACAGTAACCAGATTATAGTAATATAAGTTATATTCGGGATTTTTACCAGTGCCATGATCACGGAGCAACTCAGTTGCAAGTGCTATGATCACGGAGCAACTCAGTTGCAAGTGCCATGATCACGGAGCAACTCAGTTGCAAGTGCCATGATCACGGAGCAACTCAGTTGCTACATGGTAAAAATCCCGAATATAACTTTTAATACTATAATGTTAGTGACCATGAAAGTTTAAAACAATATACAGTAACCAGATGTTTTCAGTTAGACTCATAGCAAAACATTTTTAAATTACGCTTATAGAAATAAGTCTGTCTATAATTGAAAAAAACTGTATATTGATAGTAAATGATAAAAACAAGTAGAAATATATCTGGGTATTGAAAGTTGTTTACTTCTGTCGGTGTGAACGCGTTTTCACGGCCACATAACGTAAGAAAGACCCTTTTCTTCAGAATCCAGTGACAGGTGTCAATTTTTTAAACATGTCCGCTGCCGCTGTCAAATGTGATCGTGGAACGACCTTAAGTACAGAAGAGGTAGGTTACACTTCCACAAAAGTCAACGTGTCATCTGATAACATAATCCTACGAGGGTCTTAGTATGAAAATGTTCTCTCTTAGTTTTTTTTTCATAATGAATATATTTTTTTAATAAAAAGAGACTAATAAAGACTTTTAAGATAAATTGTTATAATAGAAAAATACTAGAAAAAATCGACTCGGGTCGCAAGTGAATCTCAGGCGGGAATCAAACCCGCAACCTTTGGAAATCCGGTCCAATGCTCTCCCAATTTAAGACTTTTTTCTCTAAGTAAAAAAAAAATTTTTTTCAAGATTTATAAATAAACGTCAAAATTATTATAAACACAATAAAAGAAGACACTATCGTAGTATATGATACATACATTTTTGATTTTGAATTTTATTGAAATGCGAAGTCTATTCTACGAATTGTATATAAAAAAAATTTAAGCATGCTATGTCTAGACTTAATTTGCGTCTATCCTCCTCCTTGCAAGCTTCCCCCTTAGAACACAATATTGATTCATGAATTCATGAAACTTCATAACTCAGGACACGAAACTACGCCACTGCAATCTCATCCGCAGCGTTTTTCATAACAAGCGATCCATCGCGACCGCTGCAATTTGGACTTTATCACAATCCGTCAAAGTTGCAGACCCTCGGTCTTGCTCCCCGATACCGATCACGCGAAGGCAACGTTTAAATTTAATTTCGAATCGCGACAACTTGTAAGCTCAAATAGTTTGTATAGCAGAAATAATATTCAATTTCTTTGAGTAATTTCCAAAGTTATTTTCACTTTAATATTATCACAAATTATTAACAACTTAACATTTTACATAACCCTAAGTATTATAATGTCAAAAAACAGCAGTAAAATGCTAATCAAACAACAAGAACTATAAAAATAGCACAACTGTTCATTTCTTTATCGATTGATCGATATTTAACTAATCAACCTCTATACAATAATAATATCTTCTTCTTGTTCCTCTCCAATTAATGAAGGTTGGACACCAGTCTTGAAAACCTCATTTCATTCCTGGCGAGGTGAAACAGTTCCGCGGCGCTCTTGACTCCGGTCCACTCGCTGATGTTTCGAAGGCATGACTTTTTCCGACGGCCTACTTGACATTTACCCGCAATTTTGCCCAACATAATCAGTTGCAGTAGATCGTGTCTCTCGTGTCTGAAGACACGAGGATGATGAATAATAATATGTTTTCCAGTAACTATTTTATTGGGTAAATTATTATATTCTATGTTGTAGGTAGTATAATAGAACATGAAGAGACAAGACTGTCAAGGTCTTGGTAGGTCATATGGAAGAGTACTCGCCCGGTTAGCTTGGGAATATGTGTTCGAATCCTGTTTAAGACAGGTTTTGTCTTGTAATATTTACTTTCCATAAAAATATCAGCAATTAAATGCTTAACAAAATATTTAATAATAATTAAAATAGTAAAATGATGATTTTATAATCTTGCTTTTCATTCCATTATAAAATTATTGTCATTATTCCGTGAGTAATATTATTTTACAATAATATTAAATTGTTAAACCTTTTTTAAATAAGTCGTCAGCTTAATGAACTCATAAGCTGTATTTGTGTTTCATTTGCATTAAATATTTTTATCCCAGTCGCGGGCTAATATTGTTCGCTACCGATAATACGATGTTGCAGAAAAAATATTTTACAAATTTAATTAACAATCGAAATTAAAGTTTGCCTTTGTGAAATTGCAAATAATAAAACAATCCCGTCTTTTATTTCTTTCATCTTAATTCATTTTATTGAGTCGTGTCTGAAATATCATACCAATAGAACCGCAAAAGCAATCACGTTTATTAAAATAGTAATTTTCCTTTTCAGCTTCGTGGAATTACTATTTGTATGTCCCAATTATTGTTACTTTTGTTTGCACAATCAAGAGTTTTTTATTGTGAATGCCACCGTTTCTCCATATCTTATCTTTCTTTTACTCGAAATTCTGTTTTCTCTTCGGGTTTTACTAAATATTTGATGGAATTGGCAAGATTAAAACGTTAAATGTTCCTGCGTAAAGGGTTGCCAGGCGTCCGGTTTAGCCGGACAAAGTCAGGCTCTTTGTATACGTGTCCGGCCAATTTAGACGGTTAAGGATCTGCCCGGCTATTGTAAGGCTTTTTAAATTTGACCGTTTTTTACAATTCGTCGTTCCGCGTGAAAGAGTCGCTATGTGTTTATTATAAATTTGTTTTAGCTCTGTGAATTATAACACTTAACGTGTATATATGGAACTTTCGAAGTATGAATGTCACATAGCTGCATTCCGAAATTCTTTAAATATTTAATTTAATACATAGTTGTTTTTACAGTATGTGTGCATTGAAATAACGATCAATACTGCATAAAAATCCGAAAATAGTTAAATAACACATAGCGATTTTTGCACGCGCAACGACGATTTGTCATGTTGATTTGTAGATATTGCAATTATTAAAACTAATATTGTAATGAATATTGAATAATCAATAAAATAAAAAGAATAATCAATTCAATTTTATTGATGTCTCATTAGAATTAAAGAGGATATTATGGTAAATGATAAAAAGCCTTGTTTTAATCTAAACAAAAACTTACCGAGTTATAATAAGACTAAAAACTTACGGGTATCCGGCCTTTTTACTCAAATGTCCGGCTAAACTTACTGAACTGTCCGACTTTTGGGTGAAAAAGCTGGCAACCCTACCTCCCATTTAAAGAATTCACATGAAGTAACTCTTTTTATCAGCTCTATACTATGATCAAGTCGAACCCTTGCTATTCATGTCTTACTTTAGTTTGCCAAACATTTTTACATTATTTGCCCTTTTACTTTCTCAGTATTTATCCTATATAAAACATGTTGGCTGCAGGCAGATTTATCATTACACTAATAGATGTGATCTTAACATTGGATTTATTTCAAGGGATTCTGTTTTCTATAACAAGTTTTTTTTATAAGTGACTCTTTTTACAGTTACGTATAAAATGAAACCTTAATCAAAATAAAATGTGCATAGTAATAGGGGTTAAAGTATGAAATTGCCGTTTTATTGCAATAGGTTCTTTGAATTGACATAGAATCTTCATGGTTTGAGGTTTTCGAATGAAACTTTTTTTAAATGGTTTCTATGATGTTCTTTTTTTAAAAAATGTAAAACATTTGAATATCGACTTTCAATTGTTTTTGTTATTCAATTTAGACAAGAAAGATGGATACTGCGAAAATTCGAGTTATTTTTGAATACGAGTTCCGACGCGGAACTAACGCGGCAGAAACAGCCCGCAATATCAATGCTGCGTTTGGAGAGGGGTCTACTAATGAACGCACCGTGCGATTTTGGTTTAAACGCTTTCGTGATGGAAATTTCGACTTAAAGAACGAGCCACGAGGAAGACCGCCCACACAGGTAAATAACGATGAATTAAGAGAGATAGTGGAAGCCGATCCTAGTCAAAGTACCCAGGAATTAGCGGCATGGTTTAACGTTACCTTACCCACAATATTGACTCACTTGCGTCAAATCAATAAAATAAAAAAATACGAAAAATGGGTGCCTCATGATTTGACTGATCTGCAGAAAGAAACGCGTGTTGAAACTTGTGTTGCCTTGTTGAACCGGTACAGAAATGAAGGAATATTGGATCGAATTGTAACATGTGATGAAAAGTGGATTCTTTATGATAACCGGAAAAGAAAAATGCAATGGCTGACCCCAGGTCAAATGCCACAACAGTGTCCTAAAGCAAAACTTACCAATAAAAAGGTAATGGTAACTGTTTGGTGGTCTCAGCATGGTGTTATTCACTATAGTTTTCTCCGATCTGGTCAAGCAATAACGGCAGATGTCTATTGTGCCGAACTCCGAACCATGTTGACAAAACTAGCAGTAAAACAGCCCCGACTCATGAATCGATCTTCACCATTATTGCTCCACGACAACGCGAGACCTCACACAGCACGAGAAACCATTTTGACCCTTCAGGAACTGCAGTTAGAAACCATTCGTCATCCTCCGTATTCACCAGACCTTGCTCCAACGGACTACCATTTTTTTCGTGATTTGGACAATTATCTACGTGACAAGAAGTTTTCTTCCCAGGAGGCAGTACAAAATGCTTTCACACAGTTTGTGCAGTCTAGATCGTCGGAATTCTATCGCAAAGGCATTAATGACCTTCCCATTAGATGGCAGCAATGTATAGATAATAATGGCAACTATTTTGATTAAATAAATTTGTTAAAAATTTAAAAAATAAACAATATAGATTTTCAGTACAAATCGGCAATTTCATACTTTAACCCCTAATATTAATGTGCTTTTATAATTGTCCTTGTTAGACAGGTTTTTTTTTTAATTTGATAGTTTTTTTTCAATAGAATAATAACGGGTCTTTCAACAAGGACGGGTCGATGTTGTAATTGAATAAAACATGCTGTGTGTGAGATATTAACGATTTTTTTATTTTATTTGAAAGGCCCATTTATGCCATTATATATGGAATATGACATCGTTCAAATGTCCGCCGCGGCTTCAAACAGTGGTACGGATCCGAGAGGTCCAATTTTCAATGACTCTGCTGCATAGAACGGGCTGAATCTTAGCAATGCCTTGCGTTATATTCACTTTCAGGTCATCGGTCGATTGCGGCTTATTAACATAGACCTGCGACTCCACACAACCACACAAGAAAAAGTCTAGTGGAGTCAAATCGCACGATCTTGGCAGCAAATTCACATCACCTCTGCGAGAGATAACCCTATTATTTTTCGGCCAAAATCGGGGTCGTTTTCCAAACATTCCGAAGTCCACTGAGCGAACAAACGGCGTTGCCTATGGTCATTAACTTTGAGCTGCTGGGTCAGTTGGATCTTCTACGGGTGTTCGAGTTCTTGTGCACGGCGATAAATCGACTGCCTCGGAGTCTCCTGCACACTCTGACGGACAGCGTCGATGTTATCGGCCGACCTGGCGTTCCTTTGACGTAAGGGTGTTGGTTGGTTGTTTATCGAACCGGTTGTCTCAAATTTGGCTACCAAATGTTAGAGAGTCGACTTTGAAAGGCTACCGCGTCTGCCGTAAAATGGACGCAATGCGCGCAACGTTTGCACTAATGAACCCTTATTTTGATAATAAAGTTTAATCACTTGGACATGCTGCTCGATCCTGTAACTTGCCATGGTGATTTGGCATTAGTGACTGAACAAAATACAACAGATTTGACAGATGCCCTCAAAAGAACATGGCCGCCACACAGTGTCAACATCTACCCGTCCTTGTTGAAAGACCCTTTACATATAGAAATTTTTGAACAACATTTTTTCAATGATAATGAAATTAAACCAAAAGATAAATGTCACACAATGTTACCATTTGGCCTACTACTAATCATATTTTCAGTACAATTATAAAATAAAAACTCAATTATAATAAAAAACTTTACCAATTAATTCACATCCGTAATTAATTGATGTAATAAACAAACTGTCCTATTTCTGTCTGTGGAAGTACATTTACCCTGTTTTTACTGCAGATGTAACTCAATTTAGGCATACCCCAAGGAGCAATATTTGTTCCATAGTTTAAGTTTGATAAAGTTTGCAAATGTAAAACTTTAAAATTAGTAATAAAAAATTGTAAATAAGTTGTAGTCGAAACAAATCGTTTGGTTTCCAAGTTTTGTAATTGGTTTCAGAGAACTTTTTCTGTATTATAGATAATTATTCTCCATTTCAGCTGTTGTTTTACAAGCACATCCAAATACATTCACTTATTTAGTTTCTATCCATAAATATATTCAATCATTATTTTGTGTTTTTCTCTATAAAACGCTGAATAAAAAACACGACCCTGAAACAAATAATTACTACTTCAAACTCTTTAAATAATGAGAAAAGAAAAAAAATCTAAAATCGATTCTATATTGAAATGGAAATAAAATTAGGTGGCACGTCCTGAATAAACGTTCGAATACCTTTTCCAAATTATAATATGGGTTTCATAACTATATGTAAATAGGAACCAACCCTTCAAGAAAAACTTTGTTCAGTCCCTTTCGAAAGAGCCTTTTTGTCTTAATACTCTATGGTGAACCATAATAACCACACTTTTTTAGGTATCCAAAAGTTTGTTCAGCATTTTCAAATTATCTTTTTGATTATTAGAAATACTATAAAGTTGAAAAATCCGGGATTTGGTCTCTGTTTTTTAATCTCTCGAACCCGTTTTTTATGCAAGGAGCGCACGCCATCTTTTTTTCACAATACACTGAACAAAAAGACTGCATGCGAATTTCATATGCGAGTCGGATACGATTAATTGATGCGTTTACTAACACACTGATTTTTAGCTTTACACTTAAAAAAATTTACAGTTAGTGGCAGTTTTCCGTGCTACTAGTATGGTGTTGAAATAACTCCAATTTTATTTTCGTCGACTTAAGAGCTCGATGGCGCAATGAGTACTGTATTCTAGGTCTTGGTATCGGTTCAAAATTAATTGTGGTCAAGATAAGAATCGGTAATTAATTTAGTGGTTATGTTTAAATATTAGATATTAGAATTATTTTCCCAAATACTATAGAGCCTTCTAAAATGATAAGGGTACATGTTTAGTTTACCTATTGCGAAAAACTTACACTGAAAAAATACCTTTGTAATTGCATCAGAAATTTTTGCATTTGAGCTAACCGTAGCATACGATGATTGGATATGCAAATGTTTAAAAAAATCTTTTTGTCGGTTTATTTAAAATAAGTTTATTATACGATGATTTAAAATATTTATTTTGACTTAAGGCCGGTAACATTGCTTTACCCTTAAGACAACAGTAATTCTGTCCTGTCATAGACAACATATAGGTGATAAACTACGATTATGACATTGACACATGGTTATGGTTGACATTCAGTGAGACTATATTAATATCTTCTCAATTTGAGCATAAACTGAACTGGAGGTTAACCATAAACAATTATGACACATATATTACGCTCATACTCGCGGTAGTGTGTATAATGTGTATTTTCATTAATGCATTGTTTTTTTAAATACATATATCTATATATATAAAAAATCTCTGTCACTGTATTTGACCTCGATGAACTCCGAATCTACTCAACCGATTTTGATGACTTTTCGTTTTGTTGGAATTGTTCCCATTGAGAACATAGGCTAGGTTTTATTTTAATATATAAAATTTTAATTTAGTGTAGCCATGTTAACTAGTATTATAAAAATATATTAGTTTCCAGCATTCCTCCACATCTAAATGTTAATTGTGCCAATTTTCACACTTCCGTTAGCGTCATTTTCTTAAATAGTGGTGCAAAATCTTCATGTATTAATAATTAATAATAATCACAGTATCTATATGTTTAAAACTGTAGCAGCCATATTTAATCTTATGTCTGTGTCATAAGTTTGAAACTTCCATTATCCTTTATTCCCGACAATTTTATCTTCAGACTAATGCGAAATTTAATTAAAAAGTGTAATTCCAGACGTCCTGTACGCGGCTAAACATGATTACTTGACAACGTGATTACTTCAGGTGCGATTTTAATTCCATTTAGATTGGATAGTGTACGCGGTTTTAAAATGATAGTACCTAAATTAAATTTTATACGAAACTGGACCTATTCATCCACTCCACTAAAACTTATTAACCTCGCACGTTTTCGGTTATTCCTCTGCCGGTTTATTAAAATAACAAAACCATTTATTTTTTGAAGTACTAAGTCAATGTTAAAAGCAATCATCTTAATTATTACAACGTTAATATTTGAATAGTGTCAAATTGCTACATTATCATTCCATCATTAAGTATTATTATTTATTAATATATTATTAAGTAATTATTGGAAATATTAAAATAAAAAATTGATTCTAAGGTTAAACGTCGAATAAATATTTAATCTTAATAAAATTAGAGAGATATATTTCTAAGATATTTTAAAATTGCACAATAAGGCATAAATGAAGAGCTATTAACATATTGCTCAAAATAAACAAATATCTTAAGTGATCTGCGAAAAGCTCTGTAATGAATCGACGTAAAGGAAATGGACGTTCTACCGTTTGAAATTATTTTATCTTTTTTATTTTGTTAACAAAAATAATTGCTTATAAAAATTAAACATCGCTATTAAAACAAAGACAAAAACAATCGATTTTCTCCAGCATCCGAAACTTAAACTTAAAAAATAGAACTTCTAAGGCCGTATACAGAAAGAAAGCTGGAAACTTATAAGCGCTTACCGGCGCTTGTCAGCGCTGGTCTGTTCTACACAAAGGAAGCAGGTTGAAGCAGATCAAGCAAAATGTCGGACTCATCGGACGATGATTTGGTTTTTTTTGACCAGCGCTGACCAGCGCGTGTTGCAACTTGTCGGAACTTGTCGGCACCGTTCAGTGCTTATCGGCGCGCGTTCATATATTTTCCTGCGCGGGTTACCAGCGCTGTCAAGCGCCGGTAAGCGCTTATAAGTTTCCAGCTTTCTTTCTGTATACGGCCTAAGGCAATTCTACGTTATTTTCGAAGATAAATACTTAATTAAAGAAAAGTTACATGTTTACGATGAACACTGATATAACGCGATTGCACGAAGCTGCATAGTCAACCTGAAGGTTTTAGTATGTAAGAAAAAAAGTTTTGTCTTTTCTAATACATATTAACTTTACATTAAACTCATTAATATGAATGATTGATTATTTTAGATGGTTCCGGAGGCTTTTTTTATCGAAATAGCTGATTATTGTCGTTGCGTTTTCGTGGAGTCAACAGGGGCTTTTCTGACCTTTTTCATTAATTTAAATGCTCTATCCTTTTTTATCGTAAAAGAATTGGTCAGGTTTTGACAAAATTGATAACATATATCTCTTCGTCTTTAGAGTTCCGTCCGTCCGTCTGTATGTCTGTCACCAGGCTTTAACTCATGACCCGTGATAGTTAGTCAGTTGAAATTTTTGCAGATGTAGTTTTGTTGCCGCTATAATAACTAATACTAAAAAACAGAATTAAATAAATATTTAAGGGGGCTCCCATTCAACAAACGTGATTTTTTTTTGCTCGTTTTTGCTCGATATTGATAACGGCAACAGGTAGACTCTTGAAATATTCACATAATATTAAGTTATATATTTACATTAAAAATAACTAATTAAATCTAAATAAATATTTATGGAGAGCTCCCATACAACAAACGTGACCTAGTGCGCGAGTCCGTCTCGCACTTGGTCGGGTTTTTTAGTTGATAAATAGCTAAGTTGTATAGTTCAGTGTCGTTTGTGATTTAAGTAATTATAAATTTAAAAAAATATATAAAAGTTCGAAGTCCTTCAAAAACGAACCTCTCTAAACAGCACTTGTTTGTGTTTCACAGACCGTAACGAGATCAGTTGAGCGTTGTATCTCGAACTAATCTGACAGCGGCAGACTTGCAACTGAACCCTATCGACATTTCCAGCCCACTGTTTACGTGGATGATAAACGCTGGAATCAAAACGTTTACGTTCATAATATGTCTTCGTAATGTTCAACACTGCCATCATAGTAATCCTTACAAATAGGCGCCACCATATGGTTGATATACGCAAGACCAAAGCTTTTTATTCCAATTTTGTGATACGTACCGCAAAAGAGTAGAACTCTTTGCCTGAGTCTGTGTTTTCTGACAAATTCAATTTAGGGGTCTTCAAGTAACGAGTGAATACGTACATTCTAGGAAAGCGCATCACATCCTAAATCGCATCGTCTCTTTCCATCAGGCAAGATAGTGGTCAAGCGCCTACTTATTTACTTTAAAAAATACTAAAACACTGCCTTGCCTCCAGAGAGATGATTTTTGTTTAATAAATTAACTATAACTTTAACCAAAAAATTACTTTTGGGATATCAATTGTTATCAAAAACCCTTGAGGTTTTTGCTAATAAATTGTTTAATAATAAAATAATTAAAACTAAACCTTATATTGTTTTTTTTACGATAAAAAAATTCTTACTACTCGTCTTTTTATAGCAGTAAATATCACAAACTTTTTAAGCTAGCAAACTTAATTTTATGTCTAGTGCCTGATTTATTTATTTTAAGTCATCACTTCTCTATCGCAGTAAAATGTGAGATAAATTGATCATTTTTTTTCAGAATAACTATTATGAAAACATATTTTTTTAAAGCCCAGTCAGAAGCCTCTGTGTTCGTTTTCTCCGTTTCTGAACTACGCAGAGGCTTTCATGCTGAGACAGCGTCCTTATGGCCTTGAACACACCATATTTCATTTTTATAGCAATATTCTTATGTTAATTATTATAATAATTTGTATATTTAATGGTCAAAATAGGTAAGCGCTTGACCGCTATCTCGCTTAATGGTAAGCTACGATGCAATCTAGGATGTGACGCGCTCGCCTAGAAGATACCTAATCTCTTGTGTCTTCCCTTCCTTTTCTTCTTATTTCTATTTTTTATATATATTTTTGTGTATTTAAATCCGAAAAGCAGAATGTAATAAAAAATTCTTTACGACAACACTGAAAAAAGCTTACGTACTTACTAACTTTCGGTTTCATTGCGAAGTGGATGTCGATATCGTTCCATCACGCGTTGTCTCGCGAACCGTCAAAACAGTCGTATGAAATGAAAGTGAAGAGTCATCGACCCCTCGCGGGTAGTCGTAAAAAAGTGATCCAAGTTTAAACAGTACTCCGGGCACGAATTCGCCGAGTTACGCGCGCCTCTACGTTTGTATTTTAATAAATGGAATTGGTCTGGATACATTGTTGAGAAATACTAACTCGGGGAAACGGTAATTTTAGTTTGTACTAGTTTCATAATGTTGATGATTATTTTAGGAGTGATTAGGCAAACAGTTCGTGAACAAAGAAACAGCTGCTATAATAATTAGCCTACATCTTTACACATTAGATAATTATAATAATAATAATAATATTTGTTACAAACAATTAGCCCAGCCCAAGGTAAGCACTATAGGCTTGTGTCATGGATACTAGGGTAACGGATATAGATACATAGATATTTAATATTTATATACCCATGATTCAGTACAAATTCTCGTATTTATGCCACAAACATCTGCCCATTCTCGACTCGAAGCCAGCACCTTCTGTGCAAAAGGCAGAATCGCTACTGTTGCACATAACGGTATAAATATTATCTCTGTCTGACTTTTAAACCACCTTGCAAATTTAGTTTTATTTATTTTAATAGACACTTTGTTTCCAAGCAACCACTCTTCATAACAAAATAATAAAGAAAGGTCAAAAATTATATAAATAAATCCAATGAGTTAAACATATAAGTTTTACTTCCATGCGAACAAAGATTTAAAATAACAGGAACTAACTAAACAGATAACAGACAGACAGAGAGAACAGAAAAAAAATCTTGAATTACCCTCAAGTCACCCCTAAAGAATTTTTACGTCAAAAGAAAAAAATGTCTCGTACCCGGATGGTGTTAGTACTGCCTCAGATTTTTGATTTTCGTAATTAACGTAAATTTTGTGACTGAGGGGATCGGAGCACTGTGTGAAAGTGTAATCTGAAAAATAATTCACATGAGTTTAGAGATATGTTTTTTTTAACGAAATTGGATGACCCAATAAGACCTCAGAAACCTGTTAACTTTTGTGTCCCTGTAGCCAATAAAATATAATGAACCACCTATGGGTGTAACCCAAATGGAGCCGTGGCAATTTGGCATTAGGCTATATCGCACTTACGTAGATTGCATGGGAACATTATAGTATAGCTTCAAAGACAACATCAATTTATATATTTACTAGCTTTTACCCGCGGCTTCACCCGCATTTTTTAAATTTTTTTTCACTAAAAAGTATCATATGTTACTTGTAATACCTCCAAGAATATATGTAAGAAGTTTCATGATGATCGGTTTAGTAGTTTTTGCGTGAAAGCATAACAAACAAACTTACATTCACATTTATAATATTAGTAGGGATTTTATCTATTATATAGGTTTTAATGCGGTTATCTCTTTTACACAACTATTTCAATTTATGTACTAACTGTTCTATTTTTTTTTACCGTGAATAGGTAAGCGCTTGACCACTATCTCGCCTCATGGTAAGCGACGATGCGATCTGGGACCTTCAAATTGAGTTTATCACGAAACAGACTCAGGCAAAGAGTTCCACTCTCTACCGGTACGGATCACTAAGTTTGAACCTAAACGCTTAGTGTGAATTTGGTGTATCATATCAACCATATAACGGTTAATAATTTTTAGGAATTGACAAAAATAACAATCTTTAATTTATGTTTACAAGTAATGTTTATTTTATAAAAAACCTACTTAATCTTTTCTCTGTTTTATTTATATACTAGCTGACCCGGCCACGCGTTGCTATGGTAACGTTTATTGATTATAAAAACTGTTAATCTTAGGCTTATGGTAACTATATATGCTAGCAAACACACAAAGTATTATTATTATGTAATGTATTGATAGGACTATAAATCTAAAGTCCAACTCCGAGCAGAAAACAGCCTGTTTTAAAAAGACAACAAAAAGGGTAATTTACTCCAACAGTAGGTACTGAAGGGGTGATATTGGTGCACGCCTCAAGTCCTCAATATTTTTCTTTCCATACATAAGGGTGGGGAATGACTTTGACAAATTAGGTCTCGTTATTTATATAGTTCATTGAATCCGACACTCTATTCCGAAATGGAAGCCGAAAATTACTAAATCTTCATAGTAAAGAATATATTATAAGTAGCATCGTGGAATTCAATGCTTTATCAATTTACTAGCAAATTTCTTTACACGTTTTATATGTTGAAGCGCACAATCGACACACCGTTTTTTACATATTATATTACGCAAACATTTTACATTTAATATATATACTCTAAAAACACAAATTAGTTGTTTGTGTGTTTGTCTGTCCGCTCTTTTCCCCGCTCTTTTTCCATTGTATCAATTAACTTGACCATAGCAATGCGTTACCATAGCACCGTGTTACCGGGTCAGCTAGTATATATTAAATAAATATAAACGATAGTTACGGTTATAGAAGATTGTCAAAATGTAATAGGTATTTTTCAACGAAAAAAATATAAAAAACGTAAGTATAACAAACACACAAACAACAAATTTGTGTTCTTCAAGTATACACTAGCTGACCCGGTAACGCGGTGCTATGGTTTTTTTTTTCATTTTACTGAATTGGTTCCGACTTAAGACATAACATAAGTTTAATTTTAATTCATAACACAGGAACACGTGGCCGGTTTAGCTAGTATTCATATGAAAAAAACCGGCCAAGTGCGAGTCGGACTCGCGCACCGAGGATTCTGTAAAATATTTTTATTATATGACGTAACTAAAATTTTTTCACTGGATTTGCGCCCTACTTCTTACTTGTTTACCGTTACCCTAAGGTTGAGTTGTAGAAAATGTCTAAGGCATTAAGTAATAATAAATATAAGAAATGATCCAGCCTGACAATATCTTGTTAACCCTTTAGGGTTCAGTAAACGAAAAAATTAAACCATCGAACCCGTTACTGAAAGTTCAGCAAAAGTAATTTGTCTTCAAATGAAAAATAACGCCCTTTAAGACGAGTTTCAAACAATGTTCGAGTTTTTCATCGTAATGGACACTTTAGAAATTTTCTTAGCGAACGGATAGTGAGCGCTATATACCAAGTACGTGTACAGACAATGCCACAGCGATCAGTAACATTGTTTTTAATTTTTACCAATCGAAAGTAAAATCTATTAGCTTAATTTAAAGTTGAAAATTTGTTTAGGGAAAGGAAGTTACAGTTGTATAAACATTTTGTTTACATACAACAGCTTAGCGTTTGTTATTAAAGCCTTTATCAACTGTACATGACACTCGTGTATGTCATGGCAATATTCAATATCAGACACTATTAGCAAGCTTTAATATAATTATAATCAGCTCGACGAACCTTGATCCCTATGACAGTTCATGTTAGTGACGGGTCGTGTCGATATATCGTTTATAGGCAAGGGCGTGACTTGCATTCAGCCACATCAATAAACATGTTTTTAAAAATATAATCTACATTTCTAATGCTTATTATATATACGAATATCCGTGTATTTGTATGCGGGGTTGCCAAAATTCCGATGCAGAGTTAACATGGTCGAACTCTATAATTTTAGTTTTGAAAATCCATGTAAATTAAATTTTTAGTATAGTAACACTATCTGATATGTCACTAGATACGCCGTGATCGCTTATTCGCTACACCAGTACGAGTGCTAACGCCTTGTATGCGCCACGTGTTTTTTGTGTCATCGGAGTCCTTTGTTTGTTACTACTGTTGTTTTCTGTTTTTGTTATTGTTGTTTTCTGTTTTTGTTATTGTTGGTGTTTCAAAATGCCGAAAAGACTGAGAAAAACTGTACTCAACAGTGAAACGCGGGAGTTTGTTGTACGCTTGCGTGATTATTTTGCTCGCGAACAACAAAATGGCGGACCTTTGTTGCCACTTGACAACATACGCGACCGTGTTGCTGATGCTCTGGGAATTGGCAAAGTTACCGTTTCCCGAATTACAAAGGAGAAGTTCGGTGAATCGTCGATGGAGGAGAACAAGCTATCAACTCCAAAGAAGAAAAAACATAATAGGGCACATTCCGTAACTAACCCCGATGATTTCGACATGGCAGCAATACGAAACCACATTTACGGCTACTATTTTCGAGGTGAACTGCCAACTTGCAAAAAATTATTGGCGTCGCTGAAATCGGCTGATTTATTTAAAGGTGGGCTCACTTCTCTCAGAGTGGTTATAAAAAAATGTGGATTTCGTTATGGGAAGTGTGACAAAAGAAAAGTAATAATGGAGCGGAAGGACATTGGATTGATGAGGTGTGATTTTCTAAGACAAATAAAAAACATCGAGAACTGGGACAAGGTGGTTTATCTGGACGAAACGTGGCTCAACGCCAATCACTCAGTGTCCAAAACATGGACAGACGACACAGAGAAATCCTGTACCAAAGCTCCAGAAGGCAAGGGCCACCGTTTGATTATCTGCCACGCTGGCACAGCCAAAGGTTTTGTACCTAACTGCTTGTGGGCCTTCAAATCCGTGAAAACATCAGATTATCACGAAGAGATGAATTTTGAGAATTTCGAGAAATGGTTCACAAAACTATTGGACAATTTAAATGAGCCCCACTATATTTTAATGGACAACGCCCCATACCACTCTGTGCAAGTTAATAAAGCACCTACCGCGAATAATAATAAAGGCGAAATCATAGAGTGGCTGCAACACAATGGTGTGGCAGCTAATAGTCAAATGCTGAAAAAGGAATTAGTCAGACTGATGAACCTGCATAAACTGCAAACAAAGAAGAAGTATGTTTTGGATGAGATGGCAAAATCAAAAGGGCACACCGTGATTCGGCTACCGCCCTACCACTGCCAATATAATGCAATCGAGATGATATGGGCGCAGATCAAAGGTGGGTTGATTTGTATTTATTTTAACATGTTTTTATTTAGGTGACTGGTGACTAGAGAGCTAGCACTATTTAAAGCTATTTTATTTTACTAAATAGCTATAGCATTTTTATTTTTAACCATGTACGTAATTTCTGATATAAATTACACACTTTTAACATACCTAATTATGTACTTATAATGTACTTACTCCGATCTCGTTTTTTGACTTTGCATCATATTCAATCTAAACCATTATTTTAGGTTGTGCAGCCAGGCTGAACACCACTCCGCCATTCACAGCTAATAAAATGCTGACGTTACTAGAAGAGGCATGTAGTCTAGTGACTCCGGACAATTGGAGGAAAGTGGTTGAGAAGACCAAAAAACTGTGCTTAGATGATTGGGATCGAGACGTGCGATACGACAACGTAGTAGACCAGCCGTTTTTAATAAACGTAGGAGAAAGCAGCTGCAGTTCAGATTCCGAGTCTGAGACGCAAGCCGTGATGTCATTGTCAGATTCCGATTAATATATATTAAAAATCATTGCTGAACCGCTTTTGTTTTATTTGGTTTTGTCATATAGTAGGTATATATAATAAATTAATTAAATCTCCTTTATTTTATTATCGCAGACAACTTAAATGATTATAAATCTGACACTAAGAGCGTAGGTACTATGTTAATGTATTTTGTACACTCGTTTCCATTTTCGATATTTGTTTATCGATACTTTCCGCGCTAGTCGATATCTTCCAAACGAAGTAACTTTTGCAGGACGTCAACGTAAAGTCTGATTGAGATAATTTCTTGTAAATGTTAATAATTATTATTATTCCGACGGAATATTATTTTAATGGCATATATCTGCCTAAAATTAATAAATATCATTTTTAGACTCCGCCAATTCGATTATAATGTAACGGTGACGCTACTACAAGGTTGTGTCGAGGGAATAACTGTCAGTGTCATAGGGATCAAGGTTCGTCGAGCTGATTATAATAACTTTGTTTTAATACTTCAGTGTACAATTTTTTAAGCTTAGTTAAACTCTTTTAAACCATATGGCTCCTGTAAAGGAGTCGAAAAGTCGAGATTATATATGGACCTATTTACGTAAACGGGAACCAATCCACACAAATGCCAAAATCGAGATAAGGACACAGAAGATTTTAAAAATGATATTTGTACACATAGAACAAATCATCTAGTGTGATATTGTGTCTTAACTTTATTGAAAATTACAATATTTTTTTCTAAATACAAAATTTTGACAAATAAGGCTTTTTCTCAAAACTGTCATTGTGTGGATTGGTTCTCATTTGAATAAGTAGGTCCATATAAATTATGCGCAGACAACCCTAATTAATTTGTTTAAAAGTGTAAAGTGCGCGGAAGTGTAAAAACTAAATATTTTAAACTCTATTTGAGGGATAGTCATAAAAATAGTAGCTGTTAAAACCCTTAACGAAGCCAAAATATTATAAAAAAGAAAACAGTTGATGAGAAACTACTTTTATTAATAAAATAACACTATTGCACACATGGATAAGATACAGACAAAACACAAGTACGACAAAGAAATGTATAGAGCAATCTCTTCCAGCATTGATTCATTTCTATTCAATAAGATAATCAGTAGCTGAAAAGATTACCACAGCAAACATGTGAACTCGTTTATTGTATAGCGTTAAATAAAACTAGCACGCAATCAAGACTTAAATATCGCATCTGACTTCGTTATCGATCAGGTGCCGAGCTGAGGCTCAGATCATAAACAAGTTAATCTACAAATTAGTTTACTGTCGGACTTCTTGCGTTCTGCCCTTAGTCTGTGGTCGAAGTTTCTGGCTGACTTTTGACTAAAGAGTTTCCACTTCATTTGGGATTAACCACGTAGGTTGTAAACTATTTAGGTACGTACTACAATATAATTGGAAATTTAAAGGTTTTACGAATATAATACCTGAAATTGTTCGTTATAGCATAATACTTTTGCCATTTTGTAAATTCTCTATTTTCTTTATAGTATATCACCAACAAAAATCCCCAAAAAAGCTAAAGGTCTTTATGCAGGTGACTTGTTATCATCACGTCACCTATATGTATATATATACAAGGTCATTTTATAAACACCATCCAAATTTATATATTATATTCTTTGAAGAAAATAACGAAACAAGATTTTTTTCTTTTAATATCACTCAGTACTAAAATATTAAGTTAAGCCTACACAAAGTTATCCGAGGAAAACTACCGATTGCTGTCACAGTCACGCTACGCACGGTGTTGTAGCAGATGATTACACGACCCCCGCCCCGCCCTCCCGTATTTCATTGATACATTACAATGATTTTCATAAGTTGCAAATTTAAACGAAAAAAAATAGGAACGTCAAATTGAAGAAGAGATAAGTTGATTTGTTCTTTGATTATAACAATATTAATCGATAACACTTTTAATAAATAAAAAATGAACATAAAAGTAAACCACACCTTAGGCACTTACGTCGCATTTTTTTAAATTTAATCAACTTATGTAGAATAATTGGTTGGAGTAAAGCAAAGGGTGTTTATTAACCACAGAATCTAAAAAAACACAGGGATCGCAAAGGCAATTCGAAAATCGCAAAAACAAATGCAGTGCCAAAACCTTAGTACCTACCTACCTAAGTTATTTTTGTCTATTTTACACGATAGGATAAAGAAATGTATAATTAATAGTTCTATATTTTTGTGAAAAATTTCACAAGTCTTAGCCGCCCTGCACACATTTTGCTTTACTCCAACAAAATAATTAATTAAAAATCCAAAAAAAATACACTTACATGAAGTTTGAAAACAATCACTTTACCTTAAAGTGTAGGTAATTTCTCTCTAAACAGTCTTGCACGTTTATGAACATTGTCTTTTATTGTATTACTTGTTTTTTCACTTTGTCACTTCGTTAAATGCACGGATTATATTTATATTAAGTTCTCGAGGCTTTGGGCCTTCTTCACATAAACCCGTCGTTCAATTTCGCCCTCGATTTCAATTGCAAGTGTGAACACATTTCGTTAGGTAGATTCGTTCGTTAGGCGACGTAAATGCGTGAACGCAACATTGTACATCGCGGAAAGCCCGCGGCTGACTGATTTCATTGCGCCGATGTAGTTACAACTTGCGCGCGCAGCTCGGTGAGGCGCTTCGGGCGGTCGGTCGTTCAACTGTAAGTACCTATTTTGCCAGTAACCAACTGTTGTAATAATTCGCTCGGACAAAATTTTTTTTTGCGGAAATTTTAGCTACCAATTTTTTTTCATAAATGAAGTGTTTGAATGATATCTAATGCCTAGAAAAAATTTGGATGGTGTTTATAAAATAACCTTGTATATATATATATACAAATCGCACATTTACAATTTACAAGCAGGTGACGTCACACCAGTTTCAGCTAACCCCGTGCGGTTTTAATCACTTGGTCGATTAATGATTTTTTTTATATACATCTTATATATTTTAAAATATGAGGGCAAAATTGGTTTAAAAAATATTTGCTGCTAACCTAACATCCAGTTTTATCTATATTTTCAGTGTAGTCAAATACCGTATTATAAAGATTATTTTTCCCGTTTTGCTTTTGTGTCCGATAGATTTCTGTTTACTTTTTTATACAGACTACTATGGAGAGGTTTTTGAGTTGCAGAGTATATGGGAGCCACTCGAAAGCGAGGGTAATCTGTTGTTTCACCTTTTTATGTTCTTCTACTGGTAGTCCGTAGGTATCTCTTTAGCTAACTCTGGTGTCCTTGATAACCGCTTTTGCGTATCAATTTTGTTTTCCATCTTTAATTTTGCTTGACTTGGGGAGGCCTATCATAATTTCAGCCTTACGACGCACTAAACATCTTAGAAGATTGATGACGACTAAATAGTTCTCATCGACCCAAGCACCTGAACAATTTTAGCTTTCGCACCGAAATATAACTAAAAAAATAATTCAGTCGCATTCCTCTAAGTTATTATGAAGGAAGCGTTTCAAGCTACCACATCAATCACCACGTAATGATAGGCTTCTACTATTTTGCCATTTTGGACCAGTCACCGTATACTTAGCGCAACACTGACCAATATGTACCTACTAGAAATCTATTTAGATTTTTTATATTTTTTGACTTTTTCAATCTTATATGATAAATTATTAAAATAGGAAAAATCGACACGGCTCACAAGTAAATTCTCAGGCGGGAATCGAACCCGCAACTTCTGGATATCCGGTCCAATGCTCTACCAGTTGAGCCACCGAGCCTTGTGAGGGTGAAAATTTCGACGGGTGTTCACAAGGCCCGGTAGCTCAATTCGGAGAGCATTGGACCGATTTTTCTATTTAAATATTTTATCATATTTCGATCGTGTTTATTTCTATAAAATAAATAACAATATATATAGTTTATATTTCGTACTACAAGAACTCATATTAGATTAGTATTTCATGAAACTACTATTACTCCTAATACTTGAGTTAGTGTGAGGTATTAGATACACCCAATACACGTCCACAAGGGTGAGTTGACATGTATTGTGGATATTACATCAAAGTATATAAAGTAACTACTCCAATGATGACGACCAATTGGTCACTTGTTCGTGTCCTGAGGGGCAAATGTTTGTGTGATGAATACGAGCATTTGAAGTTAAGCCATTGATATGTTATATATTTCTATGAATATCTCATATCTATGTATCATATATATATTCTTGTTTCCATTAAACAAGCCTTACAGTGCTTACTTTGGGCTAGGCTAATTGGTGTAAGAAGAAATATTACTATCTATATGTTTATACGTTGCTGGGCCAGAAAACTTACTGGTTAATTTCAACCACTATTCATTTATTTGGAAAGCGAAGTTTAACATATTAAGTTTTCCATTTTCCCAAAATAGTTTTCACAGATAATAATAGTACGTACCTGTCGATAACAGAGAAAAGAATGTAATTTTGAAATTGTATAACAGGTTTTAATTTCTATTTCTTTATTCTTTCATTAATTTAAGAACAAAGAAAGGCAACAAATAAAACTGGAAAGAACAACGTATATAAATCTTAAGATTTCGATGTGACTTTATTTAGAATTTTTTGAATTTTTATTTTGAAATGACGGAACATATGCAGCAGCAGAGTCAGGTAAATGTACCTGTCATTTCAAACCTAATGAGGTTTGACTCAAATTACCGACCTATACAATTTGATTGTGTCATTCTAAGTTGGTCTTCGGTTATGAACTTTAAGGCTTCGCCAGACAAAGCATGGAGTGTTAATTACTATCATAGTGTATACAAAACACCATACAGCAACTACCTCGGAAAGCTTGACGTGGTTCTTGTTATTCGCCAAGAACACGCAACGTGAAATTTCAAGCCCAATCACGCTCTCTGTATAAGATTCGTATGTCTTGAAAGGGCACTCTACTTATCGACATCGCGACAATGTAAAAAGATTTTAATCGGTGTTCTAATAGTAAGACTCATTTTCAGGTGAAATGATGTTCATGCTTGTTTGGCAATTTAATAGTGATCACTATAAGAACCATAAATTTTATGACTTGACCATTGCAATTAAAGCTTCCCATATTTATAAAATTAAAATATTTTAAATTTTCTGTTGGTCTAAGCAGCTTTGATTAAATTAAATCAAAATTCATTTCTTTCAGGTGTCACAAAAATTACCTAAATCTTATGTTAATACAATTAAATTCTTTAAAAACCAATTAAAATCAAAATTATAATTTGAAGTAAAACTGCTTTTTAGGGTTCCGTACCCAAAGAGTAAAAAAGGGGAACCTATTACTAAGACTCCGCTGTCTGTGCATCCGTCTGTCTGTCACCAGGCTTTATCTCAAGAACCGCGATAAAGACAGTTAAAATTTACACAGATTATGTTTATCTGTTGCCGCTATAACAACAAATACTAAAAACAAAATAAAATATATATTTAATGGGGACTCCCACACAACAAACGTTTTTTTACTTACCTTTAAGGTTTACACCGAACCTATCGTGCGCGAGTCCGACTCGCACTTGGCCGGTTTTGTAGAACATTTTTAAAAGATAACATTGAATAAATTTCAATAAAATTTGTTGCTAATATCAATGCTATTTGTTTATTATAACTCATCATTTTTGTTATTAAAGGTTCCCTGCTAACATTTGTAATCGATCCTCTACATAAGCATGGGACTTGGTACCATACCAAATCGATCCATATTATAACTACTAACATTGCGAATTTCTTTTTAAAATCAAGTTTTCAAAAATGATTTTAGGGAAAACTGAAATTTTTAAGGTGTTAATTGTTAAAAGTAATTAACAACGCTTTTACGATACAGTAATTTCTAATAAGGCTTGGGGGTAATTGTCCGGAAATGGAGGCGAGCGCTTATTCCGGTGGATTTATTCTACCAGTACTTGATTGATTTAAAAATAGTTTAAGTATTTTGTTATTGGAACTTAAATGTAAAAGAAGAAGAAGGAAGATGATATAATGAAAAAGATAGAAAAAGAGATGTTAAGATAGTTGAACATGTAAGAGGATAGACGAAACAAGATCGACAAGACAAGTTTTTGAGGCAAATGTGCATGGGCAAGTCGATAAAGGCGAACTTTCAGGGACTAAACGAGGACATCTTCTATTCTATTATCTTCTTAAAAAGGTCAAATCAAAAGCACCCTAAACCAACGAGCTTGTATGTAAGGTCTAATGAAAGTTGAAGAAACTAGAGATTTATGTTAGGTTCATAGAAAGCGGAAATCTGTGATCGCTGCCTAAACTTACGAGAAAGAGATGTGATTATATATATTGATTAGTAATATGAAACTATTCTATACATTTATTGATGAAATATTAAGAGTGGTCTTGACAATAATTAAGTATATGTTTGTGGTAACCAATAAAAAGTTATGTGTGTGTTTTCAATGAGATTACTCTCGTGTTAAAACAATTGTAGAAGACTTAGGTATTTACTAGAAAAATACTAGATAAATAATATTGGGAAATTAGTGGCCCGGACATCGAAAAGTTGCGGGTCGATTTCCTGCTGATAATAATTTGTAAGCAGAGTCTATTTCTTCTCGTATTTTTCTTTATTTAAGTTTAATCAAACTGCAATCCGATGCAACATAATTGCTGCCAGTGTCCTCTGACCAAATAGCGTACAATTAAAATTTGTTGCCGCAGTGGAGTCAAAAAAAATAGTATTCCTTTCTCCTTCTTAATCAGTGGTTTGTTAGGGATGGCACCTACTCCAGTTTTTTTTAAATTATTTATAATTAACCTACGATACGGTTTCAATTATAGTCATTATAATAATTTGGTTATATTGACTTTTATAAGTTTACATATTATTATTTATAGTTTATATTTCAATACTATCGTATACTATAAATTATTTTTATAGTAAAATACTGGAAAAAATCGACTCGAACCTACAAACTTTGGAAATCCGGTCCAATGCTCGCCTGCGAATTCACTTGTAAGCCGAATCGATTTTTCTATTAAACTAATTTATTACATAAACTTGTTAAACTTCCAATAGCAAAGACAGTTCAGTATTGGGTTTAGCGATGACCTTAATAAAAAAACAAAAAACTCATATTAAACATAAAACTCTTTTTTACCATTACAATTATTGATTATTGTATGAAAAAATCCTAGAATTTCTCACCAGCCTTTTAATATCTTCTCTGTTTAAAATGCTCCGTAAAATGTGGCACATTTCAACTTTAATAGAATCCAAACTGTAAGAATTATATAAGCAATTGTTGTAATTACAGTATTATGTCGCAGCTAGAATTTTAATTGTCTATTTATCTTTGGTCCTTGAAAACTCTTCATGTTTTACGAAGATATGCATAAAAAGGGTTATAATAGCTGTTTATATAAACAGGCTTTGCCCTTCAACCTTTCTCAAATGCCACTTCAAGATTTAAAAAAATAATTCATTCCCGAGTCGATATTGATAGCTTGCCAACCCTTTAGATATAGTCTGTAATGTATCCGTTCACCTCGTGCCCAAACTGTTTTGTATTCATGAAAGAATTCACTTCTCTCCAAAGTCTGAAAGCCTTGGCCTTTTAAGGGTACGGGAATGTTTCAAGCTCACTGTCAGTTGTCACGCTATGATCAGTACTTACATATCAAAACTTTTGTTTTGTTTTTAGTTCGTTTGATATGCTGTTTTACCTTCTTGTTCTTCTAGCTATATTTCTGTTGTTGCTTCTTCTGATCTTCTGGACATTCTGCTAAATGTATTCGTAACTGATTTCGCTAGAAGCAAGACGATAAATTCCACATCGAGAGGCACCTTTTTTGAGGTCTTAATCTCAAATACCATATTTTTAAATTGCAAAATTTTGTGCCTTCGGGACACTATATAATCGTTCTTATCAAAAGACCAGTAGACCAATTTCCTAATCATGGCCAAATCGTCCTCGTTAAAGTTGGACTTGCAAATTAGCAAAGCTCATCTGTAACGTCCAACTTTTGTTGCAGGAACGATAGGAGTTAACTTTGCTTTCCCACTCATCTATTTAAACTAGTATAGCCACTAGGCTGAAACACTTTAAAATGTTTTTTTTTTATAATTTTTATTTGTTTAATATTAATAGTGTTCACTAAATGACGGTAATTTATATATATTTAAATTCCTTTTCCAGTGTTTGACGGTTGGTGATTTTTTTTAAAGTTAATGTTTTTTTTTATTTGCTGGATTTATTCCGACTATAGTTCACTATGAGATAGTATAATTTTCATTTTAATTTATAATAGAAAAAAATATTGTATATTAAAGCAACGCTTGGCAGGGTCAGCTGGTGGTTCTACAAAAAGTAGAGTCGACACTTGAGGCTAAGTTACAATAAAATAGAGTAAAAACAGCCCTAACCGAGTTTCTTGTGGCTTCTTCTCGATACAATGTCTCCCGACATAGGAATAGGCGTAGCTTTGAGTATTAATACACGCGTTATAAATACACATATTAAATAAAAAATATATTTTATCTAGTGTGATATCTTTCTTAGGAACAGTGATTTTCATCCATCATTTTGAGATGAAACGCGAGCAGCAGAATTGTCCAATTTGGAACAAAACAAAGGAAATAAGAACCTACGTTCAAAATTACGAGTGATCATTAGTTTTTCGTAAAGTATTGGAAAGCTTTTATTCCGACGTGGTGTTAACGAGTGGAGCGGGTCCTTCTCCTATTACTTTAAACTGGTGTGTCGGGTTACAGTTAAAAGCGTCCACTAACAGAGCGGGTCATCGATCTTGCAATATCTTGCATTGAAATAGGCTGTTTAAATATAAGTTGTCAGTTTATTTCGCCACGACCCAATTGAATAAATTATTAGGAATATTATTTATTTATTTGTCGAAACAAACAGCACTTGTACTACTTACGATATGAATATAAATATTGCATTAGCCAAAAAGAGTTTCCAACTATGCAAAATGCAAACACTAATTTTTGTGTTAACCTTATTTAATTCAATTGTTATAGAATAAACAAAACAAGTTACTTTTGAAGCGTTATGCACTTTTCTAATCAGTTAAAACAATTAGTTTGGAATTTTTTAGTTTTGGTTTTTTTAATAACATGCCGACTAATTTAAAAAATGTATCAAATTTTAATGCTTTTGAATCTAGACTGAAATCTTATTTACTGGAGAAAAAATTTTATAGTATAGAAGATATATAATGAATTCAATTATTTATAATGCAAGTGTTAATTTTAAATTTATTTAATTTTTATTATATTTTTATTAATAATAATATTTTTATAAAATTTTTGTGCTTGTTTTAATTTTTAATGTAATTTAATTATGGATTTTGTAATTTCCGACACAATGTAATGTTTAATGAAATAAATAACTGAACTGAACTGAATTGAAAATATCAATATGACTATAACGATCATTATGTGTGTTACAAGCTTTTACGAGAGATCGGTTCTTGGAATAGTCAGTTCTGAATATAGGAACAAATAAAACTGCCTTGGAGCGACGACTCAACCTTGGACACTTATATAAGATTCAACTTAGGAGGAAAGGAGAATCAATTTTATTGTTTATTATTTTATCAAATTCTTATTTCCTTTAGTTCATCCCAAGGTTGCCTATTGGATAGTCACACATTAGATAGTGATAGGCCGCCATATACAATGTGTCCCGTCACTAGTGTCGGAGCCTTTAATGGTGTGAAATATGGCATTTCTTATCGACAAATTGCCCCTCAAATTTGGTTTTTCTCAAAAAGCCAATAATTAAAAAATACACAAAAAAAGAATCTATTTGTTTTCTTTAATTATTTTTTTCTATTTTCGATTCCATGACAATTGAAACATGATGGCTGTGTAACTGTTGCCTACATATGTAGCTATGAAATGACACCTTTTTAATGTTGATAGGACATTTACATGAGTAGTGGTGGTCGAATTAGTATGAGAGCCCAGGTCTTGGTTACCAAGAAAACAAAATGGCGGCCATTTTATAACCGTAAGAGAAAAATAAAATTTGAGAGGCAATTTGTCGATAAAAAATGCCATATTTTACACCATTAAAGGCTCCGACACTGGTGATTGGACACATTGTATACGTCTCTGTTGATGTATAACTGTTTTTACAATAAAGAATATTCATAGATACATAACATTTTTGCCTTTTTCTCGCAGCGGCAGGCAGATATCACAGATTTCCACTAACCACGATCTTAATATATTCAACTCACATCAGCCTTTTCATACAAGCTCGTCGGTTTAGAGTACTTTTGACCTGACCTTATTTCAGAACATTCGCTATTTGGTCCCTGAAAGTTTGCCTTGGTCTGCCTTTACCGACTTGGCCATGCACATTTGTCTCATATATTTGTCTCGTCAATCTTCTTTCGTCCGTCCTCTCTAAATGCCGAACCCATCTTAGCATTCCTTTTTCTATCTTTGTCACTATATCTTCTTCCACACCACACCACTATCTTATCACATCATTCCTTATAACTCTCAGTTCTTCTGCATTAATGATACATTTGTGCTTTTTTTGCCAAACCCAAGGTTCACTTCCATACATTAGAGAATATTCATTTATTCATTTAAATGCTAAAATAAAAGAATGAAATGATATTATGGACTTGCAACTAGAAAAGATTTTGTTAATATTTCTGTGAGTAAATTATTGCTGTCACCAGCAGAACTCAATCTGGGACCGCTTATTATCCGGTCCGACGCCCTCGCCACTGCGGGCCCTTGTCAAACTCCAGTGTGGAATAAATTATGGAGACCGAATCTTAATCAGGTACAACGAAGTAGAAATAATTGGTTTTTGCATGGAGATTTGATAAACAATACATTATATTTTTTTGTTATGCAATTAACTGCTCGACTTTTGTATCGAAAGAAGTTGAATTTTTTCTCGTATGGTACCACGAATTTATTTATTTGCGGGTTGAACCTGCTTCACTCTGGTAAATGTCGATGTTTTTCTTTACAGTAATAAGATATCAATTTTGGTTTAATCGATAATCTAGATCACAAATTTGTTGTTTGTCTGTCCGCTCTTTTTCCATTGTATATGCGTTACCATAGCAACGCGCTAACCGCAAGTAGTTCGTCTAATGGACGCTAGATGGCGCTAACGGAAAAATATTTATTAATAGAAAAATTTAAAGAATTTTGTACACCCGTGCGAAGCCGGGACGGGCCGCTAGTTAATTATTAATAACTTCAAATTAGGGAGCATTTGCACGAGCCAGTGTATTCGTGATAAACGAAATAATTGAATGCGACACTTAGGATTGCAATCATGCATCCAACGCGATTTAAATCGGGTGGGGTTGTATTGAATGTAAGGGGTTATAACAAATGTAATTATTTTCCAGTTAACGTTTGATAAAAATATAATGTTTTAAACTTTTATAGTCACTCATATTAATAGGTATTTGCGGAAAAAGAACGGATGAAAGATCTTCCGTGACGACGGCCCATCTTCTGAACAGCGCCGAAAAGTCGGAGTTTCTAAATTTAAAAAAATAATTAATACTAATTGAGAATATACTTACATATATGATAAATAGATTGGTAATATTCATTGAAATACTCGTAAATATCCATGACTCAAGTAGCAATGCTCATATTCATTACACAAACATCTGCCCCTTCAGGGACTCGAACATGGACCTTTGGTGTGAAAGGCAGGATCGCTACCATGCTAGTAATGCTACTAATTCTTTAAGTAATTTTAGGTATTTCTATTATTTAAGCATTAAACTGCTGGATTTTTATTCGATTTTCATATTAGGTGGGACTTCCGCCTTACACCCGAGACGCATTGAATTTCTTTAGATATGTTTAAACAATTTAAATAAGAAGTAAATAAAAATTAAATTTCACAGTGCTCAAATGCTTCTTTTTTACATGAAAAGTAATTGACGAGGTACAGAATCTAATAAAATTAAAATATAATTAATAGTTATAAATATATATAATGACTTAATATTTAATTTATGTGCAGTGCAATAATAATATCATACAACAATAATATAAAATTTTAAATTACATTTATAAATTATAATAAAACATAGATAAAATTGATAATTATATAATACATACTAGCTGACCCGACTACGCGTCGCTGTGGCTGAGTTGTTATAACTAGCATATTTTTGTTCTTGGATTAATATGAAACCTATCCTATGTCCTAAGTCGTAACAAATCCAGCAAAATGAAAAAAATCTTCAAAATCGGTTGAGTAGTTTTGGAGTTCATTGCTTGACCTAGTGATGAAGCCTATACAGCCTTCCTTAGCTGTGGCACGAACTAGGTGGTGTTTAGTCAGTACGAGTCTGACATAACCTCTTGGCCGCCCGATGTATCCATGATGGATTCACCACCTTCCTCTTCCGGGTCCGGAGGGAGTGCACGTCGCTAAGGGCTAAAAAAAAATTGCTTGACCGCAACCACACTGTGACACGGTTTTTTCCCAACGACACGGCGTACCATAGCCGAGGTCCGAGCCTTTAGAGGCATCCTATGGCACCCTGTGCTCCTTTTCCGGCTTGAGCGCCGTAGTGACTCTATGCTGGCTCGGGGACTCCCTCATGGGAGATGCCGTCCAGCTAGAAAACCACAATGCTGGCTCGCTACTCTCGGCTTGAGGTCCATTTAAGGATTTCGCCGTCCCAAAACCCGGTATGTTGTTAAGGTCATCTGCGACCAACATCAATTACACATCAAAAACTGTGACACGGATTTTCTATATATATAGATAAAAATATAATTTTGTATTATAGCGTCATCCTCTCTTCTGAATTGCTGCCCCCAACAGAGTCCGAAATTATATCTTTTATAATATTAACCTTACCACTTCGTAAGATTTCGGAATGCAAAATAAAATAAATTATAAGTTGGTTGTTGTCTAAAATATGGTGGTATTTTTTATACAGATTTCTGATAGTTCTCTTGTCAAAATTTGCCAGTTGGGAGCTGCCAACTTTGTTAGACAGAATGAGATATGAGCTTTAGTTTCGCTTTCTTGGACCTGGTCCGTCAGTGCCAACAACGATTCGCTATTTGCGGCATACACATTCGCTATTTGACGATAAAGCATATATGATTATTTATAAACCACGATTATTTATAAAATTCAATAAGTCTCAGTTGTCAAACGGGACTCGAACTCGCATCCTTTCGACTCCACTTCTACCATTACATTAGATAAGTTAAAATAGACAAAGTTATTATTTAATATACTTTACAGTTCACTATATGTTTTTTTACCATAGTTCGTTTTCAGCCTGTACACGTCATTTTGCTTTTATGGTGCTGAGATGAGCTAATCATAAATGAATATTTTGTGATGAAGAAATACTATCTAATACAAAATGCAGCATATAAGACTGACGCGTAAATTTCTAAAATACCTCAAAGTAACCATAAAGCTCCGTTTTTACGTACTTCATTACAAAATAATGAAAAAATACTACTCGCCTGTTCCACAAAGCAAAGGTTGCCTCTGATGAATTGTCGTGGTAATATTCTATTAGACGGACGGTCTCGCGCTGCAACTAGGCTGACTAGGTTTCCCGTATTTTGAAGGACGCTTCTTTTTCAACTGTGAATTTGACAGTATATCGTTACTGTTTTAATAAAATAATTACAAAAATGTACCAATTTTTATAATTTTGTATGTAAAGAAATTATTACTAGAAAAAAAATCCACTTGTCGAAGCGGGTGACGAATATGTAGATTCGTTATCTCACGTTATCTGGGCGACTACTCATTCAATTGGGTGACCGAGATCTTGACAGACACCTAAAACAAGTTGAATTTTTGTCTAGTAATAATTCTTAAAATATAGAACTCTAGCGGTTACCTACTTTAATAACAAGAAATATAACAGTTACACAGCTGTTTATAGGGTTCCGTAGCCAAATGGCAAAAAACGGAACCCTTATGGATTCGTCATATCTGTCTGTCTGTCTGTCCGTCCGTATGTCACAGTCACTTTTTTCCGATACTATAAGAACTATACTGTTAAAACTTGGTAAGTAGATGTTCTCCGGGTTTTTTATCGTTTGTGACAGATTTGTAAAATTATTGCTATATTTATTATATATATATATATATATATATATATATATATATATATATATATATATATTTGTTGTAGGTTGTGGTACCTTTAATATGAATGGTAGCAATAGCAGCAGATCTGTAAAGTACTCTGTTTTTTATAATAATTAGACAGACTCTTGACTTCTATCTCGCCTGATTGTAAGCGACGATGCGATCTAGGATGTGCCGCACGTGCCTAGTAGATACCTATTCACTTGTGACTTAAATTGTATTTGTCTGGAAACATAGACTTAGGCAAAGATTTCCACTCTTTAGCAATACGAATCACAAAATTGGAACCAATTCGCTTAGTGCGACTTTCAACCATATAAAGGTGGCGCTTATTTGTAAGTTTCGTTGTCTGATGAAAAATTAGGGACGGCGGAACAAGGCTGGGCAATTCTGCTGCGCAAAATGCTCCGAAATGTAGTATCCTATAAAAAACGGAAAAGCTAGCTACCTTTCGTCTATGCTCAAGAATTTTGAGCTTATTTTATGATAAGATCGTCATTACCGATGACCTCTTGACCCTCCTCTCAATGGACTGATGCGTCTGGAGCTGGTATTGGACGATGGAATCTGCTCTCGGTAAAGATTGAGAACTGTTCCGTCTGACTGTAGCCGAATTAGAACATGCCACATCCTCCATGAAGTGGTTTCTAGTCGCGCTTGACAACTGAGACAAGAAGATTTTTTTCAATCAACGCTTCACACTAAATTGTCTCATATTTTTAGTATTCATATTTAATTGAATTATTGTTGCCGCACGCGTACAAATACAATAAATGAATTTACTTATTTAATTAAGACCTACCAGCGTGTGTAACATACTAGCAAAAGCTGGACTGTTTTCCATTCGTATGTAATTAGTGGTGTTACAATAAAGTATTTAGCCATTATTATACTGTTTTAGTTCGTCACAAATTCTCTCTTTATATGTTACTATTGTTAATTTGGGTAGACAAACTTGACAGGTTTGTAAATATTTTTTTTAATATATAAAATATAATCATGAGTTCACTACACTTTATTATTTAGTAGAGATGTTTTTCATTTTCTAAGATGTTTTGAGCAAATCGCCAAATACTTGGATATCGCGCGAAAGTAAAAAATGTTAAAATATTTTTTTTTTTGTTATTAAATGCATAACGTTTTACAAGAATACAAGTTGCGACTTTAACGACCGTTGAAGCGATCCGTACGCTTTATGTACAGAAAAGATTGTGCGTGTATAGATCAAAATAAAAAAAAATACAAAGAAGAAAAAAAATGTTAACAAAAAGAAGATCAGAAAAAATCTTTTAAGTATTTGGCGTTTACGTGCGATGCGAATGCACTTGGAATGTATGCATTCAGCAATTTTCGCAAAGCACTTGTCAAGCTTTATACAATAGGAGTCATTAAAACGGGTTGCATTCGCGTCAATCCTCATCGTGTCGGCGTCTTATCACATCTCCACCTATAATGTAGACCCCAGCTGTGGGGACATGATTAATTTACAAATGTGTCAAAGACGACGTTTACAAATGTGTCAAAAAAAGCTGGAAAAAGACAGTTTTCCAAATTTAATCGCTCTTATAAAAGTAGCATGTTTATCTTCCTCTTATTTTTTAATAATGTTATTCCAAAGTTAAATCTGATGGTAACCCTAGTTCCAACCAACCACATCAAAGTCGGACTCGGTCGGAATAATTCCCGGCAGTTTCACTTTGTAAGTATTCCGTTCATACGATTCCTAGAGTTGGTGGTTTCTGCAAGTAACATCCAATACATAACGTTATTTAAACTGTTTGCTTAGAAAAGTTATATGAATCGAGTTTGATTTGTTGTTTATTTCGTGTTTGGGATTCCAATATGTTTGGTTGAATAGTTTTTAGGGTTCCGTACTCCGTACGTGTAACAGAACTGTTGAAATGCATTTGTTTATGTAAACTGCAAAGTTTGTTTTTTCGTTTAAAATAAGAACTTGCTAGATCCATAATATCTTCATCATATTCGCACTTATCCGGTTTAATATCGGAAATCCAGAGGAGGGAGAGAGCACCGTTTACGGTTTACCAACCTCACAATATAGATCAAGTCGATTTTGCTCTTTCTTGCGTATCAGCATTATTCGTGACAATGTAATATTAATTGGTATTATAATTAGTTAACCGATGGGTTGCGACATACATTTACCAGAAACGAATGCTATGAGCTTAATTTACGTGAAAAATGAAGTTTTTTTTTGGTTAGATTTCCTTAACCCTTAATTTAATTTAAAGGAGTTATCATCGAATTTAATATGACACGGCTCCCGTGCCTAAAGCCACACGCAAAAAGTGATGGCACGGCAGACGTGCCATTCGCAACGAATCAGTTAACCGTAAGCCATTCACTAACAAACATTATATATTTATGATATTTATATATCTCTTGCATTTTTCAATGCCATTTTATGTTATAAATTATTTTAATAGAAAAAATACTAGAATTTCAAATCTATTTTGATTTTTTCTAGTATTTTTATTTGTAATAATTAATTACATAAACTTAACGTTAACTTAAACCTGTGACGTTAAATAAAACTAAACCCACGACCGTCGGTGTAAAAGACAAGATGGCTACCGTTGCACCAAACAGTCGCAAAAGCAACCAATTTAATTATCATGCAAATAGAATTGTTTTTAAAAATAATATCAGAGTTATCTCTACGGATCGTTCGGGTCCCGTGGGATACAGTAATTGGCTGGAATACGAATCCTCCGATTACGTTCGTCGCCCCGCTTTAGTCCATACGGTCCGTTGTCATTGGATTAGTTGGTCCTTCGCCATTGGATTAATATATCCACCGCTATTGGTCCAAATGTGTTAAGTTGGCGCTCAATATGTATAGTTATAATATATATTTGAATATACTTAAGATATTATGCTCATACCGCCATCTCAATTTTTCAACGGACATCTAGACGTACTATGGTTGCTATTCCTACCTGTCTCACCAACCGCTTCTACATCCTTCATAATACGCACAGCAAAGGAGTGGAACTCCTACCCTGCGTCTGTATTTCCGACTGCTTATAACCCATCCGTTTTCAAAGCCAAGGTGAATAGGCAACTTCTGGGTTAGCTCGTTCTGTCTTGGCCCCCGGGCTTCATTGGGATCAAGAATTTTTTTAAATATACTGAAGATATCATAAGGCATTAATGGATGTAAGAATAATATTGTGATACTGGTCATAACAAATACTGATGTATTTTTAACAAATAACAATCATTTTTATAACCTTAGTTTTGGGATTTCTCACTAAAGCAGTGAACTACATGTATCTCCGTTAATCAAACCGAGACATTTGTTTTATATAAATTTACTAGCTGACCCGGGCACGCGTTGCTGTGTTAAAAATTAAAATATAACCTATCCTATCTTTTAAGTTAGATCAAATAACAGATAGTTACGAAGTTTGATCAAAATCAGTTAAGTAGTTTAGGAGTCCATCGCGGACAAACAACGTGACACGTAATTAAGATATATTTTTTTTGCATTTTTTCAATACTATCTTTATAAGATAAATTATTTTAATAGAAAAATACTCACAAGTGAATTCTCAGGCCGTCTCTTAGGACCAAAGTAGGTCTATAACACGAGTCCGGATTTTAGTATTGTATACGAGTGTTATGGCTAACGGTCACGCAATTCATACTACTTTCCCAAACAGGGGTTTTTTTATCGAAAGCATTACAGAAATACAGACTACTCTTTAACTGTGTTGAAAATTTAATCTTTCGTTCTCGTTTTAGAACCAAACAATGCATATTTAATGATTGGAATCCAAAATCGAATTAGATCTCCCGCCTGTATATGTAATCTTCACTGTCTAGTCTGCATACTAAAATATTGTGTCTGAATATATTAGCCTAGCCCAAAGAAAGCACTGTAAGGCTTGTGTTATGGATTCTAGGGAAACGGATACACTCTCTTATAAGGTAAATTACTATAATAGAAAAGTACAAAAAAAATCGACTCGGCTCAAAAGTGAATTCTCAGGCAGAAATTCGCGATTTAGAAAACAAAAAAAAAATACATAAAGTATAAAAATTATAAAACTAAATGGCTGTTTCATCTTAATCGATTGTCCAAAAATTTTTAAAAATGTTTTTTTTTTTCGAATACGAGAAGATGTTCCTCTCATTGATGAAACAATGCTGGCCTACAACGTAAAATAAGAAAGGTATTAGAAAATTGCGACGAGTGTTCCCAAGGCTCGGTAGCTCAATTGGGAGAGCATTGGACCGGACTTCCTAATACAAGAAATTAAAATATTATGTGGTCATCCTATATTGAAAAAAAATCCCAAAAATATAATACGCCGATAAAATATTGTAAAACCAAACTTTGTCATATATATATATATCTTTTTTTAATGGGTTCGTTCTTGATCTCAATCAAGCCCGGGGGCCAAGACAGGATGGAACGAGCTAACCCAGAAGGTGCCTATTCATCCTGGCTATTTCATATCTATGTATATACGTGACACGCTCCTCCACAAAACGGCTTACCATACCCGCGGTCCGACCCTTTAGAGGCGCCCTAAGCTCTCTTTCCAGCTAATCCAGTGAATCCACGCTGGTTCGGAGACTCCTTAATGGGAGATGCCGTTCATCTAGAAAACCACTACGGTGACTCCCTGCTTTCGGCTTGAGGTCCAACTAATCTTTTGACGATCTATCTCCATCGTGTACTAAATTGAATACTCATGTTCATGGTAACGCCAATCCTAGGTCCTGACTTCGATCCCAGACCGGGTCGATGTAGAAAAACGAACTTTCCTATATTCTTTTAGATGTGGGTTTACCATCTTTGTGTGTAAATTCCATAACACAAATGCTTTAGCTACTACTTGGGTTCAAAACTATGAATGTGATATTGACTTATATATATGTTTTTTTTTTATGATGGGTTTGCTCTTGATCCCAATCAAGCCCGGGGGCCATGACAGAATCCACGATTGAACGAGCTAACCCAGAAGGTGCCTATTCACCCTAGCCTTGAAAATAGACGGGTTATAAGTTCTCGGAAATACAGACGCAGGGAGGGAGTTGTATTAAAGGATTGTGCCGCCTCAAAACTCTATGGCGCTAGCGGTCATAAGCATTCATCGAACAAAATCCAACATCAAAAAAATATATACGTAACACAGTGTATAAATAATTCGCATATAATTGTCACAGTAATGTCAAATATGTATTTCATAGAATTCTGCAAACACAGTTTATGTATAAGAGTCCATGAAATAAACACCATTCCTGCATATAAAGATACTAAGTATTTTATTATATACACGATAAGTTAATAATATACATTAACTGCACTCAACGAACAAACATACAATGTTACCATTTGATTGTATTCTAAGGTGCTGCCGTCCCTTCGCCTGTTGTAAGCACTAATTTGTTTCACGTTTGCCGAGATCGGTGGAGAGATACACTCGCACGACATTCAGCGCTTTGTGCAACGAATAATGAAATAAAGACAGATGATGTAGAATGTTTACTCATTGTTAGGGGAGTGTTATTATTGCGTCATTAGCATATAAAAATTCGTTTCACTTATTACCTTCTTGTATTTTTATTATTTATTGCATACACAATGCAATATTTCTATAAGATATCATATACGTCTATTAAAAAACAGCTACCCATCGAGCCCTCCTGGTGGGATTGGAACCTGCGACCTTTTGCTATCCGGGCGTGTGCTCTGATCGCTGAGCTACCATCTTAATGGTGACTGGTTCCGTCATAATCGAATATTAAAGATTTATAAAAATATTTCTTTCGATGTTGAACGTAGTTAACATTCAACACTGGTGAAACGATAATAGCTCATAGTAGATGTTGAAATACGTTTGTAAATTTCGACGCGTAGACCAACTAGCGGTCAGAACACGCCCGGATAGCAGAAGTTCGTGGGTACGAATCCCACCTGAGGGCTCGGAGGCGTAGTTGTCTTTTACCGGAGTATTTATTATCTTATTACCTTCTTGCTAGGAAAAAAATGGAGGACAATTATTTGATTGAATCAAACGTCACTTAGGGTAAGTCTATTTTTGTAATATAATATTATTGTAATATTTTTGTTTTGGTAAATGGAGAGTTATTTTTATATTTTACTTCTGACGCTGTAGTTCGTCAGCCTAGTGCCACAGGCCTTCACATAGGCCTGGGGGATAAGCCATAAACCCTCCACGCGGGCCCATTACGGGCTTGTGCCATATTATGCTGTATTTAAATTATTTTATTTTTAATTATAGCCAAAAGTTTTAGAATCCATTCCCTTATTACTAGCGTTAAGTTCAGAAGTGACAAATTTAAAGACATCGATGTTTATTGAGATACCGGTTTTTTATGCTAATGAAATTATAAAAAAATATTGAATGTATTTTTTTATTTTGCCTTCGATTAACAAAGTACCTATATTTCGTTGATGCTTGGAAAGAAACTTTACAAAAAATATATTGTAATCACACTATCCCATTTTACCAATTTTCGACTGAAAAAAAATCTATTAAGAAAGTATGAAATTCTGTGGTGAATGTTAGGGCTCCGTTAGGGAAATGTAATTCTCAGTTTAACTACTGTAACCTAGAAACTTGTCACATTCAATCTAACTGGGATCGTAAAATTAATGCCTTGGTTTATAACAGGTATGATATGACGCAATATACTCGTTCAGATGATATACGTAATCGTGAAATGTGATTGACTTATCTCATCCAATTCCTGTAGGTACATTCGACAATATATCAAATTAAATATAATAAAATGAATTTTGCAAATAATACAAGTAAGATGGAGGTTGCTCCTCCTGCGCGAGTTTCTTTCGTCAGTTCTTTTGTGAGGGTCTCTCAATTTTCGAAATGGCAGTAGTGTACACTGTAATCGTGATGAAAATAACTAAATAAAATTAAAAATCAAATAATTCTGATTCATATAAAATTTAACAGTTAGGAACATACCCGATTAAAATATTGTGAAGGTAGTGGAAAATATATGACTACCATTGCCTTAGTCGTCCTGTGATCACGGCTCCTGTAAAGGACTCGAAACGTCAGGATTAAAAATATAATTTTAATAATAGATGGATTCGCTGTGACGTGACATGACATATTACTTGAGATATTTGTAAAATGCAATTTAAAAAAATAAGAAAAGAAAAGGCACATCTGGCAAAGATAACAATAAAGATAACAAAAGATAAAGAAAACAAATTTATGCCGCAAAGAGGAAAGAATGATAGTAAAAATCCATAAGCAATAAACTTGCGTATAAATTGAATATTACACCTGAATTTGGTAATACTCATATCACGTGATATCAAAACCACGTTCAACTTATATGGCGGGGACTATATGTTCTGGTAATCGTACTGCCATTAGAAAATCTATTGAAGTCCATCATAAAGAGTTCAATATAGAAAGTTTTACAATTGTAATAAAATAGTAGATTTGGTCTAATAACACTTTAATTATCTATCCGGGACAGTCCCTTAAGATCTCTCTTTACACCTTGTATGTAAAGAAAAGTATGTATCTACAGGAACGCGATAAAAACAGGATTAGCTTAAAAAGAAATAAGTGTATTTGTATGAAAATTTCGTCATTTAATATGTCATATTACATCCAGCAGAATAAAAGATCTTATACACGACGCACATACGAGTATTTACCCAAAAAACCTGGCCAAAAGTCAAAAACGGAAAGTATGATAAAACTTGTCGCAACCATCTCTTTTTGACAGCCAAATAACCGCTTTATAACATTGTACTCCTCGCGCGCCCTTCACTTCTCAGGAGGTGGTTCAAAGGTAGTCGAAACTTAGTCTTCACCTTGTACGGTCTACTGTTTTCTTGACGCTCTCGTTTTTTCTACAAATTGCACACGCAATTTTAGTTTTTTTGTATTCAGTTGGGGAAATAAACAATATGGATATGAAAATTGACGGTATTTATCTTTATTATAATTGCATTACAATAAATTTATCTCCATATCAAATATTTTTTATGAATTATTAAAAATTGATATATAAAAATAAGGTGTTATTGTTAAAATTTCTTAAACAAAAGCGTTTTTGTTTATGTTCCGGGCATGTCCGAGCTGTAGTGTATTATTTTCTATATAGTATAGGTCATTCCTAATAGAATCACAGAAAAATATATACCGCTTTATTCCGCCATCTTGTTTGCCAGATATTTAAAGGCAGCTATATTATATTTGGTTTTCTATGTGATTTGTAATAAATGATCTTTTATCTACATGTTCCACTGACGCTTGTATGAATTTCACTAAAAAGCAGTTACATGAGTTCATCAGACAATGTCCGAATAAGAAAATAGATTCAAAACTGTTATTTTTGGAATAAACGGTAGGCGAATTGACTAAGTGTCCCGATAGTAAAGTTAGCCAGTTACGACAATATTTAAGTTATTTCCAGAGTGAATTAAAGCAAAAATGGGCAGCTGCAAGTTATAAACATGAACGCTTATAACTTGCAGCAAATCCGGTCAGCCGAGGAAAAGAAAATTGTAAAAGAGAAACAGGAGGAGATCCAAAAGGCATTTCGTGAAGAAATGGGACTTTTGGTAGATATACCAAAAGCAGGTTTTGGAAACACTAACGATGGTAACATATCCCAAAGATTCCTTTCTGATCCAGAAGCTGCTGCCCGAATTACAGGCATAGACTGTACATTAATAAACAAATTTAAAGTAATCCTGGACACTATTTGTAGTGGCCATATGATTGACACAATAAAGTTCAAAACCTACGCATTTGAAACCGCTACCCTGTACGTACAGCTGCATAGGTGGCATCCGATGTCACCCACTGTACATAAAATCTTAATTCATAGTGCTACAGTCATTGCATATACAATACTGCCAATTGGGTTGCTGTCGGAAGAGGCTGCTGAAGCCCGTAACAAGCATTTCAGACTCTATAGGCTAAATTTTCACGAAAGTTTGATAGAGTAAAATGCAATAAAGATATATTAAACCGATTGTTACTTACCTCCGATCCATTGTTAAGTAGCAACCAAAACCAACCTCCTAAGAAAAGTAAACCATTCTGTCCGGATACTATAAATTTTCTACTTGAAGTGGGCAACAAAGAAATCGAATGCAGTGACGTTGAACAGAATGATGAAAACGAAGAATCTGATTTTTATGAATAATCATCGTAGGGTTAAGTCTGTTACTTGTGATTATGTACCTTTTTAAATAAAACAATCACTTAAAAACAGTATCCGGTTGTTAATTTATGCAGCTCCACAGAATATATTACACATAATAATTATGGCCAGGTTTTTTGAGTAAATACTCCACTGTGCGACGTTTATCCAAAGAAGAATTTTATTTTATAATTAGTTTTGTTCAGGCCAATATTGCGTCTGTGGACCGTATGGAGGTATATTTACGTCCCAATCTAATATCACTTAGATTGCGGGTCAAAAGGACATAAAAAGGGTCTGACAGTTAATAGAAATAAATTTTGAAGAAGGTATTCATTTCCACAGAAAATGGGACCAACAAGAAGTTAATATATAAGTGTACTATTTCTTAGTGATGTGCCGAGTCGTTGTTTTTTAGGATCGAGTCGACTCGAGTCAGTGTGTACGGTATTCGAATCATGACTCGATTCCGCGATTCGAGTCCAGTACTCGAGTTCTATGTTTGGTATTCGAATCTTGACTCGAGTCCTGGACTCGAGTCTAGAACCTTAGTCTGGGAATTCGAGTCCAGAACTCGAGTCTGTTACCGATTTAAGTACAAAAGGAAAAACTAGAAAAAAGTAAACTTCAAACAGTATCTAGGTTTAGCATAATAACACTACGAACATTTTAATGAAAAATATTTTTAAACATTAAACATAACAAATAAACATAGAAAACTAAGGAGATATCTAGGAACCAGAAAATTTCTGTTAATGAGATCAAGTTCTATTTGTTTTATTAATGTACTTATATTTTAGGTGTCACTTCATTGCTTAAGTAAACAGAAATCGAGTATGAGTGAGTCGAGCTAACTCGAATACTAGACTCGAGTCAGTTGGACTCGCATAATAGTTTCGAGACAGCGAGTACAAGATCGATTCTTCCTGACTCGAGTACCGGAATCGAGTCCGGCGTACTCGAATCAAAATAAATTGGTATTCGAATTGGCGAGTCCAAAGCAGGAATCGAGTCTGACTCGAGTCAAGCCGTACTCGGCACATCGCTACTATTTCTTAATATATCAGTCAGTCAACTCAGCGTCTTACAATGTATTTAATAATATATACATGAGAGGGATATCTTTGAATAAGTTGGAAGTGTAATATTTCTTATATTCTCACTAATTAGCCTACATTAATTAAATGGATGTTGGATGGATGAATACTAGCGTAACGATTAGACCTGACTGGTACAAATGCATTATATTCATCACAGGAAAGATCTTTTGCCGGATTCGAAATCTGAGCTCGTTTAGCTTCCCAGGTGAGGTAACTTCTTGTTAAATTAGGGTCCCATAAAATAGCTAAAAGAAGCAAAAAGTCGTTAAAAAAAATTGTTACGATGATGCATTTCAATATTTCTTACAACACAATAAATTTTCTTCAATGTGTTTTGAATGATCGCTAAATCATGTGCATATCAAAACGCTCCATAATTGGGACAGTAAAAAATAACAGTGACTTGTATGAACATTGATGTAGTGTATCGACGTATAATAAATGCATAAGATCAAAGATGCAGCGCATAATTTTCATAATGACGCCACAAATAATTAGTGATCCTATTATATTCATTAAAAACAACATCTTCCGCCTCACCTGGGCTCGATTTTCATCCCATGTGAGGTCACTCCCGCTCAACCTAATGTCTTAGACAATCGCCAAAAGTGTAGACTATAGAAGAAGCAAGAAGTATTTAAAAGAACTGGTTTCAAATAATGTTTGTGACACTTATAAATCACGCGCCATAGTGGTAACAGTTTAAACAAGTAACAGTAACTTAGTGTATGTTTCTACGAATAATAATGGCATAAGATTACGCATAAACAGTGATGTAATATAAAAGTGCACTACCCATAAGTCCAGTGTTTCGTGCTAGTGTATACCGAGGCTATTGAGTCGCGCGCGCAAGCGGGCGAGTATGGTCGCATACGATGCAGCGCGTCGGCGCGTGCGCATGGCTCGGCACCCCCTGCGCGCGCAAGAACGGCGCCGTATGCACTTGCCGGGTGCACACCGCTCTGCTGCAGGTGAGATTATGAGGATGCTGAAGGTTGTTTACTTTTTGTGGTTTTGGTGCGTGGTAACACGGTTCGGCCATTGACCCTGACCGATAGTTGTGGTAAGTCGCAGTGCTTTTTAAACTTGGATATGCCCACGTCTACACTTTCTGCGCAATGGCACGGGATCTTATATGTGTAAATAAATAAATAGTCCCTCATGAGCCCGTCCGTTGACCCACGGCGGGACATCCGTAATGAATTTTTCACACTGAGTCAACAAAAAAGGGGTTAGTTAAGTTTAATTATAATAAATACATTACTTTACTCATACAAGCATCAAGCTATGATGAGTAGAAGAACCTCATCTGTGCATACTGCGCCGAAATGTTGGAGTATCCAAAAAGATATGATAAGAATCCCATTATAAATGATATCGATCTTGGTGATCATGAATGTTTAAAACTTAATGTCAATGTATGGTTTTGAACCTTTTTAAACTTTGTTTTCCTTCATGCAGCTTTTCTAGGTAGAACAGTGGTGACGTGGAAATTTATGGCGCAGTGGTGAGACGCAGCTATAAATAATAAGTTATTGTTAATAATAATAATAATTCGTTCATATATTTCGTCGAATGTTTTGACGTTTAAATATATCGCTATTCCACTCTTAATATTCACTTATTTGTAGACGAGAATAACAGTAAGGAAATACTTCTTCACCATTCTTACACAGACTGCAGGTGGTGTTTAGTCAGTACGAGTCTGACATAACCTATGTATCCATGTAGGATTCACCACGTCCCTCCCCCGAGTCCGGGGGGAAAAAAAAACAGACGCTCGATTAAAATGACTTAATAAGACATATTACTTTATTTTATTAATCTTCAAATAGCAAATTTTCTATATAGAACACTGTAAGCCAAAATTTTGCTAATAGCGCACCGGCGCTACAGTATCCGCTAATCTGATTAGGGCCCATTCCATTTGTTTTTTTTTTGATGTTTTTAATAACATATTTATCATATGAAATAGCAATGAAAAATGCAAAAAAATATAAAAAAACATAACGAGCGCAGAACAGTTAAGTTTGAAATTAAAACACAAAATGTTCATCCAAACAAAGATTTGTAATTTTTAAATTAGAAATCTTTGTCCTTACAATTATTTTATTTCTCTTACGTATTTATCACATCACATGCCACTAGTTCCCTCCATTTTCTGTGTCTCCGTGAAGCGCAAACGTGTCATCGAATGCGATCGTTTAATTTAAACGCGGCCCTGACACCGAGGTATTTGGCCACCGATAGAATTACATTCCAGGGTCGAGTGATCAGGCGGTATGTTGGCATTATTTCCTTTTTTCTTTTCTTCAAATTGATTCAGCGGCGTGTAACCATCGGGGCTTTCCTGTTCGTAAATCGAATCTTGAAATCGGTTTATATTCCTTTTGCTCGGTTGGTACACCCAATTTTCGTAATCTTCTCTGTAATAAGCTCAGATTTTTAAGCTTTTAGTGTCTAATAGTATTTTGTCACAAGATCTTCTATTCTTTCGCGCTTTCGATCATTTACTCCTTTACTAGGTCGATGCAGCTAAGCATAAAGTTAGCACCATATATTGGAGCGGAGCGTAATACAAAAAAAAAAAAAATGAAAACTCAAAAGCGCGTGCTTTTTGTTTCAATAGAAAATCCCATAGAGCCAATGTTTTTTGGTCATAACTTTTTTATTTTTGCGAATTTAAAAGTTCTAATTCTCGATATGCCTCGTTTTCACACAAAAATTATTAATATCGGTCCATAACTCGGGAAATTATGCGTAACAGACATTGAAGCTGATCCATGGTAGTAATAATTTAAGTTTACCTTGGTTTATTGTCATTAAATTAATTTTATATTAGAATATCCAGTGATCGACTTAAAAATAAGAATTGTAATATGTCAATCTTCGTAACTTGCTGTTAATGTTGGAAGTTTGTATTTATGGTTGAGAAAAGTTGTGAAATTTGCAATAAATTATTTAATTTAATCAGAATAAAACTCTCCACAATATACTCCACATAAGTATTGGTACAATAATAATAATAATATTTCTTACATTCACACCAATTAGCCTAGTCGAAAGTATAATGTAGACTTTTGTTATGGATACTAGAGTAACGGATATACATACATATATGATACATAGATATGTAGTATTAATTGAAATATATATAAACACCAATGACTCTGGTACAAATACTCGTATTCATCACACCAATATCTACCTCTTCCGGGATTCGAACCCAGGGCCGACGGTGCGAAAGGCAGGATCGCTACCGTTACACCAAACGGTTTTCACAATGTTTTAAAAAAAAACAAAAGTTTTGAAATATAACAAAGGCAAAAACACTTGATATAACTGACTTTTACTGAATATCACGGTAAATGTAACATCTAAGTCTATGTATCAAATGGGAATTATGTCCGATATAATGATTTTTTCGTATTTAAGTACCTTTCACAAGGATGACAACCAATTTGAAAAATCGTGAGATAACTTTAATTATTTTTATAAAAGGCAATTTACTTGTACTAGTGTCTAGATTTTAATAAAAGTACCTTTAATAAAGGTAACATTTTAATAAAGGTAAGTTAAGTAATTCCATGGAGGAATTACTAAAAACCCCCACGGAATTATGAGAACGCGAAAAGTTACCTTCCCTTCCACTACTTAAATTCACTTGCCAACACTCGTGCATGTTTGCGGTAACTTAATGAATAATAAGATCACACTAATGTCAGTGGAAACAAAAAAAATAACAAGTAATACCTACTCAAATGGCTATAGGTTTCCGCCAAAGATCCGAATTTGATATTTGATTAACCTTATTTGTTGATGTTAGGTCATTGATGAACTGAATAACAGTTGTCTAGTATCTTTTAAGGACTGTTAGCTTTTGAGAAATGTATTGAATATGTTTTTAATTACTAAAAACTTGCCAGTCAAAGCTTTATATTTAAAATCAATTTCTACGATGCATTGAAATTCTCTAATCTTCAGAGATTGTCTAATCATAATGAAATGCGGATATCGTACATGTAAATTTTTAATTATTCTCGCACACGTTGGCTAATGAAATTCCGAGCTGTCCCTTTGTGCGACGAAATCCGCGGTATTTACTATGATGTCAACTAAACATTACTTGTGGTTTTGGTTTGGACGACTTTGTATGATGGTAAATTGTAGTGGTTAAAGGGAAATGAGAAGCATGTCAGATGACAGTTAAAATAAATGAACGATTCGCCTTCAACAAAGTAGAAATGAAAAAAAATTAAACCTACCAATTATAATTGTCATTTTTTATGTTAAATTTTATATTTTCATTAAAAACATTTATATTGAAAATTTTGACTCAGCAAGAATTTGTCGATATGTTTAATTTATTGAAAATTGCTGAAATTAATTTTGCTGCCCTGAATTTTGTGCGATATTGACAAAACACTGCTCTTACCCATGCATGTTTTTTAATGGGTTTGTTCTTGATCCTAGTCAGTCCTGAGGGCCAAGATAGGAATCAACGATGAAACGAGCTAACCCAGAAGTTACCTATTCACCCTGCCTTTAAATAAAGTTATAAGTATTCGGAAATACAGACGTAGGGAGGGAATTCCACTCCTTTGCTGTGCGCATTGTGAAAATGTTTATACACGCTTTATGAAATTTTAATGGACTCGAGATAAAATAAGTGAATAATTCAGGATGAATTCTTCAGCAAGTTTAGCTCAGCTCGATAACAAGATTTTTTTTGTAACTGCTCGTTTACGGAGTTGAATAGTTGCGCTAACAAAATGAGGATAGCTGAGTGCGATGTCAATGCAACCTGTTCCTCTCTGTGGCGAGCTACCGATACTAAAGACACTGTATATTAGCCATATTTCAGGACCAGTCCTGCAAAATGGATTTATATGTTTTGCGCCAAGAATTGATGGATTAAATCATAATTTAGTTTTTAATACATAGAAGTATTTATAAGTCGTTTCTTTTCAAATATTGTTCATATGTACAATAATATATATTTATTTATAAATAAATAAATATATATTATATTCTTTATAAATGACATTCCAACTGCAATAAACTGTCCCATCTGCGAATAACGCAGATGATAGCACAGTAATAATAAAATGTAAAGACACACTTAAATATGAAGATGAAATAAATGGCGCTCCAAGTCCAAGATTTTGCAAAACAGCACTTTATGGAAATAGCTTCTCTGGCACATCTCAAAAAATATATAATAAAATACATGAACCTTTCAAAGGCTTGCCATTGCATCTTTTTAAAACACGCTTAATGAAAGTACTGTTAGATAAAGCATATTACTCTACGAAAGAATTTTTTGACGTACGTTTTCGACGTAAATTAATTTATGAATACTATGATTATTATTTTATTTTAATATTCTTAAGCTAAGGCTAAGTCTATAATATCTTGACATGTTTTTGTTTATTTGTATTATTTTATGTTATGATGATTCTGTAAAATATTTCGATATTTTTAGTTAATATTATCATTTAATTAATATTTGTATACCCTGACTAAAGTAGAATTACAGTAATACAAAAATTATATCGTACACCAACATTAAAAAATGAATGTGTACCTACCTGAACTTCACAAATAAATATTTCTATTCTATTCTTTGATATAGCTGTGTTAAGATTTATATAGTTAGTATATTATACCCACTATGAGATACTTTTTAAATCAGAATAACGCTGGCCTGAGTATAAATTTTTTATCGCATGCTGTCGAAGTAAATCTAATTTATTCTAATTCTAATTCCCTTCCCCCCGGACCTCTGAGGAGATCAGACGTGTTTTCGGCGGAACCGCTTTGTTTGTTTACCTGAAAGTATTTATTTTTAATTGTGATAATACTTAGCAGCTGTTTGGCGAAGCTAACTACGGAACGAGTGAGTGAGACATATATCTGTGTGACTGGGAGCGATAGCACGTTACTGCGTCTCTTCAACTTTAACACCCCCGTTGAGTAAAGTAGATGTGCGCCCGCGCAGTCCCCACCTCCCAAAGAGCGAGATAGTTATAATTCCAGTTTGCGTCTACAGTTTGTGCACCTCTCCCTAAGTAAGTAGGTTTGCGCTGACGCCCCTGGCACGGAACGTCTGCCGACGGCAATCGCGTTTCATTTAGGCCTACAACGAGAATTACTATCATAAAATTTTTCATTAATATTTTCAAACTATGCCTAAAGTGCAACGTACACCGCCTCAGAGTGGAGAATCCGCAACTAACACCGCGTCTCAGCATTCGCCAACCTACTACGGGTCGGACTCAGACCTAAATTTATCATCCACCGGTGCGGTGAAATACGATAACATAGCAAACATCACAAAGAGAGCGAAGCGTAGGCTTACTGACACTCCAGGGTGCTCGGACGAAGTAATAAGCGAGTTCAGACAAATGTTTAATAAGCTTCATTCCTACCAAGAGACAAATTTCGCAGCGTTAAACTCTTCAATAAGCACTTTAATTGAACAGAACTCCGATATTCAAAAAACTGTCGATTTTATGTCGTCTCAATACGACGAGCTTGTTAACAAAATTGAGACAGTGGAGAGGGATAATCGAAATCTTAAGTTACACATCAGGAGTCTAGAGCATAAAATTGACTTATTGGAGAAAGACTCAAAGTCCTCGACAATCGAGCTACGTAACATCCCAAGATTGGAAAACGAAGATAAACAAGCACTGTGCACCACTATTAAAAATCTAGGCATTGCCATTGGGTCAACACCCCCAATTCAAGAGACCCGAGATACGGGATATTTACAGAACCAAAACGGAGGCTTTAGTGGTGTCTTTCAATACGACCTTCAGGAAAGAGGACCTTGTCCAAACGTACAAGAAATATAATAAAGAAAAGCGACAGTCTAATCAACCCCCTCTTGATACAACGGCTCTCAAGATCCCAGGTCCAAATAAGTCAGTGTTTCTTTCTGAAGCCCTCACAGCCAAAGTGCGTCGTATCTTCTACCTGACCAGGGAACTGGTGAAGAATCGCAAAATAGTGTCTACCTGGACCTCCTACGGTAAAGTCTACATCAAAAGATACGAAAGGGACCCCCCAACACGGGTGAACGACGAGAGTGAACTAGCGGAAATCACCCTAAAGCCATAGTATAATTGCAATTTTATTCATTCCGACATAATTTCGTTGCACTACATAACTAAATACTTTTATACTTGTTTTCTATATCACCTTTTTAAGTTTAAATTTTGTACTTAATGATAAGATATGATTGTAATAACAAATCTGTAGCCAAAGCGTACTCAAACAATATAATAGGTATTCAAGCGGATCTTGATAATGCCTCTGTATCCGAATCACTGTTAGTAGAACCTAGAGAATGTTTTAGTAACATTATTTCTAATAAAAATTGTTTAAAAATGGTCACACATAATGTAAGAAGTATATATCATAACTTCGACTGTTTTTTAGTTTTCCTTAAGGGCTTAAGTATTGACTGCGATATAATTATACTCACCGAATGTTGGCTATCGAAAGATAAACCTCCCCCAAACCTGGACAATTACAACCTTTATTACTCCTCTATCAGCTTTAATCAGAATGACGGTGTAGTTATATATGTCCACAAGGATATTAAACACACTGTGGAGGAAACAACCTTTTGTGATGCCAACTGTTTACTACTGAAAACCTGTGACACGGCCATTCTTGGTATTTATAGATCACCCTCCCAGAGACAAATTGACAGCTTCCTTAACTCATTAGAGATTAACTTAAATTCTATCAGAACATATAAAAACATAGTAGTAGCCGGCGATATTAACATAGACATAAAACCCTTTAATAATGATCCCAAAAGTCACCCCTACTTGAACCTACTAGCTGAAAATGGCCTTCTGCCTGCACATGTCTTACCTACAAGAGGATTAAACTGTTTAGACCATGTCAACCTTAAAACATATTGTAAAGCCCAAGTATTTGTCATCAGAACATCCATAACTGATCATTATCCCGTTCTTTTAAACTTGATGTATACAAAAAAAAGAGACAACGACGTCGTATTTAAAAAAGTAACTAATCTGGATAACGCAGCAAAGGACTTCAATGACACAAACTTTAAAAGTATTCTTGAGATAAAAGACCCAAATAAAGCTACTGACACACTAATATCCATTATAAAAGACACACTATTCTCGAATACAACGATACGTAAGATCCCTAATAGAAAGTATCTTTTGAAACCATGGCTGACACCAGGATTACTAAAGTGTATTACACATCGGGACGCTCTCCACAAAAAAGTAAAAACATCCCCAAACAATGAAATCCTCTTAACCTCTTATCGACGATACCGCAATTTTTGTAAAGAAATAATAAAAAAGGTAAAAGAACAATATGAAAGCTCAGAAATTGACAAATGCAAAAATCCTAAGGAAACGTGGAAAATGATAAGAAAATTCACAAACACTACCATAACAAAAAATCCTGCACAAGAACTCCTAAAACTAAATCATGATGGAGCACTATCCTCTGTTAATCAAATAAATGCGTACTTCGCGAGCATAGGCCAAAAATTAGCAGATAACATCGATGGTAACAACAGTCAGGAAGATTGCGAAATAACGAGTACGGCGTGTTTAAAATCTTTTGCACTACTTGATGCGGATGAATCAGAAATTAGATCACTAATAGTTGGACTGAAAAACGATTCAGCCCCAGGCTGGGACGGCATTTCAGTCACATTTCTGAAAAGCGTTATAGACCCCATTAGCCCTATTCTGACGCATATATTCAATCTGTGCTTAAATAATGGCATCTTCCCCGACAGTTTTAAACGCTCTATAATACATCCTATTCATAAGGGTGGGGATAGAGAAAGTGTCGAAAACTACCGTCCAATTTCAGTACTATGCATTATGTCTAAGCTACTGGAAAAGATCATTAATAAAAGACTAATGTCGTATTTAAGGGAGAATAAACTTATTTCCGACTCCCAATTTGGTTTCCAACAAAACAAGTCTACGGAAGACGCTATATCCGAACTGACGAGTGAAATAGTAAGTAGCCTAGACAAAGGCCGGAGATGCGTAGGTATCTTTTTAGATCTAGCAAAAGCTTTCGACACCGTCTCTATCTCCATACTCTTAAAAAAGCTGGATAGGATTGGAATCCGCGGTCTACCCCTAAAACTTTTTAAAAATTTCCTGTCCAATAGACACCAGTCCACTAAAATAGGTGATCATATCAGCCATCCCCTCCCTGTCACCTGCGGCGTACCGCAAGGAAGTGTTCTAGGCCCAAGCCTCTTCCTGGTCTATATCAATGAGCTGTGTCAATACAAACCACATAACGGCAAAATCATTTCATACGCCGATGACACTGCTCTTATATTTTGGGGGGAGACTTGGGCCGAAGCACGCTCGAGTGCGGAAAAGGGATTGCTGCAAACCTCAGCCTGGTTAAATAAAAATTTACTTACACTAAATATAAATAAATCTAAATACATCACATTTTCTATTAATAAATCTACCCAACCTAAACCAAACCAATTTTATCTTAAACTACACACATGCACCAGCTCAAACTTATCAACATGTTCATGCACTCCTCTTCAAAACGTCAAAGTGATTACCTATCTGGGTGTCCAACTGGATGATACTTTGTCATGGAACACCCATGTTGATCTTCTTTCTACTCGCATCAGGAAACTGGTATGGTTGTTCAGGAAACTTAGACACATTCTTAAAGCCTCTTTACTTAAAACTATATATTACGCTCTTGCCCAATCAGTCATATCCTATTGCATATCAGTTTGGGGAGGAGCATGCAAGACAAACATTATCAAACTTGAACGGGCCCAACGCTCATTACTTAAGGTTATGTACAAAAAACCTTTCCTATATCCCACACAGAGGCTTTACAAAGACGCAGAGGTTATGACAGTAAGACAACTGTTCATTATGCAAGTCACGACACGACAACACAAACTCCTCAGCTACAATCCCCTAACATATCAGACAAATAGTCGTAGGCCACCGAAGGTATGCCAAACTAGCATGCACGGCACCACATTCTTCCGACGCCATTCAGTTTTTCTCGCAAAGCACCTGTACAATAAGTTAAACCGGTCACTCAATATTTATCCCAAAACATTGTACGAATGTAAAAGGATCCTCAAAAGTTACCTAATGAAACTAAACTACGGTGAAACGGAAACTCTTTTATTATAGATATTCATATTATTACAAAAACTCACACACATACCGACACACGCACATACATAATAGATGCGCTTTCACACATACATACAATCGACAAACATACCCTCACACAGGACTACCATCACTCCCACACATACTTACACACATCCTCTTTAACACACTTCTGCACAGTACCTGTCCGGGAGGGGGTCCTGGAGTCCCGAAATACGGGGTGATCCTATATTGGGCTCCAGTCCTCCCAAATACCATGCGTATTTAGTGTTAGTTAGTTATGTTACATCTAGTGTTAGTTTATATATTTTTAACTGTATTTTAGTATGTAAGTCTAAAATTTAAATTGTTTATAATGCATGTATTTTGGTGGAAAATAAAAAAATTAATTTAATTTAATTTAATTTAAATTTATTATTTATGATTGAGATACAAATCCAATGAAATTCACGATGATTGGTCACCCTGTACCTCCCGTTGTTAGATGCAGGCTGCAAGATGGCGCGAATTAGGCCAATGAACATTTTACCCACAAACGAACTGGAAAGGGAGCCCTTTTTTTAAATCGCTATTGTTGTGTTTAAATTGGTAACAGTTTTACTATTTAGTAAAAAAGATTAGATGGTTAAAAATGATGTCACTGGTAACATTTAATCACAGACTAAATTTGATCTGTTGAAAGTACGTATTTTTCAATTGAACGAAAAAGTCATAGTTATTGTATTTTGTATCATTGATATATTTAAGTGCTAGACTTATATAAACTTAATTGGAGGAGCACTCGCCCGGATAGCGAAGGATGTGGGTTCGAGTAACCTAAGACAAGTTAAATTATTTTTTGTAATAATTCCTTTGGAATAGTCGTACTAGATATAACATATATGTAATGTTTTCGTGGATAGTTTGAACCAGCGTTAACCTGTTTATGATTGCATTTATATCTCTGTTTTGTTTTTTTTTTTGTAATATTGTTTGTTTATTTTACGTTTGATAATTACTTTTAGTTGTGTTGCCGTTTGTAATTAATTAATTAAATAAATAAAATAAAGGTACAATCACAATAAACAAAAAAGTATTTTATAACACCTTTGCTCGTGAAGCTGATGTAATTCCACCGGTTTTAAATATGTAAAGCGGGTCATAAAAAACGCGTGTGTTACCAAAGCAAATAGTTAAGTTATAGTCCATACAATTATATCATCATACAATTCCATAACAGTATCATACAATTCCATAACAGTATTATTTGCCATTTCGCGCGCTGTTGCTATTCAAAGGACAATGCCGATTTGTGACCGGAAATGACCAAGAATGAAATTATTACTAATTTAATTTAAAAATAAAAATACATTTTTTAACGTATAGAACTTATCTTAAAGCAGATTACGAATCTTAAAACCAATAAAAAGTTGTGTGTTTACTAAGCACTTCCCTGTGATATTGCTTTACTGCGCCATGGCTTTGGATATCAGCATTTTGGCCGTCCTTTATTTTTGATTAATATATTTACATATTTAAACAAACATTTAAATAAATATATGAGAAATATATGCATATATTAATAGCCTAAATATGTTACTTTTTCTTTTATAAGGAAATAATATATAATAATTTCACCGTTTGAGACCAAAAGCGCTATAAGCCAAACGACATTATTTATAAAAAAAAGTGACGTATGGTTGGTTAGCGTTAGTGATGGACATTGAAAAAAAACCTCGATGTTTTTGTCGATGCAATGCATCGGATAGTGGCATCGATGTTATATAGATATATAAAAAAATACATCGATGTTTTCCATACATCGATTATTTTTCTGTCTTCAGGAATCAGGACTTTAATAAGAAAGTACTAACTAAATAAATAGTTTTTTTGATAGATAGAGTGATTCAAGAGGAAGGTTTATATGAGGTTTCTAATTTGATGTTGTAAATAAACACTTTCGCTTACGTTGCAAACGCAAGCTGCACCCTACGAGATAGATCAGAATAATGCACTACAATATTGTACACCTTAAAAAGTTCTACAAAAAAGTCCGCGATGGTATATGTCTATCTCTTACGGATTTCCCGCGATAACCATTTTTTATCCTCTCCTTTTTTAACAATGGCTTATTTACGAAGCGATTTTAAACAATAAAGCATTAATCCATACCCAATTGAGTACCTTAAATACATTGTGCATTTAATATAGATCAATATGGCCCTTTGCAGCATGTAATTTAAATGAATAGTATATTTAGTATCAGCATTGCACCTGTGCGAAGCCGGGGCGGGTCGCTAGTTCAATACAAAAAAATCGTTCGTATCAGCTCCGACGCATGACTAGAGTTTACTCCTTAAAAAAGCTCCCTCCTCCTCCTCCTAAAAAATAACTAGCTGACCTGGCGAACTTCGTACCGCCTTAGCGTAGCTTTGAATTGAATGACGTTGACATTTGTCAGCGCGGTTATCGATGTGGTGTCACAGATTACCACAGATTTTTTGTTTTAAATTGAATGACGTTGACATTCGTTACGTTATATTTTTCAATCTTTCTGAGAGATTTTCTTTATATTTTTTTCCGTAAGAACCTTGTACAGAGTATTAGAAAACTACAAAAAAAAATTAGCCAAATCGGTCAAGCCGTTTTCATGTTATGTCGTGACAACGGAAAACGGGTTTCATTTTTATATATATAGATAGTCAAAGGAAGTAAATAAATTCATATATTTATTCATATTAATTTTATAAAATATATTACGGTGATATATAATATGATATTGTTATTTATATTCTTTTTTTTTATTATTCATGATATTTGACATTTTTTTTTATTTTTTGTTAACGTTTTTTAACGTCTGATTTTACCACCCATCTATATTTCATACCGTGCGCTATATTAGATATTAACCGCTATATGCAACGATTCTTAAGGAGTTAAACTCCAGTTAACTCCAAATCGATAATGTTACTTTTGAGCTGTCTAATGTAACTTTTTACTATCGGCTACTGGCATAATTGTCTAGTTGGGAAGAAAGTTATTAATCGTAGACAGAGAATATATCCATTAAAAAATATTTGTAGTAGGTTTGCCTCTTCGATGCATCAAATAAAAAACATCAGTATATACTCGATGTTGAAGAATTAACAATACATCGATTCAATTCGATGCATCGATACTATACATCGAAGTTTTAAATACATCGATGTATATCGTCCACCCCTATTTAGCGTCATTGAAAGTATTTTATACTATTGTTATTGTATAGTATTATACTATTACTTTACTATTATTTAGAAAAGTATATTTGTAGCTAGTATAGTTCGCTAACAGAGTGTTTAGATTTACAATAAGTGAAAAATGAACCAACTTGTATAAGTATAAACATTCCTTATCAAAAATACCATTAACATTAACATTTCGTAAATTATCAAAGGTTTACAGATGCTTGCATACGCACACACACTATTAAGATATAAATATTGAATATATTTCTGTATGTCTTCAAAAATAAAATGTTTTGTATACTTTGTAAACAGATATCGGATTTGGTTTGTGGTGCTTGTCATGATTTAATTGAAAGATTAATTGCAACCGACTCGAGAGAAAGACAATATGGGCATGTCAGTTTTTATTTTGGTTGTGAAGGATCTGTTGGTTGTGTTTAGAAGACATATTAGAAAGCAGTCCACAAACATCCATTGCTTCATACTGGCATCATCGCAGAACTGTAAGGACTGCCTATATCTGCCACTATTATTATTACTTAATCTGCTAATATTATTGTCATAGTTTCTTAAACAGTTGCCATGTGTCAAGTGTTGCATCTGACCTTTTCTTTCAATCCATTTTGAATCTTTTCAATACATTTTTCTATGTTATTGACCTGTTTCCTATTTAGTTGTTCATTGACACCTTTCTATGAATGTTCACATATGTATAATTTACATTTAATTATTTATATATATAATGTGATTATTAAAAATACACAATATTGCCACAACTTTACATAAAGCACTTTCATTATTTTACAGGTGAGACCGGCCAACTTTCTTTGTCATGCTTGCTTTGTGAGAGCTAATAGAGAAATAGCATGAATATAACTGATTTAAATATTGTGATGGTAGAGGAACATATATCACAACCATTGCCTTAATCATCCTGTCATCATCGCTCCTCTAAAGAAGTTTAAACATTGTGGCTCCTGTAAAAAAAGTTGAAACGTCTTGATTAAATATAAATTATGCGCTTTAAACTGTGAAAAAGTTGTTTTATTTACCGCAGGTGTTTTATTTTAAGAACTGCCTTATTTGATTATATCCAATGTGTTGAACCATTTATTCCTAATTGAATATTGGAAACGCAACAATATAAGAGTACTATATATATATATATATATATATATATATATAGATAATAAAATATGAGAACTAATAACATGTAATGTTTTATTAAAAACAGTGAATAATAGCAATTTCCTCTTTCCTTTTGCAATTTATGGCTAAGTTTATAAAAATCAGATATGTGTACTACATAGGTATGTATTACACACATCTGATTTTTATGAACTTAGTTTAATGTAAAAACACACCTACCCCTCCTACAGGACGTTTAAACGTTAACGTTAACGTTTAATATAGTATAAACGCTATACGCTATACTTTATACTTTATATACGTTAGATATACGCCGTATTATATACTTTATACGCATATATATCGATACCCGGCGCCTCCACCATGTAGCGCCCTACGCGCGCTCCGGGATCTTTATCTCGTTAATTCAAACGGCTTATTTCACTTTATCATTTATTATTTTATTAATATAATACAACTTCGATTACACTCTCAGACACTCATCGTGATTCTCTTATGTTCTCTAGCCTTCAGAAATATTTCATATTTTAAAAGGGTGACATTCCTTGCAATGAAGCAAATATACGTAAAGAGGTGGAATGCGGTGTCAGATGCAAGGAGGTCACCACAGTACATACTTGAAAGTCTTCTTACATACATACTATATCTATATCTTTACATTTTACCGATGCAATGTAATGGTTATTACATTGTCTGATGAATAATTAGGTATTAGTTTTATAATGGATAAAAACTAGGATAGGTATCTTCATAAATATAAATCTCTAAACCAGTCATGAGTCATGAAAAGAAGACGTTTATAGTCACATAGTGTTTTATTCGATTCTTTTACATGATTAGTATGAGATAAGAGCGAAATAATAGGCAAAATACTAATTCAAGTATTATAAAATAGGTATTGAAATGTTAGGTTATGTTTTCAGAAAAGTTCGTTTTTCTCCATTACAAATCTGAAAATTAAACTGAAACCAACGAATTCTAAATCTAGAAGGCTTTAGCTACTTATATTTGTTTGTATCGTCTCTGGTCGTTTCCGGTCACAAGTCCATACAAAAATCGGCATTGTCCTTTCGAACTAATTCCCGCTCGTTAAAATGGCGGGAAAGCAACAGTGTACATTCACAGATTGAGTTTATTTAATAATAATAACACAATTAAAAAATTTGGACGACCGTTTGGTGCAACGGTAGCGATCCTGCCTTTCGCACCGACGGTCCTGGGTTCGAATCCCGGAAGGGGCAGATGTTTGTATGATGAATACGAGCACTTGTACCTAAGTCATGGGTGTTTATATATATTTCTATGAATATTACATATCTATGTATTATATATGTATGTCTATCCTTTAGCCTAGTATCCTTAACACAAGCCCTACTGTGCTTACTTTGGGCTAGGCTAATTGGTGTGAATGTAAGAAATATTTATTTATTTTATATAAAAAAACTACAACTACGTATCATTTTAATAATTGTAACTTCACTAACTGTTTCAATAATTAAAAATGAAAAAAATATAAAATGTTTTTTTTTCTGTTTCCTCGCAAATGTGTTATAAAACGTCGTACGATATACGTGCGTATTTGTTATAACATGCTCGGCTCAATTACGGCTGATATTCCGCCTCGCATGTTGTAACCATCATAACGCACTAATATTGTAATGTACTATAATCAACATCGTCTTATTAATCTATCTACTGTTAGGTTGCTTAATTATGACTTAAAGCACATTTTGCGGAGGCCAACCTTCGTAGCCAAAATATGTATTTATCAAGATCCTTTCTGAATCGAAAACCAAACGTAAACAGCTGCATCATTGAGCTTCCTAAATATAATAATACTAACTGACCTTGCCACGCGTTGCTTAAGCCATTTAAAAAATGAAACCTATCCCTTGTCCTTAGTCGGAACAAATCCAGCAAAATGAAAAACATCAAAATCGGTTGAGTAGTTCCGGAGTTCATCGCGGTGACTGTGACAGGGAATTATTATAAGTATAGACTAATCTACTATAGATTTCTGTTCTTCTACTCGCTTTGATTAAGTTGTACTTTAGAAAATATATTTCGTCTCAATCAGCGTGACCTTTATCCGCTATTAATCTTGAATAGATCTTTGAAACTATATTCGGAGATTGTACATCGATGAATGTATTATCTGCTTTCCCTGTCATTTATAACGCGCGAGACAAGGATTGATTCTTAGGGGCCTGAATGTTGAGAGTATTAGAATAGGAAGTTTGCTATTGTATCACTAAACGTTTCACAAAGTGGGGAAAAATAGTAATATAAAATTTTGTGTTGATATTCTTTATTTTTATTTGATTTCATATTTTTGGAAAACCAGGTAAGAGCGTAACCAAGTCAATTTGTTCGAAACGTTATACTACTAATGTGTTATTGAGTCAATAACTCTTTTGATGCCAGTGAAGCGCGTGACGCATTTGACCAAAATCCTGAGGAGTTTGTGTGTGTTTTTGAGGCTTTCTTGCCACCTACTCAACGACATGAGCTTCTTGGAGCGGAATGTCTAGACTTAAACATTTAGAAAGTGTTTAAATAAAACAATTTGTTCACTATTTTTGCGCATAATCCTGACGTTTCGACTCTTTTACACGAGCCGTGATCACAGGATGAGTAAGATAAAGCCTAATGTAATGGTAAGAACTGAATATTTTAAAAGCCGTTCTAGTTCTTTCGGTTGAGATGTCTGCTTTGAATGAAGTTGTCCAGCTCAAATCTCGCTGATGTACTACGTACATGGACTCATAACCCAAGCTTTTTAGCTTGCCACGAAGGTTCAGTGTTCGGCGCATTATCTTTTTTTTTTTGGAGAAAAGGTTTTAACTCTTTCGAAAAGACATTTCGCTTCGAATATAACGAAGTGGCAGTGCTTTGAGGTACACGTGATAAGCTAGTTGTTCAGACGGCAGTGACCCGTTTCTGCTCGGATCCGAAGGAGCCTGCACACTACTGCTCGCCTTTGATTCGCACCCTTTAAAGTGGTCCGTTAGATTGTGACTCGTGTTTGAAACTTCGCCTCATGTTTCCTGTAAGATTGTAGTGCTTCTATTCATAGTTTCATTTCTTACCTTCTTACGGAGTAATGTCGATAATATCGCATTGAGATGAGGAATAAATTAGACTTTATTTGATGCCGCCTCATCGGAGGCTCAAGAGGTTCTGGAAGTGGGAGTTCTGAGTGTGCAAAAAGTATTAAATTATATTTTCATGTTAGGGCACTGAATCGTCCTCTTGCTTTTCAGTTTCGCATCATCTGCCATTGTTTAATACCTGTTTAAGTTATTTTTTTAAAACGACTATTAATTGCAAATAACATGAATTTTAAACTGTCGGTGTTCCATCACGTCCGAAATTAGTTTTACATTCAATTTAAACCAAAATTCGCCTGACATTTTCGGAAAAAATATAAACTGTAATGAGCATAATAATTATTAATTAACAATGCATTAATAATAAGGTTAGTATAATTTTTCTTTCTTTTTTTTTAACATGATTTTAAAGTATTATTAAATTATATCTAAATATTGGTTGAACTTAAGTTTCGTGCATTAGTCATGTTTTAACTGTCGAAACATAACTAAAAAACCTGTAACGTGTACGCTTAAGGAATCTCACTCCATCGAATCCTATACGCGTTGATAGTTAAACATATTTTGAAATGATCGCTTAGATAAATAATACATTCACTTCGGAGCAGCATAGTAATTACGGTTTAGTGCGTGAACGCCTTTGTCCCAATAACGGGGAGTATAAGCTATGTACATGATGTGTACCAACCACGAGGCTGCTGATTTATTGACTAACTAGGAAAAATTTCATCAGATTATCTTATAAGTTGATTGAAAAAGAATTTACGGACACTTTCCGTTATTTGCCCCGTCGTAAATTTATCGTTAAATCTTATAGGTGCCTCCGTGGTCGAGAAGTTCGCATCGCATACTGGTTTTCAAGACGTCGCCACTTCGACGGGACGAATTCGAACCCCGGCTGTACCATCTTTGTTTATGAATTCCATAACACAAGTAATGAGGACCTACCATGATCTCTTAGCGCGAAGCAAGTTCGATTGTCAAGGTGAGACAGCGCTATACGCGGTCTATACTGGTGTCTCTTTTCAACAGCTTAAGGAGTGATGGTACGGCCTCTGTACCTTGAATTGGGTTCGGAACAATGTTTGTCATGTGGTCTAGTATTGATTTATTTATGTTGTAATTTCTGTTATCGTTAAATCCTAAATAACCTATTATTTCTGACGATAACTAAACTGTGCCCCTTCATTTGCCTTTGTTATACCCAATCAAACTTTTCCAACATATTTTAATGGGTATGAATCTAACAACAAATGTTACAATTACTATATTGCCAGGTAACAATTTAATTGAAGCTTCCTTTCGGTCTTCCATTAGATTATGATAGCAAATTTTTACTTTTTTTATGATGAATTAACTATTGGACGAGAGCTTAAATGAATGTTCTCGCGCGCTATAGGGGCGCGGGGTACAGCTGTTGCCTATCTGGTGATCTTCTACAGACTGTACTTTGGAGAGTGTGCTCAAGAGCTGCATTTGCTGATACCGTCATCTCCTTTTTTCCATCTGACATTCAGACGCAATGCGGGCTACCACCCTTTCTTGGTTGCTATTCCTACCTGTCGCACCAAGCGCTTCTCAACATCCTTCATAATGTGCTCAGCAAAGGAGTGGAACGGGAGAGAGGGATCTCTGCGTCTGTATTTCCGAGATCTTATAACCCATCCATTTTGAAAGCCATGGTAAATAGGCACCTTCTGGGTTAGCTCGTAGCTCTGTCTACGGGATTGGGATCAAGAGCGAACCCATCCCAAAAAAAAAAATATAGCGACAAAGGGGATCCAGCGAGAAGCGGGTGGCAGGCGCGCATAGGGCGCCCCCTCCCCTCTTTTTCCTAATCCTTTGTCGCCGTACCCCCGCGCCCCTGTACCGCGCGGGTGAGGACTCATTTAAGCGGTCAGCGTATACAGTCTCAGATGCACGCCGGTCTCAATGCACTATTTCAGCAACCTGATTGTTATGTATTTGCGGATAGTGCTTTTTGTGAATGTGGATGTTCCTTGTAAAAATATTATATTGAACTTGTTCGGTTAATTTATAGAACACAGCAGTTTTAGTTTTACCTAATGTGGCGTAGTCATGTAGTTGAATTAAACTTACTATTTTAAGTGCTTTACGTATCGGTTAATCGAATGGATGTACTCCCTAACATTCAACCCATAACCATTTCATACATTTTAAAAATTTGTTCAACATTTGAAATAATAGTTTTAGTGATGGTTATTATAACAGAATATTGTTTTAAAGCTTATACAATATTAAAGTAATATTTTTAAATAATAACTTTTTACATAAACATAAACATTTTTTGAGCACGCACCCGCTCATCCCCGAACAGAACTCGTATATTTTATGGATTTGTATAATTTATCTGTATTAGTTGTATGATTGGGTACCGCCCGTGTAACTTATAATAATACAACATATTTGAAAGGAATATGTGGACATTTGCAAATGACATTAACTTTAATTATTGATTACAATGTACTGATTGATGTTTATCCGTAAATTTTCCAACAAATGAATAAACAACTTTCTGGGTTAGCTCATTCCATCGTGGATTCTGTCTTAGCCCCTGGGCTTGATTGGGATCAATAGCGAACCCATTCTAAATTAAAAAAACGTCAACTTTTGATTTACTATTGTGATATTTAAGTTTTTTTATAATAAATATTATTTTGTTTGTTTGCAGGAATTCGCGACGCTCACAAAGGAGTTAAACCAAGCGAGAGAGCAGCTGTTAGAGCGAGAGGAGGAGATATCGGAGCTCAAGGCGGAAAGAAACAACACTCGGGTGAGTCTTTACTCTTCACTGTGAGGAGTGCTGCTTTCAGTCAGACCAAAATCTAGTGTACTGATGGGAAAAAGGTCTTAAGTGACTCTCTATTTATATTGACAAATATTAACAATTTCTCAGACTACTTCTCTACGTAATCACCTCCCAAATTTAAGCATTTACCGCAACGTATGACGAGTTTCTCTATCCAATCTTCACATTCATGCGCCGCTAGTGTATTGAGATGTGTAGTCACAGCTTCTTCCAGTTCTTTATCGAGGTCCTACCATCACCTCTTAATGCGATTCAAGTTCGACTGTTGAAAAACGATGCCACTATAGACCGCGTTTAGCGGTGTCCCTTTGACAATCGAACTTGCATAGCGCTAAGAGATCACAGTAAGGCCTCTGTTTCAAATTCCTTCGCTGCCAAAACCTCCTTTAGTTGTGTAATAGTAGTCTGAATTACTGTTCGTGAAACATTACGGAAATGTTCACACATCTCATCAAATGTAGCACACCGTTTCTTCTTCACGAATTCGTTAATTGAACTCATCAGTTCATCTGTAATGACTGACGGCCGTCTCGAATGCTCGTTATCGTGAGTGTTCTCTCTTCCTGTTGAAATTACGACTCGAACGCCTAACAGACGAATCATCCATAACATTTGTTATATATACAGTGGCTGTAACCCCTCAGAACCATAGATTTAAGAGTAAGTTAAAAATAATAGAATAACAAATCTCTCTCTTTCTCTTTCTCATTGTGACAGGTATAGGCTGAAGTGAACAAAAATTGATTATAATAAATAATTGATATTTTAAAATAAAATAACAATAATAGACGCGTAAAACGTTTGTGAGAACTAAACATTGCCTTAATTATTTGTGTGGCGCCGTATATATTCAAATTATCAAAACATTTTACAGTTAGAAATACACGGAACTCCGAAACTGCAAATATCATGCAAATTCAGAGTGTTTTCTTTTCATAGCAGTTATTCAAATTTAGCTTTGTGCAAATAAATCCAGCTTAAGTAGTGCTGCACTGGGAACCATGCACTCATATTAAATTGCAATACGATCTTATTAGATGATATAAGAACCATTGCACACCACGTCTTTTAACCGCGCCATCGACGCGCTTTTGTTTCGATGCAAACGCGACGTACGTGATAGCCACGCTGTTACGATGTCGGTTAAACATAGGACCCAATGTCAACCTCAATTGTTAAGTTTAAGAAGTAGATCCCTCAGCACTACCGCTCGGCCAATGTTTTTTGTATAAAATAAGTACTTTTAGTAAACAGTAGAAGCCTTATCCACAAGAATTAGTTGATTATAGAGAGCGTTCTAAATAAGACGTGTGTCTTTATTTTAATAAAACCTGCTCCCCTTTTACCACACGCGAGTCAGACGCAGCTTGTAGACCTTTACACACCAGAGACCTTAGTGCGACTTCACGCATTCTATACTCGTTATCGAGCGCGTTATATATATTTTTTTAATGTTGTAATACCTAATAGTTGCCGCTAGGAGCGCTTACACAAACCTCCTTACAAATATTTTACGCAGATAATATCGAGTATCTAAAGACTGCATAAATTCAATCTGGCGTTATTAGAATCTTTACAGACGCAATGCTAACGCTCCTCGTACGCGCGTTTATGCCTAAACCAGAGAAGCCTTATCATGATCTCCTAGCGTGATGATAGTTCGATTGCCAAAGTGAGACACCGCAATACACAGACTGTGTAGGTCGTTAGGTCTCAGTTCAACAGTGGATCATGTATCGCAATAAGAGGTCATTGTAAGTCCTCTGAGCCAACAAACTGCTTTAGAAATAAAAATGCGCGTAAACGTAGCGTTTTATAAACGTAGTGTGAATAAACCCTAATACGGCGCAAACAAGGAGGTATGCCCTTGGGAAGCTGTTCAAGCTTATGAGGATATAGAAGCTTCCATAATTCTGGTGTGTATTGTGCACATACATTATTTAAAAGCTATAAGCAATACAGCAGTCCACAACATTTAGTTCTTCATTGTTTATAATGTACTGTCAGGGTGGACATATGCTATACGTAGCTACATTATCCCGATAAAATAAAAAATACTTTTAGTGGTGACCTATTTTTCAACTAAAGTTCAAAATCAAGTGATCAATCGATGCGTTTTTTACGAACTCTGTCTTAACGGTAAAAAATAGGTATGTAATAAATCAAGTAGTTAATACTTTTTATGATAATTTGTAGAAGTGAAAAAGTTGTCTACAGCAAATATCTATTATATTATCTATATGTTAAAGTTTAAATTCAGTTCAAGGTGGTAATCTTAAATGTAAAATTTTAATAGAAAGAATAGACTTGTTTCGCAAGCCCGTTTCCTCAGGGGTTCCCCAGGGACCCCATCTTGGCCCACTACTATTTGTAATCTACATGAATGATTTAACCAACCACCTACCATGCCCAGTCCTGACTAAGCTGACAACATCAAGATACCAATGTCGAAGACACGAGGTGTTATGCAGCTCTTCAAAATGATCTTGATGTTGTTTCACAGTGATGTTCATCGAATGACATGAATCTTCATGTGGAAAAATGCTGTGTCATCTCTTTTTCCAGAAAGCAAAAATAGACTCACCCAATCCTATTACATAAATGACAAAATCTTCATAAGATCAAATTCTGTCAGAGACTGACGAACAATTAATTGTCTTTTGGTCCACATTATGTTGGGTTGTTGGGGTATCTAATGAGAACCACAAAAAAAAATTTAAAAAAAGAGCCATAATGCAGACTATGCCTTTTTTCAATTTAGCGAGAATAAGTATGGAATACTGCTGTCCTGTTTGGTCACCCTATTATAAAGTCCAAATTGGTAATCTGGAAAGGGTTCAAAGGCGTTTTTGAAACATCTTTCATACAGATGTGACCTCGGTCGATCTCTTGGGGACTACGATGCAAGATTATCCAAAATTGGGGTGATTTCTTTGGAAGTCCGACGTAAAAGATACGACCTTCCTTATTTGCATAAGGTTACTCCATGCAACCATCGACGCACCGGATCTTCTTGCATCATTGAACATCAGCACCTGTCACAAATCACGATACCCCAACACTTTCGCAACGCAAACACATAAAAACTTCTTATTTTTAGTCCTCTTGTCGGAATTTGTCGTCACTATAACGAGGTGGCGGGTAGTAGCAAAAATGTTGATATTATTTTTGCTTGCGTTTGCTTACATTTTGCGATATTTATCAATGCAAAGGATAAAAAAATTAAACGACCAATTCAAATCTGGTGTTCTTTAATAACATCAATAACATAATAAAATCATAAAACATCTTAACTTAGGACGTCAATTTGAGCATGACTTCATTTAGTTTTAGTGATGCTCAAATTGACGTCTCTCGCTCGATATCCACGCTCTGCTTCGGTTTCTAATTTTTAATTTTAAATAACCTACCGATCACTATGATTGTAATAAAGGAAAAAATATATCTGGCCTTGAACAAAAAATTTAGACGGGTGCAAAAGCGAAAAATGCCAGAAATTAAATAAAAAGTATTTAAAAAATCTTGAGACCTAGGAATAATCTTTTGGACTAGTTAGTTAACAGACCACCCCCACCTGCCCACCATTTTCTTATGTTCAACGTTCTTCCGAACACCCTGTATAAAACATATCAACAGGTAGCGCTGCAATTTAAATGCTGTTTTGAAAACGCACTAACAAGAATATTTGAACTTTTTATATTAGTTTTTCGACGCAGAAGTTTCATTTCTTCTGTAAGTAGACACGGGTAATATTAGTTAGTAAATAATATTAGTAAATTGGATGTGGGAGATTAATATCCGGAACCATACTGTTACTTTTTCAATAATTCTTTCATCAATACTGAAAAGGAACTTTACGATGGAAATATGTTTCTTTTTATACCGCTATCACATCCTCTTGAATGTTACCCTCGTAAATTAATGCAGAGCCTTGATTTGGCATTAATATTTTGGCAAAATATTGAAAGACATAACTTGCTAGCTGGTAATGGATAGAACATATCTAACTTAACTTAACCTGCAGTGTATAACACATAACATACACATACATAATACACCACAACACAAATAAACATACATGACATGCACACTAACACATAACATACATACACTCTATACATTTCATTAATGTAGCATGTACTTTAACTTTTGTATTTTAACTTACAATTACATACCTACCCTAGTTAAACCGGAAAGGAAGAGCGGTAACTTCCTAATACACGAATGTTATATACTTATAAGGAATGTTACCACAAAAAATATTGTAAACAAATGGTTTGTAATTGAAACAAACATTTTTCATTTTCACTACGCTCTTTGATTTTATGCCAATGTATAAAGTATGATTTTATCAATTTAAAAATAAGAAAAAAAAATTCAAACATTTGAGTATAATAATCTTCCCAGGTTAGTGAAGAAAATTGACATTTTGAAAAGTCGAAAAAAAGTTCTCCTATAAATATTTTTTCTATTTATAATTGCGCAGAATGGAACACATCTAATATCGTCTAATTGATCTAAGTTCGTTTCTCACCTGAGACAAATTGAGTTTTATCCTGAATCAATTTCATTAATATTGTACTTAAAATTGAGTACACACAATATAAGATTTGTATTTATTTAAGAAGAAAGTTATTACCACTCTAATCTATACTCTGTCACACAATCTAGCTTGTATTCTAAACAGTTTCGGTGGTTCTTATAATTTATTTATGGCTCCAGTATGTTTATCGGTGTACCTCTGTCAGTAGTGGAGTCCATTAAACAAATGAGCTACCACATAAACTGGGCTCCTGTTTCTTAAGTGTGATACTTTACGGCTCTTGTCGAGTTTAGTGCAATGGAATATCAAAATGCTTTTTCTAAAATTGAATTGCGAATACTATTAACATTTACTTTTGTGTTAATTTTTAAACTATTTATATATTTCTTTATTATAATGGTTGAGATCTCTACTAATATTATAAATGTGAATGTAAGTTTGTTTGTTATGTTTTCACGCAAAAACTACTTAACCGATCATCATGAAACTTCGTACATATATTTTTGGAGGTATTAGAAGTAACATAGTAACCCTGGACTTCGGAGTGGCTTAACTATGAGAACCGGTATGCGAGCCACGCCACCAAGGAAGTCGTTAAACCATTTCCACTTACCACTGGCTTCGCAAATAATAATTATTTAAATTGTATCTGGAATTATATCATTATTTTTTTTTAATACTTTGCATTTTTAATGTTAAATAAGATTAATTATTATAATAGAAAAATACTAGAAAAAATCGACTCTGGTCACAAGTGAATTCTCAGGCGGGAATTCACGTATTTTTCTAGTATTTTTTTATTATAGGTAGGTAGTAGAAAATATATGTCGACCATTGCCTTAGTCATCCTGTGATCACGGTTCCTGTAAAGAAGTTGAAAGGATGAAATATAAATTATGCGCAAAAAACCCTAAATAAGTTGTTTTCATTCAAATGTGTAATGTGCGCGGAAGTGTAAGAATATGGCATACTATCTTTTACCCGCGACTTCGCCCGCAATTTTTTTTTTCAATAAAAAGTATCCTATGTTACTTCTAATACCTCCAAGAATATATGTACGAAGTTTCATGATGATCGGTTTAGTTGTTTTTGCGTGAAAGCATAACAAACTTACATTCACATTTATAATATTATAGTAGGGATGAACTAATTTATAAATTGATCATTTTCGATTCAGTATTTAATTCAGTTTTTATCAATTTTCCAGCTGCTGTTAGAGCACCTAGAATGCTTGGTGTCGAGGCACGAGCGTTCGCTGCGCATGACGGTGGTGAAGCGGCAGGCGGCCGCTCAATCTGGCGTCTCCTCCGAGGTGGAGGTCCTGAAGGCTCTGAAGAGTCTCTTCGAACATCACAAAGCCCTAGACGAGAAGGTATACTTATTAATACTATGGGCAAGTCGGTAAAGGAAGACAAAGGCGAACTTTCAGGGACCAAATAGAAGATGCCCTGAAAAAAGGCCAGGTCGAAAGCATCCTTAACCGACGAGCTTGTACGAAAGGTATGATTGGAGTTGAAGAAGTGAGAGATGTATGTCAGGATCTTAGAAAATGGAAACCTACCGGGTGATTACTTGATGATAATAATAGTGTATCCATTATGATATCTTGTATCAAACAATACTTATTATTAAATCCGTATATATTTACAAAAATACAAATGTTTCCTCTTTTTAATATTAGTGTAGACTAGCTGACCCGGTAACGCGTTGCTATGGTAACGATAATCTGAGATCACAGTGGTTTGTGTGTTTGTCTGTCCGCTCTTTTAACATTGTATCAATAATGTTACCATAGCAACGCGTTAACCGCAAGTAGTTCGTCTACCGGGCGCTAGATGGCGCTAACGGAAAAATATTTAATAATAGGAAAAAAAATAAAGAATTTTGTCCACCCGTGCGAAGCCGGGACGAGCCGCTAGTTGATACACTGAAAAAAGAGCGGACAGACAAACACACAAACAACAAATTTGTGTTCTTAGAGTATGTTTTAATAATTGGGGGAAATTCATATCCATTTATAAAACCAAAACGTCTAGCATACCCCCGTGCAAGATGCACCATGAAAATGATGTACATGCAAAAATGGAAAATTCAAATATCTGCAGATGTCTGCAGACCTGCACAGAACTTGTAGCGTCACTTATTACTCTACACGTGTTTTGCCATCACACGAAGCACCATCGGCAGTTGTTAGATCATGCAATATTGAGAACCGAACGTCACCTGATATATAAAAAGTCATTTCAAATGCCGACCGTTAAGTGCAATGGTAGCGATCTCAGCCTTTCGCACCAATGGCCCTGGGTTCGAGTCCCGGAAACGGCAAATGTTTGTGTGATGAAAACGAGCATTTGTACCTGATTCATGTATACAAATACATATTTCTACAAATATGACATATCTATGTATCATATATGCATGTCTATCCGTTAGCCTAGTATCCATAATGCAAGCCTTACAGTGCTTACTTTGGCCTGGGCGAATTAGTGTGAATGTAAGATTTTTTTTATTAAATATTTTCTATCTTTTATCTCCATTTTAAAATTTAATAAAGCCATTACATTGTACGTTTTGTTAAGATTTTAAATAAGAGAAGTTCATGAAATTTTTCTATTCGCCAACAGCTAAATAACTAAGTTTAGGTGATTAAATATTAGTGTTTAATTTTTTTTAATCTTCCCGCAGGTCAGAGAAAGGTTACGAGTGGCGTTAGAAAGGAATACTGCCTTAGAAGAAGAATTAGCTTTAACCAAAGAAGAAGTAAGTATATAATGTTTCAAACACAAAATATTTTGTTTTAAGTACAAACTGAATGTTTGTTAATTTGTAAACCATTTCCCATGGTTTTATGTTTAAACAAAACTATACTTAATACCATTTTTGCCCCGACGACTAGACCAGTTTGCGCCGGCGCCAACTTTCATTATTTTTCAAACTACCCTCACTACTGATCGAAATAGTTAGATTGATTTAGGACCAATTACATCAAACGTATATGTTAATATGGACATATCCCTAATATGGACAGCTCACCAAAGTTTCAACTCAATCGGTTAAATTAAATATTTATTTATATTCAATGTTGCTGTGTTAATTCTAACTACGGAATGGTAAAACATATGGCCCTTGTTCTGTTTTCTATATTACCATAAAATTATCAAAAAGTTCGGTCGTTGAAAAAAGAAGTCACTTAGTCTCCCTGTTATTCTTATTTCAGCTCCAACAATACAAAGCGTCGAGTGGACAGGACGGAGACAAACCGAAGGAGAACGGGACTGCGCCCGGCGCTTCGCCCGACCACAACGGAGATCAGACGCAGCATAAGGTAACGCACGCATTATGCACATTATGCACCCACGTGCCCAAGGCAAATAACAGTGCCCTCTAAGGAGGCCCGAAAGAAGCGCAGCTTTATAGTATAAAGCGAACTAAGCGTAAAAAAATCATGAAAAATAAAAAAGTGATAGAAAGCCATACCAACCACACACACTGATGAGTAAAAGCGAGACAGAAGGCCACGCACATCGAGGTGGGGAGGCAGCTAGCTCCTATATATATTGTATTTTTTCTTACTTGAGCTAAATAGTAAACAAACATCACTGGATCACAATTTACGATATTCCGAAGGAATCACTCACTTAACGTTGCCACAATACATCATAGTCATTAGTTTACATATAAACGCATTTATTTTCACTGAAAACTGCTTTGAAATATCCTCACAAATAACATTTTTTAGCTAAAATCGTAATTTCCAAGACCTTCTCGGTCACAGATTAAATAAACAATATGTCATAATTGAAAAATAAAACAAGGATGGGGTGAAGTGAATGTATGAATGGTTTGTAACAAATCAGTTCATTTTAAGGTTTCCGTGGTTATTTTCATAATTATCTTTTTGCTGCAACTGTTATTATTTAAAAAAAGTAGGTTCTTAATTCGACCGTGTTTTACGAGATAAATATGATACTTTGAGGGTGGTCCCATAAAAATTATATTTAAATCGGATCAGAATTTCGCAAATTAACAAAATCTAATAAATATCGAAATTTAAAAATATCTTAGGTCTTCATTGTTGATGTTTTGATGTGAGTCAGTTTTTAGTATTTGTCTTTGTTAATTATTTAGGTGTTTGTTAGACACATATTTATACATTTCCACTGTGACATTATATTGTTTTCATCTGCAGTAGGGACAAAGCGAAGAAAAACTGACAGTGATAGTTATTATAATTATTATAAGTATTTACTACAAGTAAAGCCTGAAGAATTTATTTCATTACCTCGACCGTATTTAAGAACCCAATAATCTAAAGGTTCATACACTCATTCAATCACTTAAAGATGTCACACTTTCACTCAATGGTTCCCAACCCTAAAAAATGTCGACCGCCATATTTGTTTACTACTTAGCTCACGTAAGGAAAAATGGACTATACATATATCGTGTTACGGTAGTAAATTTGACGCTCTCGAGTAATGTAAATCTGACGCTTAGCATGGATAGAGTGGCCGAGCAATGGTCTATAAGGCGCGATGGTATAGTGGCCTATATGCGAGCAGCCCGAACGTCCGTATAGAAACTCCGCTTCAAAACACGTGGCTGTGGCTAAATTTATAAAAATATAGATTTGAAAAAAATCTAATTAAAATGAAACATATCCTATATAAGTCGGAACAATTGTAGCAAAATGAAAAAAAAACAATCTAAATCGATTTAGTACTTTCGGAGTTTATCGTGGTCAATCACTGTGATATAGATTTTTTATATATAAAAATAAAAACAACACAATAAAAGTTTTCTTATATTTTGGCACTGTGAACTAGCTTGGCCTTGTCGAGTTTCTTGCGGCTCAGTACAAGGTTTCTCAACGAAGGACTTAACGCCAAATAAACATGCTCAAATAAACTTTTTTAAAGATAAAACTTTTAACGGTAGCGATCCTATCTTATGCACTAAACGTCCCGGGTTCGAATCCCAGTAGAGGCATATGTTTTTGTGATGAACATAAGCATTTGTTCCCGAATAATGATTGTTTATGTTCTTATTTGTGTATTCTATACATTATTTAGTACCCATAATACTTTATAATTATATATATTTATTAATAAAAAAATATATATTTACTTTATATTGAAGTTTGTGACTCTCGTTACATAGAATTACAATCAACAGCATTACTTGAGCGTTATCTACTCACTTGAAGTTGAAAGTCTTCTGAGATACTGTCAAAGGATCTCGTCAAATAGTCAGTCTTTGTGCTCAAAAGGCTATGAAAAGCTCGGTCACCAAAATTTGTGGACAACGCTTTATTAAAAAATATATATTTTGTCTAATACAATGCAAACACACTTAACAATCAAATTTACTTCAAACAAAAAGGTAAAAGTTTATAGAAAAGAAGTCGCGTTGACTTCTTAAATATTTATAAACGTTTTTAAATATTTACAAACGACACTTAAAGATTAAGATGCTTTAATCGAGACCAAATTATTGTTTATGTAACTCCAACACAATATATACGTATAGACACAAAGCATTCGATGTACAGTCACACACAAAACAATATATGTACTCAATGTTATTGTCGTTTTTTTTGAAATGTATTAGGTAACATATAATGAGAACCAGAAACAATTATTCTTTAGATGCTTGCCCTCCCATATTCATAAAAGTGTGCAAATTCAAGTCTTTGGATTTTTGAAGTTTTTGGATTTTTTCGCAGATAAAATAATAAAATATTTCTGTATTTTAAGACTTGAAGGCTAAAAGAATTTATGAATATGTCTGTCTTAAGGAAATGCCAGATGTTAGAACTATGTTTTAGTATCACTGTTTTATTCAATTTATAAAGAATTAATACTACGTTTTATGGCTTTGGATAAAATAAAAAAGCAAAGCTTTATAAGTTGAGTAAAACCGTTACTAAAGTTTGAATTTGAATCTTGCTTGTTCAACAAATGGCGCCACTAGACATAATAAGATGGACTTAGTATTTTTAATCCTTAGAAGTTTCGACAAAAATGTGGAATAAAAATTATATTGGATCTTAATTAATTTACTTACCCTGAATAAAAATATCTGTAAGAAAACTTATTTTCCTAGTGGACTGGTGGCGCCATCTGTGTTGATGAAGATGTATTTAGTGTTTTATTTTGTAATTATTTGATTTTTGACGGTCGACACAGGATCAAAATAGTGTAAACGGCGAATCAGAGTCCAGCAAGAGAATCACTGAGCTCCATAACACGATCGCCAAGCAGGTCAGACCGAAAAACATCCATGCCATACATATAAAAAGGATTTTTTTGTGTACTTTGATTGGTAATTTAAGTATACCACAATAAACCTGGCCTGCACACTATTTTAGATAGATACGAAGTATTTAACTGATAAAAAATCATTAATAAATTATTTAAATATATGTAACTAGTATTTTCCCCTCAAAGTACACAAGTGAATGATACCGACCCTAGTATCTAAGGTTGGTTGCTAAAGCACGCCTGTGACGCCATCTGTGCGTCAATAACCGAACTAACACAAGTCATGTGTAAATGCAAAGCTTCTTTTGCTTTAACGTAAAAAGAATATATAACCAATTTGTGCCGTTTGTGTGTGTTTATTATGTGTGTGTGAATTATTATTGCTTGCGTATCTAAGAAATATTTCAAATAAGCATGATTATTGATAATATTATTGAGATATATATTTGGCTATTATTAGTTGAATAAAATATATTTTTTTATTATTGATAAAAAATATTTTAAATAACAGTCAACAGCAAACCAAGGCTAGTTATAAGGGAACTGATATACAAAGCGAACGGGGCGCGCGGCCGGGCCGCTCTTCTTGTCCGCGCGCCTTGGCCGCTGCTTCCGCGCTCTAGTCGCTCGGTTTACAATACTACATGCCACATTCATTTAGAAACTTTTGGACTATCACCATGTTAGTTACAGAAACAATGCTAATTTTAATTTTATTGTTCTTAAATAAACGAAAGTTGAAACATACAAAAAAGAAACGTTTTCGTAAGTACCGCGTTCAACCATTTAACATAGAGAGAATTACGAATGGGTTATATAATACGCATTACAAACGCCTTCGATTTTTCCCTAAAAAGTTTGAAAAATGTTGTCGAATGTCTGTTCAAACATTTGATGAACTCCTATCCGTCGTAAAAAAAGATTTAACAAGAAACGGGAACAAGACCGGAGATGGGATGTATGCTGAAGAAAGACTTGTAATCACGTTAAGGTATGTAAAATAATAAATTTCAGTAAAGTATGTGTAAAGTAACAAGGGTTGGTAAAAAATAAAATACATATTTATTTACAAAAATCAAGTTTTTATTTGTCAAAAACAGATATATAAGATATCAGTGCTTAAGGTGTTTGCTCTCAACTGTGGAGGGAAATTCAATTTTTTTGTTTTTTTTTTATTAATTGCGGCTAAACTGTTCAAAACTAAAACACAAAACTTAAAAATTAACAGTTTAGCCGCAATTAATAAAAAACAACAAAAAAAATTGTATTTCCCGCCACAATTGAGAGCAATCACCTTAAAGATCAATCAATAAACTGTTGCCGTCTTACCACAAAAAAGTTTTTTGAGTTGTCGAATAATTTCGAGGCAATTATATTATATTTAGTTTTTAATTTTAGTAATAATAACATGTTTTTCATAACTGTAGATTTTGAATGATGTACATCGATACACCCAGACTAGTTGTTGATAATTTTGGCATTGCTAGTTTGGGTTTGCCCTCTATGTAAATTAAGAAAAACTTATTTGACTGTCACTCGGAGATCCAATTTTCTCGGAACTACACAACTGATTAGCCCAGTCATTACATTGGAATACAGTCGAAGGTTGTGTTTCTGCCGTAGTTGGTGGAACCTCTTCAAACAGGGGCTGAGCTGATGAAGTGCCAGTAATAATTGTTTGGCCCCTAGATTCTTTACTAGGTACCGTGATGACAGTACTGAGAGCACTGTGAACTTGTCTAGAAGTGCTTGGAACAACAACATTTGTACTGCTTGTATTGTAACCATAGGAAGGCGATGAATTTCTATAATTACTTCTGTCTACATAAGAATTGTTTTCAATAGCAGTCATTATTTCAATTTTTGTTCTCATTTTCATGAGCGGACTAAGCTTTTTTAGACTCGGTACAAGAGATAATAAGAATAATGTGTCTTCATCACGCATATCTTCTAATTCGCGATCATTTCTCTCTTTTAGCAATTCCAATAGTTTTGTAGAACTATCTGATTGTAATGCAGTATCAACATTCTGTATATTTGATGTCGTAGTTGGTCTTTGACGAATGCGATGATAATGATCGGAGTCAGATGTGTTATTTTCGACAGAATCGACAGTAGTCGGAGTTAAATTTTCGTCTCCAGTAATATTGCCAGATATACGACGCTCTTTCATAACTGGCAGCAAAAATTGCAAAATATCAAAATACACATATTTTTGTTTCTTTTTTGCTGGATCCCCGGATTTGGATGAATTGTTTTCATTCAGACATTTTCTAAATTTATCTTTGATATTTTTCCACTTCGTTGTTAATTCTTTACCTGCAAAATAATAAATTAATAATTCATTACAGGTACTTAGCAACTGGAATGACATTTACGGATTTGGCTTTCGAGTTTATGTTGGGGACTACTACAGTAAATCATATTGTGCGGAAGACGTGTCAAGTTATTTGGAATAAATTACACCAAGTAGAAATGCCCACACCTACAGAGTCGATATGGTTGCAAAAAGCTGCAGATTTTCATGCAAATGCACAGTTTCCTAACTGTATTGGTGCCATCGATGGAAAACATATCAGATTGAGAAGTCCAAGAAAAAGTGGTTCTTTATTTTACAATTACAAGAAATACTTTTCTATTGTGTTACTGGCTGTGGCAGATGCGAATTATTGTTTCACTTCTATAGATGTTGGCGCATATGGAAGAGAAGGAGACAGTCAAATATTTAAGAGATCCAATTTTGGTAAAAGATTAGCAAACAATACGTTATGTTTACCGGATGATAAGGCACTGCCTAATGGTACAGCAGATTGTGTACCGCATGTGTTTGTGGGTGACGAGGCTTTTGGACTTCACCATAATTTAATGAGACCTTATCCAAGCTCTAACTTAAATAGAGAAAAAAAAATATTCAACTATAGACTGTCTCGTGCGAGACGATTTGTAGAATGCACTTTCGGTATATTATCAAATAAATGGCGTGTATTCGAAAATAGTATTTTAGTGGAACCCGATTTTGCTACTGATATTGTAAAAGCAGCTTGTGTATTGCATAATTTCGTCAGAAAACGGGACGGCTACAAGTTTAACCATACTCTGGCACACTCAATGACGGATAGTTCATTGAGATTGGATTTAGCTAGAAATGCAGGTGCACATGCTATTCGAGATAAGTTTTCGGAATACTTTTCAAGTTTAGAGGGGAGCCTTCCATGGCAAAATAGATTTATTTGAAACATCTATAAAGTTGGGTCACCAGGAGTCATCTTTTGACATAATGATTTATCTTTCAGTTTGCACGATAGTAATAATCCTTTTTTAAAACTGGATTTTTATAAATAAATATCTTAGAAATTGCTTAAACAATATAAATAATTATCTATTACTATATAATTATTTTTTATTAATACCTATGTACCTATTCATTGACGTGAATAGGTAAAATATAAGTTCATGCTAAGCTTTTTTTGTTTAAACAAATAAAAAAAAACAAACCTTTAAGTTGTTTTTGTTCCTTAGTTAAAGACGACCAGTTTGGGATCATCTCCTCACTTATTTCACTCCAGTCATTACTCTTAATAATTTTGTTACTGTAGGACTCGTGACGAGAATCCCACGTAGATGGTCGTTTCTCAACCTCTAAAATAAATCTTTCTGTGTCGAACATTGTCACTGTACAAATACGCGCGCCCTGTCCGCTTAGTATATTTGTTAACACTGGGCTCAATACAAGCATGCGGCAGAGCGGAGAGGGAAGGGTCGCGGGCGCACGGCCGCCGCCCGTCCTCCGCGCGCCCGCCGCCCCGTCCGCGCGGAGTAAACGCTTTGTATATCAAGTCCCATGGGCGACAAACATTTTATCTCAACAGCGGCCCGGCCGCGCGCCTCGTCCGCTTTGTATATCAACTCCCTAAGCATTGACGTTTGTACCTACCTTAATGATATTGTAATAAAGATCATTTCAGTTTTACAGTAAACAACTTGATGTGCTAGCGACTGTGTAATATTGCTTTTAGAAAATAAATAATCATTTCATGTTTGATATCTTAATTTTGATAATAAATTCAGACAGCATCATGGTACAGAATTTTTAAACAGTTTCAATTATTGAAGTGTATCGAAAAAAATATCTTTAATCTGTTGCTGCCTGATTTACATCATTTGAAGTACGTATTATTTGCTTAAATGTGAGATAGTAAGGACCGAAGACACTGCAACTTATTCCAAAATGTGATGAATAAGTCCTTATTATCTTAATACTACAACACTTTAAAAATACCAGTGATATAGTCGTTTGTCTTTAAAATAACCAATTAATAAGTTTTTCTAATATAATATAACTATCAAAGCCGTTTTTACTATAGGCTTCAAAATTGTTTCCCTAATTTGCTAATTAATTTCCTAATTTGCGACACATGCATCGTTAAACGCGGCTAAGTTCAGAGCGGACAAAAATCGTGAGCGTCAATATGATGGGATCGAGTTTTCAATTATTTTTTTACCCAAGTAATAGCTTTAAGGCAGAAATTATAGGGGTTAATGTTCCGCAATGCCTCTTTACAATACATAGGCACGTGTTGTGAATGTTGTGCTTTTAAATGCCAGCATATGTATAAAAATCCTTTTGGCCTGTTTAGTAATCATATTTCCATTACTTGTAGTTTTTAAAATGAGGCTGAAACTGGCAGCAGAAAGACAGCACCTTTTTGCAACGACCAAATTTTCTAGGACTTTTTGGACACATTTGAAATGAAATGTTGAAATGTCTCCAAAAAGTTCTAGAAAATTTTATCCTTGCAAAAAGCTGCTGTTTATCTGCTGCCAGTTTCAGCCTCATGTTTTTAAAATAGTTGTAGCAAAAACATTAACTATCAAATATTTGCTACATCTTTTCGCTCATATACCAAAAATAATATTTTGTGGCTTAACAACGTTTGGTGGCTTTGTATACAAACTGTTTTTCTGTCGTAAGTTTTCAAAAGGAGTGACGGAACGATACTTTTCTTATGTGAAGAGTATAGCAAATAAATAGTGAATGATGTCACTCCTCCTGATGCCTGGAATGTTTGCCTTGGCCTCTTGCTACTGTTGACAAGCATTGTTTTTGCTATGTTTGCTATTGTTATTTGGTGCTATTGGACAATATAAATTAGATTAAATCTCTAGATCGCTTAATTCCCTATAAGCCATAGTTTACACAGTGATTTTTTAGATGAAACACCACATCACAAGTACCGTACACTATTATTACGCAAATCATTAACATTCATTTCACACATGTATTGAGTTAATATCGTGACTGTAACTTTAACAAGTGTTTATATAAGGTAAGTTTCAAACTATAAAAGATATAGGGGTTAATAAAATATGATTTTATTTCATAGATAACAAGAATCAGGGTCTCATGAAAAATCTAAAAAACTTAATCTAACAGACATTTTTGTTGAACATAAAAGTAACTGGTTAATAGAGGAATTCAAAATGTGGTAGTCTGACAATATTTAAAGAATTTTAAAAGGGTTTGATACCTTCTAATTTAGTATTAGGTGCACCGCAGATGACAGATTTTTTGTGTACAATATTAAAGAATTTTCTTTTGAAATATTCATCTTCATAAAAAGAAATCTTTATAAAATTGATGAATTAATTCAGTATTAAGAAATTGTAGAACAATATGTTGCCTGTGATGCTATGAAGGTTTATATCTCAATATTTTAATGACTCGGTTAGAACAGATATCGATCGCTATTTTATATTTTTAAGGTAAAATGCTTAAATGTTTTTAAACGTAATAAAATACTTAGTTAGTCTAATACTGGTTTAGATATCCACATTTTTCTTCAAGAAAATATAATTTTTAGAAAATCACAATGAGACCGATTAAGAAATTTCTATAATATATAGGTATAATGAATATGGCATAACACAATGACCTAGAATCCATATTGACCCCTTCTTTTCTTGTTTATTGTCATACATATGCCATGTCAGTAACAAACATATACTCAACATACTTAAAGAAAAAAATACTATATTTCTTATGAATATTAGGATTAATCATTCATTAAATTATTGCTATACTTGAAAAAATCGACTCGGCTCACAAGAAAATTCTCAAACGGGAATCGAACCTGTAACCTTTAGATGCCCGATCCAATGCTCTCCCAATTGATCGATGAACTCAATGATGAGACATCGTTAACCTACAATGTATAATGTAGAAAGTTACTAGATAATTTCGTCGGTTGTTCACAAGGCTCGGTAGCACAATTGGGAGAGTATTGGAACAGACATCCGAAGGTTGCGGGTTCCATTCTCGCCTAAGAATTTACTTATGAGCCGAGTCGATATTTTCTGATATTTTTCTATTAAAATTATTTATCATATAAAACAGCATTGTAAAAATGCAAAAAAAATAATAAAAAATATATAACTAATCATTCGTGTTTGTAACGCAGTCAGCAGAACTGAGCTCGTGGCAGCGGCGGGTGGCGGAACTGAACAACAAGGTGTCGGAGTTGGAGGAGCGACTCACCAAAGGGGAGAAGGAGCTGGCCAAGAAGCAGGACGAGTGCGCCAAGCTGCAGAGAGATCTACGCGAGAACGTCGCCCAGAAGGAGGACCAGGTACGTCAACATATAGGGATACTGCGCATTTTGATTCTACGCCAATTCAAGTAAGCTTTGTAAAAGCCTTTTCATCAAAAATCACTATTACTACAACAGATGGCGTCCGAGTTGAATCCAGACGAGGTCTGAGGTAGAGAGCAGAAGCATCTTAGCACGCGCTGCCTAGTGTACGCTCTATCTGTCCTTGACAACTGTCATACTGTTATCTATACTTCTATACTAATATTATAAAGAGGTAAAGTTTGTGTGTTTGTATATTTGTTAAATTGTAAGGGGTAATCTCGGGATCTACTGAACCGATTTTTAAAATTCTTTCACCAATAGAAAGGCACATTATTGCTGAGTGTCATAGGCTATATTGAATGCTAGAATTTAAAGAATTTTGTCCACCCTTGCGAAGCGGGGAAAATTCTGACCAGGTAATCTGGACACAAAGCGGGTTGACTAGTCAGTGGCGTCATAGCCACACTTCGGGATAATTAATTAAGAAAACATTTCCAAGGTGCCTTTACCGATCAAACTAGCATCAACGCTGCTAATTGCAGCTTTTTGTTTTATTTATGTCTCAATAATGACTGACCCAAGTCCAACAAGATTGGTTTTTTATATTAACCAGAGACGTAGCTAGGTAAACAAAGGACCTGGTGCCAAAAAACTGAACTGTTTATAAAATACTAGCGGCCTGTCCCGGCTTCGCACGGGTGGACAAAATTCTTTAAATTTTTTCTAGCATTCAATATAGCCTATGACACTCAGCAATAATGTGCCTTTCTATTGGTGAAAGAATTTTTAAAATCGGTTCAGTAGATCCCGAGATTACCCTTTACAATTTAACAAATATACAAACACACAAACTTTACTTCTTTATAATATTATTTATAAAATATAAACGATAAATGTATAAATACTTCAAAGGCACGAAGCTATTAGTTTATCAGCTCTTTATTGCGCACTGCAAGGCGCAAAACAATTAACTACACGTATGTGCATAAGTGTCTTGTGTGAGCTTTGATGATTGCCTAAGTACTATAGGTGAATAGTTTAGGAACATATACATGGATTAATTATAGTTTCATTTAAGCTATAAAACGTAGTAAATCAAAAGTCTCATCATATAATAGTACGCTAAATTTTAAACGGTAATTCACTGACGTTTTGCAATTGGGAGAATTTTTATACACTTCAATACAACTGGTCAGAGTCCGGGGCCCTTGAACTTGGGGGCCCTGGTGCACAGTACCGTGCAGCCCTTCGGTAGCTACGCCACTGATATTAATAAAGATGTAAATTATAAATTATTTGTAATATTAAATGCAATAAACGGTTGAAATTTATCGGCATACTCATTATCGCCATCATTAATTGTAATTGGGTCAAAACATTATCAATCCTTAGCTCTGCCTTCAACTGTCGCGCAATCTGTAGTAATATATCTCCTTCATGTAATTATTTGTCTCGCTAGGTTGTGTTCTTGTGTGACTGTGAATGTAAGAGGTGTGTTAAAATTATTTCAACTATCATTAGCTGATATCATTTTTTTACTGAATGGTTTGTGTGATGGAATCTAAACCTACAGAGTATTTACACTAAAGTCACTTTTCAATTAACTTATCTATATGAAACAAAACAAGGATAAGAAATCCTTTTGCTGCGTATATTGCTGGTTCCCCTCGGGGCAAGATAAGCCTCTGCAATTAGCATAAACTCAAGAAGTTATTTTTACAAGTAATTTTTTTTGTGTTTATTTTATGTTTTGTATTTACTAAAACTTTAATTATTTAAAATTTTAATTACGCCTGTAAAACCAAACAAATCTCTGAGCCCTCCAGGTGGAATTCTACCAGAGATGTGGTTGATTGTACAGGTTTTTTATTGTGTTTTAATTAAATGGAATAAAAAGATTCAATATCTTTATTACAAATTTCATAAGTTCTAAATTTTTTGTTAATAGTTACATACAAAATTAAAAATGTCGTCATAATTTTTAATTTAACAGGAGGAGAGGATAGCGACCCTCGAGAAGAGGTACCTGAACGCCCAGCGCGAATCAACGTCTCTACACGACCTCAACGAGAAGCTCGAACAGGAGTTGCAGCACAAACAGGCGCAGCTCAAGGTAAACAATTCAAACTTGTACCCTTAACCCATTGCCACTACTGCCTCACCATATTAATGGAGAGTATTTCTTCATTACTTAATGCGATAAAAGTTAATATAAGGTTAAAGTATCAAATATAGCTTCGCGTTAATGAAGAGTACCGATGAAAATTTGCATAGCTATCCCTCGGGAACAGTACTTTTTCTCGATGAAAAGTACCCTATGTCCTTTTCTGTACCCTTGACAAAGTGTGTGAATAATTTCATGATAATGGTTGAGTAGTTCTGGCGTGAAATTATACCAAACTCCTTTCGTAGTTATAATATTAGGATATTGTATTACTACAATATTGGATAATTACTTTAAAAAAAAAACTGGCCAAGTGCGAGTCGGACTCGCACACAAAGGGTTCCGTACAAACTTTTTGTTAAGTAAAAAAATCACGTATGGGAGCCCCCCTTAAACATTTATTTTATTATTTATTATTAAAGTAAAAAAACGAGTGACTATTTTGTGAATATTCCAAGTGCCTACCTGTTGACATAATTGATATCGAGCAAAAAGGGCAAATAAATCGCGTTTGCTGTATGTGAGCCCCCTTTAAATATTTATTTTATTTTGTTTTTATATTTGTTGTTATAGCTTCAACAGAAATATAATAATTTGTGAAAATTACATTTGTCTAGTTATGGCATACAGATACAGACAGACGGACGGACAGACAGCGAAGTCTTAGTAATAGGGTTCCGTTTTTTACCACGTTTTACTTAGCTTCACTTGTCTGTCTGTTGGTCTGTTGGTTTGTCGTCAAAATTTGAGATCCTTATTTCGACCTCTTCCTCTTATCCGATTTGGCTGAAATTTTGTATACAGGCTTGTTTCACCTAACAATTTCATATTTTACAGTTTTACATCCTAAAACCACTTAATTAGGCTTTAATTAAATTAACCTCCACGTGGTGTGTGATATATATTACATGTATATATTGCAGAACTAAGTAGGCACAATTCAGATAATTTAAAACTAAAAAGAGTTAAATAAATACTTAATAAAAAAAAACCTTTTAAAAAACCACGTTTTACTACGGGTTATAGATGTACTAAAAAGGAGAAAATAATTTTTTACAAATGGACTAAAAAGATAAAAATAAATTTTTGGTAATAATGAAAATTTACGATATAAATATTCCAAAATTTATTGAATATTATGTATTGTTCTGAACATTCATACGCAGAATTTGAAAAATTTCCAAAAAATTAAAACGTGGTGCGCATTATACTTGAAAAACTATTTAATGCCATCCACAGCATTACTATTGCATTGGTTTAGTTAGGAAGGGATTTAGGAAAGATAATGAAAATATTAATACAATATCAATAACGCTGTTGATCTAAATTACGCACCACGTTTTAATTTTTTGGAAATTTTTGAAATTCTGCGTATGAATGTTCAGAACAATACATAATATTCAATAAATTTTGGAATATTTATATCGTAAATTTTCATTATTACCAAAAATTTATTTTTATCTTTTTAGTCCATTTGTAAAAATTTATTTTCTCCTTTTTAGTACATCTATAACCCGTAGTAAAACGTGGTTTTTAAAAGTTTTTTTTTTATTAAGTATTTATTCCCTTTGGGTACGGAACCCTAAAAACATGGTTTTGGTTACACTTAAACGAGGAATGTTAGCTTTGCATATATATAACCTCGTTAAACTAGCCTTCAGCAAGTGAGTTTTCTACTGTTTCCGCTTATTTGAGAAACTGTATAACTATAGACCTGTGGTGAGGTTTTAAAAATTAAAAAATCATCGTCACGTGTAGAAAATTGCTTTTCCGTGCGGATTTAAAGTTAATTAATTATTTTAAATAAGCTTTTACCAACTTAGAATATTACGACAATAGCAAAGGTTTGTTTATTCCCTATTAATATAAAATGCAATAAGAAAATGTTTGATAGGAACTTGAGTTTTGCATCTATGGCGTGAATTTACTCCTGTTTTAGTATTCCATGTTGAGAGAATATATTAAATATTAATGTTACTGGTGTCTTAGTAACGTAGTAGTTAAGCAGCTAATTGGATTACTTACGGCCACTGATGGACAGTCCTATAAAGGCAAAATCTTCCAGAGGCATCGACAACTTTTAATTTATGAAAAACTATTTTTAGTAAACACCAGTTGCAAAAAACGTCGCTGGATGATCCTACATGGCATTCAGTTTATTTATATTTAAAGAAAGTTATTATAGTAAAAAAATAAGGGGGAAAAAATCTATTTGTAAGAAATTTTAATGTGTGTATGTATCATAGCTTCATAAAATTTGTTTTCGATGAAATGATGCAGATGTCGCTCCAATATCAGGTTTGGCGCAAGAGGGAAATACCCGCTTATGGATTATCAGTTGTAGATTCGTTTTTAATGAAGTAACAAAAAACTAGCATTATAAAAATGTATTTAAACTTGTTTAACATAATTATGTAAATAGTTTTTTTAGTTGATAATAAATCATTATTTGTTTTTCTCTCCAAAAGCTACATATAACTTACAAATAATGTAGTAATAACTGGTGCCTGAACTACATGAAAAACAATCCTACTTGGAGAACAAATCAAATTCAGACAATTAAAAGTTTTCAAATTATTATAACGATTTTTATAACACTATACATATAACTGAATATAAAAAAGATCTTTGTATATATAGTTTTTGAAACCTACAAGGCTCTCTTTGTGAGTTACTTGTCAAAAGAAATTGATTCTCTGAACATGGAAAGCACGTAGTGACACATCCATTGCTACTCGCCGCATGACATTGTATATATCACGCAGCTGCAAGAAGAGAAGATTGCAGCGATAGAAGAGAAGCTCGAGTTGTCTACGCAGAAATTGGCACAGATGTCTTCGCTACCAGAGATGGAGGAGCAGCTCAAGGCACGCATGGAGGCGCTCAATCAGGTATCTACCCCTTCTAACATTATATCCCGGATCATGTACCATGAGCTCATTTTATTTAACTACCCACTAAATAAGAATATCAGAGATTCAACGCATTAGGAGTATAATAATCGCAGTCAAAATATTATGTGCAATAAGTTGTGTCACCTGTTAAAACACCCAAATACCCTCAGTTGTCTGGAAAAGATCTCTTTTAGAGATATTCCCCCCGTTGCTGTCTAAAATATGTAAATGTACCAACTGTTCCACTACTTTATAAGTACGACGAAGACACGTTTACAGTTATCAGACACAGTAATGAAGAAATCTAAGTACATGCCTGTACAAAATTCGTTAAAAATACGTAGGTAGTTCAAAACTTAACTAAAATAAAGTTGTATTTTATATCAAGTTCTCCTTACAATCTGGTGGTACTATGGTGAGATCTTTGTCTGTAATTATATCATAATCTCAGCATATGTTACATTATTGGTGCAAAGTGGCACACAAAATCACATAATAATATAAGATCATTTATTTGCAAGCAAACACGGTAGAAAAGCTAATACAAAATTATTAAGAGATCACAAAGCTATTGAAAAATTATAGTCATTAAAATACCGACTCGGTAACTTTTAATGCCTCATCAAAAGTGCTACCAAATATTAATGCACTGGCAATCTATTATGCTCAGGTTAATAAGAGTAATTCTTGTAATTAAAGCTTCTTGTCACAAGAAACCTTCTAAGATTATACATTTCGATATTTAATGGATTTTTAAGCTAAATTAAAACCGCTTTGGTTCTAAGATATTTTTTTACGCAAAGAGCTCATGGTTATGTTCCGTATTCTATACAGGGCGTCCCAAACTTATGGGACATGAAGGGGAAGTACCTTAAATATCGTAGATAGTGAAATTTGCTCAAAGAAGACTTTATGTTATTTTTAAAAGTTAGTAATTCTGCATTTATAGATTTTCTAAAAATTACTTGCTTCGTCTGGGAATCGAACCGACTTAAATGTCAAAAAAAATCACCCTACTTTTATGATGCCAATCGAAAGAATAGCTAAAAAATAATAACTATGCTTAAGTTACATGGTTTTTTAAAAGAAAGGAACAACGTGAAATTAATATTTTAATCAAATTAAAAACATACATGAAACTGCCGTAGTCAATTAAGTAGGTATTTTTTTGTAAATTAATTAATTAAATGCTCAAAATGTGATCCCTCTTGTCTTACGCAAATCTCCAATCTTTTAATGAGTCCGCTGCCTGTTGATTTTCTTATCATTTTATGGTGAACACTCGATGTGATATGGCACAATTCTGTTTGCAACTCGCCCACGTTCTCGTATCGCTTTTTGTATAGCATATCTTTCACGTATCCCCAAAAGAAGAAATCTAATGGTGTAAGGTCCGGGGTTCTGGCCGGCCATCTAATCGGTCCATTTGTACCAATCCATGTAGGAAAACATTCATTTAGAAAATCTGCTGCTCTCCGACTATTATGAGCCGGAGCTCCATCTTGTTGGAAAATTAAGTTTTCTTGCTCCGCCGCGGAAAGATTTCTTATCTTATCCCTTAAAATTTGAAGTATTCCTAAATACTTTTCCGTGTTCAAGGTTCCTTGGTAAAAATGGATTAAGAAAACCCGGTTTTTTAAAAGTCCGCACCAACAGTTGAGTGAAAAACGCACTTGGTTATTCGTTTCAGTGACTCGTAGGGGATTTTCTTTAGACCAAATACGATTATTGTTGCGGTTATACATACCGTTATTGCTAAAGTTAGATTCGTCTGTCCAAATAATATTATCCAAAAAATTTGGATTTTCGAGCAAGCGTGCCTGGATATCAAGACAGAAATTTCTTCTCCTTTCTGTATCGCCCGGAAGTAATTTTTGAACCAATCGTCCTTCAACATAACTCTTAAAACCGTGTTTTTTTAATACACGGTGTATTTTGCTTTTCGAAACTCCAATTTCATGTTCTCCTTCTCTCACCGATGCTTTCGGAAAAGCCGAAAAGTAAATTAAAATACTAAGTTCTTCGTCGTTGATCGTACGGTTTTCTTGCTGTGGTTCTCTTGGGCGTTTATCGAAACGTCCCAGAGTTTTCAAATTGTTCACAAGCCTTTTCAAAACTTTACGAGACGGTAATTGTCTATCAGGATATTTTACGCTATACCACCGCAAACTTCTAGAGATATCTTTATCATTCAAAAAATATGCTTCCATTAGATCAAAACTTACTTGATATGCCATGTTCGCAATAAATTAACACAATAACACTTGTGTAAGTGAATTAAGACTAAACAGATCAATATCCGAAAAATAAACGCTCGCACAGACTGTTCCATTTTCAAATTTAAGAACAACATTATTTTCGTTTTAAATTTGCCTTCAACGCTCGCACAGACTGTTCCATTTTCAAATTTTAGAACTACATTAATTTATTATTTTTAGCTATTCTTTCGATTGGCATCATAAAAGTAGGGTGATTTTTTTTTTGACATTTAAGTTGGTTCGATTCCCAGACGAAGCAAGTAATTTTTAGAAAATCTATGAATGCAGAATTACTAACTTTTAAAAATAACATAAAGTCTTCTTTGAGCAAAATTCACTATCTACGATATTTAAGGTACTTCCCCTTCATGTCCCATAAGTTTGGGACGCCCTGTATAGGTAATCTGTAATGTTGAAAATCATGATTTGATTGTATGATTTTATAGTAGACCACTAAATCGTGAGAATGATAACTTGATATCCGGATATAAATTTTTCAAAAAAATTACAGGAAAACGTTATCTTTTATCTTGAATACTGTTGACAATTGGCTACTTGACAGTTATATCAAAAAAATATGAAATATGTCAAATAACATTTCATTGTAGTCAATAATAATTATACCATATGTTTTATTACTAAAACAACTGATTGAAAGTATTTTATTTTTTGAAAAATACATCTGAGTTTTTATCTGTGGGTTACAAAAACCGAAACGCGGGCGGCCATGGCTAAGCATAGGATGACGTCACATCACACAAATCAGCGTCGTGTGTTTTATTTGTCGGTAACAGTGTGCTGAGAATATTAACAGATAAACCTCAATATATTTCGATTTCTGCTTGTGAAAATGTGAAGTCTGGCTATACAGAAGCTGATAGCGCAAATTTCCCAGATTCATTTATTGTGTGTTTTGGTGATGTCACCACAGCCAGCAAATGTTACGTGACCGGCTGTTTCCGCGTGAATTTAAATTGTTGGCTAACAAACATATTTTTTCCTTATTAAGAAAGCTTTTTTGAAAAATAACAGTAATAAGTATAAAATAAACCTACGCAATTATTTCAAAATATATCCGAAAATTGTCAAATAGCCAATTTCAATATTAATAAAAATTAATCCAAGCTTTTTCGGAGTTCAATATCTGTAATTGCATAGTGAAGAGAGTTTTATGTCTATTCAGGAAAAGTTTATTTTTCAATCTTCTTGGAGTATCTTAGGTTCAGCCCAGTATGCGACAGCTCAGCCGAGTAGGTACAGCTTATATCATTATCCCTTGACGGGAGTCATGCTTTAAGCATATCACCATTCTTTCATGTTCCATTTTTGTGTGAGTATTTTTGTGTTGTGAATAACTAAAATTTAAATTTGCTTTACTAACAAATGGTCGTCATATATCGCCAAAGACACCTAGTGATGTAGTCAGCTCTTTTTACAAATAATAAAAGTAAGATAGAGGTTGATCCCCCTGTCTGAGTTTCTTTCGCCAGTTCTTCCCGGAAGGGGCCCTCCCAATTTCCGAACTGGTGGTAAACTCAGTAGTGTACACTGTAATCGTACTAAAATATGCAAAATAAAACAATTTCCATTTATTATAATTATTAAAATATGGTGAAGGTAGTAGAAAATATATTACGACTATTGGCTAAGTCATCGTGTGATCACGGCTCCTAAAAAGGAGTCGAAACGTCAGGATTAAATATAAATTATGCCCAAAAAACCGTTAAAAAGTTCTTTTACTTAAAAGTAAATGATAGTTTATATCTAACAAGAAAAAGAGAAACAGTGGGCTAGTGGCCGTGTTAGTTTATTGGGCTTTGGTGTATGGCACGATTTTGTTTTGTGACGTGAGTTGAGGGTAAGGGTTAGGTTATGTTAGGTTAGATTAGGTTTGGTTTGATTGGTTAGGCTTCCTGATACTAAGAGATGAATAATACGCATTACGTACACAATTTTAGTGAGTTATATTCAATTTTATACCTTGTTGCATTATCTTACGCACCAACAAATGTTACGCGGAGAAATTTAAAGAACCCAACTTTGTCTTGCCTATCTTCGTACTGCTTTTTAACTGTGTTGCCAGTTCATTGTTGTCACTTTGTCTCTTATGGTCCCACACGTCCAGTGTAACATTTTGGGTGAATTCGACCATTTTAACTTTTAACTTTGATGCGTAAGCGAGATAAGTGATGAGATTGACAAATTTAAAATGGGAATGCTGGAAGAAAATAGTTTGCGACTTAGACAATTTTATTGAAAACAATATTTTAGTTTCAATGTTTTCAGAAGAAGAATGTCGAAATAAATTAATTAGTGCGAGTCCGCTATTATTATTTATTACGTGCGTTTTTGTGAATTGATAAGATTTTTTTTCTTTTTCATTGTGGTAATTTTCATTTAACTCAATACGCCTTTAACTCATGTGGGTGCTACGGAGCTTAATATTAAAACTTCTTTTACAAGCACATTTTTGTAAAAAAAAGCAGGTCATTCTATGGTGCCCCATTCTTCTAAAAATGACTATTGATTGCAAAAGACTGGATGGATTATACCTCCAGTTTTTTGCAGTTAAGATATTTATGAGGGGGGCATTGAAATCGCCGCGAATGTGAAGCGCCGTCTTTCCAAGGTGATATACGATTAACTATGAAGTAATATTGTCGGATGCCCAGAGAGCAATCTAATTCAAATCTCGTAGTTTTTGCTCCCTGCTGGTAACACTTGTTTGTTCTTGGTTATTTCGTGCTCTATGGTCTGGGTCTCATTCGTCTTCGAGATCACACCAGTCGGGTAAGTAGTCATTGACGTTTTAGTTTATTTCTTTCAACGTATAAGTAAATCGGCGACTTCTCTAACTCTCTGTTATCATTTCAAAGAGTTCACCTTCGAGTGGTCTGAATCATGGCTTGCTTGACAGGCGTTTCGCGTTCTTTTACTGATAGATTTGCGGCAAGTTACTGATAGTAATTATCTCTACTTCCTATATATCCTCTTCTGTTCTTCTTCTTCCAGAACTTTTGATAATTCGTCTTCCAATTGCTTCTCGTTGGGGAACGGGTTCACGAGTCCTGGGTTCCTACCAATTGTTATTAGGAGTCGATGTTTTTGAAGCGCTTTAGTTTTAAAGTACTCTCGTTTCGTCTACACTTATGGAGATTATAATCGTTTGCGATGCTCATGTTGTACGCTCCTCGCTAGGTCTTCTAGTATATAATGAACACTCGTTCTGCATCTTGAATAGGCACCTCCTAGATTAGCTCATTTCACCGTGGATCCTGTCTTGGCTGGGCTTGATTGGGTTCAAAAGCGAACCCATTCAAAAAGAATAAAAAATCTACGCTCTACGCAACCCACTCAGGTGCCCTATGAAAATTCATTCGCCTTTTGTAGATGGGTGTGTGGGGATGTAAAGGATAATGCAATAAAGTATAATGTTATGCAACACACTTATGTTATAAAATGTAGGTGCGCCATTTGTTTAACGCGTTAACATTAATTTAAGATTATCTGGCTATCAAGTTATCATAAAATATTTGATTTTAGCATAAGAATTCAAAAACTTGTAATTTGGGAAAAAATAATTTTGGATAATTGTTTTATTGTGGAATGGCTACATAGTAGCCTAACAGTAAATGCATTTTGATTAGCCATGTTTGCCAAAAGGCGTGGGTTCGAAACCCACTTGGGAAAAAATCTATAATTTTTTTTTGAATAAAATTCTTCTAGACTAAGAAAAGTATTTAACGAAAATTGTTTTTAGAAGATACAATTACCCAAAGACGATTTTTCTTAAAATTCAGGAGTAAGAAGTGTTATTATAAAAAATAGCATAGATAACGCATGGAAGTCAAGTAATCCAGAAAACACAAAGATTGGCTGAATCTTTAAAACACTAATTGAGGATGAGTTACTTAAGTTTTTAGCCAATTCTTATGTTTTGAAGTAAATTAAATTCTTTAATAAAACTTAATTTATTAAAACCAGACCGGAAAATAATTTTATTGTCATTGTAGTGCCATGTCCTCAAAAATAAAGAACTAATATCTTCCGTCAAAATTTCGGATGTTTGCGTCCAGTCAATCTCAAAATCGTGCTTTAATCATGACGATCGATCTTAAAAATAATACATTAATATTCAACATAATTTATTTAAAGCAAGTTTGCATTCGCTAAAAGATGAGTTCTCTGTTTCTGAGTTTCCTAAAAAATACAATTTAGAGGTCCTCAAATCAATGTCGCTTACAATCAGTCGAGAGAGCAGTCAAGCGTTTTCCTATTAAAAAGAGGTTATGCTATGATAATCCTCAAGACATTACTTCTATTTCCTAATAATTAGCTGTGCTGTGCCAAATCCCGGAAATATTGTTAAATAGTAGATGATATTATATAAGTAAAGAATGGCTGGTGGAAATAACAAAATGACCGTTCAACCAAGCGCGGTCCGCAGGCGCAGGAGAGGCACGGCTCGGCGGAGGACCGCATCCAGCGGCTGGAGGCCAGCGTCGAGGAGAAGAACGCCGAGCTGATGCGGCTCAACCAGCGGCTGCGCATGAACGAGGAGCACAACACCCGCCTCTCCGCCACCGTCGACAAGTTGCTCTCCGAGTCCAACGACAGGTGAGACTTGATCGATCTCTCAAAAAAAACCGGCCAAGTGCGAGGCAAACTCGCGCACCGTGGGATCCGTACAAACTTTTGGTTTAGTAAAGTTCATCACGGAAATAAAAAAATGCGTTTTTTTGTATAGGAGCCCTCTTAAATATTAAATTTATTTTGATTTAATTATCTATTTATAAAGTTAATAATATGAAGCAATAATTTGTGAATATTTCAAGAATCTACCTGTTGTCGTTATCAATATCGAGCAAAAAAATCACTTTTGTTGTATAACGAGCCCCCTTAAATATTAATTTTATTTTAATTATCTATTTTAAAGTGAATTAAATAACTCAATAATTTGTAAATTTTTGATACAGGTTACAAGTTCACTTGAAAGAGCGTATGCACGCGTTAGACGAGAAAAACGCTCTTACGCAGGAGTTGGACAAAACGCGCAAGTACGCCGACGAACTGATGGCTGAGAAGCAGGACATACTCAAGGAGCTAGCCAAGTGGCGTATGGAGACTGAACAGGTAAGGAAAATTTCTAGAAATATTTTGCTCAATTTTGATAGCACTGTAACATGTTACAGTAACGATTTCGACAAGTATCATCGTTTAGATGTAACGCGTCCAGTTTTAAATAAAGTTATGAACAAATCATGAGCCGTCTGATATTATCCCTTGTTCTAGTTTTTAGGGCAAACTTCATTTCGTGTATTCTAATTTCTTAAAATTCTTATACCATTTGAATATTGCTGATATAATAATTAGTTAAGCCCCATTAAAATGAAATTTATTATTTGAATATTTAATCATCTGTGGGTTACAAGAACAGAAACGCGGGCGGCAATAACTAAGCATCCGATGACGTCACATCACACAAAACAACTTGATGAGTTTTGTGATGTGACATCACAGCAAGCAAATGTTATGTGACCGTATCTTTTAAATTATTGGCTAAACAATTTTTTTTCCTAATTAACAAGCCTTTTTTGAGAAACAATACTGTAATAAGTATAAAATAAACCTACGCAATTATATAAATATTATTCCGAAAACTGTTAAATAGTCAATGGCCAGATACGTGATACTGAGAATCATCTCCGGAGAACTTCTAAAAACATTTTTTTACACATTTGTTTATCGAATGTACGAATGTTTAGAGTCGTGTCTAACTCGGGTCTTTCCGTTCCAGTTAAAGCGGCAGATGCTGGAGCAGGAGATCGCGTTCAACATCCAGCAAACGGATGCTCTCACGCGCTCGCTATCGCCTGCGCATGCGCCGCGCACTCCCTCGGCGCTATACCAACCGAAGGTCAACTATTATTGCTACTCTTAATCAATCGTCTACGTCCCTAAATGTCTATTATAAAACATTGTGTTCATTCTTAGACACCTCACATCACACATTTGAATAAAACCACTTTTACCGGATTAATAGGGTATTTGATTACAATAAAAATACAGATAAAACTATTGTTAGCTTAGCAATAAGCATTTTTTTAAATGCCACTAATTTTGTGATACACGTCCTTTATATCAAATAATTTCCCTCTTTGAGTTCCAATAAATTTGAAAAATTGAAATCATTTCCACAAAGTCAAGGCGTTGGCAACTATAATATTTACTAATAAGTAACTTGTAGAATATTTCTAGTTGTCTTTTCTATGACCCATTAAAAGTTGAGTTATGTGTTTCTATTACAGTTGGATGGATCGTGGGAGAAGTTGCAACAAGCGCACGTTTTGGCAAACGTACAGCAGCAGTTTGATGTGTCTAGCGACGCTGAGGTACTTATCTCACTTTTTAATATACTTCAATTTAACAGAAATTGGTATAAGAAAAACTTATGTATGCGTAAATAAATCAAAAATGAGACAAACTCATATTATTTTAATCTATAAAGACAAATATTTATATTAATGAAAAAAATAAATTCACTTATTGCATAAAGGGATAAAGCAAGAAACGAAATTACTTTTTCCTTCCAACAACAACAAAAACAACTTCCATAATAACAGCTTAATAAATACTTGTGTATACTAAAAATGTTTTATGTATGAAATTTATATTTCATATATTTTTTAAGTAGATAGATAATCGAAAAAATCCTTTCTTAAACACATAATTTGTATTTATACGCAGAATGATGAGTCAGACGGTGGCGTGGAAGGAGGGCATACGGACGCAGCGGCTTTAGCGCTCATGTTACAGGAGCAACTAGACGCCATCAATACGGAGATCCGGCTCATCCAGGAGGAGAAGCAGACCACCGAAGCCCGGGCTGAAGAACTCGAATCCAGGGTAAATTATTAAAAAAAATCAGTTAGTCAGGGATACAATTAATAAATAGTTGATGACTATTTTACTCGATTTACCTTTTAACGATGAAATACAAAAAATGTAATAAATAAATTCTGGACAGCTCGTGTCAGCGGAATCCAATAATTCCAAATAAATGTATAAATAGGTATATAAAGAAACATTCCTTGTAAACATGTGGTTATGCATATCACACAAACATTTGCCCCTACCAAGATGCAAACTCGAATCCTTATGCGCTAACGTTAACGCTATGTAGAGTCGCTAACGTTGCATAATCCGATTGCATTACATTACCAATCAACAATTATTAAAGGAAAATATAATACAAAAATAACGACTAATACAAAAATATAATCAAATACTGCTATATTCAATAATTGGGAAATCAAAACTCTGTTACTATTTTTTATAGAACAAATAATGATTATGATGATAATTCATTTATTTGCAAAACATATGGTTCACAAAAGAAGTTGTTAAAAATATTTTTTCCTCGTATTCTGTTGAATGTTTCGACGTGCCAATATTTCGCTAAAGATAAACAATTACACATTTTAACTAATATCAAAATACAAAATTTCAATTCTAATGTTACATTTCATAATTTATAATATTAACTTAAATCTCAATATACTAAAATTCTATCATTCAGGAAATCATTAACACTATAATATATTTTTACTAATAAAATTGGGGATAATTTGTCTTTTTAAATTTATTTAGAGGTAGTTCCTAACATTATTTTATAACTTATTAAAAATACAATACAATGCCACGCGGCCATAGTGCGACTGGTCTTAATAACGTATCACCATCCCACAGGTGGGCAGCTACGAACACATGAACGCGCTAGCGCCTGCCTCCCCGCCTCGCTCGCATCATCACAAGTACCACACGGTATGTAGACCTGCTTACCTACACAAGCTATAACAGTAATAATGATTCTTATATTCATACCAATTGGCTACTTGACAGTTGTAATAAAAAATGTTAAAAAACATAGCTAAGTAATAGTTTTACAATATGTTTTTAGCAAAAAATAAAAGTATTTTTTATTTAAATTCATCTGAGTTTTTGTCTCTGGATTACGAGACCTGAAACGCGGGCGGCCATAACTAAGCATCAGATGACTTCACATCACACAAAACAGCGAACTTAAAAAAACTGCGTTAAAAGTTACGTTTTAAGTGAAGTGACGTCACAGCCAACACATGACACACGACTGGCTGTTTTCCCGCACGTATTGGCTTTGAATTGATAGCTAAAAACATTTTTTTTCCTAATTAACAGAGCTATTTGGATAAATAATTGTAATAGGTATAAAATAAACCTACGCAATTATTACAATATTTTTCTAAATCTGTCAAATAGCCAATCAGCCTAACCCAAAGTAAGCACTGCAAGGCTGTAAGGATACTAGGTTAACGGATAGATACACATATATGATACATAGATTAATTATATTCATAGAAATATATTTAAACACCAATGACTCGGGTACAAATGCACGTGTTCATCATATAAATATCTGTCTCTTACGGGAGTCATTGACTTCAAAGGTAGAATCACTTCCGCTCGGTAAAACCGGAAATAAAGCTATAAATGAAAAAACCGGTGAAAGAAGGAGAGAGTTAACATTTACAATATATATTTATAAGAGTTTTACTTAGATTTAAAGGGTTACTTTGAAACCAAATTTTGATATTATCATGCATCAAAGTATAAAAAAACGGCCAAGTGCGAGTCAGACTCGTACACCGAGGGTTCCGTACAAATTTGTAGGTTTTCCTTGTTATTTAACTACAAATTTACGGTTTTCTGATTTCTTCCTTGTAATACGGCTTCTTACCATATTTTATGATTCTAAGTCAGCTTGATTTCCTTTTTTCCTTTTGGGTTTTCATTCCCTCGCAAGTATGAAAATATCCGCCATAAACGGTCGTATCTTGTGATTGCGGTGATTTAGAAGTTATTTTTTTTACTGCTCCAAGTGATCGCAAAACTGAGTATTTGGTATTAGATTAGAACTTGATATCCACGTATTACTGAGACAAAGGTAAAAGACAGACAACAAAGTGAGCCTATAATGATTTTTTTTTGAGATCCAAAAAAATTTTGCTTTAGAATACCTGACGAACGGTATTAAAATGTTGTTGTTATATTCCTTACTAGCGGCCGCCCGCGACTTCGTCCGCGTGATAAAGATTTTTTATAAAATAAAAGTAGCCTAAGTTACTCCTTATTACATCAGCTACCTGCCAAAAAAAGTCCCGTCAAAATGCTTCCAGCCATTTCAAAGATTAGCCGGAACAAACAGACAGACAGACAGACAAAAATTGTAAAAAATGTTATTTTGGTTTATGTATCTAACGTATATTCATATGCATGTAGCAAAAAACGGTTATTTCAATATTACAAACAGACACTTCAATTTTATTTATATGTATAGATAGCAAAAATAAATAGCAAGCTATAACAGCTTTAAAAGTTCACGATTCGGCCGCAGGATTTTACTGGAAAGGGAAATTTTATTTTCTGCTAGATAACTTGGTTTGGCTTTATAGTAATATAAGTTATTTACGGGATTGCTACCATGTACCTTGTTTTTGAGAGTCGCTCCGTGATCATAGCACTTGCAACAGTGCCGAAATATCGGAAACTCAAAAACAAGGTACATGGTAGCAATCCCGTAAATAACTTATATTACTATAATGTTAGTGACCATGAAAGTTTAAAACAATATATTGGTTTGGCTTGTTTTATAATAAATTATTGAAATAGGTCTAATCCAGGACCTTGTCTTTTGTGTCTATTGTAATATTCGGTCCCATTGTATATTAAATGATAGTTGAAAGTCCTTAATTTAGTCCTTAGTTTCGGAGCTTATTCGAAACAAACTAATAATTATTGATTCCGTTTTGTTTAATTATACGTTTTGATTGTAAAAAAAACAAATCAGTTAATTAAATTAGCAAAAACGACCTTTGTAAATAACTTACTCCCAAAAAGACGCAATAGGGTGCACCAAGTTGAATTACAAAATAGTTATGACTTTATACCATGGTTGACCTTGTAATACAATGAAGTAATATTTTCTTGAAATCATATGCATAAGAGTAAGTGTAGTTATAAAAGTCAGTTTATCTACTTACGTGTATCTATGGATATCTAACAGGGTATAAGTTAAATTATTCAAAAATTAAACGTTATAAAAAAAAAACAGCAGGCCACGCGTAAATTTGAATATGGTAGCAATTGCTACCAGGGGCTAATGAGGGGTGTTGGCTATCGGTAGCAATTGCTACCGTGGACTGACAAGTAGATAAATAAGAGGATGATGTGTTAGGCGCCCGCGTCGATGTCCCCGGCACACGCGCTGTACCGTCCGCCGCCGTCATCCGAGAGTCTGCCCTCCAGCCAGGTCGGTCCCTCTACCCACCCAACACTCGCCTGAAAACCCGCCACTTCCCGCCTCTCAACTTGCTTACCTTACCCTATGTAACCAGCTATGGGCATGATTACTCGAACCAAACACTGGCAATTTTTACCCCATTTGGCATAGCTTACCCTATATTTGCGACATCGCCGGCGAGTATTTTTTTTGTCTAATATTGGCCATGTATACTCCCAGGCTTGCTTGCCTTGCATTTACCACTTGCTAAGCTTACCTTCCAAATTTTACCTGGCACGTGATATGCACACTGCAGTTCCTGTTTACCTGAAGCTGGGCTTGCTTATCCTGTTTTTAACGGACACTGTGTTTCTTTACCCTAGATTTGTCGACATAGCATCAGGTATTTATTCCTTGGGGAATATCTCATCCTTTATTCTGATTAGCCAACTAATTCAAATATCTTTTGGGCAAATGTAGATTTAAAATGTATTTCACAATGGGGTTAATTCATCCATCTATATTTTATACCACTTCCATATAATAGTATAACCATTTAATCTGTGTTCAATAATCATATTTTTATGATTAATTTTCCCATAACCCATAATCAACTTACAAGTAACGTTTACTGATTTATATTAGCTATTTGAGGCAAAAGTGGTCTCCCTTTTATTATAATTTAAAAAATCCCGCTCATAACGATTCTGGGCGCCAATTTTCCAATTTTGTCATTTGAACCTCATTGTCCCACATCTTATTTACTTCATAACACGGTTACTCGAACTTTCGAGGTACCGCATGTTTTAAATCCTGATTTCGTTATATATTTATGGCGTAAAATAGGTTACCGCCTTGTTAAAATCCTACCCTCCACAATGTCCTCTTTCGGCAAAAAATAAGGCATATCAGTAAGGCGACGTAGTTTGATAGTTTTGTTATTTGGTTGACAATTTATTCATGTGTTGCTAGCACTTATATTATCAAAGAGTGTTGCATATAAAAATTGTGGAAAATCCTAGCGATACAAGTAGATTTTATTGTTAGATTATTGCAAACGGTAAACTAGCTTTATTGTATCGTTGCATATATATTAATGTATTTTAATTAATTAATATAAATGAAAATAGCTGTGTATCAATATTTATTGTACGTTGTGGTGATGTATTTTTGAGCTTTTGTTCTGTACAAATATCATAGGTAGTGCTCATGGAGAAAAAGACATATGATTTGACGAGTGGTTCAATCTATTTTTATTATTAATTAGTCTCTAGGTACCTATAGTCAGCTTCAGATGTGAATCGATACTGGAGTACCATGTTTTCCCTATTGCATTGCGAACACAGTAAATGTATGCAATAAGATGTGACATAGTACTAAAGTTACTTTTGAGACTGACCACATAATAATATACAACATATTTAAGTTTTTTTTTAATTTTTTCGTTAGTAAAGTTTGATATTATTTATTGGAATAGATTAGTTTCCAATTTTATTTTTGATAACAATGAGTAATATTCTTTCTTAGATTCCTTAGTGGCTATCGGACTCATAGGTCAAGGGTAACCATAAAATTAATATTAGGCTAGCTGTCAATTTCTTTTATTGCAATACAGTAGTAGACATTAGGAAACTATTCTTTTTCACGTATTTCAGTAATCCTTCTCGTCGGACCAAACGTTTCGACGAATGCTTTTAATCACTAATGTACCCACTAAGTATGCGATTGAATCGGCAGTCGTTGGGCCAACAGCTGCAGCTGTGCGAGGAGGCAGGAGTGGTGGGGGTGGGGGCGGGAGTGGGGTCGGGGGCGGAAGGGGCGGAGAGTCCTTTAACGGCGCGGTCGCTTCGGCTGGAGAGGGCTGCGCGTGCATTGCATGCTGAACGCGATCGCCTGCGCACTCACTACCAGCCGCCTTATGACTCGTGAGTATCTTTCTACCTTTAGTTCCGGTTAATTACAGGTTGCCAGGTCTGCCCACTTGCAAGATAGTATTGAACCATATCCCTCAATCACTACTTAAGCAGCCCTTACGATTTTTCAATAATAAACAAAAGGCGTGACTTCTTTTAAAGAACTTCTGTGCATTGGATGAATTCTTTAAATGCAAAATATATAAATGATTTTATCATTGTGTGTCTGCTGTATGTAGTTTACGATGTATAAATAAATTTACTAACCTATGTTACATTATGATGATATATTTTTAAAACCAAGTGCTGACATTCTAATTAATTTTGCAAATCAATAAAAAATTGATTTTATTATAATATGTATATACATGGTCTACCAAGGGCGGGACATATTGATCTATACTGCATTATCAACCTTTGCAAACTATGTTTCAAGTAAGCAAATAATTTCATTTCTAGCTTGTTTGATCTTAAACTGCCCATTCTTTACTTCAGTTCGAAACGCCTAAAGTAGTTTACGCTTCAGCATTTCAACTTTACCTTTAATATGCTGTAATTTAGCATAATGAGATCACTATCGGCTGCAGTTGAAGAAGGAGCCATCTTCCAACATTTTTTTTATCTGTAACTTATCTGTGCATTCACTACTTACTGTGTGACTAACACGCTACCGAACTAACTATAACATCTGCTTGTACGGTATTTGTGCTCAACTAAGCAAAAAATGCCTATAAGACCGCCGGCATTCACACGCACCCAGATTAAAAACTAATCCTCAATTTTTTTTTAGTACCAACACGAACTTTTCCTAACACTATTTTTAAAATTAAAACATTGTTAAAACCAAAAAACCCCATACACTTAAGTAATCAAACACAATTAATTAACACACTTTTTATAATATAACTAAATAAATTTACTGACACGCTATTTTCCTTCTCTTTCACGCATTCAGGACTTCAATGATGTCGGGAAGCCTCGCCAGATTCCCCGTCCACAGGTGCTTACCAGTCCGTCCTTCTATACCCAGGTTGTCACTGTCCGAAGTCAACTTGTCCACCGTTTGGTGCGATTGCCCGGACACACTATTCAACTATGTACCGCACAGACTCTGCATAAAATCGAACTTGTATAAGATGTTGGACAATTATTTGTTTCACCACCCTTGTCTTGTGAAATCAGCGAGTTATATATGAGGAAGTGATGAGAGTTGGTCACAAAAACTCTTTTGAGAACACAAAGTCTCTACATCTATTATGAATGAAAAATGTAAAACTGCGACCTTTCGAATTTATATGCTTCAGTTACTGCTATTATACTAAAAATTTGAAGCGCGATCACACAACACACAGATCTAAAAAACCTCTCGATATTTATTGGCCCGTAATTGGATCATTGGATTATCATTTGATCCCACTGTATCCCATTTATTAATTATATAATTAATTTTTCTTGGGTCAAAAGTGACGGCCAGAATCCAGGTTTCTGTAAGTCACTTCAAATTTAATAGCAATTGCCCAAGGAACCAAGGCTTAAATTATTTCTGCAAATAACATATTGACCTATATTTAGAGCAGTGGGTCAAGTACGACTGTTAAATTATCTTACACTGGCAGTGAGATAAAAACCTAATTTTACTCGTGCACCCATTTATGGTCATAGGAATGGGGCAATATGTGACTTTTATTAATTATAATTTCTATTTTCGATTGAAGGAAAACTCTTATAATTTCTTTTTCTTTGTTTTAAATGTTTACGTTTTTTTTTTTATGTCAATTTTTATACATGTTTGACACAAATATTACATAAAATGTTTGTATTTTTTAAATAAAATGGAATTACTGGTGGTTGTAGTGTTCATTTGCTGTGACCATTCAGACTGGAAGACGGTACGTTTGATTTTATTGTGTGACCCCTTCCATTAGATGCTCTAGAATTCCGCCTTTGCTACACGCAATTCCATAGTAATTCCATTTTATAGATCTCACAGCACAGTTGAGGCGGACAGCACTACCAACAAAAAAAGTTTTGTATATCTCATTTTTGATTCCATTATCGCAAGTGTTATGTTCGCCTTATCTTTGATTGTGAAAGCTATAGGTCCAGTATATAAATGTATAAATATGCTACAATGCCGAGATTATGCAGCTCAGGTTAGATCGATAGCAAGACACATCTACCTGATCAATTTATAAATATAGTATCTGCCACGTAAGTGTGTCCTTACTTAGGTTACAGAGCTGTCACAATATAATTATAACTCATTTAACTTTTACTAGATACGCCAGATATTTTTTGGCTTTTGACATGAAGCTAGCACCCGATTGCCTAATTGGCGATTCCCAAGAAATGCCCCTATTTTTACACCAGTAACGGTCATGTATTCCCAAAGAGTTCTATATGTAGAGTAGACTACTCAGCCTCCAGCGCGATACTTGGGCGGATCATCTGTCCCTCTCGCACAGTAGCGTGATCTATCGCTTGCACGATTACCAACTTTAAAAAGCGCCCCTATTTCATTTTCACAACTCCGTAAAAGTAAAAATTTGGGGGAGACCCCTTCTCCACCGAAGTGTAAGTGAGAGAACAATATGAGTGTGAAAAGGACACGTGATCCTTGAAATGTCGCGCGCTATACATTACTTGATATACCTTTTGTCTACTCTATCTATAGAACTCTTTGTGTAGTCCTCTGGGGCAGTAATTCGATTGGCAGCGGCTGAAGTGGATCGTTCCTGGAGTATGATCGCGCTATTTTTACGTACCGCTGAGTTTCAATTCTAATCTAATTCTAATTGCAATCCGACTTTGAATAAAATCAGCATCGCGCTAATTTTTACTCGACAGTTGAAACACAATCGAAGTTGGATCGTAGACGCAGAAGAAAAAAAAAGAGATGTCACCTGGTATTGTAGGGTTTACGTAGTACTTTAGTTTAGAAACACCACAGAGATTATAATGACTGCCCACAGCGTTCCAACTTTAATGGGGTTGCGTCTCAACCATCTGTCAAATAATTATCGCGGTACGTCGTAAAAGTTGAAGTTCAGCAGTAGTTCAATTCCAATCCAACTGCATATTTTTATGGCGATTGCCTCCCTGGTCTGTTAGCAGTTCGAGCCAGGAGTCGCTGGGCGGGCTGGGCACGTCAGGGGGCGGTGCGTGGGGCGGGGCGTCGCCTGGGCTACCCCGGGGCGTGGCCGCCGCCGCCTCCGCCGTCTCCATCGCCAGCATGCACCAGCAGAAGAAGAGGGGCATCAAGAGCTCGCTGGGCCGCTTCTTCAGCAAGAAGGAGAAGGCGGGGATGCCGGTTAGTAAGCCTCTTTTAGACTGTACTCATTTAAAAAATATATATTTAAGAAAAAAAAACCACTTGTGTCAGTTATATAATTGTTAAAATGGGATGATAGGTCTTCTCAATGCAATATTTATCACCGAATGACTGTTACAGATGCAGAGTGGAGGTGCGCGGTCGTTATCGTCGGCCTCTTCGTTAGGCCTGGCTGGTCTGGCCGACGATGCATCTGGGCAGGACTGCCCTCTCCCACCCCCCCACCAGGATCGAGGGCGCGGGAAAACCAAGTCAGTATAACCACACACAAATATATAAATTATATATAGATTCTTACATTTTATACAACATTTTAAGCGAAGCTACTATACGTACGTTCTGGCCACTCGCATATAGGCTACCGCGCGTCCACTCTATCCGTGCTAAGAGTCAGATTTGACCGTTACACGAGAGCGTTAGATTCAGTACCGTTACCTTGAGCCAGCTGCCTCCCCACCTCAGTGTGCGTGTCCATCTGTCTCGCATTCATTCATGTCAGTGTGCGTGGCTGGCGTGGCTTTCTGTCTCTTTTTTTTTAACGCTTAGTTCCTACGTTTTATACTATAAAACTTCGCTTCCTTCGGGCATCCCTATACGACACTGTTATTTTTTTGTACAGAGAGCGCGACTACCGACACGAGTTGTTGGGCGAGGCCATGCGAGCGGGGACCCCTTTCGCGTTATGGAATGGTCCTACAGTCGTTGCCTGGCTGGAGCTGTGGGTGGGCATGCCCGCCTGGTACGTGGCTGCCTGTCGGGCAAACGTCAAGTCTGGCGCCATCATGTCTGCGCTCTCCGACCAGGAGATCCAGCGAGAGATCGGTCAGTGTCATAGGCTTCTTCTAGCCGATATTAAGTCTTATTAGTTGTAACGTCTCATGTCATGGTATGGAGTCAAAAGTGCTGCTGTTCAAGAATGCAAAGTTTTTTTTATTAATATTAGTGTGATCAAACCAGAAAATTTTATTGACTTTGTTACCAGGATTTAAGAAACTTGATTTTTATACCTAAAAATTATAAGTAGAAAAAATTAAACTTGTATTAGATGTCAAGTAAGATATAGCCCTCAGCTGGCCTGTATAACCTGGGGTTGAAGGTTTGAGTCCCGCATGAGTAATGGACGTAGATTTTTTTTCTAAAACATTTAGATAACAAAACTTAGCGTTAACTGACATAACTATGAGAACCGAGTGGAGAGTGTGGTTGACGTATGGGTGGATACAGGCATCAGCAACCCTCTGCATCGGCTGAAGCTGCGGTTGGCCATCCAGGAGATGGTGTCGCTGACCTCACCCTCCGCCCCCCGCGGCACCGCCTGCGCCGCGCTGGCTTTTGGCGACATGAACCACGAGTGGATCGGCAACGTCTGGCTGCCCGAACTAGGTAACACTACACCATTTATTTTCCTCTCAATATAGTATATAAGATGTTACAGACAGCTACACAATTGTCTACTTTGGTATACATGACAATCATTATCTTAGTCATCCTGTGATCACGACTCCTGTAAAGGAGTCGAAACGTCAGGATTAAATATAAAATTAAATATGCGCAAAATCCGTAAAAAAGTGATTTTTCAGATGTGTAATGTGCGCGGAGGTATAAGAACTAAATATTGCCTCGTTAAATCGTTAAAGGTTTCCAATCCTAAAGACAGTCTCCACGTTTAAGACAAATGATCTATTTAACTAAATAGAAATCATATATAAAAGAAATAACATTTGTGCATATGTTAATCACAAAAGTGCAATTATCAAAAATGCACATATGACGACCATCCTGTGATCATGGCTCTTGTAAAGGTGTCGAAACGTCAGAATTAAATAGAAAATAAATTATGCACAAAATCCATAAAAAAGTTGTTTTGTTCAAAAACATACAATTAGTAATGGTACATTAAATTCCGTTTCAGGTTTACCTCAATATAGAACGACGTTTATGGAATGTCTCGTGGACGCGAGAATGCTAGAGCACTTAACGAAAAGGGATTTACGGACGCAGCTCAAAATGGTCGACAGTTTTCACAGGTAAATGCATCATTCTTTCATTTTTGCCTTTTTTAAACCAAAAGAGACACTATAACAATTTAATATTTTATTAATTTTATAATTGCATTGTACTAAAATAACAAAGGGCTTATTATCAAACCTTGCAAAACACCAGAAATAAATATCTTACCCAATATGCATACAAGGTATTTGATTTATCGTTTTGTAAATTTGTTTATCTACTCTGATACTATAATACAAAGATTCTAAAACTGAAAACAAAATGCTTATGACAAACATTACGTACAGGCCAAAAATAATAAAAAAAAAAGTTTAATTACGATACAGGTCTTGTATGGACACCTGTATCATAATATAACTTTTTAATCATAACGATACACCTATACAACCTCCAGCTGGACCAAGGAGGTTGAACCTCTACTTTAAAAAGGTTTCAATGAACGAGTCCGCGACGACGCAACACGCATTCACAATCGATGTTTGCACCTTGGCGCCAACATTTGACATTTAAAAAATCTTTTCAATATTTAAACAAAGTTTGGTTTTGTTTGCAACATTGTTTTACGTAATATAGTATGAGAGTAGATAAAGTAGTGTATGACACTGTACATAACTTGGTCTTATAACACTCGTGTGATACTATAAAAAAACTCGCCTACGGCTCGTTTTTTTAAAACACACTCATGTTATAAGAACCCTTATTATGCAACAGTATCATAAACTACTATTATTACACAGATTATAATTAAAGCTGGAAATCGTTTTTCTCCTTATTTTAATGTATTTCCTTTTTATTGATAGCATTTTATTGAGTGTTTCTATCTAGAAAACAGCTCACATAACCAAAAAGACACTTATTAACAGTTGTTTTCAATTACAACTCTAGTAATAGATAGAATTACTATAGTTATGTTGTTTAGATGTGAATAAAAAATACTTTATTGTAACACAGATAATAGAGAACGAATAAAATAGCCTTGTTATATGCTACTGTAGTCGGTCTTATTGCTTAGAGCTATCTCTACCAGACAACCTTTGGAAAAAGGAAATGAAGCTATTAATGACAGGGATGTAATGCAAAGAAAACAAGCATTTTCTAATGATAAAATGGTTTGTCATTTACAGAACGTCGCTGCACTTTGGTGTGGCGTGCCTCAAGCGAGTGGGGTATAGTGTGCGGGCGTTGGAGGAGCGGAGACGGGCGGCAGAGCATGGCGTGAGGGACGTACTCGTGTGGACCAACGAACGCCTGCAGCGTTGGTTGGCCACTATCAACCTTAAGGTATGAGCGCAAAGTTGTAATTAACTTTTTGTCTGTAGTTGGGGCCATCCATAAATTACTTTACACGAATTCGAAAACTTTTAACCCTTCCCCCCGTCCTTGTCACAAGTGGTCATATTTTTAGAACCCCTCCCCCCTGATATGACGCCACACTTTTTAAATTTTTTGCAGGTATTTCAACATAATGAAACCAGTTGTTTTCTTTGTTCCTTGTTTATTAATTAATAATAAAATAGTGTGCCTGATATCTACGCTTCTTCTTCGTTTACCAAATGGAAAACGGCTTTACTTACGATTGACCATTTTAATATGTGATATTTATTTGCATTAATTTTTTATTAACTTATGCTTTGTTTTTCTTTTTTGTTAAACCTTATGAATGTTTTTTTTTCTAACAATTAAGTATTAATTTCATTAATATATTGTTTTATAAGAAATCATTAATAAAACAAATAAAATTTAATGCTCGACCACGTGATTGAAAATGCACGGTGCTGGCTGCCACTGCTTGTTTACAGTTTTTTTTTTGTTACGTAGAGAAAATGTTTTTTGCATACCCCACCGCTTGGTCGACGGTGGGGTTATGTAGGACTTTCCCCTGCAGACCTACCTGACTATAAAAGCTCGTCAGGCATGTGCGCAGGGGCCTACCCATTAAAAACGCCACGACGTCCCCTCACTCACCTTAGTGCCATTGGTTCATCGAACCACTCATCATCATCAGACGATAGGTTGTTCCACGAAGCAATGACAATAGGCGGAGTCACGGGAACCCTTGCGGACACTTCCGCGTACAGTAAATGTTAGTCTAAGTATGACGTATTACTATTTGACGGCTAAAAGTTTGTTTGTTTACAATCAGGTGAAGTCTTGACATGCTCAAAGGTGTCATTAGCGTTTTTAAGGGGTTTTTTTAATCAAATTAAACTTTGGTGGTGATTTTTATAGAAAATAGGGAAATTAATCAAATGGTAAATGTGATATGCTAAAACGTACAACGTTTTCGTAAAACCGGTCACATATCTATTGGTTAAGATAGTATTCCTACCCACCTCCTTGGACCATAGCAATGAGTATATTGGCATGTATTGACAACTGCGTAGGAGTTCGCGAATAACCTGTCGGAGAGCGGCGTGCACGGTGCCCTGATCGCGCTGGACGACAACTTCGACGCCAACAGCATGGCGCTGGCGCTGCAGATACCCACACAGAACACGCAGGTGACGCCCCCTTCTTTCCCACCTTTGGTTCTTTATTATTTGTTCTGTTGTGACAAACGGAATCCATCATGAGTCGAGAATAGTATACATGAAATGCTGGAATTCATACATTTAAATCAAATCTCAAAAATATTCCTATATTCACTATTGCATACTTCAATAACATTTAAAAGACGCCTATAAATAAACAATTACGTCTCACCTAAGGGCTCAAAGATGTAATTGTTATTTTTTAAGATTCAAATTTAAGGTGTTTAATATCTCATTAGAAATAATAAATATGAATATTTGTTACCATATTTTATTTCATAGTCAACTTGACAGACAGTTCCCATCTGACACGCTCATATCAATAAGTAAAGAGGTCATAACAGTCCTCCTCCCCTAATCTGATCGATATGCCGCCGATAGCATGATCCAGATGCTGTCTCGATTATGTAATGCAGCTGGCCAACCCTCTTCACTATTTTACCAAAGTCCCAACTCCGAACACCACCCGTAGCGAAAACCATGAACTGTACATTGTCTCCCTCAGAGAATGTTCGTGCCCTTGGTTGGTTGAAATTTCTATGTGCCTCTAAGTTTGGTATCATAGTGTCTAGGTTTGTTCTTACATCTCTGTTGAACATTTGTCTGTATGGACTCTTCCCCTCCGAGCTCGGTAATCTGCGGAGCTGTGTAAGAATCCTTCTTAATTTAGAGTATATGTCACCTGACTCATTCTCTACTGCTCTTAGGGCATACTTAATTGTTTGGACCGTGCGTTCTGCCTGCCCGTTCGTCGCTGGATGATAAGGTGCTGACGTTCGATGAGTAATATTATATGATTTTAAGAAGTCCTTAAATACTCTTGATGTAAACTGAGGTCCGTTGTCGGAAACTACGGTGTAAGGAAGGCCAAATGTACAAAATAAATTTTGAAGTTGAGTAATGCACCAATCTGACGTAGTTTTCAATGTGGGTATAACCTCCACCCACTTGCTATAAGCGTCCACAATTATGAACAATTGCTTTCCTAAAATTGGCCCTGCAAAGTCTATATGAAGCCGTTGCCATGGACCATTAGGGGTCTCCCAATGATGCAATTCAACCTTAGGAGGTGCTTTCTGTTTCAAGCAACAACTTCTGCAGCCCTTTGCTAAATTTTCAATGTCACGATCAATTCCTGTCCAGTAGCAATAATGTCGTGCTAACATTTTCATTTTGACAATGCCCGTATGACCTGTATGTAGCTCATTAAGAACATATTTTCGTAGTGCCTTTGGAATGACAACTCTCGCTCCTCTTAATAAACACCCGTCTTGTAATGTATATTCTGTATTTACGTATCCGATTGTTTCGAGTGGGGTTCCTCTTTCTAAGGCGTCCTTGATGATTTTTAGATCAGTGTCCTTTTCCGTTTCTGAAGCAATGGATTGCTTATTGACTGATAATGTATTAATTTTATTATTTTGGTGAATGTATGTTTGATCTACTCTCTTTGCCACTGTTGCCTCCGTAGGAAATCGAGACAAGTAGTCAGCATTACAATGGTCTTGTGTCTTTCGGTAAACAATGTCATAATCAAAGCCGGATAAAAACTGTGCATAGTTGAATATACGCATTGCACTCATAGTTGGTAAGGTCTTGTGAGGATGTAAAATTGATATCAAAGGCTTATGATCAGTAATAAGAGTAAAATTTCGACCATAGCAATATTGGAAAAATTTTTTTAAGCCCCAGTAAATTGCAGTGGCTTCCTTGTCTATTTGACTATACTTCCGTTCACTAAACGTCAAGGACCTGGAAGCAAAGGCAATCGGTCTTTCAGAACCATCTGGCATCTTATGGGAGAGAACTGCTCCTAGTCCCACTGGCGAGGCATCTGTAGCAAGCGTGATTGGAAGAGATGGATTAAAATGCGTCAGTACTCGTTCGCTAGTTAATATTTGCTTAATGTTGTCCAGACTTTTTTGACAAGCTTCACTCCACAGAAATTTCACGTTTTTCTTCAATAGGTGGTTCAAGGGATGTAAAAGAGTTGCTAAATTTGGGACAAATTTGTTGTAATAGTTTATCATTCCCAGTAAAGTTCTCAATTCGCTAACGTTTGTAGGTGCTGATGCTTTGGAAATTGCTGTAACTTTCTTTTCACACTTATGTAGGCCATTTCTGTCAATTGTATGTCCTAAATACGATATGTTTTCTTTTAAGAATTCACACTTATCTTTATTCAACGTCAATTTATTTTTCCTCAGTCTCTCGAAAACTTTTTGTAGTCTCTCCGTAATATCCGTGACATCTGTACCTTTAACCAGGATATCGTCAAAGAAGCAAATGACACCATCTATGCCCTGTAATATAGAATCCATGAATCTTTGCCACTGATTAGGTGCAATCTTCACTCCAAACATCATTCTATTAATCTTGTACGTGCCCTTGTGGGTACTAATAGTTTGAAGTAAAGCACTCGCATCGTCCATTGCCATGTGTAAATAGGCCTGGGTAATATCGAGTTTACAAAATAGATTACCGCCCTTCATTTGTGCAAATATGTCATCTATTACAGGAATTGGATAATTGTCATCTTTTATGCACTTATTTAATGTTACTTTATAATCTGCACATAATCTGATAGACCCATTAGGCTTGGGGACAGGCACTATGGGCGTACCCCATTCTGATGTTTCTGTTTTTGTGATTATATTTAACTGTTCTAATCGTTCGAGCTCCTTTTCAACTTTTTCCACTAATGCATAGGGTAATCGTCTAGGCTTTATAAATATGGGTTGAACGTTATCTTTTAAGTAAAGAGTGCATCGGTAGTTTGGAATAGGCTCAAGGGAATCCGAAAATAAGTCTGAATAATTTTCCAACAATTTATTTAAAACAGTGTTAGTGGCAGTTTCAATATTGTTAACGTGAAAATTTAACTGAATTTGTCTTAACCATTCTCTTCCAAATATTGCGTCTACATGTCCTTCAATTATATACAGTTTACCGTAAAATAACTGGTTTTCATACATGCATTTCGTGTAAACAACGCCATAGGGTTTAATAATTTCTCCGGTGTACGTGCGCATTTGTATAGAAGTTTTATAAATTTTCTTTCTAATTCCTAATAAGTGTAACTGACGTAGAGAAATTGAACTTAACGCCGCTCCGGTATCTAGTTCCATTTTTAAGGGAATATTCTCAATTTCGACGTCAATCATGAATTTTCCGCTAGGACTCGTAGTAATTACATTTATGTCGCAACATGGAGACTCTTCTGGATCTTGTTCGAAATCATCCTGTTCACTGTTATTAGAAATTTGATGACTCTGCTGTGCCCGTCCTTTCTGTAAACATACATTAGAAAGATGTCCAATTTTTTTGCAAAATGTACACATTGATTTGTGATGAGGACATTTATCTGCCCTGTGTGTAGTATTTCCGCATCTGTAACAACGTCCTTTCAAGTGTGATACTATGGTGTTCTTTTTTTGTATTTCATAACTGCCGGAATTATTTGGAAGGTTTTTTGAAAGCTTGTGGTTTGAGTTAGTAATAAATTCTAAATTCTCCTTCTTTGCAGATTCTATTGCGAGAGCCTTCTCTATTGTAGAGCTGAATGGTAAAGGGTCGCGTTCTTGGAGAAGTTTTGTACGAATTTCAATGTCTTGAACTCCTCTTAGAAATTGTAAATTTAAAAATAAATCTGCGACTGAGTTCCCACATTTGCATTTAAAGTAACAATCTTCGGTCATTTTCTTTAATTCTGTAGCGTATTGTATAACATTTTCTTCCTGTTCTTGTAGTCTAGAAATGAATTTATGTTGAAGTGTCCAGGTATTAGGTTTTGGTTCCAGAAAATTTTCTAATTTGTCAAGTACCTCAGAATACTCGAGGTTAATAGGATCGTTCGGATAACATACATCATACATAGTTTGATGTAATGAAGGGCTGATTAGAGTAAATAATATTCTTAATCTCGTTTTATTTTCGTCAACACCGTCAACACCTTTCAATGCCATGTAAGATTCAAAACGTCGACGAAAATTCTTTATCGACTCGTTATCCTGCATTGGTTGAAAAGGAATATTGTAGTTTAATGATGTAGGTGTAGAAGGCTTACTAGAATTTGTCGTATTTTGTGTCATCAGATTCTGTAATTTGACTTTTAGTGCCAAAAATTCTTCTTCAAATGTAAACCTAGTATCAATTTCGGTATCTAATTCATCGCTTGTGACAATTTCATCAATTTTATCCTGGATATCAGTGTATTTATCATGTAGTTTAGTAATCGTAATCTCTCGTACCTTGTATTCATTTGCAGAAATTTCTGTAATGTGTTCCAGCGTATTTTGTAGCTTGGTAATTTGTCCTTTGATTGTAGTTCTGTTTTTTTTTAGTTTTTCCATTTTAAATCCTCGTCGCCACTTTAATATCTCATTAGAAATAATAAATATGAATATTTGTTACCATATTTTATTTCATAGTCAACTTGACAGACAGTTCCCATCTGACACGCTCATATCAATAAGTAAAGAGGTCATAACAAGGTGAATATGATTAGTGCACTTTTTAGAAGTTTATACACTACACACTACAAGAAAGGAGGGGGAAAACGTTTGATCGACAATCATAACTAAAAGACTGGTGCTTGACTCTAAATGAATTCCGGATATCACAACGAAACAAATAATGACAAATTACGTGAATGAAATTAATTAAAGCTGTACAAAATTTGATATTTTGACACCATTTTTATGATCAGAGTTCACGATAGGTAAATTTTTTTTTCGTATTTGCATCATGACATAACAATAACATACCTACTTGGAAAGTTCCTATATTTATAAGATTAAATTAATTATATAAAGTGGTTAAAGTTAAAATTAAAAGGATATGAGAGTAAATCGTTATAAAAAGAATTGTATTTATGCATTTTGTTTGTCCCCTATTTATTCCTATAATATTCATCAGACTGATTTGAAAGTATGGTAGTGTACTTTTACTGCGGGTAAACCAACACTTTACAGAAATTACTTGAAATAAAAAAAATGTTTTTCCTAGAATTTGATAATAATTTGAATACAATAAACTTAATTACTACTTACCCACATTACTTAGTAAACAAGTTAAAAATTCCGAAATGTAATCCTAATAAATTGAAGTTCAAACTAGGAGGCGTGTCCACATTGACATATACGTTTGACATTATCCACCCTAAATCAATCCCCCTATTTCGATATCTGTTTATTATGCAATAATCGGTATGGTAATACGAAATGAACGGTATAACGTATTGTACAGGCACGTCAGATCCTAGAGATGGAGTTCGCGAGCCTGCTGGCTGCTGGCACGGAGCGAAGAGCTGGCCACGGGTCCAGCTCCTGACGGGCCTCGCCCCGGGACTAGCGGCCCACGCCCTACTACTGCTAGGGGCCTCGCCTCACTCTACGCGATCCCGGATTCCTAGCTCCGGTGGAGTGGTTGGACTGTCCGGTTTTCCTACTTCTTATCGTGTAAACTCCTTTTGGAAAATAATTTTTATTTCATAACGTATAAATTAACAGTAAAATAAAGATTTTACTGGATAAGATGTTGGGGAAAAAACGGGCAAAAATCTGCCAAGAGATTCCGATGCGACTGAAAACTGTATTAAAATTATGGAAACGTTATCACCGCACTGGTGTAAGGGAGACACAGCTATATGAGAGTGTAGTGGTTTCTCGCTCTCACACTGCTCTCACAGTGCGACCCCTAAATTCTAACGATGCCAAAATTAGATAAAAATCACATATACAATACCTCCAGTACTTCAAAGAACTGTAAAAATTTCGAAAACGGAGTTAATAATGTCAGAATATCCCAAAATTTTTGGGACATTCTGACATTGTTAACCCAGTTACCGAAATTTTGCCTTAGTTGTACTGGAGGTGTGATATTTAAACGTATTATACAGACATTGACAATATCTATAATAATAAGTAGTTTCAAGTGTCCATTTTATAAACCTTTTGCCTAAATATCAGTAGTTAATTGAAAACAAAAAACTTTACACGTATGTGTTATTTTTGCGTCGTTAGAATTCACGGGTTTAAATTGACAAGAAACGACGTTTGCGTCGTCATTTAAAAAAACTTACTGAAATTGTGTTCAAAAAATAAGAAAATACCAAAACTATTACACACGCAAGTCATTTCATCTGTCTACCCCTCAAAAAAATTCCTGAATCTTTAAATAATTAATACCCTAATTACTTAGGAATTTTAATAGAAGCGCGTTAATAGACAATAAATAAGCGCCATTAGTCTATGCGCGTTTCTGTAGTTGATAATCCCACCTTTATTCAAAAGTGATACTTATCGATTCGAATATTATATATTAACTATCGATGATTATCGATTCAGTGTACGAGACACTCTTATCGATATAATTCATGAATTGACATAATAATGAAATGTTGCCATTGAAAATAATAAATCGCGGCTTGCCAGTAAAAAATATCTACTTATCAGTTGCTTTTAAATATTCAAACTATACAATTATAACTAAATGACTGCTTCTATAATTTTTATTTACAAAAGTGATTAGTTTTTTTTTACATGAATTTTACTAGTTAAAAAATTACCTGTCTGGTATGTTTTCTTTATATATGAATTTACTAGTTAAATCTGGCAAACGTGGAATGATCTATGAACACAAATGAATTGTATTTCTACATTCATTATTCTGTGGATCAGAAGTAATGTTTTATCATTGATCTTTATAGAATGCGAGAATAAAGAATTATATAGGTCTATTTAGATCTATTTTATATCTATGGTGTGATTCATCAGATCGGTACATTGGCACCAACCAAATAACTTTTGTAAAATATATGAATAACATTCAATTTCGAATCTCGAAATTCCGAAGGCACGTTGTAAAGTGTACGATGAGTGAATTTATGAATTTTGGGCAATCTATAATACTATTAAGATATTTAAGCATGGCAAGATTCTAGTCTGCTGGGGAGACTCGGAAAATTCGAATATGGCAACACTGAACTTTACGAATTATGATGTGGAATGTGATCATTAATTTACGATTTCGATTTAGAAATAGCTAGTACAAATTGAAAAATGCAAGATTGTATAATGTGTACTGTTGACAAAATGTGTCTTGGTATTGTTGCCATATTCAAATATTACCCGAAATGTTGTTGATTCATACAATAATGTTTTCATTAATGTCTATATTGACTATTAAATAAATATACAGTTGTAGCGAAGTTATGCTTGACGATGATATGGTTAATGAAGTGCTCTAATGTCGTAGTTTCACTATGTACTTAACATGTATTCCAATATTTATTGTTATGAGATACAATGTAAGTTTATACTGATAGCTAGGGTTGCCACCTGCCACTGCGTGATTTAAGGGTTGCCAACATCGAAAAAACCGGTTTCAGTCTCTTACGGGAGACAATCATAATAACATTATTTTATAACAATCTTATTTTTTTTATATATAATTGTTAGTTTTTAGTGTTGGTAAAAATTCTCCGTTTTGCTTTTAGAAATTGGGGAACTACGGTTACCCCGTATTCGAAAACGGAGTAACCCGTAAAATACGGGGCATATGGCAAGCCTACCGATAGCCCTGCCTATGTGAGCCTATGAGGTGAACTCTTATCATATTTAACTGTTTCATTTCTTTGATCTCTCAATTATCTTTGCATATCTTTATACTATACAAAAGTTTACTTTCATAGTCACCTGCTCAAAACAGAAATCTCTAGACATCACATAGCGGGGAAGATTCAATTGAAAATTTTCATACTCTGATGCCAAATATTAGTTCCAGTATAACTAATATAATACAGATTGTTTTCACGGCTTTGCATATGCTGAAATAAGTATGCGAGCTGTTAAATCACTCTGCGATATAGAAAGAGAATTTTCATCGGTATAAATATTTAATCGGGTAACCTTGTGTCTTGCGAAGGCAATATTATAAGCGTCTGATATATATAGATATTTGTGGTTTTGGACTACGGAACTCGTCATCGGCCCTCATATCTGTCTCTAAGTGCCTCTCAGAGGTGACTGTATATAAATTAGCTTAACGTAGATCAATGTGTGCCTCTCCGTTTGTCGGTTTGTTTTGTGCATACGATAAACACTACCGTTTATGAAAAATAATATTAATTAATAAAGATATTTAAATTTAAATCACAAACAATGTAATATTATGATATAAAGTGTTTAAATAAAAACTACTTTTTAACGGATAATTAACACATTTATATTTAATCGTGGCGTTTCGACTTCTTAACAGGAGCCGTGGTGACTAAATCTTATGACCTGATGAATGGTAATATATTTACTACTACCATCACAATATTTTAATCGGGCACGTTCCTAACTGTTAAATTTATACACATCAATTTGTTTTTTCTACCACCTGCCACTGCGTGATTCAAGAGTTACCAACTCCAAAAAAACAGCTCTCAGTCTTACTTACGGGAGACAATAAAAATTGCATTTTTTTAAATGACAAAGAGTTGATTTTGAAGTTTATATTAATTTAAATCGAAACGTTTTGAAAAATTCTCCCTTTTGCTTATAAAAGCACAGGAACTTTGGTTACCCCGTATTCAATTTAGCTAATTGAGGGTTTTTATAAAACGGGTTAAATAAAACGGTCACCCCGTATTTAATTTAACTAATTAAGGGTTTTTATAAAACGGGTAACCCGTAAAATAAGGGACATCTGGCAAGCCTAATTGTGCTGAATGACGACCATTACCTCATTCGTCCTATGAACACGGCTCCTGTTAAGGAGTCGAAACGCCACGATGAAATATAAATTATGCGCTAATTATCCGATAAAAAGTTGTTTTGGAAGGAAGTGTAAGAACTAAATATATAAAGAGTTACTAATAGTCGCAATACGCTTTATCGCTTGTTGTTAATTTGTACCAGAGTACCCGATACTCAGTGAAGACGAGGGCACACAGATACTAGTCTTATGTACAGTGTTAAACCGCATTGTTTTGTAATCTTCTATTTTATTAAATACTTATAGCGGATACAATTGAGACGTGTAGCTAGGTATATTTTTGTTATAACTTATACAGATAATAAAGAATATCGCTATTTGCTATTCAGCGGAGTGCAATGTTTAAATAGTTTGCATTCAGTACAAGAGTGAAGTGAATAGAAAATATAATTCAAGTACAATCGTATATTACTCTATTACTAATTTACGGAATTTTGTAGTTTTTTAAATTAGAATTTCTTGTTTAATAAATGAATTGTGCTGCACTGAATAGCATTTTGATTGAATTTCATATGCTGAGCGGTGTACGGTCGGTGCTGGCGATTTTAATTTAGAATTTTGTATTTATTACGATATTAGTTTTTTAAAGCACTTTTTTGTAAGTGCCTTTCACAAGCATTCTTGTTGTATTTTTATTTCTTTTTAACATGATTTTATCTACAATTAAATGGAAAGTGACCGATCGTACACCACTAAGCATGTCTTCAATAGTTAATGAAATTTTGTAATTGTATAGCTAACCGATTTTAATTTTGTGGAATCTTTATTGGTAGCGAATATATTGTAAATATGGTTTCTATGACATAGCGTTTCTATCATGGGTAGTTAAAAAATGTAGCAATATTTAGCTAGGATGTGTTCAAACCATGTAGATTGTTATTTTATTATTTTTAATGTTTAATTTATTAACTAGGATTTATTATTTATTTTTTATGTACGTCAATAGTAACACATGTTCGTACATATTATTAATTATGATTATGAAATAATTGCCTCATAATCTTGAATGTCGGGAGGCGTATGTTATCACAATTTACGTTAATTTAAAAAAAATATAGGGTCAAAATAAAAACGGCTGCTATTGTACTTTGATAAGATAATTGTGTATAGTATATGAGAAACAGTATTAATGAATAGACGAGTTTATGTGTGGCCACCGGTGTGAATTTAATTTGTATGGGACGAACGCGTTGCACTAAGTGATTTCCAAATGTTTCATATTGAAATTATTCAGTGCGCAAAGGAAATTGTTTGGACAGTTTTAGAATAGCGAATCGAGCGAGTTCCAAGAGTCGAGTTGTGGACGTTGTCATCTCCTTTAGGTGTACCAAAACGCATCAAAAATTGTTTAGTATTCATATACGATCGGATATCTTGGATAGACGGTTTATTCCTGTGAACAATATATCTAATTATAATTTTTTCTCTGTGGTAAGAACTCGCTCAAAGCTGACTGTTCAGTGCTAAATAAATCTTTTAAGGCGGCTAGTCATGCGCGCGTCCTTCATAACCAAACAGAAACCCAATCATGCTGGAATAGTTCTTCCAAATATTTGAAGAACGTTTCGTCAAATACGTGTATACTTGCTAAGCGATTTAAATTCGCAAGCCAGTACTCGATAGTGATGTGAAAAAATGTAAATATAATAGTTGTCACGCAATTGGGCCAGTAAAATGCTCAGCCGTGATTGGGTGTCTGTAGGCCTAGTAGTATCTACGATGGCGGCGACGTCTCGGACGCCCCGTCACTATATCATTCGTACACATCAATCGCTTCGTTATGAAGTAAAACTATATATATATAGCAACACAAAGTTTTATAAGAGCAAGTATGATATTACGTTTACGAGAGGTTATTTAGTCATTCGTTAGTGTAGCTTCGTAGCTGCGCTCCGGAAGGGGCCCGGTGTTACCCGATGCTGTTTTTTTTTACCGTCCGATCGTCTATTCCGATCGCGCTGGAGCCTTCAGTCGTAGTCAGTATCTGATGAGCTGGTGAGTGGTCGAGGCTCGTACCGTAAGGAACCTCCTTAAGTGCCAACGGCTGCGGCAGGCGGGCCGACATACAATAACTAGTGTAATTTTCACATTCCAGCGAACATTTCGGTGTTAAGTAAATAATAACTCCACGTCGAACAAATAAGATATATTTTCCATTACTCCGATACCCTGTGGCTCGCGCTACCAAAGAGTTAAAGTTACCCTCAATTTAAGAAATTTGTGTATAATAGTTTGTTAGTGAAATTTCGAATGTGTATATATAATTTTTGCATAAATGTGTTGCATAGCTTCGTATAGGATGGGAGTATTTAATGAGAATTTGTACTGCTAGGGTTATTGAGGGTAGTCAGTCCTGTAACGCGCCAGCGACGCAACATTCCAGGCTTTCAGTGTCACGTCATGATTAACCAATCGCTTTGGCCCTCAACTAATGTATTCGCGAAATGTACGGCAAGTGAAGTGGTACACGGGCATCTGTTGTGTCCGAATTCGAAATTGTTAACCTAGACAATGATTATTTTGACCAATGTAATCTGAAGTACTGTGTAACCTTTGTAAAAATATTTATCAAATGTGCAATGACGACATACGTTATGCATAATGATAAGAGGTAAATACAATTTACACGATAAAACGCCTTGTTTTATTTCCCCCGTTGTTTTCTCTGTGCTCTGTGACAGGTGTCAAAGGATAAAACCTGGGTTGCGGTCCAATTTATACACACAGTGCACACGTTACGAACACTGCAAATGGACGGTCCATTTTGATATGAGCACTATGTGCGCTGTAAGCGTGCAAACAAATTGGACCGAACTGTAAGCATGCTTTTGTTCATCTGTCATAAACATAATTACATAACCGATCTTAAATTTAAATTTTCATTGCTTTTTTTGCTATTCTTTGATCAGAGACGAAATAATGGATTTCGTTCTACTGGAGAGTGTATTGGATGAAACTGACGACGATTTTAACTGTTTTACTACGTCAAGTCAAGCGTCAAGCAAATATATTATTTTTATTATTCGTGACAGTTGCTGCCAAAATTGAATTTGACGTTTGGGCACACGGTGCACTACCTATTTGAAATGTGTACTGTGTGCGTGATGGATGACGTCATTCATGACGTCATGTGGTATACGAGTGTGAACGTAAGCGCAATTTATACAGTTTGTATGTGTACTGTTGGTACCGATAGCGTAAATATGCGCAAATTGGACCGTGGGGCTGGTAACTCTCAACGTCAAAATGGCGGAATTCTTTATACTATTTTTAGAAATGGCAAGCGTGTCGATGATGTCCATTCTGCCAGAGGTCAGAAATGTGCTCTCCGGAAATCAATATTTTTCCAGTTATTATATTCATATCTGCTTAATATATACGGATTACTAGTCTAATAATTCAATCCGTATCAAATCATGAGGTATACCCACCTGACATTTAAATATATTTACCTATCCATATTTTAATCTGTTTATTAAATTGCGACTCGTAAGATTTATATCACGCGCTTCAGACTAGCTGACGTTTTATGGAAATAAACTTTTATGCAGTGCTAGTTTCACTAAAAATGCTACTTAGAGCGATGCGGCTGACAGCAGTAATGCGCTTTGAAAAATTTTACCGTTCAAAATAACACTTTCGGACCTCTACATAGGTACTTTCGTTCGACGCACGTACGTAGCTATCGCATTAACTCACTCGTGACTATTCTGAAGCTAGTCAGCCGGTGATTGACCTAATGATTTGAAGTTGATTCATGTGATTGGATTGGATATACTGGATATGATAAGACATTTTAAACTGAATGATTAGATATATATCCGGATTGGGGTATAGGATCCAGGATATAACTGAGTTCGGAGTTACAAAAGTCTACTTGTCATAATTGATGGCTAAGCTGAGTTTTTGCATGTTAATGTTTAACATATAATCACATAATTTTGAATTTTATTTCGATGACATTTAGAACTTATGTGATTCTTGACGAAAGGCAGAGCTAAAAAATATTCACATATAAAATGATATAGAGGACAAGACAATAACATATAATCCATATAGGTCAATACAAAATTGGTCATAAAGGATGGGCAATTAATTGGAAGAGGGATTTGGCGGGATCTTGTTTAATTTTATGAAATATCTTGTGACGGAGATTTCATGACAAAACGGGGTAATCCATAAAATACATGTCCGTTTCAACCGCGCGGCCACCTCATAATATTTGATGAAACTTTGCCAGGAATTAGTGCTAATTTGTTACTTTACACACCTCTTTTCGTGAATTTGTTACAAAAAAAACTAAGACGCTATGACTAAAAATAGTTGGCCGCTAGAACCGCCACTTGCCGTAGTCATCGTCCGTGATTACACAGAAACTATATAATGCAGATAGACGAATGATGCATCAAAAGAAAGGTCTTAATTTGTTCAATTTGTTACAAAAATAAAAAACGTGAAAACGTAAATAAACAAAAAGTTATGCAATATTTAGTTTTCAGGTTATGAGTAGGTAGGTATGTCACCATAAATATCAAATTAATAGAGGCTAATGTGTATGGATAATTAGTTACTAATTTGTTACTGCGAATAAACGAAAAAAAATACTAGAAAGTGGGTTCAATAATTTGTTAAGAGTCGATTTTAGTTGGCCGCTCGGACGGCAATATGCCTAAAATACAATGGCATTTATCTCGTTATTAAAAGTAGGTTTAAGCTTAGTTAGAGTACTAGTCGACGGGTAACGTAACCTAGCTTAGATAAATATGGCGAATATAACTGCAGCATTCATATTTTAGAAAATATTTGCAAAAAACCGTAATATGAAACCGTATGAGAGTACTTATTTTTTTAGGGAGAGTGCTTATATAAATACATTTTAAGTTAAGGCATACTTTATATAACCATTTTTGATTTTTGCTTTAAAATATGCTTATAGTATTTCTGTTAATAATGTTAGTGTGAGTGGAGTAAGAAATTAAGCTATTATCTATCTATCCTATGTATACAATGTGTCCCGTCACCAGTGTTGGAGCCTTTAATGGTGTGAAATATGGCATTTTTGGCTCTTACGGCCGCCATTTTGTTTTCTTGATAACCAAGACCTAGGCTCTCAAAATAATTCGACCACCACTACCCATGTAAATGTCCTATCAACATTAAAAAGGTGTCATTTGATAGCTCATCATCATGTTTCAATTGTCATGGAATAAAAAATAGAAAAAAATAATGAAAGAAAAACAAATATGTATATTCAAGCAACATTTAAATAACGCGGGCGTTTACGGCCGGCTGGTATTGAAGGAGAAATATTACGATTAGTTGCATCCAAAGGAATAGAAATCCACACACAATCACAGTGAGCGCGTGGGGGCCTCCTCCGGAGATCTATCACAACGAAAAACATGGAAACTTACGTCGAAATACTCACGGTCATAAAAATTATCATTTAGCCAAGTCTTAGTTAAACAAATAAGGTCGTAATTGGACAAAGCTACTTGAGAAAAAAATTCTTGCGACTTAGTTCGAAGGCCCCTCACATTTTGGTAGTAAATATTAAAGTTTCTTACAATCATGAATATGGTAACAGATATTTATGTATTTAAAAACTCCAGGGAAAGCACGCAAATGCAAGCTCAATGAATATATACGTATATTTAAGAATGTAATAACAAAGTGTTTAGTCGAATTATTTTAAATTTAAAATTCTCTTTTATTAATGCACCAATATGTTAACAAGAACATATAAACCCACAACTTCACTTAAATTGACGTAAGTATATCAAAATGGCCTTAATGTCATATACTTTCACGTCACGAAAACAGCTGTAGCAATAAAGTAATAATAACTTTATTCAAGTCATCATAAAATTGTAAAAATTAAACTTACCGCAGTCAATTTGGATCCCTCTGCAATACACTTTTTGGTGGTGACTTCTATATTAACAAATCATATAAGTGGGCACAACTCATAGCTAAGCACTTTTAGACACTTCTGGATTTACTGATGATTGTCTCAGTAACTTAGTAGTATGAAAATCACGGGAATTAAATACGTACGAGCACACACTTCAAAATCCAGCACAATATTGACAATATTCACAACGGACAATAATCGCTTTTTAAACCCCTTCCAACAAATATTTTTAACAATAATTTTGAAACAAAAGAGATCCTTTTTCGGGAATCGTGCCCATCATAAAACACCTGCGGAATGTCAATGAAACGAAAATCTTATCAGTAAATACTTTAAAGAATTAAGAAAAATAGACATCAATATGGCTGCAACACGAACTGCATATTCCTTCAAACAGAGTACAACATTAAAAACATGCCTTTGTACTAATGTATTCATAGTCACCCTACTCTCATACGGTTTCATATTACGGTTTTTTGCAAATATTTTCTAAAATATGAATGCTGCAGTTATATTCGCCATATTTATCTAAACTAGGTTACGTTACCCGTCGACTAGTACTCTAACTAAGCTTAAACCTACTTTTAATAACGAGATAAATGCCATTGTATTTTAGGCATATTGCCGTCCGAGCGGCCAACTAAAATCGACTCTAACAAATTATTGAACCCACTTTCTAGTATTTTTTTTCGTTTATTCGCTGTAACAAATTAGTAACTAATTATCCATACACATTAGCCTCTATTAATTTGATATTTATGGTGACATACCTACCTACTCATAACCTGAAAACTAAATATTGCATAACTTTTTGTTTATTTACGTTTTCACGTTTTTTATTTTTGTAACAAATTGAACAAATTAAGACCTTTCTTTTGATGCATCATTCGTCTATCTGCATTATATAGTTTCTGTGTAATCACGGACGATGACTACGGCAAGTGGCGGTTCTAGCGGCCAACTATTTTTAGTCATAGCGTCTTAGTTTTTTTTGTAACAAATTCACGAAAAGAGGTGTGTAAAGTAACAAATTAGCACTAATTCCTGGCAAAGTTTCATCAAATATTATGAGGTGGCCGCGTTTTCAACCGTGAAACGGACATTAAAATATGGCAAGCCTAGTGTGAATGGACTTTCCTAAAACTCTCATGTGTACTGGCGTTTTAATATTGAAATTTAGTATAAATATAGTATTTGAAGTCTTTGACAGTATAAAACTATCATATAAAAACAAATTTTGTAATTGCATGACTTATTAAAATACACTTGTTTATTCTCAGTTATTATCAAAAAGGATTACTCTGAATTAAAAGGCAAAAGTAACTATTTTAAGTACTGACTGACTGGGATTCATTATTCATATCTATCTAATCGCCATTGTAGATAGGTCTCTTTAATTTTAAGGGTCTCTAACGTTATTTGTCAAAAATTGTTGACATTGTTAGTGATTATGGGATTTAACAAAAAAAGAACTATTTAAAAAAATTGTTCTACTATTTTATGAGAGAACATATTTAATATTTACATTTGAGGCTTCTTTTTATTACCCATTTTACTTAAGTGCCTACAAATCTTCTTTTTCAATTCCTTCTGTCTCTTGATACGGCGCCATTCTTCGTCTTCCAGTTGTTTCTTGTGCGCCTTTTGTCTCTCCGCCGTGGCCGCTTTCTGTACCTCTTTCTTCTTTTCGAAATTCGTTTTCAACATCTTCATCACATTAGATACCTTTTGCTCATATGGATTCTTGATCACTGCTATTCTATCTAATTTACTCTTAGGCTTTCCTGAGAGAGTAGTTGTTTTGTCCTTTGGTTTAAATCTATAAGGTAGTCCTTTCTGCAAATCCTTAGGTATAACCAGTGGTTTAAATACTTTAGGTTCTCTATTAACTTCCGTGTACATCGAATCTTTATTAGCATCTGATTTAATATCGCGTTCTCTCTTTAATTGTCCTTTGGTCTTCATTCCTTGCCAAGCGTTCTTAGAGCCAATAGGCAGTAAGAGATTGACTACTGGAGCATAGAATTTGGTGACGTCCACTTTGAACCAAGTCCTGCAGAAAATTATGTCACTCATAAGGATTTTGTCTTCGAATGTCGCTCGAAACGCCCCTTCAGGCTTGTTCAGAGCCTTTTTTATTTGCCCTCTAATGCCTGAAACAGTTTTTATTCTAGCACCTTCAAACTTAGCAACTTCTAGAGTGCTTGTGAACATGTCTTTAATAAAAGCAGTTTTCTTGTATATTTTCAAAGGCGTACCAACTAGTTTTAATTTTTTCATAATTTGCGTAGATTTGTTGATTTCATTCACACTACCTGTAGCTGCTATTCTAAATCCCAATTGTTTAATTTCGTTAGGATTGTTGTTGACAGTTTGTAAAGCTAAGAAACCAGTGGTTTGAGGAGTGACTGGCCCATAGAAATGCATATTGCATGTAACATGTTCTGGAGTATATTTAAGATACCTACATTTCAAGTCGTCTTCTATCTTCGAGTAAATTGGTAACGTTTGGAAACGTCGCCAGCCAAGAGATATAATAAGTGGATCATTGGTTTTCAAAATTTTCTTATACCATCTATGTTTTTTCACTTTGCAAGATACAAAACCAATATTCTGTTCGGCCATATTGAGTGCACCAATTAAAATGGGGTATGTAGAATCAAAGTTTGTAACAAATTCTGAAGGCATATTTTTTACCATCATACGCACATACAAGCCAGGCCTAAACCCTTCAACTTCAATTCTCAGACCATTGTCTAGGTTCTCAAACACTGATTTATTAAGTTCTGACTGTTTCAGAGCTTCTGCTTTCAAATTTTCATAATATGAATGGTCGCCTTTTATTCTATGGTCATCTGGATTATCATATTCTGCATCAAATTTAGCTTTTAACTTAAGTTTTTTATCCAATATTTCTGATTGGGTTGGTTCTGCTTTACGCTTACTACCAGATTCTAATTTAGCTGTTTCCTCAGCTTTCTCTTCAGCAACATGTTTCTCGCCAGTTTCTAAATCTTCAAAATCACCATATACTTCTTCTTCATCTTCCTCACTAGCATCATCTAACTTTAAAAGCTCAGAAGCATCTTCATTTGCTGATCTCTTGCCAGTTACAAAACAATTAATCAAAAACTGTTTGTTACTGTCATTGGTCCAGTCCTTTAAAGGAGGCTTGTCTAAAGAATAAAAGAATGAACATTCATCTAAATCAAGTTTTTCCTTTTCTTTATGTTTTTTCTTTTGGGTCTCAGTAACTTTTTTGAACAATCCACCAATTTCTTCTTCATCACTGTCATCCTCAGATTCATCTTTTTTATCTTTAGTCTTGTTTCCTATTTCAAATTCTCCATATACAAGCTTCATTACATTTTTAGATGTTTTTTGCCTTTCAAAATAAGCTTCCGTTGCTTTTTCAGTCATCTTCTCTTTCCATTTTGTATTAAAATCTCTGTTTTCTGATTCTTCTTCCTCCTCACTATTGAGTTTATCTTCTATGTCATCATCATTATCATGATCACCATCAGAGTCATTATCCCAAGGCAGTTTTTTTTCTTTACCAACTTTTTTCTCACTTTGTTCTATTCCACTATCATAATCAGAATCAGACTCTTCACCACTATCAGAGCTAGAATCAACTGAGGTTTCATTGCTGTTCTTATTCTGCTGCAAATATTCATCATCCTTTAACATATTTGGGTAAATAACTGCCCCTCCACTAAATAACTGAAAGCCAGTCTCTTGCATTTGTTCATCAATGGTTTCTGTGGTTTCAACTACATTCTTCAGTAAAGTTTTTTTCTCATTTGACTCTTCATCTTCTTGTTTATGGGAGTGGGAGCCTTTCAATTCAATGTAAACAGCATCTTTATCATAGACAATACCACCAACACCTGAAAAAGGTGCATATATTTGCCTCTCACGCTCCATTAAATGTCGTTTTTTTTCACTGCTTGGCAATGGACATGGATCTGGTAAGTATGAAAGTTCATTGATCTTCATATCACCCACACCTGGAATAAAAACCCAATAATAATATAGTTATATTTTTTACATTCACAATAATTAACCTAGCCCACAATAAACACTGTAAGGCTTGAAAATAAAATTAAAATAATTCTATTAAAACGCACTTAAAATAAGTTCATAATTGATTACCAAACATTTTTACCTATCAAAGCAAAGCAAAATTTTTGAAGTCTAAAAGTTGAAACCACAGAGGGCTCATTCTTGTGGAAAGGAATAGCACTATTTAATAAAGTTCTACCAAACATAGTTGAATTACCTTTGCATAAATTTAAAATGTATGTGAAAAATACGCTCATGGACAAAGGAAATGAGGTAGCACGAGATCAACAACTAATTAATAGATTAAGATGCATGGAAGAGTGTTGGAAGTAATGTGTATTGTTTGAACATAACTCTATTTACTACAGGTTGTGTCATACAGCTGTTAGTATTTTTTAATTTTTATGGTATGGAATGGATATTGGATGATAGGGTAACATATACATACATATAGGACACATAGTCTAATATTTGATTAGTTTTAGTTATATGTACTTTGGAGTAAGTAGTAAGTTTTAGTTATATGTACTTTGGAATAAGTGGTATGTAAGTTAATTTGATTAGTTTTAGTTATATGTACTTTGGAATACTTTTCTATGTGTAAACGTGTAATTTTAAGAATGTTGGTTAGCTCGTAACTGGCTAATGTAAAATTTGTATACATAAGCTGTGAGCCTACCTTATATATAAATAAATAAATAAATATTTAAAGAAATATATTTTATACCAATGTCTAAAGATACTCGCGTTTCTTCGATACCATCTTAGTAACAATCACTTTCTTTAAGCCTTGAAAAAAAAGATGGATAGGTAAATACTTTTTTTAATACTTAATTTAATAATATGTTTAATCATAGTATGTTGCACAGTACACCTGTATTAAGTAGGTATTTGAGCTACACCTGACCTTTTATACATGCCGAATTCACACCAATCAAATAATACTAATAATAATTTCTGGGTTAGCTTGTTCCATCGTGGATTCTCTTGGCCCCTGGGCTTAAATGGGATCAAGAGCTAACCCATCATAAACAAAATACAAAAAAAAAACTGTTTCTGACAGCCATTTACACAAGTGCTTTAGCTGCTTAACTTGGGTTCAGAACAATGTATGATATTTAATTTATATTTGTTTTCAGATTTAGCTTACCTGCTATATGGACCATAGATTCCTTCATAAGTGGTACTCCTCTTACATATCCATAGAGAATTATATCTCTGTTAACTTTAGGGTCCTTCCTTATTGTTTCTTGATTAGTTACATCCTCCATTCTATCAGCCAACACATAGGCATGAGTGGATCTCCAGCTAAGCGGTCTAAATTTCATCACAGAAATAAATCTAGCAAGGTTCTTAATTTCATTTCTTAAATATTCACCATGAATAATACCAGAAAGATAAAACAGTTTAGCTCCTGGATACACTTCAGTCCAAAAACGGTGTTTCAATGTCTTTTTTGTCATTTTTAGTGTTTTAGCATTTTTAATCATGTCAAGATGAGTTAACACTCCCATAATTTTGGGCATACCATGCACTTGGCAGATATTGAGGAACTCGAATATTTCCATTTCAAAGCCAAAACTCGCATCACACAACAACAAAACTAAATCAGCACATTTTGCTATATCAATCATTGAATTAATATCATTGTTACATTCTATTAGAGTGAGTCGTCGTTTTTTGGATGTTACTATTGTTATAGGGCCATTAGTACTTGTGACGTTGGTTTTTATAAAACTTTTGATGAGGTTATTTATCAATGTTGTCTTGCCGACTCGCGGAGGGCCGACCACCGCAACTATAATAGGAGGAGGCTCGAGCGGTGTTTTATCCACTTGAGGAATGTGTTGTTTCTTAGCAATGACATCCTCTCGGCGTCGAAACTGCCTCTCAGCTCTCACAGCCGATTGAATAGCAAAAGCCTTTGGATTTCTCTGTCGAGCAGTTAGGTTAGAAGTGTCTATTTGCTTTTTCTTTTTCTTCTTTTCTGCCTTTCGGCCTGCTTGCTTTGCCCGATGAGCTTTTTTCTTGTCGAAAGCACTTTCATCAGCCATTGTTATAAATCTATCAAAGACGAACTTAATTCATGTTATTAAATTAACCCCACAACACAAACTCGTGCTTTGCTTTAGGGATGGCGATCTGAGATCGATTAATCGAAGAATCGATATTTCAGGTCGAAAAGATCGATTTTTTAAATCGATATGCAGTACGAATCAATCCGGTGAATCGATATTTCACCCTTTAAAATCGGCATTCGATTTTTTTGTTTTGGTAAAAACCATAAAATTATTTACAATTAGTTGAATGTACCCGTAATATTGAGGCTTTGCCGGTTAAAGGGTTAATTACTTAAAAACTCGTTGGATGGCTGTGTGGCTCACATTCACTCAAAAGCCATGTTGTATATAAGTATCGTGGGATCATCTGTTCCTTGTGAGCGCCTTTTTTTAATTGCCGGCAACATTGGAAGTGATGAGCGGAACCGATTGGATCCGAAAAGACTGGACAAACTGTTATTTTTAAAAAGTTAAGATTTAAGGCATTGGTAATTTAAACTGTTTTATGAAAGAAATACATTTTGAAAATAAATATCTTCTTTCATACCTGATATAAATAATTGTATTGAAATTGAAAAAACTAAATTTACTGGTAAGAGATAATTTATTGTGGTATGTTTCTTGTTATTCATAAAATCGATTTATATTTAAATTATGAATGTCAACTTGGAAAAAAATAGATATTTTGGAAATCGATCTTTTTGGATCGATATTTTGAAAATCGATCTTTTTGGCCTTGATTTTTTTGTGAATCGATTCATCAGCTTATGATTCAGATCGATTTAAAAATGGATCTTTTTCGGAAAGAATCGCCATCCCTACTTTGCTTGCGTTTTTGACATTATAAATAATTACGTTGTTTTTTTTAATTTATTAAGTTTTCCCATATGTGCAGGCAGAAGGTACAAAGTTCGTACAGCCTAGTCTTTAGTTATTTTTCCTTCATTAGATGATGATGAATGGTGATGAGAACCGATCTATGAATAAGAGATGATCAATGAATGATAGATGAACAGTGAAATTTCCCTTTCCGTAAAATAAAGGGATGGGATTTTACTGAAACCTCCCCGTGGACTTCTTGAAAGAGTAAAAAAGGCAACTTCCTCTGCTTTGTTTCACTTGCCGCACTACTATACAGAATAAATTTAGAGATAATCCTTGTGTTTGGCAGAAAAAACGCTTGCGAGCAATTACCAGCGCTGAGTAACAACTATCAGTTTTCGGCAAGGACACGTAGCAAACGCCATTTTGCTTAGATAAGTTTGTTTACAAATTTAAGTTAAGCGGTGGTTTTGTGCAATAATTAAAATAATGGTAGCCTGCAGTGCGTCTGGATGTCCGATGGATAAAAGGAGATGGCGGTATGAGCAGATGCAGCTCTTGAGCACCCTCTCCAAAGTACAGTCTGTTGAAGACCGCCAGACAGGCAACTTTGCGACGCTGAGCTAAGGTGTGAAGCTTGCTCTTCACCAATTTGTTGTCCCCGATGAGCCTCTCAGCTCTGCGCTGAATCGTGTCCAGTGCAGCAAGTTGGTATTTTGCTAAGCCATCCCAAAGGTGGCTGCAATATTCCATGCAAGATCGGACTTGAGCTTTATAGAGTGTTAAAAGCTGTCCTGGCGTGAAATGTCGCTTGACCTTATTTAGGACGCTCAGCATTCTGGCTGCAATTTGAGCTTTGGATTCGATGTTGGCGCCGAAGTTGAGGTCTGAAGACAACTCCATGCCAAGAAACTCGAGGCTATCGGTCACAGGTACAGATGTACCACGTAAAGTAGGAGTGAGGTGGAAGGTCATTCTAGTCGCCGTTGTAATAATTTTCTGGTTCATCGATTTCTGTGCATCCTTATTATGTGTCCCATTTCTCAATTGTTGCACTAACAATTATTCTGAATTGTCAAACACATTCGTTAAGAATCTGGTTAGCGGATGTAATTTCCTCAGACAGCTCTATCTTTCCGTCTCAGGGCTACTCATAAGTTTATGACAGATAGTGATCTTTAGTTAGTGCATCTTTAGTTAGAATGATCGAAATGGGCATTTTGTCTGCAGTTCCTACAAGTATGCAAGCATGTAACCAAGCAAGCAAGCAACTAAATATTATGTAAGCTACTACGGAACATGCAGTTTGATACTGCTAAACCCAAAACATGTACTCATACCTATGTAAAGAGGATTTTCTAAATTGGTTGCTCACTATCCATTGATCATAAATCATTTATAAATTGTTATTACCATTCATGATTACCAAACTAAGAAAAGAAATTTCTCAAGACGAGGATTAATGGGCAATATACTGTTTGCCGTCTGTTTTGGTGGGGAGAGGGGAACTTAACAAAAAAAGGCTATTGTCAGTGTGATCGATGAAGTTGGAGTTGTATCTATTTATTCTGGAATATATTTATAAAATCTATTATTCGGATGATGATCGTAAAAAAAGTGTCAACTTATGACGATTATCGTTTGACGAATGTGTTTGTGATTTAGGAACCAATTTTATTACTATGAGTTCTTCGGAAGTGGACAGCCGCAGTATCACTCTTTCCATGTTAGTATTTTGACGCATTTCTGCTAATTATAGAGTTATCTATCCATTCTATTCATAAATAGACAATGGAAAAATATTGTTTCTTATGTTAGTGCTTAGTATTAATGCAGAAAAATGCAGGTTGAATCAAAATTTAACTGCAAGACTACTATATAAAGGTCATTGATCTTTTGAAGCAAGGCCTGATGATGTTTTAATAGATAATAGTATGCAGTTTACGAGTACGATACATATTAAACCAGTATTCTAGTTTCTTGTTTATCTAACAAGTAGAAGTTGGCAATAACATGGTCCTATTTGTTTTCCTACATCTCACTCAGTCATTGTTTACCAAATATTTACTACAATATGGTACCAAAGTTAATTTGGATGTTAAATAAATTTGATTTAAATATCGTTTATCAAACAGACAAATTGGAAATAAAGATGAATATTAATTAAAATAAATTATTTTGGATTTCGAAAAAAAATTAATCAAGAGTTGAACCTTGCATTGCACTATTATACTGAATTTTATTATGAAATAAAATGAACTGAACAAATACTAACTGCCTATAATATTTTCAGTATTTTACAATGTTAGTACATTTTTTTAAGTTATTAACAAAGTTAACATACAATTGGCACATTTATTATGAAGATTATTTTAAAGCAAAAAAAACACTTTTACTTAAATAGAATAGATTATTAGTTATGTATTCTACAAAGTTGTTTACATTCACCAAATAGTGGTAGTAATTGATTTTAATATTTTAGGCGAAAATCTGTGGAAAATTTAGTGATATCATCCCAAGATGCCATTGGCCAGAGCATCAGCCAAGCACTCAACTTCTCAGGAGCAATCTCACAGCATGCCAACCAAATCATACAGGATACCAGGTAATATTTTTTTATTTATTTTCAACTTAAAATAGAGGAATAGGCATTAAAACAATATAGAATCGGCTGTAATTCCAAAAGGATATGCAGATGGAGCTTGATCAAATATCTGGTGACTATAATGATAAAGAAAAATTGTTAAATTAAACATAAATATTGTTAACTGATTATGACAATAGCGTCTACAACTTCCTATGTTTCCTATTCATAATTTATAATTAATTGTAATAGTAATTTATTCACTGACAATTGCAAAATGTTTCTTCAAAACAATTACAGGGTTACATATTAAAATTAATAATTTTTGTCAATCCATATACACTACTAGAAAAAATTCAGGGATCAAAAAACAAATTCCTAATTTTTGGGCAGATTTCAACAGGCCGTAAGTTTGAGAGAGTTTTTTTTTGGTTGTACAAGAAATCAAAAAAAAAAGGAAATTGTAGCTCCAAGTGTCTAGTTTTTGGATTAGAACTTTAAAATTTTGTAGCCCCTGCGGTTTTTGAGTAATTTTAGAAAAACCAGCAACAAAAAAAAATTTCAAATTTGTTTTAGTTTTATTTTTTTTGCTTAACCACTATAAGGTTTAGGTAATTTTTTTGATCCCTTAATTTTTTCCAGTAGTGTGTATATAAAAAAAGTTTCCAATCCCAGTGTTTGACCACAATGAACTCCAAAACTACTCAATTGATTTTAATGTTTTTTTTAATTTTTTGATTTGTTCTAATTAAAGACATAGGATAGGTTTTATCCTTATCTATAACACTACAACACATGGCTGGGTCAGCTATTTTATATAGGTACATATATATAAAAATTCCCTGTCACCAGGATGAACTGTAAACAAAAATAAATAAATAAAATCCATTGAGAAGATTTGATTTTTTTTGTTTTGCTGAATACGTTCCCACGGAGAAGATAGGATAGGTTTCACTTTAATTTATAATAAATAAAATATTGCAAGCCATAATAACTGAGCCACAGCAACGTGTGGCGGGGTCAGCTAGTAATGTAATAATTATTAATAATATTAGTTAATCATCTCAGCCAATAGACATTCAACCTCTCTCTCTCTTCGTCCTTGGCAGTCGAGTTGAAGATTAAAAAAATAAAAAAAAACACTACTGCTTTTTTTTGTGGTCTCTTAGAGATGTATTTTAATTACTTTCAGAATAATTGCCTTTTATGACACTCTTAAGTGTAAAGGGTTAATGCTACTCTACTCTGCCAGGTGCCAGGTATATTAACTACATTACACAATCTTACAAAAGGTTCATTGCAGATAGTTACATTCTCATAAGTAATTCTTATGGCTACACTTGGGAGAGTGTGCAGCATAATTGAACAGGCTTGTTCCTGAGTGGGGCTGAGTTTAAAAATCTTCAAAAAATTGTGTTACTTAGTACTTGAACCCCTAACTTAAATATTGATAGAAAATAGGTAGGACACTGAAAATAAAACACATTTAATCTGATATTAAATTATATATATTTTTTTATATTTAGTTTTTAGAACCATTTTCAAGAACTGTGATTACAGGTGACTTAAAATTAATTGAAAAAATAAAATTTTTGAAATGTGTAAAAAAATGATTTATTTCAGTAAGTGGATCATAAAGTATAAGAAAACCAATTTAATGTAACATAGTACTGTATTTTTAAAATACAAATCCATACATGAAAAACATGTTTCATAGTAATGTCACGGTTTCAGTAGATTCTGTACTATGATTGGTCATGCATTGAGTTCATTTCAGTAAGAGGGGCCTTGAAATCAAAACTTTCTCTAGCTACACCACCATGTATTGCATTATTATCTTCAATTGTGAACTTGGCTGTCATAGTTAAAAGATTTTGTTAAAAATATCTTGCGATTTAAAAAAACGTCCAAATGCGTGACAGTCCATGCGCGTGGAGGGTTCCATAGTTGCAAGTTCTAGTATGCTTCCGTCAGTGCTGAATTTACACATTTGCCGCCTCAAAGCTATAAAAATTTTTTGCCGCCCCGCACCAAAATTAGATGGACTATTCACAATAACGTTAATTCCTTTTTTTAGGAAATAATCTAGTTTCAAGATTATTATTACAACTTTTTGGGTATATTTTTAAGCTAAGAAAAGCAAAGCTTTGTTTTTACTGCACTAAGGTGTGGTGGGTTAAAGAAGATAGGTATAGCCCGATAGTGCTAATCATGCACCCGTTAACGTCAAAATATCCAACAGTTGGTATTACTAGGTCGGCGGTGGCGGGATGCGGAGGAGGTACGCGTTGTCCTCGTACTTGTCCTTGTACCTCGTGTCCGCAGCCTTACTTTATTTCTGTACCTATTTTTTAGGCCAATTTTGCTGCCCCCTAATTTTGCCGCCCTAAGCTTCAGCTTCTATGGTAAATCCGGCACTGGCTTCCGTCCAGTTACAATCTTACAGCTTTTACCGTTTTTTAAAGGATATCGATTTGATTTCGGAGAGTGAGAGAGAGAGAGAGAATTGCATAGCCTTGTTCTGCCGTCCCCATTTTTTAATCGGACAACCACTTTCAAATAGGCACCACTGTTATATGGTTGATTTACCAAAGAGCCAAATTCAGCGCTTTGGTTCGAATTTTATGGTTCGTACCGCTAAAGAATGAGATTCTTTGCTTGAGTCTGTGTTTCTTAATATATTATTTTAAAGTCTTTAAATCACAAGTGAATAGGTATCTTCGTCACATCCTAGATCGCATCATCGCTTTCATCAGGCAATATAGCGGTCAAGCGCTTACCTATTCACGATAAAAAAGGGGTGAAATTAGTACTAAGAGTATCTAAGCTAAGTTGCGGACAGAAAGACAGACAAGGCGGCACTATAAGTATTCTTTAATGACTAAGGAACCCTAAGAACAGAAAAATCGAGCAGAAGAGAATTTAGAAATGATTTTCACTAAATTCTAAGCACTGATCACCCTTCAAGTGCGACTAGATATTAATAATAATAATTTTAATTTAATTTTCTCCGCCATACACACTCTTTACAAATAAAAGTAATTGCTACAATGCAGTAATGTTAAAAAAATATAAGATTGTGGAGAGACTGATATCTGAACTAGGCCGCAGCCTGTATCTCAGGAAAACCAGTACTCTCCCCTCTTAAATACCTATAATTAATTATTATTGTGTGTCTATGTGCGAGTACCTGTTTGAGTGTGTGTTTGTCTGTGTCAAATAAAAAAATGTCAATTTTTTTTTCATGAAAATATATTTTTAATGACTTAGTCATATGAATATTGCACGACTCAATTAGTAAGTAAGTAAATTAAAAAAAACATAATTTAAATGCACAAAGTATACATAATACGATGTGTATTAATTTGGATCTTTAGTCAACTAAGGCCGCTCGAACTTATCCCTCGGGATCAGTTGCCCGATTCAAAACATTCAATAGGTGGATATATTTTATGATTTGTATAGTCACGAATAAAAGTGTTTGACATTAGATGTATTTAACACCTACCTACATAATAATTAAAAATGTTTTTTTATCATAATATGATTGTATAAGGTTTGGGTTTGCGTCAATCCGACACGGTTAGGTTAATATTTGAAGCGGTTTCTCTTTACTAATCATATAACTGTGATTTTTTAGTATATCTTTATAATCAAGACATGTTATGATTCCCAAATGATTTTTGTTCACGTGTGTACACGTATTTCAAAAAAACACAATACACTTTTTTTACATGACTGAGCAAAAGTAATAAAATTAAATGTTTAATCAACTCATCCCGCGGGATAAGTTCGAAGCGGGATCAGTTGACCCATTAATTTACAATCATTATTCTCACACATTACCTATTAACTTAATACAACTATAATTAAACTAAAGAAATATTTTTTACCATTTTATAATACTTGATAAAACGTGTGGATGGTACCAGTAGGTATGTGATTACCTCAGTATTGTTATTGAGTAATAATCTCGCTGTTTTTGTTGATTGGGGTTCTCAATTAGCGAAACCTTACATGGGGCTATCGACTTAACAAATTAATCTGGCTCACGATGACGCTCTCGTGTTAATTTAAAAATGGAACCAAATTAATATACGTACTTATTCAATTTATTTTAAAGTCATATAGTACGAGGCGTGTTTTTTAAGTAAGTACCGTTTTGAAATTAAAATAAGATGTGCTAAGATATCTCAATAATTTTATTTTTACATGGAAACCTGTACCTTTATCTATGTTACTACATAATTTTCGTCAATATTTAGTCACTTATCATAACGTTGTACCAGTTTTTGAATGCCCTCCTCATAGAAATCTGTCGCCGAAGGAGTATTGCTTGTGGAATTTCTGCCTCGTAATGAGACAATTAATGCAGCAGCTTATTGTAAGACATTGCACAATCTGCGTCGTTCACTCGAGAACAAAAGACTTTGCAGGTTTAGTAAGGGCATCGTTTTGCTGCATGATAATGCCCGTCCGCATGTGGCTAATCAGACCAAAGATCTCATAACATCTTTTCGATGGCAATCTCTAGATCATCCTCCGTACAGCCCTGATTTGGCGCCCAGTGACTACCATCTGTTCCTGCACTTGAAGAAACACCTTGGCGGTCAGCGTCTTCAAGACGATGATAAAGTCAAAACATTTATGATGCAGTTTTTAAAAAGTCAGGCGGCAAACTTCTATCAGGAGGGCATTCAAAAACCTGTACAACGTTATGACAAGTGCCTCAATATTGACGGCAATTATGTAGTAAAGTAGATTAAGGTACAGGCTTTCATGTAAAAATAAAATTATTGATATATCTTGGCACGTCCTTTTTTAATTTCAAAGCGGTACCTACTTAAAAAACACGCCTCGTAAATAATATTCTTTTGTTTCCACTCCATACTCGGTGGAGGGAGGCGGTGAATCCTACATGGATACATCGGCCGGCCGACAGGTTATGTAAGACTCGTACTGACTAAATACCACCTGAAGATGCCTTAGTCTAGGAAGGCTATACAGGCTTAGTATGAGCGATCGCACCCAGGTCACCCTGGGTGCGATCGCTCATATCGATCATATCGATTGGGCGACGCAGTAGCCTAGCCCAAAGTAAACACTATTAGGCTTGTGTTACGGATACAAGGAAAAAACTTAGATTTATTTAATAAATGCTACATATTTTATATTTATTTATTTATTTATTTATTTAAAGAAACAAACAGCACTTATACTACTTATGATATATGAGTTTAGTTAAATATTGCATTAGCCAAAAAGAGTTTCCAACAATGAAAAATTCATGCGAAGACTAATAAATTTTGAGAAAAATTTATCAATTCGAATTATACAGTAAACAAAATAGAATAATTAACGTTTCAAGCGTTACTTGTGCACTTTTTTAACCAGGGAAATATAGACCATTAGTTTAGAACTGAAAATTTAGTGAATACTTTCTATAAATAAAACTATTTAGGCTAACAGAATTCGAATCCGGGACTCTTGGCACATAGTGCCGTTAAACCAACTGAACTGAATTGAATATCACGATAAATATAAAAATACATTATTCTGAACCCAAATTAAATAGCTAAAACGCTCAGAAACAATGACGTTACCACAACACCCAGACCCGAGCCAATATAGTTCGTTTTCTACATTGACCGTGCCGGAGATCGAATCCGGGACCTTGGATTGGCGAGTCATTCGACCACAGAGGTCTTTAATATCTACTTCGTCGTAGGTTGTCATATTATCAGTAATTACCACATACCTATGCACGTACGGCCACAATAGGTGGATAGCTTTTGACAAGTGTTTGACGCAACGGTAGCGACTGAGCATATAAGAATAATGGGGCGCCTATGACTTTGACTGAACACTTTTTTTATTACTTGAATAGACAATGAAAGTAGATAAACAAGGTTTCAGATTTTTTGTATTGACAGCCACTAGATAAACAGATAATCTTTAATTTAAATGGGGCGATTCTCATATATTTAAAATTATCTAAGCATGCTGAAATTCGATAGCCTTATTTTGGGCAACAGTAGAGTAGCTTCGCGTATGCAAAATTTAATTAAGAAGTCAATAATATAGTCCCCGATTGAGGTCGATTTACTGTAATTAATCAAGTTTTTCAGTAATAAATATCGGTATTGGCAGTGCTGACTTTACACATTTGCCGCCCCAAAGCTATAAAATTTTTGCTGCCCCTACTGACGTCTATAATTAGATTCACTGTTCACAATAACGTTAATTCCTTTTTTAGGGAATTATCTAGTTTCAAGATTATTTCTACAACTTTGTGGGTATATTTTTAAGCTAAGAAAAATCTTTTTTTACTGCACTATTACTTACTTTTTTTCTGTAACAATTTTCTGGGCAAATTTTGCCGCCCCCCTAATTTTGCCGCCCTAAGCTTCAGCTTTTTCAGCTTCTATGGTAAATCCGGCACTGGGTATTGGTTTAGTGATCTGGCAGGAACTAGGGGCCCGTATCGATTGCGTTATCTGGGCATTGGCCCAGAGTGCCCAGTGGGAAAGTGAGTGGGTAGTGATCCCACAAACAGTCCTGGGTTCAAGTCCCGGAACGGACAGATGTTTGAGTGATGAATACGAGTATTTGTACCGGAGTCATTGGTATTTATATGTATATATGTATTTCTATCATAATCACATATCTGTGTGTTATATCTGTCTATCCGTTACCCTAGTAACTATAACACAAGCTTTACAGTGCTTACTTTGGGCTGGGCTAATTGGTGTGAATGTAAGAAATATTAAAATGTTTTAGTTAAGTGCTATTTTACGCAAGTGTATAAATATTTACTACTTAATCGTCATTCTTATACTAAAACACGTAGACACTATTTACAATTTTTTAGTGCGCTATAAAATATATCATCTTCTTTCCTCATTTAAAAAGTATTATTTTTTATTAAAGGAGCCCTCTATTAAACACTTGATGGTTTTTTTTGGCATTATTTAACCCCCCCTCTCCCTTGGTGATACATGGTGAGGTTTAAGACTGACCCCCCCCCCCATCCTCCCCCCTATATCACGTGTATTTTTTTGTATCTACAAAGAATTTTTATTTTTTAAATTTATAAAGTACTGGTATAAGTATCATTTAATTTTATTATAGAAAATTAAAGACTATAATAATAACTTTTAGAGGTAGACAGAAAGGTTGCAGGTTGTTTTTGACTGACATAAAAATAATGAAAAAAATGCGAAAAAAATGTTTTGTACTCATACATGAACATAATTTAATGTACAGTATCCTCGGACCACGGAATAGCAAGTCTTTCTTTAACGGCAGTAACTGGATAAGCATCTTGCAAGTCAGTTGTTGGCACAGTGCTTTGTTGAAGATCAACATCGGTTTTAACAAGCTAGTCGGCGCCATCATTTTCGCGCACTACGCAGAGAATCTCTCTCGATCTACCATTCGATCGTCGCGTGAGGATGCGGGAAGGATCATTGTGTATCTCTAGACTATTATTGCTCGGATTCAGATGCTTGTGACAAGAATTCTCATGTTCTTTAGCTTTTTTCATTGTACAGAAGTAATAAGCCGCTTTCCTTTTGTTCGCGTTTGACGAAAAAATAAATACACGTACCGCCGCTTTTCGGTTCAGTATCGCGCGTTTGACGAAAAAATAAATACACGTACCGCCGCTTTTCGGTTCAGTATCGCGCGTTTGACGAAAAAATAAATACACGTACCGCCGCTTTTCGGTTCAGTATCGCGCGTTTGACGAAAAAATAAATACACGTACCGCCGCTTTTCGGTTCAGTATCGCGCGTTTGACGAAAAAATAAATACACGTACCGCCGCTTTTCGGTTCAGTATCGCGCATTTGACGAAAAAATAAATACACGTGATATATGTATTACTACCCCCTCCTCCCCCTTTCGAGCCTCACGTGGTTAATGGACAGCCTCAAACAAGGAATTTATTTAAAAAAGTATGTGTTGTAATTATTTGCCAAAAAATGCTTATAATTTAATTAAACCGAAATTTATTTATGTACATAAATAAATGTCACACTGTAAATGATTTTCTAAATACCGTATCAATATTTCTGAATGGCCACCATTATATGGTTGATATACCAAAGAGTCGCACTAAGCGTTTTAGTTCCAATTTTGTGATACGTACTGCTAAGGAGTGGAACTCTTTGCCTGACTCTGTATTTCCCGACATCTTTTAGGCAAGCGTGTCATATCCTAGATCGCATTGTCGCTTACCATCACGCGAGATAGCGGTCAAGCGCTTACCTATTTATTATAAAAAAATGTAATAAGCATATAAATGTAATAATGTAATTAATAAGTAAAATGTTTGTAGTTGTTGTCAATAAGTAATGGACAACAACTGCAAACATTTTACAGATTCGTTTATCCTTTAATATCTGGAATGAGGTATATAATTAGTACGAAAAAAAAATTTCGAACAACAATATGTGTTATTTCTCTCTACATGAACTTCTGTTAAGGCGGGTAGTCACCAGTATAATTTTAACAGAGATAACGTTTAACCACTCGTACTACATCTACTGCTGTTAATTAAAAGACAAGTCCGTCGAACCTTGTGAAAACGTAACGCTTGGTTACCCGTTATTACTTCATCAAGCTTGCATTAAATATCTAACGAGTTACTGTACTAACAATTTATTGTCTTAATAAAATTTCCGGTTCTAAAATAATAAATTACAAACTCTTTTTATATGAACTACTAGCGGCCCGTCCCGGCTTCGCACGGGTGGACAAAATTCTTTATATTTTTTCTTGCATTCAATATAGTCTATGACACTCAGCAATAATGTGCCTTTCTATTGATGAAAGAATTTTTAAAATCGGTTCAGTAGATCCCGAGATTACCCCTTACAATTTAACAAATATACAAACACACAAACTTTACTTCTTTATAATATTAGTATAGATGAAACTTGACAAAAAAGCTGTCTTATTGCAAAGTTCCATCTAGCAGCTACCTACTACCTACATAGCTTACCAACTTCTAGTGATTTCCAGATCCTTTTCTAGCAGAATTTCTCAATTTTGAGACACAGACACCATTTTTTCTTCGGCCAACCATAATTACTAATAGGCGCCTCCATTGTATGGTTGGTATTCCAAAGAGTCCCACTAAGCGTTTTGGTTCCAATTTTGTGATCCGTACCGCTAAAGAGTGGAACTCTTTGCCTGAGTCTGAGTTTCTGTCAAGTGAATAGTGACTTATAGACGAGCGCGTTACATCCTAGAACGCATCCAAATGTGCCAGTTGATCTTTGAATCCTCAGTCAAATTTGGTTATAATAAGCAACTCAAAAAGAATATAGAAATCCACTAAAATAGTTATATTTTCGTGTTAATAATGTACTCTTTTCATATAAAATTTTACACAACAGCTGACTTTGATACAAAGTTTCCATCAGGCAGCCAGGTTACCTAGTTATCCCTAGAAAGTAGGTCAAACATACTACTTGTGCTGGTTAATCTTTGGTTTTATTAAGCGGCTCAAAAACACTATATACTTAGTAGCAAATGTAGTCAGTACAGTTTTGTTGCCTGAATATTTCTTCAGGAAGTCAAATTGCCAAGTAACTGAAGCAAAGTACGTCTATATCACTTACTAGAAATAGAAACAAAATCTCTTGATGAACGCCAACTAAACTGAATGACAACTAAACTAATAACGTTAAGTTCGTAACGTTAACAATCGTAAACGAACAACCTTAAACTACCAAAACCAAAATAATCTGATTCAACTTGTTATTTTTTATCTGAAACCATTATAAATACGGCCCCTTATCGTTAATATAACTGATAAAAAAATTACCAGTTATTTTTGTGGCTATATTCCCACCTGCCACTTGAGACAAGTTGAAATTTTCATGTAATTTTATTACCATTTCTTTTTAAATATCTATGATACGATAATATGAACCAGTACTTTCACGTTAATCGCCAAAAAAAATTACAGGCATGATTCATCTTTAATTATTAAGAAATTGAATTGTTAACTTGAGTTTTCAAAGTATTACCCTTGCCGTATCTTCTTCTGCTTCATCCAATACTGGTGGTACCTTACGGTACGGTGGTACCTTAAGAGCTCCCAGCTCTGCTAGGAACGCTCCAAACGCTTTGACGAGAACTTCCCGGAAGTTGCCTAGCGAGCCGAGATGTTTCGTCTGGTAGTGGGCTACTCCTTCACATAACATTATGACATTGGCGGCAGCTTCTTACGCTTCCATACGACCTCTGCATAGGCTGTCGGTGATAAGTAAAAGATGTGTCTGTTAAAATTGCCATGACCGGTGATGGCGCCTATTACCAGGCGTCTTTCCCTGCCTTTGTTTAATCATTAATTATTATTAATGATCTGGTTGAAACCCTTTCCTCAGTTAACCGGTATAATCCAAATTAAAACAGCTTCATATAAGATATTAACTGCTATTTGAAATACCGTTTCCCTCACTTATTTCATTGGCTAAAAACTCTAATTACAACGATACACGTAACAGACGGCAGCGCGTGGCTATATCTTCGTATTGCTTATTTTTGCTAACAGTATCGGCGTCTGTCTTGCCATACCAAAAGGAAATATTTTACCAATACTAGTGTTATTTAAAAAAAACCATTTTATTATTATATGTTAAGGAAAGGAACTAAAATGTTGAAAAGCCTAAAATCTATGGGGTTGTGTCGTTCTATTGCAGAATTCCTGTTCTAGCTCCAGCTTCAGAGCCTGGTTACCATATAGGATTAAAGTACTTGTCAATATGAATCAAATGAACCCAAACTCGATGGGGTTGTGTCGTTTTATTGTGGAGTTCCTATGACCAACTTCCAGCTCCAGCATTAGATCAGCTACATGTCACGCATATACATATGCATGCAAAATTTCAACTCGATCGGAAACCGGGAAATTTGTCAAATTTAACTGGCAAGATTTAATTACAGACACCGGGACAGGTGAAAGTAAATAAAGAAGATTGCCCAGCTTGAATGGCAATTCCAACCCAATCGTGGTTTTCAAATGGTTTAATTTTCATTGTCTTTTTCTGAAAACCTTGTAGCAATATCGTTTTGGAACAATAAACACGATATTTATTATCACGTACCTATTATCTTATCATTTGAATGAAGTTAGTACAATTATAACATTGTCGATTCGTTATTGCGTGCGCGAGATTGGTCTTACTTAAGTATGTGAGTGCAACAATGCAAGTGAATAACAAATATTTGGTGCGGTTCTCTTCGTGGGAGCCCGTGAAACCGGTGACGATATTTAGGTAATTTTTGTGGATAGAACTTATTTTTGATTGTTCATATTTGGAAGATAATCTGCGTAATCAGTGCACCCATTTAAAAATTTCATTTGTCATTAGATATATATTATTATTATTAGTGATCGAAATATACTATATTATATATTATGTATATATGTTTTGTTTAAGCTGGGCAAAGTCGTGTTGATCCGGTGCTTTCGTAATAAATAGATATGTTTAATCATTGTGTAATCTTTTGTTAATTTTATATCTTTGTTAATTTAGTCGAATCCTTGTTCTTGTTTATTGTTGTTTAGTTTCGTATTCTTTGTGTGTAGAATGTGAATCGTGTTTTGATTCTGTAGAATTCATAAAACTGTTGGAACAAAAAAGTTTTCAGTGGATCATGAAATGTGTTTGTTATATGCTTCTTTCTGTATGTTTCGCCATCTTAAATTGAGCTGTGTTCACGAGATGACTAATTGTTATCATAAGTGTGTCACTTTCATCTAATTATTTCGAGAACAACTTGATTTGTTTAAAATTAAACTTAAAGTACCGTAAGATTTCTCATTTTGGGTTGGAATTTCACATTTGATTGATTTTTTTCAACGCATTGAATCCATTTAATTTTCTTTCCCCTTGATTTTTGTTCAAAAGCCAAAAGTTCGTGTTCATAGCGGTTTTTATTTTCAAATTTCCTACCAATACATAAAAAATATCCTCTTAATTTCGCATACAAGATACTTGGCAATATTACATCGTGTTTAAATATTTTTTTCTTTCATGTGACGTGTGTCTATCGTGCATGAAAACATGAAATAATTTTAAGCATGATGGCATGACCTTTTGGTAGACTATCGAGATAATTTATAGTGTATACCTTAAATTATTTTTCACAAGTAAATTATCAGGCGGGAAACGAACCCGCAACAAACTTTGGATGTCCGGTCCAATGCTCTCCCAATTGAGCTACCGAGCCTTGTGAAAACCCGTCGAAATTTTCTAATACCCTTCTAGTTTTAACACTGTAGGCCAGCGTTGTTTCATCAATGAGAGAAACTTCCTCTTGTATTCGAAAGAAATACTTACACAACTGTTTGGACAATCGATTGATTTTTATATATTTTCAATTATCAATATTATCTTATATGATTAATTATTTCAATTATTAATAGAAAAAGAACCTATTCTATGCTATTACGTAGCGCCATAATTATATTTTTGGGTTGAAGAAACTGTGTTTTCAGAGAATGCGTTGTTTTAATAAATGAATGTGTGTAAAAAGACGATGTTGTATTATTGATTTGATGAATAATTAATATGGGTTGTTATTTGATTAAGTTTGGAAAGCTATACAGCTGTGCGTATGTGACGTATTGTGATGACTGAGCCGGTGGACATGTGGTTGAGGGGCGGCTTTAGGAGACGACGTGGTAGTGCGAACAGGAGAAATTGGAAGTGGCGTTTTCGTTTTCTTATGACAAAGTAAGTAATTCTATAAGAATTGCTATGAGAATAACTTATGATTTAGTTGACTAAGATTCATATTAACTATTTAGGAGAATTACTTGCTGCCTTTTGTGGTAGCTTGCGCTATGTTGACACAAAGTGCTGAAATAATCTGTTATCGCCTTTAAGCAAAACTTCAAAAGACGTATTTTTGAACAGTTAATATCCAACATCTAGACCGTTGTTCTGTATAAAAAAAATTAAAAAAATGCTAAAAAAATATATAGCTATATAATTAATATTTTATATATAAAAATTCTCTGTCATAGTGTTGGACCGCGATGAACTTTGAAACTACTCAACCTATTCTTGTCATTTTTTTTCATATTGCTGGATTCGTTCCAATTTAGGATATAGGGTAGGTTTCGTTTTAACTTATGACACAGCAACGCGTGGCCGGGTCACCTAGTATGGCAGTTACATACTGTCGCATTATGCTAAGTGGAGACTTTGTCTCTATTTAGTTCTTACACTTCCGCGCACATTGCACATTTGAATAAAACATTTTTTCTCGGATTTTGCGCATAATTTATTTTATATTTAGTCGTGATCACAGGATGACTAAGGCAATGGTCGTCATATATTTTCTATTACCTTCACAATATTTTAATCGGACACGTTCCTAACTATTATTTTGTTTTTATATAAATCAAATTGTTTTATTTAGTTATTTAATTCTCACTACGATTACATTGTACACTATTGAGTCTACCTCCCTATTCGGATATTGGGAGGTCCTCCGAGAAGAACTGACGAAAGAAACTCGGGAGACCAACCTCTAACTTTTAATATTTGCAAAAAAAAGAGATTACGGCTCCTGTAAAGGATTGAATATTCAGGATTAAACAGAAAATAAATTATGCGCAAAATCCCTAAAAAAGTTGTTTTATTTAAATGTAGGTATCGTTTGTATTGTATCGTTTCTTTTCTTATGAATTAAACATAATATGTTGTGACAAATTCATCTTAACACAGTTTCACAATCATACTTAAAACAGATACTTGTTGACTTTGTTGTAATCAACGAAATAATGATATCATAACACTATTATTATCGTAATAACATATTTTTTTTTGTGGATTATGCATGGTGACAACGTATTATATTGTAAATGTCGTATCTTCTGTTGAGAGCCATCGTCGCCGACAAAAACGAAAACGAAGAACGCGTTCGTTGTGGGTTGAAGAAATATTAACGTATATAGAAACAGATGGACATTTTTTTACACTCTATCCGCTTTTACGAAGGAGCAATCATTTTTCAATTATTTTCGAATGTCAATTGCATCTTTTGATGAGCTCTTATTTTAAAAGACTCCATTCAGATGATGGAGTAAATGTAATAATAGTATTTCTTCCGAATCCATTTTGAAACTGGCCTAGCTCCCTGACTATAGCGTCAGCGGCTGCCGCGTATCGACGGCTGCCACCGACGTGTCGACGCTTGTCGCCGACGAGGGTCGACGGCTGCAATTGGCACTGCCCTTGGCAACGTGCCGGCCGTGTATAAGAGCTCTAAAGCTTCTTTCTTTCTTGCGCCCCACTTGTTGTCAGTTAAAAGACGTCCTGAATGGGTGGTAAAACCACTTACTTTAAGTGCATTTAAATAAAGTTATTTTCCTTTCATTTAATTAGTCGGCCACCCCACACCAAACTAGGAATAAACCTTTAACTCAGTTGATGAGTTGCAGACAGAGGCAGTCTTCTATACTAACATAGCATACGCAAGGGTTATTAGAAAGATAAGATTTTTTTGCATGTTAACGATGCGTCACACTTGTTAATTTTGATGTTCCTGATTACTTGCGATAAGATAAACGCTTATGTTCGGAGTGGGTCCTCCAGCCCTGTGACGCACATTCCGTGTAACTTTTCGCTTACTGTTTTGAGAAAAACGCGTTTGTACGTTTTTTTTAATTGTAAATAGGTAAGCACTTGACCGCTATTTCGCCTAATGGTAAGCGATGATGCGATCTAGGATGTGAAGCACTTGCCTAGAAGATACCTTTACACTTGTGACTTGAAGACCCCTAAATTGTATTTATCAGGAAACACAGACTCAGGCAAAGAGTCCTACTCTTTACAGAATTGGAACCAAAACGATTAGTGCTACATTTTGGTATATCAACCATATAATGGTGGCGCCTATTTGTATGTCTGTTTAACCGATGAAAAAATGGGGATGGCTGAAAAAAAGCGTTTTTTCGTTCTTATTTTGAAATAAATCATAAAAAAATTATTTTTAAAAATAAAATGGGAAAAACTCTTATTTATAAAATATGTCTTATTATGTTCTTTTTTGTATTTTACAATGCTATTTTTTATGATTTTTTTAAAGTATTTTTCTATTCAAATTATTTAACGAATATGTCTTTTTAGCTAATTTTGACTGTCAGGCTACTGAAACTAGCCGATACGGCATACGATCCGAATAGCCAAAAAGATGTTGGTACAAATCCCGACTAGAGAGCATTTTTCGACAGTTTTTCAGAAGCTTTTGGTAGATTAACTTACACAATTAGTGTAAATAATAGTGGATTTCTTTGGGTTCAATTTGTACACGGCGCCATATTTCAGACTTTGTATGAGTTGATTGGTCACACACCAAAAGAGATGAATGATAAAGTTGGAAATAACTTAAAATAACATTTATTGCGCAATTAATGTAACGCTAATTGATGAATCGCGAGTTGAATGTAGACTAACTGAATTATGTTAAAAATGATGACTTTAAATAAATAATTTTATTAAATTTAATTAAATTAATATTGCATTGTAAATGCAACAAAATAAAAATAAAATACATACTTGCTAATATGATAAAATATGGCAAATTATAGTTATGGCTAATAAATTATAATATCATGCGTTGTTAGTATAAATGACAATAGTGCGAAGTAATAATTTTGTACGAGAATCATCATATATTATAAATATTATTATGGAAGGCCGTTTCTATGTCATAAATATTCTGTTTTAATATTTAATTGGTGTTATTACATTATACAAAGTAATACAATATACAACTTTGATATGTTCATATTTGCTTTTTATAAAAACTAGCTCAAAGTAAGCACTGTAAGGCATACATCGACATACATCGGAAACGCAGACTCAGGCAAGGAGTTCCTTTTTCTCTCTTTGGTATGTCAACCATATAATGGTGGTGCCCATTTTGTAAGTCTGGTTGTCCGATTAAAAAATGGGATCGGCAGAACGAGGCTGTGCGATTCTGCTTCACATTCTCCGAAATGTATCCTATAAAAAACGGATAGGCTAGCTACCTTCCGTCTATGCTCAAAGCTTTTGAGCTTTTTATAAAAAAGATCATCATTGCTGTAAGCGTTCAAACAAACAATCAAACTCCTTAGCTTTATTACACGTATAACGTAAAATAATATTATTAATACGCCTATCCCACGTAACACCTTTCTATATAAGAATATAAAAATCTGTTAAATGTTTAAACAATATAAAAAATAGGTTTTTATTTCAACTGCTTAATCTGAGTCACTTTATTATTGCCTGGCTCGATCCCTACTAATATTATAAATGTGAATGTAAGTTTGTTTGTTCACGCAAAAACTACTAAACCGATCATCATGAAACTTCGTACATATATTCTTGGAGGTATTAGAAATAACATAGGATACTTTTTATTGAAAAAAAATTGCGGGTGAAGCCGCGGCTAAAAGCTAGTATTATATATATTTACTAAAGATAAAGTAAAAAGAAAATTCGCACCAAAACACAGTCATTCAATATGGCCGTGCTCAAGTAACGGATGATGTCACGTACAAGTGAAAGCAAAACACGACCTTTAAGCTAACGACGACAATGGAAACCATTCATTTTTGACGAAATCTGAAGCTGGCCAACAGTTCTGTCTGAAAAAGGTTTTTTTATCATTGGACAGCCAACTAGACCTGATCATTTTATGAGACATTTCAAAGTGACGCCTTAATGAAAGATTGTCTCGACATGCACAAAAATGTTTAGCAAGTTAACATAGAGTTCTAAAAACAGATTATAAAACTACTGAATACCAAAATGAAAAATATGAAGGTTCACAAAAATCCTAAAAATAACCCTAAACATATAACACCACTAAAAAATCCCATCTCACTTATTTACCCCCTAAATTTAGGGTACCCCTTGAAAACCCCTAAGTTGGGAACCCTGTGCCTATGTATCCTGTATTAACTAGAGTTTCTAGGTTCTTTATAATGCTGACAAGAAGTGTTGAAGTGTGATCATAAATTTTTTTGTTTGTTTTATGTATTAATTGAATGTATTGTATCCGGAACAGTTATTAAGTTCCATAGTATAGTTTACATTCAAGCTACTTTGTCGTTCTGTTCGACCTTATGCCGTTGTAATAAATATATTCGTTTATTAAAATAAAACTATTTTATTTTAAGGCTGAAAAAGGTAAATTTTATGATAGAATAGACGCAGGTGAAATAGGACTTGAAAGAAGTATTTTTTCAACTCCAGAGTAAGATGTTACTCTAAACTTCCGTAATCTACAACCCGTCTAAAAAATATTAACGACTATCTCTACTTTGGTAGTAGAATCTTAGAGAAATATCAATGCAAGCTGTTGTCGTTCAGTAATCTTTTTTCATCCATAATCGTAATGTGAAAATTTACATTGAAATACGTAATGTTTAATCTCATTCAAGAATGGAAATTGTAACTCTTTATTTTTATGACCGGGTTCTCAAATTATTCTGTAGTTTCCCAAAATAGTGCTGCGGAATTCAGCCAACAGAACACATACTTATAGTAAAATTCAATGATGTTTATTAAACTTTAAAAATTCCATAAAAATGATTTCAAAAAGCAGGCGCTTTTTGTTTCAATGGGAAATCGCATAGAGCCAATGTTTTTTGGTCATGACTTTTTTATTTTTGCGTATTTCGAAATTCGGGTTCGGGAACCTGTTGGTTCGATTCATTACAAAAAATACGAAAATCGGCTAAAATCTCGTAGAGTTATGGCGTTTCATAAATTACGTCAATGAAGCTGATCCACGGGAGCTTCGCTCGCTCCGCTCCAAAAAGTTCCTATTGCAGCATATCAGCAGTTTAGCAACCCATCAAAAGCATGGAAAAGCTCGATGAGGTTTTCTTTCACCCGACTAAATTAAGAACAATTGGTTAAATAACAAAATACTGGTACTGAAATCAACACAAGTTGCATTGGATTAGAACTGGACAATGTCATAGCTAATGAGTCGGTTGCAAAATGAGTAAATTGCAGTAGCTAGACCTCGTCACGGTGGCATTCACTCAGCGCGGCTCTTGTGTAGTAAATTTATATTACAGTAGATGTAGTGTTTCTCTGGGAACAGTGTAACGTATAAATTATTGTTCTTTTTTTTATTTCAAATATAATATTAATAGTGATGGACAAAAATAACTATTCTCTCACATGAACGACATTAACAAGTTGGAGTAAATTTAATCATGCTAAAGGAAAGTAGCATTTGACAACAAATAATTAAAAAAAATTATCTATTAAAAAAAGAAAAAATGGATAAGGCGACTATTTCGTTCAAAACCTTCATCGAGTATAAATTTTTTTTTTCAAGTTATTTTAAATCGTGTGTTCCCCGCGGGCACTTAATATAGCTTGAAGAGGGTTCGGTGATAAAAAGGCAAAGGGTATACCTTTTAATACCATTCACTTGGGATTATACACAAAAAAATCTCAGTGATACATGTTGGAAAGCAAGAATAAGCAATTATAAAGCAATCCCTTGTCAATTCGTGCCATCTATGTCGCTTTAATTTGGCTAATGAAACACAGAAAACTGACGTTCGAGTGGGCTCATGAGACACTCGAACGTCAGTTTTCTGTGAGTAGGCTTACTACTCTAGCCGAACTGTTAAAATATTTCAGCTTTATAGCGCCCCTTTAGATCAAGCGCCCTGGGCGGTCGCCCCACCGCGCCCTACTCTAACGCCGCTACTGCTTAATCTTGCTACTAGTTGAATACTTAGATTTACTTCTACAAGAAGTCTTCTATCAATATGCTCGCATTTACAGGCTTTTCCAGGTCTCCCCAAGTTTGCCCTGTTTCTTTTTTTGGACAGTACCAAGGGTGAAACACACTGTCATAACTATACTTCGCTAACTTGCCTCTAGTTTGAACATGGTGGTTGCACCCTAATCCTAGTGCATTCTTATGGTATGAGAAACATTGTAAATCACTAACTTAAAAAGAAGCAATCATTATCAAATTAAATCTCACCGATGCGGTAGCAGTTGTTACTCGGAATAAGTCCGCCTTATTCCGAGTAACAAAACGCATTTTTTGTTTTATTAACTATGAAAGTTTAAATATGCCATTACGTAACATGTAGAAAGGTTTTAATGTTTAAAATAATAAAAAACGTCTAGTTTATGAAATATCGTCGTTAATACAAATTGATTTACTTCGTTTTTTATTATCTCGCAGTGCCATCTGGCACGAGATAGCTTGAATTGATACAATCTGGATAGTATAGATTGAATCTTATGCGGACTAGTGTATATTGTTGGATAAAGGGAATTTCCCGCGACAAACATTGCAGTTTCATATACAAGAAACTCAATTTGTCTGTTTCATGTAAGGTATTAATAGAAATCCTTACTAATATTATAAATCGGAAAGTGAGTTTGTTTGTTTGTTTGTTTGTTCCGCTTTCACGCCGTAACTACTGAACCGATTGCTTTGAAATTTTGCAGACGTAAAGATAAAAGTCCGGATTAAATAATAGGGTACTTTTTATCCTGGAAAAATTGATATTCCCGAGGAAAAACAAAAATATTGTTTGCTTGATGGATAGATTGTAGATGGCGCTGTGTGTCGTTTAAAACAAGGTAAAATATTGCAAACGAATATAAACATGTAAATTTAGAAGCTAAATGATACGATAATGAATCCCCGAAAATGAGGAATTCCCGAGGGATGACGTACAATTTGTTTTATCGTCTAAACTGTTTTTTTTTACATCTACTTATATGTTGCAAACGAATATGAACATGTAAATTTTGAAGCTAAATGATACGAAAATGAATCCTCGAAAATGAGGAATTCTCGAGGGATGACGTACAATTTGTTTTATCGTCTAAATTGTTTTTTTACATCTACTTATCCTGAAATCACTAAAGTCAACGAATTACTAATTGGTATAAATATTAGTTACGTTATTTAGTTCCTGAGGTATGCGATAGATGGCGCTGGGTGCTTTTTAAAACATGGTAACGATGTGTTTTTTTAAAATACGTAAGAAGTGGAATGATAGCTTACGCTATTTAGTTCTAGAGGTATGCTAAAGATGGCGCTGGGTGTTTTTTAAAACGTGGTAACGAAGTGTTTTTTTAAGATACGTAAGAAGTGGAATGATATCTCGCTCTTTAACCTGTAGCTCATACACTTATTCGGTGCACTTTTCGACTCATTTACTTACTTGCTGTTTTATCTTTATTCACTGTTTTGCGCTTTTTGCACAAGGGAAAACATATAATATAGTGTACCGTTCAGTTTTGGTTTAACAACTAATTGTATCCAGCGTTACATCGCGCTTCTTAGATTTTTCCGTGGGAATGAGAAGTTTTCTTATAGTTGTGCTTTATACCGCAATATAACCGAATTCCACGCGGGCGAAGCCGCGGGCGGAAAGCTAGTAATTAATAAAAGACATTTTTTTTATTCAAATATGTTGTATCTCTTTTTATATAGTCTAATAACATAAACTAAACAACTTTTACAATATTTTCGAAACAAAACTCAAAGTAAATGGTAACTCAATCAATATGTAAAGTAACTAAGTATTTAAGAAATATTTAAAAATGTATGTACTGTCGTATTAGTTGTCATCATGGCATTTTAACCTGATTTTTTTTGTGGCTCCGATATTTCGTCTGCCCATAACCTCCCGTCTTTTCCCTGATGTCTACCCGTAAAAAAACTTCAGTTCTTCCGTAACAATGGCGCATGTAACTGCGCTGAAAAATCGAAATTTCAAAAATTATAAATATAGGAAAAACGGTATTTACAAACAAAATAAGAAACTGGCTACACTTGGAATTAATTGTAGTGCCTAAGATAAGATACCTAACTTTTTATGTTTTTCATTCACGCTTCAAATGCTGTAACCTAACTTATATTTATTGTATATGTTACCGGCAATGTGTATAATTCAGGTATTGTATACAATCCCTAGGTAATGTATACAATCCCTGGGGCGTCCAGGCAATGTATGAAATATCATGAATATCATTGTCCATTTCATACTTTACCTAGGTATTGTATACAATTCCTAGGGATTGTATAGAATACCTGCTGGTTCACCGGTAATGTGTAAAATAAATAAATCTTAAGACTAAACTAATGTTAGGTAAGCCGGTTAATATCAATAAATCTTAACAGACTTACTTATCAAATAGCGGACAAATAAAACATGTTGTATTTACTTGACATAAACTTTATTATCAACTTGAGGTTAGGTTAGGTTAGGTTAGGTTGCCAAAGGGACCCACAAGGCCGCAGGACAGCATGAAGGCACAACGACGAGTTTTAGTGGCTATACCTTCGATCACCCACTGGACTTCGTCGTTGTCGTTGTCGGGTGGGTGACCGAAGGGGAGCCCCACATAACTCCGCTGTCTACCCAAGCAGCGGAGTATGCATAAGGCGCATTTCTCGTCGTAAAAAAAAAAAAGGTTAGGTTAGGTTGCATTTTTTTGCGTTCGAGTGTTACATTACCTGCTACAAGTTTGGCATTGTATTGTATAGAATACCTAGGTAAAGTGTAAAATAAATTCTATTTCATAATTTACCTGCCCGTTTTAGGTATTCTATACATTGCCTAGGTATTGTATACAATACCGGATTATACACTTTGCCGGTAACATATATACAAACTGTCTATAATTGCTGAACTAATTATTTTTTTCATTACTTCTTACTTCTGCCACTCATGGCCCAGTGACATGGTCCTACTGGCTTCAGAAACTTCCGCTATTGTTCCAATGGTGACCAATTGTGGTTGGTTTCAAAAGTAAACCTACTCATTCTACCACACTTGTTTTCAGGTCTACATATAGACACAACATACACATTCACACACCAAAGACACACACGCGCGCACGCACACACACATACAGACACACACGCACACACAGAGACACACATAGACACACACACACAGAGAGAGAGAGAGAGAGAGAGAGAGAGAGAAAGAGAGAGAGTCTTTATACAATGTAAATGATTTTAGATAATATGTTATTTCTCATGGATTCTATGGATTCTGTCTTGGCGCCCGGACTTGATTGGGATCAAGAGCGAACCCATCCTAAATTAAAAAAAAAAGTCTGAAATGTCTGTCCTAGAGGTGGTCATTAACGCTTCAATAGTTTTGTCATATTTGTATTTGTTTTACTTAAATTTTATTATTTTATTATTATAATAATATTAGACTACATCACATACATTGTTGTAAACCCAAGTTCAGTAGCGCTTGTGTTATGGAACTCAGAAACAATGACGGTACCACAACACCCAGACCCGAGCCAATGTAGAAAAGTTCATTGACCCGGTCGGGGATCGCACCCTGGACCTCGGAATGGCTTAACCATAACAACGGGTATGCGAGCCACTCCACCACGGAGCTGGTATAAACGTCGACTTATAAAAACAGGAAATACTAAAAAATACCTTTGTACATTCCAGGAGCGTGTCCCGATCGCCATCACCGTCGCCTCGTAACACGGACGGGGGTCCTGACAGCTTAGACAATGACAAGGTATGCTTACACTCCCCATGACTTTATCTTTTATATATATAGTGACACGAATCCCTCTTTCCCACTAGGCACCTTGGGCAAGAGCCCACAACCACGCCATCGATAAGGCTACTGCCTGATCATTATTTTCGAAAAACATACTTTTTTTCATATGAATCGAACCTTAATTACTGTCTACAATACCAAATTGTTTATTAGCTTTTGCGAAGACACTTTTCTTTCGCCCAAAATTAGCCTTTCCGCTTTTAGCATGCTTAGATAAATTTAAATATATATAAATGCAATTTAATGGTATAGTATACTTATAGCGATAAGTAGACCGTTTAAATGAGTGTTCGCCCGCGCGCTACAGGGGCGCGGGTGTATGGCGATAAAGCGGGGTACGGAAAAGGAGAGAGGGGACGCACTATGCGCGCCTGCCGCCTGCTCCTCGCTCGATTCCCCATTGTCAGGGATTCAAAAACACTTTTATAAGGATACACTTTCATAAGAGTTACACATTGAATCTGTTACAGAATTATTCCTGTATCACTTATTTGGGTGTTTTGAACCTGTTTTGCGTCGAACACTTATAAAAGTGTGACAGATATAATGTTTTCGGTTACCAATCTGTTAGAAACTGTTTTACGTTTAACTATCTGTGTGTATATGTCAACAGTATAACAAGATCCGCAAGTTTATAAATTTACTGGGAAAATTATAAACTTTCGTAGGATTCTAAACGAGAGATAAATTGTATTATTTTACGCCCATATTTTCGTAAATTTATTAATTTGCGACGTCTCGTGGTAAATTTATAAACTAACAGATATCCACTTGTAAGATTCTAAACGGTTCGACCAATCACAGAAAAGCTTTTAATTTTACGCTTTTTTTAAAATACGGCAAATAACACAGTGCTCTCTGATTGGTCGATGTTGACAGTGACAATGCTTGTGTCCATAGACTTAGGTACAATCAGACTTGCGAAACTATAATTTTTTTAAGTTTCGATTACCTACCTTACTGTATTTTTACTTTAAAACTAGTTAGCTACCTATAATACAGGATTACTTTTGTACATAATATGCTAATGACCTCTACTTCACTCTACCAAAATAAAACAACAGAAATCGTGTTCTACGATATTAAAGAGGTTTATTAAAAAAGAAAAACAATCATAAAACATAAAACCAGCCTTCTACCAAAAAAAAGGTTAGGTTAGGTTATAGGTATTGACTGCTTGGAACCATTTATACCACTGGATCTTGCTGAGATTTCCTTTTCACTATCAAGACTTTTTTGTCACTAATTATACTTTTTGGCGTAATATATTCTTTGTCTGTGGGCCGACGTACCAAAACTTTAGTTTTCTTAAAATCTTCTATCATTTTAAAGACATGTTTAATTGTTTCCTCTTTCCATTCCGACTTCTTAGTATTTTGGTCATGGCCACTATAAAACTTTCGTAGCTCTGTGGTAAATTTGCTTACTTATTATTTTACGCGTGAGTTCGGTAAGTTTATCAATTTGCGAAAATATGGGCGTAAAATAATACAATTTATCTCTCGTTTTGAACCCTTCGAAAGTTTATAATTTTTCTAGGAAATTTATAAATTAGCGGTTCTTGTTATTTTCCGGTGACATATACAGTCGAACCTCTATAAGTCGAACATCAAGGGAGACGCCAAAAATTTCGAGTTATAGAGTTTTCAACTTATGGAGGATTTCGACTTAAGCGGATTTTGATACGACATAAAGAGTTTGAGGTTTATTCTTATAAATTTTGAGTTAGAGAGGTAAAATAAATAAAAATTCAACTTGCAGAGGTGACAAACATACATATTTTTATTTATTATTTTACTCGGACTTTCTCGTACTTAGATTGAAAGCATTAAGGAATTGAGCTTTAAGACAAGGCATTAATAGACATTTTGGTATACATATTTGTTAACGCCATTTTGACACTGCTTTCTTTCATTGGCAAAAGTACATACCTACTAAATGAATAATGTAAACAAACGGTTCGCGACAAAATTGTAATATTTGTTTGCTGAGCGTTTTGATTTTGTTTTGTTTTAAGAATAGTTTATTGAGATAATCAAAATTGAACACCTGACACCAAGCAAGCAAACACGTGTGCGTGAGTCATAAATTTATTATCGTATACTCCTAAAATGTTTTCAAGTGTACACAATAGTGTACACTCACATTGTCGGCAAGTTCTTAAAGTCGGTAACTTATTTTTGTTCGAACAATAGAGGTAATAAATTCCAAATGATCAAGTTGTAAAGGTTGTAAAATAAAACGTTGCTATGTTCGAGATACAGAGGTCAAATTTAATTTTTCGAGTTATAGAGTGAAAATATGTACCAAAATGGCTTGGAGGGACTCGGTGATTATTTCGACTAACAAAGGGTCAAGATTTCAAGTAATGGAGGTTTTGGTGTTTGAAGGGAAGGGAACAAAACATTTTTTCGAGATTTGGAGGTTTTTGACTTATCGAGGTTCGACTTATAGAGGTTCGACTGTACACAATACACCAACATAGGCATTTCAAAGTGCCCAAATCATTAGTGAGCTGTCGCATAGTGAATCTTATTGACTGTAACAGATATTAACACTTATGAACCGGTATTTTCTAAAACATATTCAAAGTGTTACAGTTTCTTTCTGTTTTACTTTTAAAACAGAAATGAAAAACAGTGTTCAGAACACTATTCGGATACCGCTAAAATCCCTGCTCTTTGTCGCCGTTACTCCGCGCCTCTGTTATGTGATTGTGAATGACTATTAAAAAAATTGAGTCACTATTAATCGTGAAATATAATTAATATATATATATACTTACACACCGCGGAGACAATGTAACACCGCTATATATTTATTTATTTTGTCAAAGATAAATCAAAATGTAATAATTATTTATAAAGTTATAAAGAAACGAACATTTTAAACAATCTTATAATAATATTCTGCCTGTTTAGTATTTATATCTTGTTTATTAGTAAAATTGACTTATTTTGGCAGTTAGTTTCATCAATCTTAGACAAAAATGGCATTTTTATTACCAAAATCAAAAATAAACTTCATTTGCTAGTTGCTACAAACAATTTTCAGTAGATAATATCAAACGTTTTTTTTTCATAAATGTGGCACTTTTATTAAGATAAAAAACTTTGAATCCCATTATAAATAAGCGGTTCACTACTTTTAAAATTAGAAAGAATAGGATAAAATAAAATTTATAATATTTTTTATTGAAGTACTTATTATTTTTTAATTTATTTGGACAACCAACAAAACATACACCTTAAGAGCTTAGAGTTACAAGGTCAGTGGTATACAATTATAAGTACTGTCTTAATTAAAAGTTGCCACAGAGAGTAGAAAATAAAGGTAGTTATGCAAGGAGCATACGGCTTCCCTGAAGTTATAAACAAAAATCTTAATAAATAACAATTTTATTACTAACAAGCTAATACTAAAAAATGTATTGGAATACTAGATCTTAGCTTAATATATTAATAATATATTTTTTATTATAGGGAAACTTAGTCTAAATATGACAACATCTTTATTTTTACTAACGAAGTTATAATCTGCTTGGAGCATAGGGGAGAAAAGCCGTAGGTTAATTTTGGAACGCTTTGATGTGAGTGAGAGTCTAGACAGCCGTGAAAGTTTATAGGTCACTATGACATTACGTTTCTGAAACAGTCTTTCACCATTGAATAATTTATGAAGTATTGTGACAAGTGCAAGCAAACAATTGTAACAAGGTGCCACAGAGCACAATTTTTAAATTAAATTGAAGTGACCGTTAATGGATATCGCTAGCAGAAAAGACTATTGCAATTAAAAGTACATATATTACGAAAACCTGAGTATTAATTTTGGCAATACATAAGTTTTCGAAATAAAAAATATTTACCTACATCAGAAATTAAATAGCCCCCTCCATAAGGATCACTTCCCGAAAGGGCCATTCTATAAGGATCACTTCCCAAAAGGGTCACTTCCATAAGGATCACTTCCCATTATCATTATCATCCTCGACCTATTAATGCACACACTGGTAGCGCAAAGCGTTGCAAAAACAACTTCTTATACATACAGGAACTCTTTGAAGAACCACTAAAAACACAAGCCAATAAAATATAATTGTTATAATTTTTGTTGTTATATGTAAAGCGTCGTTTATCTATACATATAAATAAAATTGGAGTGTCTGTTTGTAATATTGAAATAACCGTTTTTTACTACATGCATATGAATATATATACGGTACATACACCAAAATATCATTTTTTACAATTTTTGTCTGTCTGTCTGTTTGTTCCGGCTAATCTCTGAAATGGCTGGACCGATTTTGACGGGACTTTTATTGGCAGATAGCTGATGTAATAAGGAGTAACTTAGGCTACTTTTATTTTATCTATACATATAAATGAAATTGGAGTGTCTGCAAATTATAATAACTGTGCCACAGCAACGTGTGGCCGGGTCAGCTAGTCCTAGATATAATTCTAACCTATATAAGAATTGACCTTATGCCTGAGACAAGTTGGATGTTTCCTTGTAATAATTTATCAACTATCTAGCAGTCAATTTATTTTTTGGACAACCAACAAGACCTACACTTATTATAGGCATATATATAATTTTACGAGACACTTTTTAAAGTGACGCCTTAATTAAAGGTTGCCTCGATATTCACAAAAATGGTGAGCAAACTAACATAGTGTCTCGCACACCGGTTATCGTGGTAATGCCACTCCGAGATCCCTGGTTCGGTCCCCGGCGGGATCCATGTAGAAAACGAACATTTCTATGGTCTGGGTGTTGTGGTACCGTAGTTATTTGACAAGTGCCTTAGCTACTTGGATGAATCTTCTGTTTTATGATGTTTTGAAGAACTACATATGTATGTGATGTTCTTCTGATTTACACAGTAAACAAAGTGACTTGAACTGATTTAAGGCACTTGCACAATTAATTGCTGAAATATATAAAAATATAACAATCAGGTTGATTATATTTTTTTGCAAATAGATTTGATTCCCTATTTGTTTCCGCAATTTAAAGACATCAAAGACATTGCAAAATTTGAGAATTTTTAAATAGAAAAATACGAGTAACAATCAACTCGGACATAAGGCAGGACTGGAACCTGCAATCTTTGGATGTTTGGTCCACAGCTCTTCCAATTGACACTGCTCACAAGTTATCCGAGTTGCGCCTAGAACAATTGGTGAGCCGAGTAAATTTTTACAAGCTTTTTTACATTCACCTGTCCCGGTGTCTGTAATGAAATCTTGCAAGTTTAATTTGACCACTTCCCGGTTTCCGATTGAGCTGAAATTTTGCATACATATGTATATCGCGTGATAATGCAATATTATGATGACATAGAGGTGATCTGATGCTGGAGCTGGAAGGTGATCATAGGAACTCCGCAATAAAACGACACAACCCCATCGAGTTTGGGCTCGTTTGATTTGTATTGACCAGTGCTTTGATTCTATATGGTAACCAGGCTCTGATGCTTGATCAAATCAATTTTGGGCTCACAAGAAAACTAATTACATTTAAAGTAAATGCGAAATTGATATGGAAGCGGTTATTTATCCTGTATGTAACTCTTCCGTTATGTTTGTGCAGTGCAGCGAGACTTCCCTGGTGGTGCCATCGGGTGGTTCCGGCGATTCAGCTTCGGTGTCGAGCGCGAGCGAGCTTGCCACAGTCGTCGGGGCACTGCCCAAAAGCGACTACGCCAAGGTAGTATAGAATAAAATCATAGATATGCGAAAAAAAACAATTATTTTTTTTTTTTTTTTTTGCCTGTAAAGTCGGTTTTACGGGCGAAGATTTTACGTGACAACGTCTTTTTCTCGGTAGAATATTTATTGATATGAATATAATTAAATTGCACAATGCGCGCGGCAGACCGATCATAGTTGAGTGGGAGAGAGACGCAAGGCATTCGGCGGGCCTCTCTCTCGTTCGGTGACTCATCGTAACGTTACCGAGCGTTACACTTTTTCATAAGTGACTCCCAGCCGCAACCTAATTTAAGACGTTGTCACGTCAAAAATAAATATATATGAGATATATGAAACGTAACTGACCATGAAAGAAAGAGAGAAAGAAAATGTTTGCTCGCACATCTGTTGCCCTTTCTATCTTCACTAACTTATATCTCCCTCTCAACTTCTGTTTGCCACGCCCGATCACACTTTTCGTAACGCTCTCGTCACGCATTCACCAGCTTACTCCCAAAACAAGCGTGCGTAAAGAAGTTCTACTTCAAAAATATTCAATTATTCTATCAATAATGCAATCATATTTAATTTTGTAATTTAATCTATTTTATCAGTAAATAATTTTCATCTATTACTTTAAAAAATCATATATATAGCTGAAAATCACAACAACAACACACGCTTGAATTCAAAATTATTTCTATAATAAGATTTATTGTTGTAAGCATGTCCCTGGGTTCGAATCCCGGAAGGGGCATATGTTTGTGTGATAAATACGAGCCGTGAGAAGATTAGTACCTGAGTCGTGGGTGTTTATATATATTTCTTTGAATATAATATATATCTATGTATCGTATAAGTATGTCTATCCGTTACCCTAGTATCCATAACACAAACCTTAAGGTGCTTGCTTTGGGCTAGATTAATTGGTATGATTATAATTGTATTATTATTCTCGTTATTGTAAGATGTGAAAAAAAATTTTTTTCACGTTGACTAACAGTCTTTGGATTATTTTAATAGGTGACCTCACCGACCCCTCCACGTGGCACCGAAGGCGGACCGCGAGCGAAGAAGAAGAGCTGGTATACGGCCCTCTATCCAACATACAAGAGCAAATCGGATGACTTCAAGCGGCTTTTCAAGGACTTGCCTGACGACGAGAGACTCATAGTCGGTGAGTTCCGACTATCGACTCGTAATAATAAGAAGTAAAATGTCAAGCAACAAAAACAGTGCAGAAGTACAGTACGTTGATTTTTGTATTCTTTATACTAAACTTGTTCATAGAAAAATATAATGTAGTAGCCGGGATTAGAGTTTAAAGTAGCCTGGTCGCGTGGGAATGTCGGCCTTTTATTGAGTCCAGGATCCACAATGGAACGAGCTAACCCAGAAGAAATTTATTCACCGTGGCTTTGAAAACGGACGGGTAATAAGTACTCGGAAATACAAACGCAGGGAGCGAGTTCCACTCCTTTGCTGTGCGCATTATAAATGATGTTGAGAAGCGGTTGGTGCAACGGGTAGGAATAGCAACCGAGAAAGTGTGGTAGCCCGCACTGCGTCTGGATATCCGATTCAAAAGGTTTGGTAATCAACATACACTTCCCGTAAACCACAAAATAGGTTGCAGCGTTTTGCTGCATTATGGTCTTTTACTACGATCTCCAACCCATCAGCTGAGAGTAAATATTTACTAATTTTTGACGTGACAACGTCTTATAAATTGGTTTGCCGGGTGACACTTCAAGAAACTGCGTTACGCTCCGCTCACGTTATGCGCTTACAATGAGAGCGAGTGAGAGGCACGCGTCCCTTCCACTCGGGCATGGTTAGCCCGCCTAAGAGCGAGAGAGACAGACATAAAAAGTGGAAGGGACGCGTGCCTATAAATTAATGTTTTAAATATAATTCTTTGTATAAATAAATGTTTTAAATTGTTGCTATTATTTCATCCTTCTTCCTACTATACGAATGAATATTCACATTAAAATTATTTTACCACTCAAAGTCGTTGTCACGTAAAACTTTCGCCCGTATACCGACTTTACAGGCAACCAACCAGTTTTATCGTGAATAGTTAAGCGCTTGACCGCTATCTCGCCTAATGGTAAGCGACGATGCGATCTAGGATGTGACGCGCCTAGAAGACACTATACATTCATGACTTGAAGACCCCTAAATTGTATTTGTTAGGAAACACAGACTGAGGCAAAGAGTTCCACTTTTTAGCGGTACGGTTCACAAAATTGGAACCAAAACGCTTAGTGCGACTCTTTGGTATATAAACCATATAACGGTGGCGTCTTTTTGTTAGTCTGGTTGTCCTATGAAAAAATGGCGGAACAAGGCTGTGCAATTCAAATTACGTCAAGATCTCCCCAAATTTAAAGGAGGCTTTCGTGGACGTCTTTCCGGTTGAGATGATAAACATTACCCTCGATCCAAAATCATTAACGAAAATAAATAACATAAAAATGTTACAGGTCTCTATTGTAATAAAATTAGGTATAAAAATATTTATATTATATGTACCGAAACTTTTGTAATATTTTAGGTTGAATAATATTTATGATTGAAAATATAAAAAACTTTAATTCAAAACTAGCTCGGGAGGTTCACACTAAAGTTTTTAGTTATTACCATGTACTTAAATGTTATGTTTAGCACTACATTTTTATTTTTATTAAGGAAACTATAGGTCTAATATTATGTTTAGTTTTTATATTACTTTATGTGTATGACCGGTTGTTTCTATTAATTAATAAAAATAAAATAAATAAATCTTGTTGCCGCAGACTACTCATGTGCGCTGCAGAAAGATATCCTGGTCCACGGGCGCCTATACGCGTCCCAGAACTACCTCTGCTTCCACGCCAGCATCTTCAGCTGGGAGACATCACTGGCACTACGGTGGAAGGACGTCACCGCCATCACCAAGGAGAAGACCGCGCTGGTGAGGATAATTATCTTTACAAGTATAGTATTATACTACTAGTACGAGATTTACAACAAAGTTTACAGCCATCTGTAAGTCACACGAGTTGAATAAAGGCGTATTTAGCATTCGACGAGTCATACTACAGCTATCTACCTGTAAATAGTACGAGGTAAAGGGGAGCTATCTACCTGTAAATACACGGGGTAAATCAGAGCTATCTATCTATAAATAGTACGGGGTAAAAGGGAGCTATCTACCTGTAAATAGTATAGGTTCTGCAAGATCCGTATACCTAAGATGATAATACAAGTTGTATTTAAGCTAACTAATCGTATGTAACGTGCGTGTTACAAGGCGTGTACCCGCAGATAGCACGAGGTAAACGGGAGCCGCTTACCTGCAGATAGCACGAGTTGAATAAGTATTACGCGTTTTTAGCTCTCTATGAGTCACACTACAGCTATCTAGATCTACCTGTAAGTAGTATGGGGTAAAGAGGAGCTGTCTACCTGTAAATAGCATAGGTAGTACGGGATCCGTTTACGGGTTCATCACACGAGTTGTATTAGATCAAACTAATAGTATGTACCATGCGTCTTACAATACATATCTACCCGCAAATAGCACGAGGTAAACGAGAGCCGTCTATCTTTAGATAGTACAGGTTGTACAGAAACTGTCTACCTGTTGATATCATGAGTTATATGGGTTATATCTAATGTGCATGGGTAAGTCGGTAAAGTCAGACCAAGGCTAACTTCCAGGGATATTTGGTCCGTGATGATAGGTGTCCTGAAAAAAACCAAGTCAAAAGCACCCTTAACTGACAAGCTTGTATAAAAGGTCGGATTAGAGTTGAAGATAGCATCCTAGAAAATAAAAAAATATTATTTATCTATTTTATTTATTTATATTTATTTCAATCCAATGCAACTTAAACTTTATTTACTTTCTAATATAAAAATCTAATATTAATTTAGTTAACTTAGTATTCGAAAACGATTGAAATTTTAATATTTTCAACACAGAAGTAAAAAGCATTCCACAGTACAAAATACAATATAGCTCTGACGATACTAAACTACACTAGATACAGTCGACTTATCTGTGATCACTGCCTACCCGAAGAGTAGAAGGCGTGTGTGTATTCCAATAGCCAAAGCTTTTTACAACACGAAAGAATATTTCGAATGTGAAATTGTAACACTGCATTTCTCAATAAGAAGAAGTTAAAATAATTGTTAAGAGTTGAATTTTTCATTTCTTTTTTTCTTTAAGTTACAATATTTAGTTTTAACCATTAGTTAATAGGCCTGTGACACTATGCCTTGAAAAGATGAATTTATAGCATAAACAAACACCTGTAATCATAAACATCTTGAATGTTATGTGATATTATTATAAATTTGTGAAGATTACATGAATTTGAATATGAATAGTGTCTACCTGAGATGGTACCGGGTAAACGCGAGCTGTCTACCCATAGATAGCAGGAATTAAACGGAACTTACTCGCCTCTCGATTGCGTAGTGCGTACAGGAGTTTACTGTAATATTTGACACTTAGTACATTGCCAGAATAACTTTAGATATGTGCCAAAAATTTAAAAATAGCACGTAGAAAAGTCTCAATAATATTTACGCCACTTCTATTCGTTTGGAAAGCTCGATTTTGTTTATCCAGGTGTATTTTTCCATTTTATTAAACAATGGCGATGGTAATAGATACGTTTATATTCAGTTTTCTTATTGTCATATGAAAGATAGTTTATGGAAGCACTTGATCTACAGGTGATACCCAACGCGATCCTGGTGTGTACTTCGGGTGATAAGAATTTCCTGACGTCGTTCTCCGGTCGCGACAAGGCTTACCTCATGCTGTTCCGCATTTGGCAGAACGCGCTCATGGACCAGCCCATGACCAGCCAGGAGATATGGCAATGGGTCAGTATATTGTATTTTCATTGACCAGAAGCGAACTATATACTAATAAAATATACCTATAATTACAAAGCGTAGAATTAGTTAACATTCGCTATGAAATGTTTTTTTGGTATGTAGGATTACGGCCAAGTTTTAGACTTCAAAAGGCAGGAGGCTTATTCTTGGGGAAAGGTATAGCACTGTTTAATAAAGTTCCACAAAGTATAGTTGATTTGCCTTATAATAATTTTAAAACGTATGTGAAATATAAGCTCATGTCCAAAGGTTATTACAAGGTCAACGACTATTTAATAGATCGCGATGCATGGAAGTAATATGTGTCGTTTCAACTTGACACTATTTATTACAGGTTGTGTCATACAATATTAGCATTTGTTAATTTTTACAGTAATTTATTACTGGTAGTTAGAGTATGACATGCTCTCTTAATACATCTCTTGGGTGGTGGCATGTGGTGCGGGTCGTTACGTTCCCTTAGATATGGTTGAGCGAAGCGATAATTGCATCATGCTCGTGAACGAGTGCTGCCTTGGGATTCAGTATTATTGACATAAACTAAAACTTTGTTTGATTTCTTAAATTTGTCGTTTATTCGTTTTATACTATTCCAATGTTTAAGGATACTTTCTTAAAACATATACTTGTTGACTTTGTTGTAATCAACGATGTAATGAAACATAACACGTCCTGGATGGATAGTAGGTAAAGATGTTGGATGAAAACAGCTTATTTTAAGTGCATTTGAATAAACATATTTTAATTTTTTGGAGGGGAGCGAGCGAAGCTCCCATGGATCAGCTTCAATAGCGCAATGTCTGTTACGCCATAACTTCCCGAGTTCTTAACCGATTTTAATATTTTTTGTGTGGAATCGAATCAACAGGTTTAGGACCAATTTGTGACGGAGCCCGAATTTTGAAATTCGCAAAAATTCCTATCGAAACACTTTTTTATTTTTTTCTGTATTACGCTCCGCTCCAATATAAGGTGCTAGCGTAGCTTTCTGCTTAGCGACTGCATCGCCTAGTTTACAATACCTCGCATGATTAATGAGTGATCCCTTGGGTAAAAACTGTAACTGCTGTGTTAGGTAAATTAGCGGAACAATAAGCAGTCGTGTGGGTGATCAAAAATTTATGATGTCGTCTTTAGAATATGCAAGATATGTCGCCACAGCATCTGTCGTAACATCCCAGCTTATCTGTGCGTTTTTTTTATTAAACTAATGCGGAATGAATTATTCAATTGTGACCTGACTCCGATTTCGTCCATTGTTCAGTCATAACATAATCTATGCGCATATATCGCGAATCGAACTGTTTACTCGCTGTATTTGGAACATTACTATACGTAATCTTATAGAAATATTTATATTCCGAACTGGTGGTAGATTCAGTAGTGAAAATTTAATAACTTATTAAAATACAAAATTAAACAATTTTGATTTATATAAACTAGCGGCCCGTCCCGGCTTCGCACGGGTGGAAAAAATTCTTTATTTTTTTTCTATTATTAAATATTTTTCTGGTAGGTAGCGCCATCTAGCGTCCTATAGACGAACTACTTGCGGTTAATGCGTTGCTATGGTAACGTTATTGATACCATGGAAAAAGTGCGGGAAAAAGAGCGGACAGACAACAAATATGTGATCTTGAATTATAGATTTTAACACTTAGGAACGTGCCCGATTAATATATTGTGAAGGTAGTAGAAAATATATGTTCGTTGCGACATAAATGTCGAAATAACATCCGGTTTTTTTGAAAATCGATGTAATCCCCTTTTACACAAATAATAATGAAATTACTTTTAAAATATATTTCAAAATTCTAATGTACCGGTCTGATACTATCAGAGACAGATATTCTCGTAGATGTTTCGATATAATGAGTGGCGGTAGAGATATAATACAAAAAAAGTTATCGCTGCTCAAATTGATAAACCACGTGGATTGCTATTAGGAAAACGTCAGGCGGGCCGTAACAATATATGACGACTATAAAATATTGCCTTAGTCATCCTGTGATCACGGCTCCTGTAAAGGAGTCGAAACGTCAGGATTAAATATAAATTATGCGCAAAAATCCCTAATAAGTTGGTTTATTTAAAATGAAACATTTATTCTTTAGCGTTACAATAAATAAAATAAATACGTTATCATAGCTGGTTCCAACGGAATCGATAGTTAGATATTTGTAAAAATAACACAGGTCAACAAAAATTTTTCCCAGAGACGTGAGTATATTTTCCCGAAGGATTTTGGTGTTCTGAACCCAAATCCGGTAGCAGAATTGCTCTTTCACGTCATGTTTTTGAGATATTCTAACCTAAAAGTGCAAAAAACGCCGTTTTCGCCCATTTTTGAGGTTATGTGATCCTTCAGTTTTTAGTATACCTAAAAAACTACAGGGGTCATGTTAAAGTACAAGTCTTGAACTTTCAAATGGCGTTGAGTTTGTTTACAAATTCTTTTTTTTTTTTTTTTTTGAGATATCGTATTTTGAAGTTAATTTTTCTTAATTTTGCTTCATGCTACCTATACTGTCATCAGTTTAGTTTAGATCAGTTTCAGGTCTCATAAACCTGACGTGATAGAGCAATTCTGCGACCGGATTTGGAGTCAGCACACCAAAATCCTTCGGGAAAATATACTCAGGTGACTGGGTAAGAAACTTAGTCAAATTTTGTTGGCTTGTGTAATACTTTCGTTGTTTATTGTTTAGCTTACCATCAACATTGATGGAGCGATACTAGCTAATAGTAAAGGTCGAAATGCGCTCGTAAATTACGACGCGTCTCGGTAGCTCAGCGGTCAGAGCACTCGCCCGGATGGCGAAAATTCGTGGGCTTGAGTCCCGTCTGATACTATACTTTGTCCAATGTAGGATGATACTTTTGACAGGTGTCACTTCCTTATTGCTACGTTTTAAGGTTGCGTTTGTTTCCTTATGTTTGGCTTGACTAACTAACTTTATAACCTCTACATAGGTGTCAACTGTCAAAAGTATCATCCTACATTGGACAAAGTGTAGTAATTTTTTTTTCAATTTAGCAATATCCTTTAGACATAAACAAACATACATTGTTCTGAACCTAAGCAGCTAAAGCACTTGTGTTTTGGAATTCAGAAACAACGAAGGTTCTACAACACCAAGACCCTTACCAATATGGAAAAGTTACTTTTTGTACATTGACCCTGCCGGGGATCGAATCTGTGACCTCAAGACCTTGGCAGACCCGTCGAATTGTTCTTAGCATTTTTTAACAGCGCCGTCTCTAGTAATATTTTTCAAGTATAGAACAATCGATTATTGTTTTTATTTATTTTTTATTTTCAGTTCTTGTAAATAAAGTCACTAGGTGACTTTTTCCCTCGGTGAACAAACTATTTAATATTATGTTACCCTAAAGTATATGAAATTAAAGAATTTATTGCTAATAAAAGATGCGCAAGCTCGCTGATGAAATCCAAGAGATTAAATCATCATTAAATTTTCTCAATGACCGTTTTCATTAAATAAATAACAACTTAGAAATCAATAATATCGATCGGAGTTATCTTCTCTCTCGGCTCGTTTCTATCTAATAGATCAACTATCAAAAGCGACCAATCTTGAAAAACGATGCGTTCCCGAGTTCAAATCCGAAAATCTGAAAATAGTTCATCAAATTGGTACAATAACAAATCTCAAGGTTAATGAAAGTCAGATATATTGCTCTCGTATAGCGAAACAGAACCTTAATTCCAAACGCTGTGATTCAATTTAACAAAGACCACTCATATGATAAACTTAATACCAGTCAACTGGATATAGGCAGGGATAAAAAATAGCCTATATTTATCAAGGAAAACTTGTAACCCGAAAATAAGGCGCTATACGCCGCAACTCGGATTAGTGCAAAGGAACTAAAATATAGGTTTACCTGGACCCGCGGTGAAGCTGAAGAATCAGTAGTTATCTATGTACACAATATGGAAACATTGGATAAACTGTCATAAGCATTATATTTATAAGTAACCGTGTGTTTTTAGATATAGCAATATTATATATTCTCTCCGAAACTAAATATTTATTTCCAAAACATTAGAGGCCTACGCACAAAGATAGATACAGGCAGTCCTCGACTTACGTCGTTTCGAGTTACGTCGAACAATGTTTTGACACTATTCCTCAAGCATACGTTAATTGTTTCGATTTCCGGCATAGGAGAATTCACTTTTCGCGAGGTCAATGTTCGAGGGACCGGCGGGGCGCGGTGTCGGTGAGCGGGGATTACCCCGCACACAGCATGTTTAGTTAGTTCAGGGAAAACGGACAATCAAGACGTAGGTAATATGTATTAAAATCAATAACACACAAATACCAAATATAACTAGAAATTTCATAAATACATATCTAATTATTTTAATAAAGTATGTATATTCTTTGTCATAAATGCAGTTTTTTTTTTTAATTTTGAGTCCGTGTGGATCCTTACCCTTGAGTTTTACATGTAAATATATGATAAAAATATGTCTCGACTTACGTCGTTTCGATTTACGTCTCGTATTTCGAGAACCTAACGTGCCTTAAGTACGAGGACTGCCTGTGTTGCTAAAAAATCATGTTGTTCTGATTATAACGTTATCATTTTATGTGAAACTTGGTTGGATTCTAGTGTTTATGATTCCGAATTGCTTACTGATCGTTTTTCTGTATATATACTGGACCGAAAGTCGAGTGGTTTCTGTCTGTCTGCCACGGAGGAGGCCGTGTGATGATTGCAGTTTCTAAGAGATTGCCTTCTGTCAGAGTAATAAAATAAAAGAGTTGTGAAGATTTGTGGGTGGAAATAACTGTTAAAACTAAAAATAAATTAATTAAATTTGTTATATGTGATGTTTATCTCCCTTCTCCGCTGCAAACATCAGTACTGGAACATTTTATGGCAAACTGTAATAAAGTACTGGAAACTGTAAATAATGTCATATTAGTTGGTGATTTAACTTGAGCGTTATAGTCTGGAATGAAACAATAAATCTTCCATTAAAAGGCATTTCTATTGCAAACAACGTACTCTCAAATTTTTTCTTGATTTCATTGTCTTAAATAACCTTAATCAGTTTAATCATGATCATGAGTCATGAGAAAAGTTAGCGTTATGATGATAATCATAACACTAACTTTTTGCAGAACTCTTTCTCAGTGCGAGCAGCGCAGCTCTGGAACAAACTCCCTAAAGTGATACAAGAATGTTCATCCATTTTATCATTTAAATCGAAACTGAAGGAGCACTTTCTGAATTTATTAAAATAATCGAATCATATATGTATTATTTCTTGATGTTGACTCTTATTGTTATGTAAGTAGCTATATGTATATATTATTATTATTATATTAGTAGCTATGTGTATATATTATATGTATGTACATATATATGTTTATATATTATTTGTATATATTTATATGTTTATTTCTGTATATCATTTATTATTTAAACATTTTTTTCACATGACTGCTTGTCTGCACTTAGTGACACCCACTTATACGACCAACCACACTTATTCTGGGTTGACTGGAAGAGATCTCTTTTAGAGATAAGTCCACCCTTGCAAACAATATTACCTACTTTTGTATTTTATTTATCTTTTATGTGCAATAAAGAATATAATAATAATAATAATAATCATGTATTAAATAAAAACCAAAGAACACTGGATTTGGTTTTATCTAACATAATTGATAACTTAAATAACACCATGTTTCCACTAGTCAATGTCGATTTGCTTCACCCTCCGATTGATTTCTGCGTGTCCTTATCTGATAGTCCCAACTGCTTATCAAAAAATATTAATCATCAAAAATGTAATTACCATAAAGCCGATAATTCACAAATTTGTACATATCTGAATAGTAGAGTGAGGCTTTCTCGCTTAATCATTCTGTAGATGAGCTAGTATCTAAATTATATAAAATAGTTAGCACTGCTATAGAGAAATTTGTACCAAAACATAAACCTAGATCTGGTAATTACCCTTCTTTGAAATTGTTATTACGCAAAAAAATCAATACAGAGTTCATTTTAATAAATACCAAAACCCGTTAGACAATATAATACTAAATTCTTTAAAAAAAATGTGAATCTCATTATTCGTCAAGTGTTACAATAAATATCTATCTAACGTTGAATCCTTAATAGCGTCCAATCCTATTTTTTTTCACTTCATAAAGTGGAAGATAGATAGATGCGCTACAAGTCGAACGCTTAGGCCGATCGTGCCTCTCTATCGGTTGTTACGTGCTCTCGCTTGCACGTTCGGCTCAGGCGAAGCGTTAAACTTTTTCGTGCGTGCAGCCGGTGGTAATCGATTTATAAGACGTTATTACGTTAATAAAACACTTATAAGAAATTTTAGAAGTGTAATGTTACAATCACAAAAATCTATTTCGCGAGCGATGTCACAGGTACAGGGATTCCTTGAAATTTTAGAAGTGTAATGTTACAATCACAAAAATCTTTTCCGCGAGCGATGTCACAGGTACAGGGATTCCTTATAAAAATGCAGCAACCGAGTTCAAAGTGATTCATTTTATACAAACGGGGAATACCCCTTTATGGAGTAATGCGAAGCTTAAAACGTGTACGTTAATTTCGTAACAGACCAGTAGATGTCGTTATTAGGACATGATAAAAATATATAAGACACTAACTGACTCGGCCACGCGTTGCTTATTTCTTACATCCACACCAATTAGCCTAGCCCAAAGTAAGCACTGTATGGCTTGTATTATGGATACTAGGGTAACGGATACACATTCATATATGATACATAGATATGTTATATTTATAGAAATATATATTAACATCCATACTTTAGGCTTATTGGTGTGCATGTAAGAAAATTATATAATATGGTCAACAAAACAAATAGTGATGCAAAATACTCCTATTATACATATAATTGAATTGAAAATCGCATAACGAAAATCGAAATTAGATCACCTTCAGTGCTGTTTGCGCATACGCCTATATCACAATGGTTTGAAATTGTAATGATACACTCGACACGTGTTCAAGCTTGGTCACATTTTTATGTTTTCTGCCTTTTTTAAACTCTTTGCGAGTACGCTTATTTATCTCATATTAAACTTGTGTAACTTAGAATTGTGTCTTCTCCTTCCGCCCTCTCCGCCTTCCTTACTTTAAAGAAGTGAAAACTATCCTAAATAAATTCGTCTTTTTTTGCCAAAAGTAATCTTCTCCGCATCGTCTTCTCTTTTATGGTGTTGCATAATCTAAAGTACTTTCTTAACAATACTTTAAACACGTTATTAATATTCAACAGCCAGTCGTCCTTGTTATATAACAACATTTACATTTAAATATCTATCCTCTTACATACTACAAAGCTAAACTAGCAATGACTCTTGCTATAATGGTCTAATAAATTTCGTTTTATACTGAAAAAAAAACCGGCCAAGTGCGAGTCGGACTCGCACACCGATGGTTCCGTAAAATATTTTTATTATATGATGTAACTAAAAATTTACGGTTTTCGCAATTTTTCCTTATCTGTGCTATAAGACGTTGCAAATTTCAAGATTCTGAGTTCACGGGAAGTACCCTGTAGGTTTTGATTCCCTTGCGATTGTCAAAAATTTGCGGCATAAACAGCTGTATCTTTTGATTACGTTGGCTTAGAAGTTTGATTTTTTCACAGCTCCAAGGGACAGTAGACTTGAGTATTTGATATAAATTCCAGTTTGATACCTCCACGCGTTCCTGAGAAAAAGGGTCTTGACAGACAGACAGACGAACGGATTTACAACAAAGTGATCCTATAAGGGTTCCGTTTTTTCCTTTCAAGGTACGGAACCCTAAAAATCAAAACAAATTGTCAACAGTAATATTTTACTTTTGCTAGGTAATAATTTATCTGACTGATAAACTCTATCCAAGTATTAAAAAGATTGGGCCTTAGTAATTTAAACTTAATAGATAATCTATTATCTAACGTATGCGGCGTACCTTCCGCCTATATTTTTTAATGAGAATGACCATATACAAACAGTAAAAATACAACAGGTAGATAACTCCATTATGTTTATAATCATTTTATATTTACAACTAAATCAACGTAAAGTTGTTTAGAATGAAATTTAATTTAATAATATTTCTTGTAACCACACCAGTAAGCCTAGCCTAAATTTATCACCGTAAGATTTGTGTTATGGATACTAGGGTAACGGATATATTATACATACTACTTGACAAAATTATCTTAGCACCTTTATTTTATTTAAAATGATTTATAAAAATATATAATAACAGTCATCACGTAGACTATACATATGACACTGTATAGCCATCCCACATAGACTATACATAAAAATCTTACCCTTTTTTTAACGCTACGGACGTTTTTTCCCGGCAAGGGTACCCCACCGCAACGCCCCATAAGGAACTTCGTTCCAAAAACCCATAACTCAGGTACAACTGCTCGTATTCATCACACAAACTTTGCCCCTTTCGGGACTCGAACCCAGGACCGTCGTTGCGAAAGGCAGGATCACTAGCGTTGCAATAACTTACCAATATTTCTCTATATAAGTACAGCTACAGATTCGTGGTCTGTATCATTTTACCATAAAGTTAAAATAAATTCCGATCGATTTTAAATAACAAATTACTTTGGAATCTATCGGGAATAATGCATGCTAACCAGCAAGGACGCCCAGTTAGTGTCGGGCGCTACACAACACAGTCGCCTGGTCAGGTCAGATTTACTATTGTATTAATCTGGAAATCATTAATTTGATAGATTATTTACGTGTTATACACGTAAGTTTTGTCATATCACCTATCTATTTATATATAACATACATAATATCTAGCCTTTTTCCATTTTTTTCACGCCGGGGGTAGGCAGAGTTCACAGATTTCCACTATCCACGATCCTGACGTGTCTCGCGTCAGGTCTCATCAGATCTTTCATAGAAGCTCTTCGGTTAAGGGTACTATTGACCTGGTCTTTTTTCAGGACATCTGGTCGCCTTGGTCTGCCTACACCGACTAGCCACATTTGCCTCATATACTTGTCCTGTCAATTTCTTTCGTCCATCCTCACTACATGTCCAGTTCAGACCATCTTAGCATGCCTTTTTCTATCTTTGTGATTATATCATGACTACACCAGATCATTCCTTATTTTATTCACTCCAGTTATACTCACTGAATTAATGATATATATTTATATATCTATCTTTACATAAAAAATTCCCTATCACAGTGTTTGACCGCGATGAACTCCGAAAGTACACGACCGATTATGATGATTTTTTTTTATTTTGCTGGATTTGTTCCGACTTAGGGCATAGGATAGGTTTCACTTTAATTCATTAACTAAAAAAATGTGTTGTGCATATTATAATAACTGAGCATACATTGTTTTGAATCGAACTGAAATAGCTAAAGCACTTGTGTTATAGAATTCAGAAATAACGACGCTAAATATAGAAAAGTGAGTTTTCTATAATTAATCGGGCAGGGATTGAACCGGAGACCTTAGAGTGGCTTTACCATAAAACCGGTATGATTTATATTAAATGTATTATTTATATTAATAATTTTAGATAATAGATGTACTGTTGGGCAAACTCTGAACTCTAATTTTTATATATTTTATGCATATTTCAATGCGATCTAATAAGATATATAGGTAATTATTACAGAAAAATACTAGAAAAAATAGACTTGGGTCACAAGTCCCGCTTGAGAATTCACTTGTGACCCGAGTCGATTTTTTCTAGTATTTTTCTATTTTAAAAATTATCTGAACTCTCAGTTAAGAGTGGGCAGACGATGAAGCGAGATTCCCCACAATCTCTTCATTCGATCTTTGGGTTATAAGCTCCCAGGAATCAGACTAACGCAATTCCATTGCTTGAATTTGCGTGTAGGATGCTCGCTTAGTTGCCCACGAACACCGCACAAATAAATGTTAAAGTTGGTTTTGTTACGCGTCAGTCATACTCATGATATTGCGGAGATGAAAAGAAAGGATTTCTTCACTTAGTTTATTACGGTAAAGTGACAGATAAAATAGATAGTTTAAAGATGGGTCCTTCCTCGACTGTAGCCCATAGTAATCTAATAATGTAAATTACAGATTAAAGATAAAGTTTAAAAGCTGACGCGTAACCTAATTTAAAGAATGTGCGGTGTAAGACCATACAGTGCGCATTATAAAAGATGATAAAAATAAGCTTGATAGGTTCCCCAGAGTAAAATAAAAGATATGATAAAATGCTTTTTATACGATTTGAACATTTACAATGTATTTATTGCAAGTCGACAACTATGCTATAGCTTCGTAAGTGCTACGATGGGGCACCTTGTACCTCGAAGCTATACCCTGTCTCAAACCAATTTAATAAAAATGTAAACAAAGACGCCATTTTTGCGACCATAGACTACTGAGTGATGTGGTAAAAGTAAAACCATTTATGATTCGATTGATTAATTGATTGATCCGATTAGATTAATTGAACTCTATTATGTTGGAACTCGCGTTAGCGTAGTTTGTTTTTATTCCGAGTGTCGGATAATGGGCATTTGTTCTCAAGCCTCGAAAGATGGTGCTGTTCTTCGTGATTATAGAAAAATGAAATGCTTAGATTGAACCGAGTAAAAATGACTTATATTTTTTTAAATTTCACATAAGAAATCAATCTTTAAGGAAAAACGGTATCTAGCTAGATTTTTAAATAACTAAATACATTTAGTATTAAAGTAAGACAAATTTAAAATTGACTTCTTAGGTTTTGACGCGTATAACTCATTGAAATGAAACACTTATGGATAAATAAACGCGTTATTTATTTTCACACAAAGAAACAATTAGTCACCCCGCAACCACGGCACCTGCAAAGGTGTTGAAACTTCGGGAAACTAAATAAACCACCTAAAATTAAATCACGGACTCTGAACTCGACTTTGTTGTGTAAATAAATAACGCGTTTATTATCTGTAAGTGTTTCATTTCAATAGACAACTGATTTACATTGTGACTTGGTTCGTGTTTTTTCTGGAGCAACGACATTTTGCTACGATAACTGGACTTTGAGATCAACTCCGATTTATATTTGTTGTACAAGGTATGTAACTGTAATATTATCTTTTATGTACGTAAACTTCATCTCATTTGAAAGTAATTCGACGGCCGCCACTTAAGGGTTCACTGGAAGTATTTTTTCCCTTACAAAATGTAGAATATGTGTAAAAGAAAGAAAATTATAGCAAAACTAAAAAGCCAATTCCGCATATTCAAAAACATATTCAAATGAGAACAAATGTTTAAATGATTTATCTTTATTTTAAGCATTGAACACGGATAACCCTGGTCCGTCATCCTCTTCTTCGTTTTTGTCTTCGCCTATGAAAAAACGACCGAGACCTAGTCGCTTGACAGCAAATGAAAAGACCATAACACTGAATATTTACAAGTTTGTAGAGAAATCGATGACAACTTATCCATATAAGTCTGATATAATAAAAAAAACTGCGGAGATAATGGGAACTTCTCAAAGCACCATATCTAAAATATACATTATAACAATAAGTATTTAATTACGATAAATATTTAACTACAGTAAAACAGTAAAACATATAAAAAAATAATATTTATTTGCATGCATTGATATCGAATGGCAGCTTGTCGATATCGATATTGATAACTAATTTTAAGACTAAACTGTTCTGATTGTTTGTAATTTTATGGAGTTAAATTTATCAAATAAATTTCAAACGAAGATCAGGTTAAGTTTACAGTGGTTTGATTCGACATTTGACATCGATGGGCTGTTGTTTCAGTTTAACATATAATTATTGTAATTGTGAAGAAGGATTGCATAACTGACAATAATTTGTCACAGTCACACTAAAATATATATTTCCAAAGGTATTCTAGGTGCATTCCAATGTTTTATGAAAGCGATTCTTTAGTTTAGACTTCAATGATGTCAAAGAAATCCGCAGGTAGTTGATTAATCATCCGTACCGAATATACAAAAAACGGTCTCACTACTTATGATTATGACAAACGTTATTATTATTTTAAATGAAATACCGGTAATTATCAATTTTAAAAAACCGGTAAATTTTTAGGCCTACCTAGGATTTATAAAAATTGTGAAAACTATATAACTATTGCTTTAACTCTCACTAGAATAATTTTACTTAAGGTAACATAGTTAGCCAGCCCTAACTTACCCGAGACTATATATTTTGAAATATTTGAGATTTTTGTGATATTTTTAGCAGTAAAGCCTACAAATGATATTTTATCTCCAATAACATGTCAAGAAGCTGAGAATTACGTCCCGACAGCTGTTTGACACTGACGAATTCGTTGTTCGGATCGCCTTATTATCAGTTATCATCACTCACAGGTATAATTATCACGTATTTATCTTTACCATACATCCATGACTAATTACCTATTCATTACATTACCTATGCGTCTTCGATTCATAATCGATTCAATTGAAGTAATCAATGAATTGAGAGATACTCTTTTACGGTCAAACACTATGCGAACACAGATTAGACAATTTTTTTCATTGGATTAATAATGTCACTTTTCGTCTTAAGTTTTTCAAATAAATTTTAAATATGTTAAACAAACTATGATCTTTGAAAGAAACTAGTGAGATACATGTTGAAACCTTCTTTTTACTTATGAATGTGTTTTTATATCCATTTAGTGGCCGAAAGTGTGAGTATTTTCAATGAAACTGGTTTGTTTACATTTTTATTAAATTGGTTTGAGACAAGGTATACAAGAAATTCAGCGATACATATTTTTTTCACTCTTTAATGTGTTAATATATATAACAATAAGTAATTAAAAAATAAGCAATACAGTGTGGTATAAATTAAATCACAGATCTAAATTGAGCAAAGGAAACTTTGGGAAAGTCCAAAGTCTTTTCATTTTCATATTTATCCACAATTTAATTTTCAATTTGCCCGACTCCATACAACGTTGAAATAATCGATATTGTCTCTAAAAATAACATTAGCTTGACAGTGACAAATTTTCACACGCAGACACTACTTTAACTAACGAAGTATTAAAATAAAAATATATTTCGCAATGTTGCTCACGCTATGAAATTCAGTTACCTGATAACGTTTCTCACAACAGTTATCACACCCACGAGAAACGCAGTGTGCCATCGTAATATGATATTTACTGCGTTGATATAAGGTCATTACAATTGTTAATTCCCGTGACATGCTGACGCTAGAGTTATGAAATAGTGTCCGACCCGTGATTCGGTTTCGGCAAAAGTAACTGTTTAATTTCGGCTGCGATAAATAGTTTGAAAGTTGATGAAACGAAAAAGCGACAGACACATAAATTCATAAGATTTAACGTAGGAGAAAATGAGATAGGAAGTATTATGTACGTGTGTTAATACGTGTTTGTGTGCGCATGCGTAGTATTTTGTATACGTGTACGTATTATTTTTGAAGATTTCGCTTCTACCACTTGTGAACTACACACATGTTTTTTCTTTTATTGTAAATCTGTTAGCGCTTGACCGCTATCTGCTATCTCGCCTGGTAACCGATCATGCGATCTAAGATGTGATGCGCTTGCCTAGAAGATACCTGTTCTCTAAAGACTTCGAAGAAGTAATAAAAAAATAATTTACTATAAATTATAAATTACATTTAAATAAAACTTATTAAGGGTTTTTTGCTCATAATTTATATTTTATCCTAATGTTTCGACTCCTTTACAGGAGCTGTAATCACAGGATAAGGCAATGGACGTCATGTATTTTCTACTACCTTCACAATTAAACAATTTTTTTTTTTTATTTATATGAGTAAAGTGGGTGGAAGTTTAAGAACTAAATAATAATTTAATACGTTAAATCCCGTCTTGTGCTATGATTTATTATTAATATTTTTTGGCGAGAATATAATATTTTATTTTGATTTCGGGATAACAACAGTCTGTTACGGTTTCGGCTTCAATTATCGCCTCTACTATGAAAATGGCCTACAGAGTTACTAAGTTGTTTACAATAGGCCGTCGGGTTGCTAATCGAGCAAAATTAATTGTGCTGTTTCTAAGAAAAGGAAGTTGACTTGGCAACTGTTTTAATTTAATAACAACCGTTTTGTTTGTACAGTGAATTTGGTTCTGTGAATTAATTAGCTTTGATATTATTTAGAAACAAAAGTATATTTAGTGCAATAGACATTTATTTATTGGTCTTGGCAAGTACAGTGATTGACAAGGTTGTAAAAGTAGATTTTTTAGGTAAAATTTTTGGGTACTTTGAAAACTTTTATAGATTTTGATATCCTCTCTCAGAATTTCGACTTTGCCACCTCGTGTAGATGTGGATTAGGCCTATTGAGGATACCATGTTAAAAAAAAACGCACCGCTTACTCTACCTCAAGCTGGTGTGAAAATAAGTTTTTTTGGCCAAAACGCGTGTTGGAGTTCACTTTGCCGCGCTCGTACGCCAAAACTATTGGCTTTATGAAAAAAAGTTTATACATAAATTGTAGGCATTCATCTCTAGTTTCATTTTGTATATAACTGTTTTTATCGTTAAATGAGTTGAAAAGGAGATATGGTTAAAAAACTGCTTGTAGACGCTATTTTTCCAATATGGCAGCGCGGCAAAAATACGAAGTGGCAAAGTCGAAAATCGGAAAGAGACTGAAAATTTTCGATTTTTAAAACTCCCAGTAAACTTTCCAGGGAAAGCCACTAAATAACTGTATTATATTGAACACATAAATATATAATAAATGAAATCTTTATTCTTTAAAAGTCCTGAAAACGATCTCATTTACCAGTAAGTAACTTTCTAAAATTCATATTTTGACGATCGTTTGGTGCAACGGTAGCTATCCGTATCCATCACACGAACATCTGTCCCTACCCGGACTTAAACCCAGGACCGTCGAAAGGCAGGAAAAGGCAGGTAGTCAATAATATAACAGTTGATATTTAAAACAATATTTCTTTTCCAATTTTTTATTAAATTTTTACATTGTAATAATAAACTGCGGATGCTATATTTGCCAGAGAGGGAGACAGAATCAATTAATTAGTACATACCTATACATACTTTTTTAAATAAATGTGATATTAAATTTTTGCTTTCCGGTATATTTAACGGTTAATACAAATGTACGGAGTCAATTAAATATATACTCTAAGAACACAAATTTGTTGTTTGTGTGTTTGTCTGTCCGCTCTTTTTCCATTGTATACGCGTTACCATAGCAACGCGTTACCGGGTCAGCTAGTAGGTAACCAACATCAAAGTTATGATCTCACACAACATGCTTCTAAACTATAGTATAAAACATGGGAAGAAAGGAAAAATCTGAATGAGTACTATAACAGTCTTTTAAAATGGAGACAGAAAACTTCATGCAGTTTATAATTACAAAATGTGTTACCAGATTTAAAAAAAAAATGAATTTTTAATACTTTTACCGATATTATGTGTTTAATTTTCTTTTTTTTTGCATTTAATCCTGACGATTCTACTCCTTCAGAGGAGATGTAGTCACAGGATGACTTAAGAATTAAATATAAAAATCAAAGTTAAACTCGTCGTTTAAAGGATTTTACGAATATTTTTTATTTAGTTTTAAATTTATATACCTACATAGAAAAATTTTTAAGTTTAATATTGATGTTATAAATAAATAAGAAATAATATTTATGTAAGTATATAAATATTCCATGTAACAGTGTTTGACCGCGATGAACTCCAAAACTACTGAACCGATTTTGATGATCTTTTTTCGTTTTGCTGGATTTATTCCGACTTAGGACATAACATAGGGAACTATGCTTAAAATAAAAAAAAAATGCAAATTATTATAACTGAGTTACAACTACGCTTGGCCGAATCAGCTAGTAAAATTTTATTTCATTCAGTTTACCAGTGCTCTGTACGTTTAATAACAATTAAAATATTAAGGTTTTTTATGGTTGTTATATATTTTATATGATAAATTATTTTAATAAAAAAATACTAGTATTAAATCGACTCGGTTCACAAGTAAATTCTCAGGCGGGAATCGAAGGCCTTTGGATATCCGGTCCAATGCTTTCCCAATTGAGCTACCAAGCCTCGCGAGCTCATGTGTGGCTGGTGCAATCCAAAGGTTGCGGGTACGATTCCCACCTGAGAATATACTTGGGAGCGGAATAGAATTTTCTTATGTATTTTTCAATTAAAATAATTTACCACTTTAAGGTGTGTGTAAATAATGTGTTCCTGTTATCCTCAGGTTCACAGCTGCTACGGTGAGGAGTTAGGGTTCAATTCGGACGACGAGGGCTACGGCCGTGACTTCCCGGAGGAGACATCCCTGCCACCGGACGCCGCCGAGGTAATACACCCATTTTTTTAACGAGGGGAACCCCGATTTATCAGCCTAGCAGTGTAGCGAGGCGTCAAAAGTCCGGGATTCCCAGCCGAGCAGTCGGGAGAGTCGCTCTCCCGCCAGTCCGGTGGACTACTTGCCAAAAACCCCCGAACTCTTCGTTCAGTCGAAAACAGCTGAGGCCATTGTTAATCCCTGCCACCAAGAGGAAATATGCCCTGAATTTTTTTATGCATAATTTGCGTAGTGGATGCGTGATGCGAAAATTACCAAAAGTAATAAAAACTACTGTGTATTCAATTACCCTGCTTCAGCGTTTTGCCTCGTGTCATTCACGATTGGGCCGAAGTTATCTTTTTGATAAACTTTAAAAAGTAAACTCTAAATACGAAGTAAGATAAACATATGTTATATTTAATGACACAAACACAGAAAACAAGAATAAGAGAAGAAATAAGGGACGTTACGATGTGAAAAATATAAAAAGTAATAAAAAATTAAAAATTACTGCGTGGGGTCACCAAATACCCTGCCTCAGCATTTTGCCTCTGTGTCATTCAGTTGGGCAGAAGTTAACAAGCTATTTTTTGATAATCTTTATAATGAAAAACTCCTTTTGTCATAAGAAATGGTACATATTAGTTTACTAAAGCAACCACAGAGCCTCCTTATCTGCACATAGCTTGCGTATCAAGCCACCGTCACACTACACGCTATCTATACTAATTCATGCTATTTTAATAACTAACCGGACCATTAGTAACTTCGCCTTTGTTATAAAATACTAATAAAACTATTTGAATAAAACACTTTTTTTTTTCACGGATTTTGCGCGGAATTTATTTAATATTTAACCCTGACGCTTCGACTCCTTCACCAGTGAAGGAGTCGAACCTTCACTGTGATCACGACTCCAGAGTCGTGATCACAGGATGACTAAGGTAATGCTTGTCATATATTTTCTACTACCTTCACAATATTTTAATCGGGCACGTTTCTAATTCAAATTCAAAATTCAAATTCAAATATTTTATTTCGGTAACTTAGTCTATTACAAATATTAGACGTAGGAACTCCCCTTTAGGCAAAACATCGCCTGTGGTAGGAAGAACCGCTAAATTGTTTAATTATTTCATTTTATTCATTTATTGAATTACATTGCATACTACAGGGTCTACTAACAGTTCGGAAATTGGGAAGCCCTTCCGTGAACTGGCGAAAGAAACTCGGGCAGGGGGATCGACCTCCATCTTACTGTTATTATTTGCAAAAAGAGCTAACTACGTCACCAGGTCTTGCAATTTTGATTATTGGATCCCAAGCAGGTGAAACGCGACCTTCGTCTCTTTTGAAATAAGGGTGTTTCCTGATTTCAATAGCCTCGCGTAGCCTCCTAAATACAAATCTTTGTTCTTTAGCGTGAATTTGAGGTTTATCGAAACGAATGTAGTGGTTTGGCCCCTCAAAAGCATGCTCACACACTGCAGACCTATTATCGCGCCTATGTTTTGTGTCGGCTACGTGTTCTTTAATGCGCGTCCCTATACTTCTCTTTGTTTGCCCGATGTATGAGAGACCACAGTCACAACCAATTTTGTAGACACCTGCTGCCTAGAGCATTGCACTTAACAGGTCGTAAGTGTTTTGTTCAAATGTGTAATGTGTGCGGAAGCGTAAGAACCAAATATGCAACTATTTTTTAAGATAATAAATAGGATTATTGGAGGATTTTTGAAACATTTTGAAATCAAAGCCTTCATAACATGTATTAAGCTTTATGCACATTCTCATAATAGTATAAGAATCTACAGGAAAAGATCAACAAGTGTGATCATTTTTTCTCCTTTGAATCACTATCATATCACATTACACATATAAGTCATATTACGGTAGATTTATTGAAAAAATAAGATCTATTCTCAATACGAGCTTTTACCCGTGGCAAAGTAATATTTCTATCCCACGGGAACGATATTTTTTCTGAATGAAAGCTACCCTATGTCATTTTCTATGCCCCAGACAATTTTTATGCAAAATTTAATGATAATCGCTTGTCAAGTTAGGGCGTGAAAGTGTAACCCACAAACAAACTCGCTTTTGTTTTATAGTATTAGTGAGAACTAGATGATTATGATTTGTGAAAATAAAAAAAATCATAGCTCTTACTTGTGTACTATTGATGCCTAAAACGTTTCTCATAGTCACAGTATTAATATTTCATATCTTCGCATTCAGTGTAAGTAAGCATTATTTTTTATCAATGAACTATCTTTATATTCTGTTGCCGAGTGTAAATAAAGTTAAGATTTTTGACAGACGAGACTGAAAAGTGTAGCAATGTGGTCGATAAACTTTGGTAAAAAGCAAGAATTACTTTGGTGATCCGTTGGTGTAACGCTAACGATTGCGCCCAGCTTCGAATCCTGGTAAGGGCACACGTGTAATGAACACAATCATTCGTTCCCGAGTCATTGTAAATCTTCTTATTTAGTATCTATACTATAAGCTCTGTTTAGTTCGGGACGAAATAATTTATGTGAATTGTTCGGAATACTATTATAATAACTTTCGAAGATTAATTTGAAGCAAAATAACATCTATGGTAACAGGTATAGAATTCAAAGTCCACGATTCGGTTGTTAGAATTGATACAGTTATGTCACCCGCTCAAAATGATTACGCTCTGCCGTATATTATCTCAAAGATATCACTTTTAGCGATTAGATCGTCTTTGCCCAATTTAGCTAACTAAATTGTAATATTTAGTCTTTTCATCTTCTTCTAGATCAATAAAAAGATACTTGTCAAATTATTTTTTCCTAATTTAATTAAATACCTCATGTATTGTGACGTCATCGTATGACTCCGATACGCTATCGATATTGGGGCAGCACTCGCAACGATATCGCGATGATTTTGATAACACTATTTCTTGATAAACATTCGCAGTGTTTAATGGTAACTATCATGGTTCGCATACCTAAAGGCTTGATCAAAAAGAAAGTAAGTGAGAAAAGCTGAGCTGTTTTCTATGTCTATACTTTGTCAAATGTAGGATGATACTTTTGACAGTTGACACCTATATAGAGGGTATAAAATTGCTATTGCAATGTCAAGCCAAACATAAGGAAGTGACACCTGTCAAAAGTATCATCCTACATTGGACAAAGTATAGTATTCTTATTTATCGTTTTGGCGCCAAATCCTTTTGTCAAAAAGTAGATAGTATCTTTTTATCAGCTCCGTTCGAGAAAATGCGTTCGCAAGACGAAGGAGTCTTTTTGTAGTGTTAATTTACTTTGCTTGTATGGGTATTACGTAAAAATAGCAACTACTCTTTAGTGACGCATCTGAGTTGCTGATTCGGTATTCTGTATGTGATCGCGATCGCCGCTGTCTAAATGTTCTGGGCTCTAGAAACTAGCGCAACTGCGATTTTGACGGAAGAATCCGAGAACAATGACAGTTTTCTTTAATCTGCGTTTACTTTTTGAAGTAGCTCAATGCACAAGTTTAAAAATAACTTTTAACGTGTTCATAGCCGGCTCGAACTCTGTCGTTTTTCTTATTGGCGGAAACTGTGTTACCAACCTCCAAACAACTTAAGGGTGTACATATTTATGTAGTGTTCATGACACGCTACAAAAATTAAATAGTAATATAAACAATAAAAACAAATTAATAATAAAAAAGTGTATGTGTCAGCACCGGTGCATGACTGAGGTTTACTCTTAAAGAAAGATTGTCTTCGAACAGGCACAGAAAATAATAAAACAATACTTTAAATAGAAATGAAAGGTGCTCACGATAGGGTTTTTAAATGTCAATTTTATTTTTAATACAATATTAATATTGAATATGATTGCTGGCAGACTGGACTGCATTTATGTGAGCCATTCTTGTGCCATTTCGGGGGGAGTGGTGGCCAGTTCTGCACCACTTTAACTGTCATCACAATATATTTTTTTTTGTTATTTGCGTAATTTAATGGTATTTACTAACATAGTTTATAAGTTTTACTAAAAAAAGTTGAGTCACTGTTACTTGTGTCAGATTTTACCGTTACACGAGAGCATCAGATTTAGTACCATTACCAGCCAGCTGCCTCCCCACCACAGTGTGCGTGGCTTGCGTGACTTTCTATCTCTTTTTCGCTTTATACTATAAAGCTTCGCTTCTTTTAAGCGTACCTAGACGGCACAGTTATTTTTTCTTTTAAATATTGGATTATGATTATGTATGTTTGTGTTGTCAGGAGCTGGTGGAGTCTTCGATGGATGCGGGCGGCGGGGGGGCGGAAGAGGGGCGCGGGGGACGAACGCCTCATGCTCGCGACTCTGACCCGCCGCTCGGTAAGTACCTACTACCAGTGTTGCCAAGCTGTTACTTTTGTAAAATATTATGTCATTTTGACTTTCTCCTGTTACCTGTTTATTATTAGCACTATCGAGGCTAATAATAAACAGGTAACAGGAGAAAGGCCTCTGGCACCTTATCAGTCCTAAGTCGAAAGTCACTTGCACACTGCACGATGCCTATCGCTTCAGGCCACGCCCCTTTCATTCATTCAACAATTTTAAAACTAGTTGTTTATAATTGGCCTTAGTATAAATCGTAGTAAAATACGAAGCCAATTAGGGATAGGAATGGGTCGTCTGGGCGTGTCCGATGCGATCAGTTCAAACGAATATTTCTACAAAGTTGTAAGGTGCGAGGGACCTCGATAGAACATACACATGCACCTCCAATACATCAGCAGGTCATACACGATTACCTTTTAAATATATTAAATTAATGACAATTCCATTCATTTATAATGTCATTAATGCTTAAAAAATGTCAAATTTTTAGGTAAAATTAACTAAATTATGTGTCAATGACTTGATGACTATATATGTTAATACAATTTTTCATTAAAAAAAAATATACATAATTAATTAAAAATACTGGATTCTCTATACATATAAATGATCCATCTTATCAGCAAATAAAACAATGCTACACGCGAACATTAGATTTGACGATTGTTTTGTGCAACGGTAGCGATCCTGCCTTTCGCACCGACGATCCTGGGTGCGAATCCCGGAAGGAGCAGACGAGCATTTGTACCTGAATCATGGCTATTTATATTTCTATAAATATTAAATATATATATCATCTATGTATGTTTTTCAGTTACCCTAGTATCCATAGCTCAAGCCTTATAGTGCTTACTTTGCTGGGTTAATTGGTGTGATTGGAACATATAGTATTATTATTAGGTGTGTAAGAGGCACCTTCTGTGCGTGTGAAGACTCGCCGGTGGTCGAGTGGCTTGCATACCGGTTTTCGATCTCGGTCAGGTCAATGTAGAGAACGAACTGTTCTATATTGGCTAGCGTCTGGGTGTTGTGGTACCGTCGTCGTTTCTAAATTCCATAACACAAGTGCTTTAGCTATTTGGATTCAGAACAATTTATGTGAAGTTGTCTAGTATTAATATAAAACATAAAAATAAATAAATAAATATTCTAACATTCACACCAATTACCCTAGCCCAAATTAAGCACTTAAAGGCTTGTGTTATTGATACTAGGATAATGGATAGACATACATACATACATGATACATATAATATTCATTAAAATATATATGAACACCCATGACTCAGATACAAATGCTCTTATTCATCGTATAAACATCTGCCCCTACCGGGATTCGAACCCAGGAACGTCGGTGCGAAAGGCAGGATCGCTCCCGTTGCATTAAACGGTCGTCAAGTAAGAAAAAAAGTAAGAATTATAAAAAACATTAAAAAAAACAAGCTACACAAACTTCGATTCGAAGACAAAAAATAATTTTATCTGTAATTTGACTTAGTGGAAAATGAGAATTTAAATATATTTTTATATATTTAAATTCTCATTTTTTAAATGCTTGGTTTGTTTTCAATCAACTAGTGTGTTTTAATAATAATTGCTACTTAAAGAAATATTTTTATTATCATTTATTGAATCAAGACTTCTAAAATCCAAGCTTTAGGTTGCTTAAATGAATCTTCGCCGGCACGGTACAGGGGCGAGGGGAAGCGGCGACAATAACTAAAATAGGTTTATAGCATTTCAGATTTTTATTAATAATACAGATTAAATATAATAGTACCATTTACTTAAGTTAGAAACTATGCAATGACGAATAACTTTTGCGATCGCGATGTACGAGCAAAAATATTCATGTTTGTAAATGGAAAATATAAAAAAGGGAGCACCTTACCTCGGTACTTTCGATACAGTTTTTGGTTATACGAGGGCGGGTCAAAAAGTTCGCGGAATGAGGGGCATGGAGGGGGGAAAGGTGACTTTTTACTGACATGACACTCATTAAGAGTATAAATACTGTTTCAAAAAAAATTGGTCATAATTACCTGAGCTACACATTTGGAAGAGATGTCTTCCAAAATAGTCTGAAGTCAAAATAGTCCCAAAAATGAAAAATGAGGTTCGAGGGAAGAAATTATCCTGCGATAAAAAGTGAAGAGCACAATTTCGGCGACATATTTTGACGACAAAGAGAAATCATTTTTTTTCGAAGGTATTAATAAATTAATTGATAGGTCTAATAAATGTATTAGAGTTAAGGGGGAATACATTGAGAAGGAAAAATAATTTTGTGTTTTATTTCTTACGTTTTACCCGCCATTCCGCGAACTTTTTGACCCACCCTCGAACGTGATTGTAACCAATTGTCAGTGTTGCCACCTTAAGTTTTGTATAAGAGCTAACTGCGTCGTTAAAAAGGGCTAGATTTGCGTAATGGAGTTTTGCAAACAGGGCTAGTAAGAACCAAAAAAAATGTAATACATCTAAAATACTCTACCAAGTAATCCACGCAGACCACTCTAATTTAGTCTAATTAACTCTAATTGAAAATCATAATAACTTTATTCAAATGCACTTAAAAATAAGTTGTTTTGAATCGTCCAACATTTTTACCTACAACCCATTCAAGACGGCTTTTAACTGATAAGAAGAATGGGCGCAAGAAACTCGTCAGCTTTAACAGAAGTAACGACATTTACAATATACCTAATACGTCGTCACCATACATAATTCACAAAAAAAAACAATATTATTTTGTTATGACAATACTAATAGTGTTATAATATCATTATTTCGTTGGTTACAACAAAGTCAACAAGTATCTGTAGGTACTTACTTAAAGTAAGTATCCCTGAACATTTCAATAACATGCAGGGAATAAACGACAAATTTAAGAAAGTAACAAGATGTATGTTTAGTATTAGTCAATAATACTGAAGATTAAAGCAGACCAATTTCCCAAGGCAGCACCCGTTCACGAGCATGACGCATGATACAGCCATCGCTTCGCTCAACCATATCTCAGGGAACGCAACGATCCGTACCACATGCCACCACCCAAGAGATGTATTAAGAGAGCATGTCATACTCTAACTACCAGTAATAAATTAGTTTTAAAAATGAACAAATGCTAATGTTGTATGACACAACCTGTAATAAATAGTGTCATTTTGAAACGACACATATTACTTCCATGCATCGCGATCTATTAAATAGTCGTTGACCTTGTAAAAAATGTAATACATCCAATCCAGGACCGTCGGCACGAAAGGCCTTGGACCTTGGACAACCTTTGGACATGAGCTTATTTTTCACATACGTTTTAAATTTATGATATGATATTCGAAGAGAGAGATCTACGGGGAATTACTTCTTCATAGATTTACGCTATTTTTAGTGTTGCTAGTAATGTGACGTTGAGATTATCAATTTTGTAATTAAAATCATTTCATAGTAGTTGCGAAAAACAAAAGACATTTTTTTCAAATAGGGCTAGGTTACCCTTTTTAGGCTAGACAGATAAAAAAAGGGGTTTTACTACTGTAAAAAATGCTAGATCTAGCCCGAAAAAGGCTAAGATGGCAACACTGACAATTGTACTTACTCATTTTTTTGAGCGGAAAAAAGGGTTTGCTTATGACACAACTTATTGAATATAGAAGTGCCTTTCGTGCCGACGGTCCTGGATTCAATTTCCGGAAGTGCTCGGAATGGCCCGCTGCTTTACTTGCCGTTTGCACATGCAAATTACACGGCGAACATCTTTCTAGGGTTCCGTACCTCGAAGGGATAGGATCACTTTGTTTTCCGTCCGTCTGTCTGTCAAGACCCTTTATCTCGGGGACGCGTGGAGGGACAGTTCTATTGAAGCTGTGAAAATTCAAACTTCTAAGTTTACGTTAAAAAGAGACACGACCATTTATTGAGACGTGGTCGCGCTACTTGAAACAAGTATAGAGCGCTGAATTTAACTTTGATTTGTCTGTGACAAACACTGCAATTATTAAGCTAACTGTGAGCTTGATGTACTTTAGCCATCATACTGTTCAAGGGCCTCCTTGAACGACAACCGCTTCGTAAATATTTTTTTAATTATATTAGATTTCTAGCTGACCCGGTCACACGTTGCCGTGGCTCAGTTATTATAAAAGATTTTTTCTACAATAAAAGTAGCCTAAGTTATTCCTTATTACATCAGCTACCTGCCAATAAAAGTCCCGTCAAAATCGGTCCAGCCATTTTAGAGATTAGCCGGAACAAACAGACAGACAAAAATTGTTAAAAATGTTATTTTGGTGCATGTACCGTATATATATTCATATGCATGTAGTAAAAAACGGTTATTTCAATATTACAAACAGACACTCCAATTTTATTTATATGTATAGATAATGCGATATTGGTAATTCTGACCTGAATTGTTAAATTGTCTTGGCTGGTTTATCTATACATATAAATAAAATTGGAGTGTCTGTTTGTAGTATTGAAATAACCGTTTTTTACTACATGCATATGAATATATATACGGTACATACACCAAAATAACATTTTTTACAATTTTTGTCTGTCTGTCTGTCTGTTTGTTCCGGCTAATCTCTGAAATGGCTGGACCAATTTTGACGAGACTTTTATTGGCAGGTAGCTGATGTAATAAGGAGTAACTTAGGCTACTTTTATTTTAGAAAAAATATTTTATTTTATAAAAATAAAATATTACTGTCCCACAGCAACGCGTGGCTGGGTCAGCTAGCAAGTGTTAATATTGTAATTTACTCCTTTTTTGTTCGAATCCTCCCTGAGGGCTCGGAGACGAGGTTGTTTTTATACATATTTGACATATAGATATGTAATATTCATAGAAATATATATAAATATCCATGATTCAGGTATAAATGTTCGTATTAATCACACAAACATCTACCCCTTCCGGGAATCGAACCCAGGACCGTCGGTGCGAAAGGATCGCTATCGTTGCACCAGACAGCCGTTAATATTAAACATTCGATTAAGATGGAATCAGCTATAATAACGTTTCTTTTATTTAGCTCGGAAGCGTTGTTTTTTTTTACAAGCGTATTTTATATCTTATAGAAATATGACATAGAGAATAAAAAAAATAAAGTTAAAATATATTACTTATTTAGTAACCTATAGAGACTGGTGATCTATAGTAAGTAAAAATATTATTTGTGTTACAAACCACCCCTCACCACCAGGCATTAAATCAACATGACCTGTCGAATTTGTTGACGTGCAAATCTATAATCTAAGATCACAAATTTGTTGTTTGTCTGTCCGCTCTTTTTCCATTGTATACGCGTTACCATAGCAACGCGTCAACCGCAAGTAGATCGTCTACCGGACGCTAGATGGCGCTAACGGAAAACTATTTAATAGTAGAAAAAAAATTAAAGAATTTTTCCACCCGTGCGAAGCCGGGACGGGCCGCTAGTGTTTTTTAAAATATTTACAAATATCCAATGCTTGTTGCCATGGCAATTACTGGCTCGTTTAGGTTTCTTCCCGGCCAAACAAAACGTATAAATAGAACCACAGTTTGAAATGTTCGCTCAGACTTACGACGTGTGCCTTAACAAGAAACAAATTCGTGACACTACTTAATTTTTTGTTGAATTTTTCTTTATCCATTTATAATTCCTAAGGTTAAAGTGCAGAATTTTAATTGAGTGAATATATTTTGATGGTTTTTTATATATTTTTTGTGAATTTTACTGGAAAAAATCGACTCGACTCAAGAGTTAATTTTCAGGAAGCGTGTTCATAAGGTTCGGTAGCTCAATTGGGAAAGCATTGGACGCACATCTAAAGGTTGCGGGTTGGGTTCCCGCCTGAGGATTTACTGGTGAACGGAATCGGTTTTCCTAGTATGTTTCTATTAAAACAATTTATTATTTAAGTGATATACTAAAAGAATTGTAGCTAAATTGTAAAAAATTAAGTGGTGATGAAAGATTAGGCGGGAATAATGATTTCCTCATAAAAATCATTGATATTAAAGTTATAGTGAACTACGAAAACCAATGTTGATTTGGATACAAGCGGCTTTTAAAATATGTGGATGTATTTTTTATGGGATATGTTAAACCGTGCGGTGTCATATTATATGCTAAGAGATTTGGACGTGAGTGAGACGGAAGATTTTGTGGTGGTGGAACGTAGAGAACAGATGGATTACCTATCTACCCTTCTCGAGGATAAGGTTGACGAAGGTTGGGAGATAGCCAAAATTGCGGCGCCCTGCGAGATACCGAAGAAGACCGGTGCGATTTTTTTGTGTTTTAATACCATTTCTCTATCATAACTATTTAAAAACGGGTCTACCTTTATTCGCAGAAAAAAAATCATAATTTTAGAACGCATACTATTAATAGGAATAAATTGAAATAGCTTGCTGGCTGGTAATGAATAAAAAAACCTAACCTAACCTTACCTACAATGTAGTATGCCAAGTGACTTTCTGCTCAACAAAATTTTGCCAGATAAAAGGTACCCTTTTAATCAATGAATATCGTCTGCTTATTATTATGATTTTGTTGTTATTAGCAGTGTGGTTAGCCGTATGGTATTAGCAGAGGCGTCTTTTATATTATATGCTATCATTGGACGACTGACGCAATGGCCATTCGCTATGCCATTCGCACCGACTGTCCTGAGTTCGATCCCGGAATGAGCAGATATTTTCTTGATGTAAAATGCATATGTACCCTGATGTGTATTTATATGTATATTTCTTTGTATATTACAGATCTATGTATCTATGATCAGATATATGACTATCTGTTACCTTAGTATTCGTAGCACAAACCTTACAGTGCTTACTTTAGACAAGGCTATTTTTTGTAAAAAAGTGTAATATTCAATTATGTTTTATTAAAATATATTTTTTGCTTTATTTAATGAATGTTACTTAAAATACTAAAACTAAATACTTAAAAAAATATTAAAATTGATTTACTGAAACCAAAGTTACATTTGATTCATTGACATAATATTGTATTCTAAACAATTTTCGCAATTACCTATCATAGGATGGGTGACCGTTTTAGATTTTAAGTGTTTTCATACGTAACGAAAGCATATCCCACAAAACATTAAAATTATAGAGGTTATGGTATGACTTCCAGTGACGAATGGCGATGCTGCGTACAGGGAGGAGGAAGGTGGAGACACTCTACCAACCGACATGTCGGATACTAGCGACAGTGAACCGGACAAACCACACAAGTAAGTCACACAACAAAATTATTAGCCTATCTATAAAGCTCAAGTCTGATCTTGCATGGAATATTGCAGCCGTCTCTGGGACGGCTCAGCAAAATACCAACTTGCTACCTACACTGGATACAGTTCAGCGCAGAGTTGAGCGGCTCATTAGTGACAGCAAATTGGTGAAGAGCAAGCTTCACACCTTACCTCACCGCCGCAAAGTTGCCTATCTGTTAGTCTTCTACATTATGTACTTTGGACAGTGTGCTCAGAAGCCGTATCTGCTCATACCGCCATTTCCCTTTTTCCATCAGAATTCCAGACGCACTGCGGGCTACCATCTTTTCTTGATTGCGATTCCTGCCTGCCGAACCAAGCGCTTCTCAACATCTTTCATAATGCGCACAGCAAAGGAATGGAATTTTCTCCCTGCGTCTGTCCTCGAGTACCCATCCGATTTTAATTAACTACTGAATATGAAGACATGGCTTAAAGAACAAACATCTTTTGAAAAAATTATTATTAATGAGCGTTGTTTACATGTTCAAGGGGGAAGTAAATCAACGGGGGGAGGGGAAGTATAGAATGTATTTATTCTATACTTAATACACACAAGAAACTAGTTTATGAATTCCTGATTAATGATAACAGACTAAAGTATAAAATAATCGGAATCAATTATTAATTATCTACATTAATTTTGTATCTTTTATAATGAGATAACATCCGAAGACGCATAAAGACATAATTGTATTTTATTATCACCCGTAAGTAATTAGGCGTTTGTCAGTTTTGCACATGGCGATAGCAACATAAGACTGTAGTTTATGCATTTTTTTAAAATAAACAGAATTTTACAATGTAGTAATAATTTCAAAAATTATTATTTAAACGTTCGGTCGTACTCGTACTATTATTTGTTAATGTCCATAGTAAAAGTAATCATAGATTTGTAACAAAATATGCTGTTGCGGTGTAATCCCAAATATGGAACAATAGTATTTTATTTTTATGTAAATACTATATAAAAGCACTAGCTGACCCGGCTACTACGCGGTGCTGTGGCTAAGTTATTATAATTTGCATTTTTTTTCAAATGAAACCTATCCTATGTCCTAAGTCGAAACAAATCCAGTAAAATCATCAAAATCGGTTGAGTATTTTGTACAAGGAATGTTTATATATATGTATATAGATGTACAATTTCTTTTGTTCTCTTTAGAAAGTAACAAACGAAAATTCACATATGTTTTTGGACTACATGACAATTTAGCGGTGTGCGACGTGAGGAACAGCTTGTATAGGTAGCTATAGGAATAAACATAGTAAAAATAGTACATTGTTATTTGAAGGAATTCATTCAATCCCGAAACGCTAGTGACCAAACATAGCAATGGCTCCGATAGTTCGAAGGACTAAATAAGTCTCTCACCTAGGGTTGCCAACTTTTATTAGAAGAAATAGAGTATATCTGATTTCAAAGGAGGTAAATAAAAAGTACGGCCTTATAAAAAAGAGTATCATTTATTTAAAATTTTTATAAGGGTATTTTTTACAGCAAATAACAATTTTTCATTTAGTTTAAAAAAAATTGTATGACTCCAAACATTCTAACTCTAGAATAGAATAGTTAGAATGCTCATTTTTAATCAATTTCAATGAAGCCCTGTTTCTCTTCGCATTCATGATCCAAAAATACTCGCTCAGTAAACCTGAAGTGTTGGGAACAGAGAGTATATTGCTATTTTTTTTTAAATAAACAAATTCGTTAGGGCACTGATTGACTTTAGTGGTTGCGTTCAGATACGTCCGAGTGTGACTTGGGGTGTAGGGATTCCTAACTTGGGAATACCAGCATATTAAAAGTAAATAGTTGACTTTTTTGGTTACGATAATCATATATGCGAGACTGGCACTAGTATAGTAAACGTTGAGTAAAAAAGAGTATTTTAGCGTCCTCTATTAGTATTATAGATTAAAGAGTACGCCTACATGATATAGAGTACAATACTCTATTTTAGAGTACGGTTGGCAACCCTACTCTCACCCGAGATAAACACCGTAATTTTCAATACGAATACAAAAGTTAAAAAAATCACGAATTAGCTGAAGAAAACGCGAGAATTTTATCTACACTAATATTATAAAGAAGAAAGATTTGCATTTTTGTATGTTTGCAATGAATAAACTCAAAAACTGCTAAGCCGATTTCAAAAATTCTTTCACCATGGGAAAGCTACATTCTCTCTGAGTAACATAGGCTATACTTAATGCTAGAAAAAAAATTAAAGAATTTTGTCCACCCGTGCGAAGCCGGGACGGGCCGCTAGTTTACTATAAATCAACAATTTTGTTGAAATATTTAATTAAAGTATAGCTATAACAATTAGTTATAGTTAGTTAAAGGTTTCTGTGAAACTTGAGTTTTTGCAGTATCCATGGATTCTTGGGTGAATCCATGGATTGGGACATCTATATTTGCATATTTTCTTTAGCAGTATTATTGCTCCGGATAATCTTTTGACGTGCTCAGTTGTGGAGAGTTAGTGGGAGATTTATCATTTCTGTTACTATGTGTGATATCTTAGTTTTATACTGCTCTTCTATGTATTGAAGAAAAAAACAATATCTTTCCGATTCTTTATGAAAATTTCTTAATTGACTTGGTATAACAGAGTTTTTCTCATTGATTGCATGTTGACATTATCTTTTATTTAAAGAACAGTTAGCAAAGTTATATATCTAAATTATTTTGTGTTGTTTTTTATATTGGTAATCCGATAAATTAAAAAACTGTCAGTGGGGGCGAAGAAGAGAAGTGCACGGCGAGCCACGAGGGGCAAGAGCTTCTCCAACAGGAGGTGCCCTTCAACATCGACCAGCTGTTCACCATGATGTTCACCAACTCAAGGTTCAACCTGGAGCTGCTCGCTGCTAGGGGCGCCACAGACTATGTCCAGGTCTGTAAAAGAAGCATTCTAGTTCTAATACCCACATGGGATTTTCTATCATAATAGTCTCGTACTTAAATATTTATATACTAGGTCTGAAATACATGCTGCTGTTTGCAAATACTGAGCGAAGCCATTAGATTTTTGAAGGGTGATTATTCCTCGATGCTATGTCCGATTTCAAAACTTTTTATTGCACATTAGTCACGACCACGATGTGAGTTATGGCGCCAAATTTCATCAATGTAGTATCAGCGGTTTGACTGTGATCAGCTTTTGAATTTTTCTTTTGGTGATTATTCCTCCATGGTAAAGTTTATATTTTTTTTTACATAGCCTATGTCCGTCAGGTTATAATCATGTATGTTCATGCCAAAATTCGTTCGAATCGGTTGAACCGTTAAGTAGCAGGAGGGAGACAAGCGAAATTTGTGAGTTGCCTAAAAGAGAGCTTCGCTCAATAAAATGTACTTTGGAGAGTGTGCTCAAGAGCTGCATGTGGTCATACCGCCATCTCCCTTTTTCCATCAGACATCCAGACGCACTGCAGGCTACAACCTTTTCTTGGTTGCTATCTTCCAAGATCCAAGATCTTCTTTCATAGCGCACATCAAAGGAGTGGAACTCCCTCCCTGCGTCTGTATTTCCGAGTACTTATAACCCGTCCGTGTTCAATGCCAGGGTGAAACGTTCCATCGTGACTACTTTTTTGGTCCCCGGACTTGATTGGGATCAAGAGCGAACCCATAAAAAACCGTTCTGTTAGCCAAAAACACAACTAAATAATTGTTTAAATTAAAAAATTTCACTTGTATTAAAGGTCTCATCAGAACAAACAAGCGAGAGATGTATGTATTTAGCTTACTTCTATAGCATTAAAAACGCCATTTAAAAAAGGGCTTGAAAATGTAGTTGTTTTTTTGGGCGTATATAATTTTATAGAAGTGGAAATCTCTTATCTCTGTCTCTCCCTACGAAAAAAAGGCTTGTATGTATAATTAGACTTATCTTGGGCATCAAACCCTCTTAGATTCGACGAGCCAGTCCAGAGCCTCGTGGATACATAAAGCAGCTAATTACAATCACACCAATTAGCCTAGCACAAAGTAAGCACTGTAAGGCTTGTGTCATGTATACTGGGATAACAGATAAACATACATATATGATTCATAGTATATAATATTCATAGAAATATATATAAATACCCATGACTCAAGTACAAGTACTCGTATTTATCACTTCGGGACTCGAACCCAGGACCATTGAAAACTGAAAAGGCAGGTTCGCTACCGTTGCACCATATGATCACCAGAATTATAATAGGTGATACTTGTATTTAAGTACAGATGTAAAATTGTAATATTAAAATAAATAAGAGTCATAAGTCTGGTAACCCAGATCGTAAACCAGTGTGCGTGACTATCGAGCAAAACATGGTGTATGATTAATTTGAAATAATATTTATAGGCACCGTGGCAAGCGCAAGGAGGAGTTAAGAGTAGGCAGATCAGCTACACGCTGGGGCTCACGTCAGGCCCCATCGGGCCAAAGGAAGTTCACGTCACAGAGACGCAGGTACGTTATGGTCAAAATCAAAGCTGCTGAGCAAAGGTAGTTAGCCTTTCTGTTTTTTTATAGGATACATTTCGGAGAGTTTTTGTGTGATTGTGATTTTTCCATCAGGCAACCAGTCTAACAAATAGGCGCCACCGTTATATGGTTGATATATCAAAGAATCGCACTAAGTGGTTTGGTTCCAATTTTGTGATACGTACCGCTAAGGCGTGGGAACTGTTTGCCTGAGTCTGTGTTTCCTGACAAATACAATTTAGGGGTCTCTTAGATCTTTAATTTAGGGAACTTGACATTTTGGGAATTTGTTATTTTGGAAACTTAACATTTGGGAACTTTTCATTTCGGAAATTCGACTTTTTTTTTGCCACTTGACTTTATGGGAATCTGACATTTGGACGGGAAGGAATAAAAATTATTTAGTGCTTACACTTCCACAAACATTTAAACAACTTTTTAACAGATATTTGCACATATATTATATTTAATCTTGATATTTCGACTCCTTTACAAGAGCCGTGATCACATGATGACTGATAATAAAATTATTAAAAAGGTTGTTCTATTTTAATAAAAAAGTATTTTATCTTGGCAAACAAATATAAATAGTCAGATAGTTGATGACTTTGTTATAATTAACTATGTAAAGAAACCATAACACTACTCCCTAAAGTCTGAAATTTATCTGAACTAGTAAACAATGAACGCGCGCTAGGCCGCTCCGCTGTATGTAGTCAAATTCAAACTGAGCAATCAGAATTGAATCAATACGTGTCGGTCATAATACAGTGTAGTGGTGGCGCGTACAAGTTGCAACCTGTTCAATGATGCAGTACCTGCATTAGTGAAGATTTCCCAAAATATTTTTTGTGTACTTACATTGATAGGCGTGTCGGATTACAGGGGACGCCGGATTACCGGGGGTACAATATATTTATTTAGATTACATTTGAAAGAAAAAAAGAAAAAAAAATTATGCGTAGCATAAAACTCTTATTATCTTTGTATAAAAGTACATTTTTATAGGTAGAAGTTTGAATTAATATGCTACCGAAATGGCCTCCACTCAGCATAATGCCACAGCATGTTAGTGCCATGGCGCTGGTGTTATGTGGAACCAGTTAAAGAGTTATTTTTAAAACAATATTCCAACTGTTACAATTTTAAAATATTCTAACAACGATGATGCAGAATTATCTTTAATTATATAGGTTTTTAATTTATTGATAACCTTTAGAATTTTTTTTACCAAGGAACAACTCCCTAGGTTTTAGATATTTGCTATTCAAAAATATGTCGTATAAGGTTTTGTTTAAAGGCGATAACAGAATTTTGATTAGAATCGTTTTCATTTTCATGTCGTAGGTAATGAACAAATGTTCGAAGCCGGGCGTGCTGTATTCGATAAACTCGTGCAGCGAAAACTCTGGTATCCCATACGCGGATTACTTTAGCGTGCGAGTGCACTACTGTTTGGCGCGAGTCACCGACACTTGCACCGCTCTGGCCGTGCGAGCTCATCTCGACTACAAGAAAAGCATGTGGGCCACCATCAAAGGTACCTCGTCTTTTTTTTCCTTTTTGTTTAGATTTCCCATAAGGCAAGGCAAAGGGTACAAGGCACATACAGCCTAGTCTTCAGCTATTTTTTTTCTTCATTAGGGGCATTCCATAATTGATGTCACACGAATTTTAGGACTTATTTACTCCTCCCTCCGCCCTTGTCACAGTTTTAGATTCCCCTCCCCCTGATGTGACGTCACACAATTTAATTTAATACTATGTTACATGGACAAAACTTTTATATCTTAAAAAAAATGTGTTAGAAGTTTGTGTGGTGCAAGGCCCTTTGATAGTTGTAGACCACTTTTTAAGGAACAGAATTTATTGACACTCACCTGTTTGTATATAATGGAAGTAGGATGTTTTGTGAAAAAGTATCCTCACCTGTTTGCACAATCTTCTCACTTTAGTGTATACACGCGGAGAGATCCAAATAAGATTAAGGTTCCTAACTGTAGAAGCATGTTAAGTAGAAAAAACTCAAATGTTATGTCTTCGTTAATCTACAACCACATCCCTAAGAGTAAACGAGAGCTACCAACAATGTTATTTACAAAAACATTTAAAAAATGGTTAATAGACAAATGCTTCTACTCAATTAAAGAATACTTTGAATTTAGAACATGATATAAATTTGATATTTTTGACATTATATTTTATTTTTTCTCTGTGCCATTATAATACTAGACTGTATTGATCTATAAATAGACATCTGAATTTATTAAATGTGGTACACCTCTATTAATCCTAAATTGTCAATTACATTTAGCCGAACCCCATTTGTGAAAGTAAGAGCGCAAGATATAAAATACGCATATTATAAACAACTACGCCTCCGAGCATCCTCCTCAGGTGGGATTGAACCCACGACCTTTCACTGTCCGGGCGAGTGCTCTTAACGCTGAACTGCCGTTCAGATCTCAGAGGTGCGATTGTTTTTTTTACATGCGTTTTTTATATATTTATAGCTTATTTTTTTGTTATGAATTAAAATAAAAGCTATCCTATGTCCTAAGTTGAAACAAATCCAGCAAAATGAAATAAAATTCAAATTTTTTATATATATGTATAGATAGAAATATGGCATTGTAAATGCAAAAAATTAAATTAAATCTTAGCATATAAGTTGAATCTGGTTTTGAAATCACGTGACATGCGCAGTAGCAAGTTTAGGTACATTATTCACTATTGCGCATGTCACGTGATTACAAAACCAGCTTCAACTTATATGCCGGGGACTATATATACATGTGTGGAACGTGTACCGATCGGTGTTGAAGGTTTCCTGGAAAAAAACACGATATCGGGGTTGAAGCAGTACTGCCAACTGGTGGGGTCGCGACTGCAGGCGGAGGCCGAGGGCGCAGCCCCCACCGCCCGAAAAGCTCGGAGGCAGAGAAGAAACACAGGTACCGTACATTATTTCATTTTTAATTTTACGACAAAAACAGTCATTCTTAATCTACACATAGACAATCTGATATGGATAATGACGTTTTCGGATAAAAAGTTGTCAAATACAAAAAATATCTCCCTGCATAGTTTAGAATCTTATTTTTGGACTTTGAGTCCTTGAGAATCGTTTAATATATAACACACGGTATGAAAAATAGATGGGTAGTAAAATCACAGCGCAGTGTTTATAAGGCCTAAGGTTTGATAGAAGCTAAAGTTACGAGAATGAATATAGTATGGTCCTGCCGTTCGCCAGTCCCCGGGCAGGAGTCGGCGGCGGCTGCGGTGGCCAAACTGCCGGTGGCGGTGGCCGGCGCAGCCGGGGCGGCGGGAGGGGCGGGGAGGGGGGCGAGGGCTGCCTCGGCCAGGTGGCTGCTGGGCTCCGTTCTGCTGCTGCTGCTCATCAATGCGCTGCTCTACTGGCGGCTGCACCACGAACTGCACCACCAGCCCACTGACAGGTACCACCGAGAGACGAGCTGCCTCGGCCAGGTGGCTGCTGCGCTCAATTGAACCAGCCCTTCGCTGGTAGCAAAGACGCCACATCAACACAGTCAAGTTTTACTGCTTTCTGTCACACTATTTTTGAAGCTGAGTTTCTGTACGGATGTTCGGGCCCCTCTATCCGTGCTAAGCGTCAGATTTGACCGTTATACGAGAGCGTCAGGTGTAGTACCGTTACACGATATATATAGGAGCCAGCTGCCTCAGTGTGCGTGGCCTTCTGTCTCGCTTTCATTAACGTCAGTGTGCGTGGCTGACGTGGCTTTCTATCTCTTTTCTATTTTTCATGATATTTAACCTTTAGTTTTACCTTCATACTATAAAGCTTCGCTTCTTTCGGGAGTCCCTAGATGGCACTGTTATGATTTTCTCAAATGAATTGTAATCACCCCAATGAGAAGGAGAGTTAAGCCTTGGTCTTCGTTAGGTTGCTGAGCAGCCTGAGCCGGTCGCAGGGCGCGCAGTGGGGCAGAGTGCTGCAGCAGCACGCCGCCAGACAACACGGGGAGCTGCGCGCCTGGAGGAAAGCGCTCGACGACACACGAGCACACCTCAGACAGGTAACAACCGCCACTCCTCGACTCTGCCGGGAGCCATTCGCAACGCATAATTCGCACTTGGCATAATGTAAAGGCATAGACTGACATATATTACAGGTATACAGTATGCGTTCTAAAATTGCTTTTTTAATTTATGCAACCCAATATGGACCTGACCTCTGCCTATTACAATCTTAAATCATTTATAGGAATGTCCACACATTTATTCAATAAGATTTTATGATGTGGATGCGTGTCCTCTTAGCCATGTCTTCATATACAGTAATTACTTATCTTAATGAGTTCATGATGATAGCTGATTTATGATAGATGATCAATGAATGAGTAATGAAATACAATGTTTCAATTAAATTAACAATGTGTGTGCCACAAAATTTGGAAACAAATGTGTAATAAAATACCGGTATTCCGATGAAATAAAAGAGGTGTGAGTAACAAAGTACCGGTATTTCGACGAAATTTGAAGTTGTTGCGTAATGAAATACCGGTATTGAATACAGAATGAATCCGAGGTGAATTTTGGCATCTCTTTTAATATTTTTTATCATAAAAATAAATATAAATAATTAATGTCCCACTATTAGATGGTGGTTCATGTTTTATATCCTAATGTCTTACGACATTAATTACGACACAGAGTATTTTTAACAACCATGCTCAGTGCGATACCGTCTTTATATATTTTTACATAAAGAGGATTCTGATGAAGTTATGAGTTTACATGGGTCCTTATTAAGAATCCATGTAAACTCATTAAGGACTCCTTAATCAGGCTGCATGATCATTTTGGTCAAAAATGGCGCTGACGTGTCAACATTGAATCATAAATGGCTCTGTCAATTATAAAATTTGATTATCAATATGCGTGATAGTATTATGTGAACATTTAAACATCAATGTCTTGTGTTTTTATAACTTTTTGCATTCATAATGCAATGTGCAACGGTGGCGATCGCGAATTTCGCGCCGACGGTCCTGGGTTCGAATCCCGGAAGGGGCAAATGTTTGTAAGATGAATACGAGCATTTGTACCTGAGTTATATATATTTCTATGAATATCACATATCTATGTATAGTATAAGTATGTATATACGTTTCTCTAATATCCATAACACAAGCCTTACAATGCTTACTTTGAGCCTTACAATGTTTAATTATTAATTTGATGACCTCCATGGTCGAGTGGCGTACCGGTATCCATGGCAACGCAACTCCGAGGTCCCGGATTCGATCCCCGGCCGGGTCAATATTGAAAACAAACTTTTCTCTATTGGCACGGATCTGGGTGTTGTGGTACCAACGTTGTTTCTGAATTCCATAACACAAGTGCTTTAGCTGCTTAACTTGGATTCAGAACGTATATCATGTCAAATATTATTATTTATAGTATATTTAATGTGCACTACATCCACTATAATCAGCTCGACGAACCTTGATCCCTATGACAGTTCATGTTAGTGACGGGTCGTGTCGATATATCGTTTATAGGCAAGGGCGTGACTTGCATTCAGCCACATCAATAAACATGTTTTTAAAAATATAATCTACATTTCTAATGCTTATTATATATACGAATATCCGTGTATTTGTATGCGGGGTTGCCAAAATTCCGATGCAGAGTTAACATGGTCGAACTCTATAATTTTAGTTTTGAAAATCCATGTAAATTAAATTTTTAGTATAGTAACACTATCTGATATGTCACTAGGTACGCCGTGATCGCTTATTCGCTACACCAGTACGAGTGCTAACGCCTTGTATGCGCCACGTGTTTTTTGTGTCATCGGAGTCCTTTGTTTGTTACTACTGTTGTTTTTTGTTTTTGTTATTGTTATTTTCTGTTTTTGTTATTGTTGGTGTTTCAAAATGCCGAAAAGACTGAGAAAAACTGTACTCAACAGTGAAACGCGGGAGTTTGTTGTACGCTTGCGTGATTATTTTGCTCGCGAACAACAAAATGGCGGACCTTTGTTGCCACTTGACAACGTACGCGACCGTGTTGCTGATGCTCTGGGAATTGGCAAAGCTACCGTTTCCCGAATTACAAAGGAGAAGTTCGGTGAATCGTCGATGGAGGAGAACAAGCTATCAACTCCAAAGAAGAAAAAACATAATAGGGCACATTCCGTAACTAACCCCGATGATTTCGACATGGCAGCAATACGAAACCACATTTACGGCTACTATTTTCGAGGTGAACTGCCAACTTGCAAAAAATTATTGGCGTCGCTGAAATCGGCTGATTTATTTAAAGGTGGGCTCACTTCTCTCAGAGTGGTTATAAAAAAATGTGGATTTCGTTATGGGAAGTGTGACAAAAGAAAAGTAATAATGGAGCGGAAGGACATTGGATTGATGAGGTGTGATTTTCTAAGACAAATAAAAAACATCGAGAACTGGGACAAGGTGGTTTATCTGGACGAAACGTGGCTCAACGCCAATCACTCAGTGTCCAAAACATGGACAGACGACACAGAGAAATCCTGTACCAAAGCTCCAGAAGGCAAGGGCCAGCGTTTGATTATCTGCCACGCTGGCACAGCCAAAGGTTTTGTACCTAACTGCTTGTGGGCCTTCAAATCCGTGAAAACATCAGATTATCACGAAGAGATGAATTTTGAGAATTTCGAGAAATGGTTCACAAAACTATTGGACAATTTAAATGAGCCCCACTATATTTTAATGGACAACGCCCCATACCACTCTGTGCAAGTTAATAAAGCACCTACCGCGAATAATAATAAAGGCGAAATCATAGAGTGGCTGCAACACAATGGTGTGGCAGCTAATAGTCAAATGCTGAAAAAGGAATTAGTCAGACTGATGAACCTGCATAAACTGCAAACAAAGAAGAAGTATGTTTTGGATGAGATGGCAAAATCAAAAGGGCACACCGTGATTCGGCTACCGCCCTACCACTGCCAATATAATGCAATCGAGATGATATGGGCGCAGATCAAAGGTGGGTTGATTTGTATTTATTTTAACATGTTTTTATTTAGGTGACTGGTGACTAGAGAGCTAGCACTATTTAAAGCTATTTTATTTTACTAAATAGCTATAGCATTTTTATTTTTAACCATGTAGGTAATTTCTGATATAAATTACACACTTTTAACATACCTAATTATGTACTTATAATGTACTTACTCCGATCTCGTTTTTTGACTTTGCATCATATTCAATCTAAACCATTATTTTAGGTTGTGCAGCCAGGCTGAACACCACTCCGCCATTCACAGCTAATAAAATGCTGACGTTACTAGAAGAGGCATGTAGTCTAGTGACTCCGGACAATTGGAGGAAAGTGGTTGAGAAGACCAAAAAACTGTGCTTAGATGATTGGGATCGAGACGTGCGATACGACAACGTAGTAGACCAGCCGTTTTTAATAAACGTAGGAGAAAGCAGCTGCAGTTCAGATTCCGAGTCTGAGACGCAAGCCGTGATGTCATTGTCAGATTCCGATTAATATATATTAAAAATCATTGCTGAACCGCTTTTGTTTTATTTGGTTTTGTCATATAGTAGGTATATATAATAAATTAATTAAATCTCCTTTATTTTATTATCGCAGACAACTTAAATGATTATAAATCTGACACTAAGAGCGTAGGTACTATGTTAATGTATTTTGTACACTCGTTTCCATTTTCGATATTTGTTTATCGATACTTTCCGCGCTAGTCGATATCTTCCAAACGAAGTAACTTTTGCAGGACGTCAACGTAAAGTCTGATTGAGATAATTTCTTGTAAATGTTAATAATTATTATTATTCCGACGGAATATTATTTTAATGGCATATATCTGCCTAAAATTAATAAATATCATTTTTAGACTCCGCCAATTCGATTATAATGTAACGGTGACGCTACTACAAGGTTGTGTCGAGGGAATAACTGTCAGTGTCATAGGGATCAAGGTTCGTCGAGCTGATTATAATTATTATACTGTAAATATAACAAGAAATCATTATAAACTAGTGACCAGCTATTTTGAAAACCACACAATTTTTTCATTGCATATCTTTCTTCCAGACTGAACAAGCGCTGATTAAACTCTTAGAAACCATCAGACCTTCACTGGAGGGGGCGCCACCCGACGTGCCACCGGAGGACCCTCCTCCTTCATCCACGCCAAGTCCAGACTTATAAACCTGGTAACTTATTAGAAATTCCTAGTGCAACTTGAATCATTCGGTCAAGAGAAGATACCAATAAGTTCTTGAGAAATTTCTTCTTGGTACATGAGAAATATGGAAGTGAACGGCTGCTTAAGACGCAAACTTCGACTCTAAACCTTAATTCACCGTAACAGAGTCTATTTTTTTCTGTGATAAAGACAGCAGCGCGCTTGTTCTGACCCTTGTCTCACTGTTACGTCGAATGGTCGACGCTAGCCCCAAACTGGGGTGGTAAGTTAACGGCATTTAATAACAATATGGAGTCGTTTATATAAAAATTGCAATGAAATTATTATAGGCGTATACTAACTCTCAGTGCGCTGTGTAAAAGTTTATTTTTAACATCTAATAGGTATTACGTTTTCTGGGTTTGAAAAAACACTTTTTTGCACTTAAGAATGGTATCAATCAATGTTTAATTATAGTGACATAAAATAACTGTTACTTATTGAGATGAAGAGTTGAGGTTTATCCTCAAATAGTCGAGACTTCTGAGGATTTGTAACGTATAACGTTACTAATTAAAAAAAACGAGTGTGGTTTAAACCACACGACTGAAGTAAAATTTTTTTAGCTCCATCTATAAATGACGTATGACGTAACTGGCTATGGGAAAAAAAAGGAAAGAAAATGTGTTCTCGCACCTCTCTCTTGCCCCTACAGTAATATACGAAACGTAACTTTCTCTCTTTCTGTCTTCACTAACTTATATCTCCCTCTCAACTTCCGTTTGCCCCCCCACCCCCTATCACACTTTTCGTAACGCTCTCGTCACGCATTCACCATCTTGCTTCCCAAGTCAAGCGTGCGTAAATAAGTTTAACTTCAATAATGGATTCTGTTATCGTTACAATAGAATGTCTCCAGTAGTACTGGACGATACGTAACTTGACAGTACGTATATAATATGTGAGGATAAATCTTTAGTATCTCTTCAACTATTTCACTCAGTTGTGTATTGATGAATTCGATAATGTTAGCGTGAATTCCACTTACAAGTTTGGTAACACGGTTAGTATTGAAACTCGGAAATTACAATTAGAGAAATTCAACTTAAGGAATGTATTGAAGCAGCAAAATAAGTTTTATTGCAGTTGTGTTACATGAGACGCTACATTGTATTGTACTTCTACAGGTTATATGCATGATTTTTTTATATTTATATTAGATTTTAATAACATCATTATAAATGGAAGAAAAAACACCAAAAAAGTAATGTAAAGTATAAAAAAAAACAAAAATAGTCAACCGAACTGAGCGCTTTATACACCCGCCATTTTGACGAGCTTAGTGTGACGTCATAGACTATGACAAACGAACTGGTGGTGAGGTTACGTTGAAGAACACTACGCACTCTGTGATTTGACATTTGTTGTCATAGACTCTTACGTCATATTCGCTTTCGCATATCGTAATTTTTTAATTCAATTCTTGCTTAAAAATAAATTTTAATCAAAAATATTGATGTAGTCACAATTCTGAATCAAAGCAACAAGAAAAATATTTTACTTTTGCATATTCTCTATTAATTTAAGTGCACTAAGAAATGATGGGTGTGCGTTTTTTCCAATAAAAGACTTGTAAACTCGTATACGTACTATGTATATGTGAATATCTATTCTGTGGGAGCTCCGAATTGTTGACCGTAGCTTTGTTAGAAAAAACGTTTTGTCAAATTATAATTCATTATATCTCAAGATCTTTGACGTTTGTAGCTATGTTGAAACCTAATCAAACCGAATTAAATTAAACCTATGCCTAGTTCATTTTTATTACAAGCGAAATCAATGAGAACTGTTGATAAACAAAATAATTCGACGAACAAAACGACGACGAATTCCGGTAAACAATTCCACGTCGATTCGGTAGCTCTAGTTTTGATAAAAAAATGTAGAGTACAAATGCTTTGTAGATCGCGTCTTAGTTTTGTAGTTGGTATGTTATGGTAGTATATAATATACATCGCAAACAGATTTCCGAATCCACTGTTTTACCGAACAGCTAAAATGTTTTACAAAACAGAGCCTTTATGTGAAACAAAACCGTTTTGTAAAACACTTCAATAACTATTAATTAGATTCCTAAAAATTAGATTGCTACCCATGTTTGGACGATACACAGAATATGCGTTTGGTATTTATTTAACATATCATGGTTACGAAATTACGATGAAAATTTATGAGAACTATATGCCATTGAGTTAAGATAAAATAAAGTTAACCTGTAACAACTACTCTAACATGATAAACCTATTAAATAAATCAACATCTAATAAAAAAGACAATAATAGACGTTTTCGTAACTTAATCAAATAATTAATATCAGTTATTTTAATGTGCACTTTTTGGAAATTAAGAATTAATTATTAACTCGCAAAACTGTATAACAATTTTAATCATTCCTTACCCCTAAGAAATAAATCAGCAGTTTATGAAATGTTTAAATTTTGAATGACCACTCACGCCATATTTGCCATATTCACAAAGCCGTGAGTGACAAAATGTTTAAGTAAAATCTACAATTTGACGTTTCGTTCTACGCTGTTTTACAAAACGTCTTTATTTTAATTTTAATTGTTGCTGACGAGAAGAGACTTACTCTTATTTCGAAATACTTTGATGTATCCTTCGTTCTATTCTTATTATTTGCTTATTTACTTTATGATATTTTTAGTTATTCTTCTTAAATAATTTACCAGGGCAAGTTATTAATGTCAACCGCTTCAATATACCAATTTCCTATCTATAATAAACATGTCAGCAGTGACTCAATATTTGTTTAAATTAAAACAAATTCAATAAAATTGTTTTGGCGTTCACACTATTTTATAAAGCGGGGTTTACATAAATCTTTAAGTAAATATTTTAAGAACTAAAGACCGAATTCTTGACACAATAGGAGTAATAATTCTCTTAAATTTGCAGTCTGATTCGGGGCTACACTATGGTAATAATACTTTGTTGTATGTAAAAATCGTGGAGTGCAATGATCGAACATAAATTTAATTATTTTTTAGTATCAAAAATAGCTTTCCTTAGATTTATTGTTGTTTTAAGAATATATTTTTAAATGCATACCTTTGAACCTAATATTTCGCACTATATGGCTTGTGAAACTAACATATTGCCAAAAGGTTTCTTTGCTACGAAAACCTCGCAGGTCCTTACTGTGATAATTATGATAAAATCACTTTATTTTTAATCTTTAGTGGGATTTCTTTTACGACGTAATTGACGCGCGGCGTTTTATCCGATTTTATTTATTGTGTAAGTTTTGCAGCGATTATTTAACTGCTGCTAGGGTACAAGATAGGCTTAATGATATCGCCACAATGTCACAATTGTTTGAGTTAATTAATAAATTGTACTATGAATTTATGAAATAATATATCACAGAAAACATGTAGCTTTTAGGTATTTTTTCACATCACAGCACCTTCTGTTATAATTTGTAATTTATATATTGTAAGAAGTTTTCGGGATAATGATTTTTAGTTAAACCATCTGTGGTACTAAATGTCGCTGCTCCATTTAAGTTTCAGCTCTACCAAATATAGGAAATCATGTATGAGTGAAAATTAATGCAAATATCGTATCATAAATAAAAGCGCCAAATGTGACGCGCGTTTTTGTGATTGTAAGTGTTAGTACTTATGTTTGAATATTGTATTTATGCTGTGCGATCATACGGTGAATTTATAACAATCAAAATTATGCTAGACTGAGAATTTATACGTGCTGTTAGAAGCAGCACTAATTAATATCGTAATATTGGTATGGTAAGATAAATTTATGTTTCAATGTTATCAACCTACCAAAAGCTAACGAATCACAAACGATTTTAAACTTTAAAGCTCAAATCTAAATTTCCTTAAATGAAATCATTCCGCTAAACATATTAATGTAAATCTTTATCGGATGTATTTTACGAATACAAATAATCTTCTTAATTTAGGTTGAACTTTTGTTTCAGCCAAATATTTATTAAAATATCGTAAAGAAGTGAAAGAGCGAGCAATTAACCTTTCGTATGCCGCGACTGGCACAGCGACGCTACCGCTAAATGCCGAGAAATATTGCATGTAGCGCGACTGCACAACTTGAAGTTTTTACATCAATTATCACTTATATTAGAAAACGTAACTTTTATCTGATTTTTGTTTTTAAAACACCATGAATCTACCTTTTTGTTAGTGCATAATTTATTAGAATATCATCAGTCGTATATCTGTTACAACCCATTATTTCTTATGAAATGGCAAAATTTGTTAGTACTATGGTAAAACACGGATAATAAAAAGTTAGATATTTTCATTTGACTTTTTTAGTTTCATTGTATTTGATAGCTACTAGTGGACTGTATTAAACTGCGATATGAAAATATAATGGAAACACGGTGATTTTACGATAATTATAGTAATTTAATTAAATATTCACAAATACAATTAAGCAGACCTGTCAGCTAGACACACAAAACAAAACCAAACTACGAGACAGAAAAGAAGATGAAAAAGTATCAAAAAGGTAGAATCATATAAATAATATAAAAAAGGTTTGCGTATCAGCCAGTCGCCAACATACCGGACCCCCAGTGTGGAACACTAACAACCGGTGGCTACTGGCTCATCCGCAGCCTCCAGTAAAATACATTTTCGGGCCGGTCGGCGCAGCACGCCGCCGCGGGTGCGGATGTCTGCTACGCGGACCGCTCCGTCGGGACCTAAAAAGACCTTCACTACCCTCCCTAGCGGCCACAAGCCTCGAGGCAGGGTAGGGTCGGCTATCAGCACCACATCACCTTCGCCAAGCTTTACATATCTGCTCGTTGCTTCCCTGGGGCGTAGCGTTGGTAAATATTCGCGAAGCCATCTCGTCCAAAAGTGGTCCGCTAGCCGAAGCGTTTTTCGCCAGTCAGATCGTCGCGTTATGTCATCATCTGTCAATGAGGCGGTCCACGGAGCAACTGACGAGGAGCCCAAGAGGAAATGAAATGGTGTTATGGCCTCTGGCGAGTCAGGGGAAGCTGGAACATAGGTGAGCGGTCTCGAATTGACTATTGCTTCGGCCTCTAGAAGGAACGTTGACAGCACCTCTTCTTTCAGTGACTGGTTTATGAGACAGGATCTGAGTGCCGCTTTTACTGTGCGCACGAGTCGCTCCCAGGAGCCTCCCATAAATGGAGAAGCTGGTGGAATGAAGCGCCACTTGATCTTGTGGTTCGTGGCGTATTCCTCCACAGAATCATCATGCAGGCGGCGTAGCTCGCGGGAGGCTCCGACGAAGTTGGTCCCGTTGTCGGAATATATGGTGGAAGGTGACCCTCTGCGGGCAATGAAGCGGCGTAGACTCATAATTGCGGCGTCCGATGAGAGTGAGTTCACGACTTCTAGGTGTACCGCCCTTGACGTCAAACAGGTGTACAGTGCGACATACCGCTTTTCTTTGCGCCTGTGTATGGTCACCAGGATCGGTCCAAAATAGTCGACGCCCACGTGGGTGAACGGCCTCTTATGGTGGTCTAGACGCTCAACTGGTAAGTCCCCGGCTCGAGTCTGTATGGTCTGGCTCTTCCACCTGCGACACTGAGGGCAGGAGTTGGACACGCTGCGTATGGTACCTCTAAATGATAGCTACTAGTGGACTGTATTAAACTGCGATATGAAAATATAATGGAAACACGGTGATTTTACGATAATTATAGTAATTTAATTAAATATTCACAAATACAATTAAGCAGACCTGTCAGCTAGACACACAAAACAAAACCAAACTACGAGACAGAAAAGAAGATGAAAAAGTATCAAAAAGGTAGAATCATATAAATAATATAAAAAAGGTTTGCGTATCAGCCAGTCGCCAACAGTATTCTTGAATATATTGTGTACGTAATAAATAATAAAATAGCTTATTATTTTTCTTTATAAAAACCTTTTAAACACGCACAGTGACTTACGCCAGGGAACAAGGGAAAGGATTGAACATTTCGAATACTTTTGACACAAGTTATGAACGAACATGAATGGTTTGGTTGAATGAGACGATAACTTCATTTAATAGGAACTTTATTCTATGATTTGCAACCTTGTCTGCATGTGAATATTATAGAAAAATGGAAAAAATCGCGTGGAGTCGTTTTAGCGTGGATCCGCGTCTCGGCAGTATAACGGGATAACGCGGATCCACGTTCCGGCATACGAAAGGTTAATAGATGTTAGTAATCCTTCCATTCCATATTATTGAACTCATAATTCTAATTGCAATTAAGACATAAATCGGTAATAGCACTACTTATTTTGGTGTTGGTAACTTATTCTACGCACGTATTTGATGTTTGTTTTATATTGAAAATCAACTGGAATATATCAAACATTCCTTGTGTTTGGCAGAAAAAAGCGCTTTCGAGCGCTTACCAGCGCTGAAAAACAAACTATACAGTTTTCGGCGGCCACGTTTGCTAACCTCAGTTGCGCTGACACAATCCGCCATTTTGCTCTTTATCGCTCTGCGATCGCCATTTTTCTTACAAGCGCTCGCAAGTGCTTTTTTCTGCCAAACAAGGATTGTCTACAATAATTCATTTTTCAACAAGTGTGTAACCATTCAATAAAAATGCTCAAAATGAAACCAATATTTATAGCAAGCGAGCGATCTTTGTAGCGAAATTCAAGCCCGTGCTTTTGAATTACACAATCTTGTAATTTACTTTTTGAGTATTTTTAATTGAAATGAACTATTATGTGACTTATTTTAGACGTATATACCTTCCAGGCATATATTAGTACGTAGTACGTGTGTATAAGTTTAAAATGTTACAAAGTATATTAAGTAATAACGGAGTGAAAGCTTCAAATAATTTAATATTGTTGTATAAAGTCATTTCTAAATCGAGCAAAAGAGTAAAACATTGGTGAGCGTCAAGATGGCGGGATCAAGTCCCCAATTTGAAATGTATCACATTAAAATGTTTGTGCTACATATGTTCTATTTGTACCCCGAACCAGACATTTGTACCTCTAAAGGTAAATGAAGTATGTAAAGATTTCCCTGATCCCGCCACTTTGACGTCAAAGTGGCGGGACCTTCTGAAAGCTCTACTCAGAGGCAGGCAATTCACACCCGAAAACTTAGTACTACATATGTACTTGTATATACTCAGTATTCAACACAGTTGTAAGTACCAAATTAAAGTAATGTGATTAAAACATTGGTCCCGCCAATTTGATGATTCATGTTATCGCTGAATTTATATGAACATTGTTACAACTCGCGCAAAATCAAATGTGGAAACTTAGTACGGCCTAATTACATGAACTTGTGTAATTTTCATGTTCATAATTTAAGTACATCAAAAGTTATCTTTCATTCATCGTTATCTCTGAAATGGACACATTTATGCAGAAATGAAACAACAACAACAAAATAATTATAAGTTTTGCCTTTAGTGTTCTAATGAGAAAAGTTACATAAAAAATAAAAATAAAGTTTATAACAACTTATTTTTGCCCATATATTAAACAATTAGGTACTATGTACGTTTGACTATTCGTAACTTTCGTCTTTAAGTCATCGCAGCACTCCCACTTACCAAATATTCGAGAAATGAGCTTGATAATGCCCGATACCGCTAGATGTAGGTGGAGCTATAAACTCTATAGCAGATAATATATAATAGCATTTCCCTTTAAAGACAATTTGTCTCGGAATTTCAAAAATATTAATCTTCTTCAGATCATTAATTTCAAAAAATATAGTAGATGATAGTGAACATAATGTGGTTTTGATTCCATTACATCCAGATGCACTGCATGATAACATTTGATTTTGACTTACCCTCAAACTCAATAATATTTTCTCATAACTTGTAAAACATGGTTAGATAATAATTATCCCGTTAAATACAAACTACGTTAAATAATTAGGGTTCCCATTGATAACCAAAAAAATATTTGTTTCATTACTGCATATATCTGTCCAATTCTTTAAAAATATAGTCTCCGGCAAATAAGTTGAACATGATTTTGAAATCACGTGACATGCGCAGTAGCAAGTTTAGGTACATTATTCACTACTGCGCATGTCACGTGATTTCAAAATCATGTTCAACTTATTTGCCGGGGACAATACTAGGTACGAAAATTAATAACGATGAATGACAGATAACTTTTGATGTACTTAAATTATGAACATGAAAATTACACAAGTTCATGTAATTAGGCCGTACTAAGTTTCCACATTTGATTTTGCGCGAGTTGTAACAATGTTCATATAAATTCAGCGATAACATGAATCATCAAATTGGCGGGACCAATGTTTTAATCACATTACTTTAATTTGGCACTTACAACTGTGTTGAATACTGAGTATATACAAGTACATATGTAGTACTAAGTTTTCGGGTGTGAATTGCCTGCCTCTGAGTAGAGCTTTCAGAAGGTCCCGCCACTTTGACGTCAAAGTGGCGGGATCAGGGAAATCTTTACATACTTCATTTACCTTTAGAGGTACAAATGTCTGGTTCGGGGTACAAATAGAACATATGTAGCACAAACATTTTAATGTGATACATTTCAAATTGGGGACTTGATCCCGCCATCTTGACGCTCACAAAACATTGAATGACTATTCGTGTACTTTAAATTAGTAATAGTACAGTATTTGTACTGAAGACTTAGTGAAAACTTACTATCAATTCATTTCAAAGATGTGAGATATACTTGAATGTAGTTGTGAATGTAATGATATTGACTTTCTTATATGTCAATGTTTCTCGTTTTGTTTTGTTTGCAGAATAAAACAAATCACTCGATATACTACCAAAAACTTCATTTAATTTTATTTCCTTATATATTCTCATAGAACGCCAAAATTTTGCTTTGCCCCTCACTACCAAAATCTGCCTTCTTTTTTTGACAAACATATTCCTAAGCACTTTGAGAAACTTTGATGCGAGTGAACGTATGTGCATGTTGGATAAATGTGAAACTACCCTACAAATTATATAAATGAATAAATATATGAAGTTAGATACCTTATGAATGTTTTACTTAAATAAACTACGAAACGTTACAAGACGAATCTTAGAGGTTTATGATTATAAAATATTAGAAAATACGTATTTCACTGGTAGCGTGTCATTCAGTTGTGTAAGGTTGTTACGATCTCTTCATTATTATCATTACAATTATTATAATTAATGTATAAATTAGTTAATTTTTGTGGTGCTCTAGTTTTAAAAATCTATTTGATATTATGTGATGTGTTGTTCGAGGCCCCAGGAGCTTTTAATTTTATATGAAAATTTAATTATCTGAAAGATTTTCTTTGTCTTGTTTAATAAAAAAACATCAAACGCCAAATGAAATTGTGAATTGAAATCTTTTATATTTTTAACCAAATTATGTAATGATTTGATATTTTTTAATATTTGTTTTTAATATTATGTTGGGAAGTTAAGACAAAAAAAATATTTTTTATATACATTATGTTATGGTAAATTTCATTCCAGAATAGTTTGATCTGAAAGTATTTTTTAACCTATTTGTGATCCATTTATGTATTATTTGTGGACAGAGTTCTAGATTCCTATTAGCTGTACGTGTGATGCATTTGAGGCTGCGCACAAATGATTCCGCTGCGGCCATTTAAATATTAAGTTAGACAATTATATTTCACAGTATTGAATAAATATTTTAATGAATTATTTTTTGGTTTCATTTCATGTTTGTTTTTAATTATGAATATTCTTAAATTCTAATAAATACTCTAAGGTGAATAGGAATACAAGGAATAAAACAATGTTTGAGGTAAAACCATTTATTATGAATAAATATACTTACGTTTCACAGCCGCTACAGTGTAATTGTGAATACTTAAAATGTTTGGTTTTAAAGGGGGTATATTGGAGGTCTTAACTTTAAAAAGTCAGCCCAGAAACCTTGCCATCACCTCTTAATGCAATTTTAGTTCGACTGTTGAAGAGAGATGCCAGTATAGACCGTGTATAGCGGTATCTCACTTTGACAATCGAACTTATAAGGTACTATTTAGAATAGCATTAAAAAATCAAATGTCAAATAGAATTATCACCTACAGCTACCGTCGAAGTTACGGAGGTGTTTGTCGAATCCTTCAGATCATCGGTGAAAAAAATCGATCGAAAAGTATTTTATGTAGTGGTACGCATGCCAAGATTTGTTTTCTTCACAGCCATCTTGTGACTTCTGCTTTATATTTATTTCAGGCTTAACATTTGACGTGTTATTAAATTAATTATAATTGGCTACTTGACATTTGTATCGAAAAAATATGTATATTCACAGAGCTTAGTGGTTAACAATAATAATACATCAGTTTTTTTATGTGGGTTACAAGAATCTAAACGCAGGCGGCCATGACATAACATAGGATGACGTCACATTACACAAAACAACGTCAGAGCTTAATAAAAAACTTGTTGTTTTATGTGATGTGACGTCATCCTATACAAAGGTAACGTGGCCGGCTGTTTTGTCGCGAATTTTGAATCGTTGGCTAAAAACATATTTTCCTATTTAGCAAGGCTTTTTTGAGAAATAGGTGTAAAATAAACCTAGGCAATTATTACAATATTTTTCCGAAAACTGTCAAATAGCCAATTCAGCAACAACCTCGATCGAACGCTCGCCATACACTAAGGACACTATACTGAAAAGTACCCTTAACCTAGTCTTGTATGAAAAGGCTGATGAGAGTTGAAACTAAAGATGAATGTCGGGATCGTGGTAAGTGGAAATCTGTGATCTCTGGTAACCCCTGCGGGATAAAGACCTGATTTTATGTATGGGGTCATTCATAAATTTTGTCACACGTTAAGGGGGGGAGGGTCAAAAGCTTTGTGACGTCACATCTCTATCATGCTCACAGTCTGTCTTTCACTTAACTATAATATTTGATTTTGTTGATTTTATAAAAGATTTTATTAAAAATAAGAAAAAATGAAAGGAGGTGAGTCGTAAGGCGGGTTTTCGGCCCCTTTCTTTATTGACCTAAAAATTCAAAAAAAAAATTTTAATCTACTTTATGGACTAACAAATCGATTCCACCCCAAACGGAACCACCCCCAACCCACCGTCCGAAAAGAAGCAGAATAATCATATATGGCTTAATACATAAAAAAAATATTTTTTAGCTCAAAAATAATAATGTAACCTTTCAAAACTCTAAGTAGCTCCGCAAAAAAAATATTTTTTTATGTATTGAGTCATATGATTATTCTGCTTCCTGGGGGGGTGGAAGCCGGGAGGGGGGTTGGGGGTGGTTCCATTGGGGTGGAATTAATTTTTTTGTCTATTTAGTAGATAAAAAACATTTTTTTGGAATTTTTAGGTGAAAAATGAAAGGGGCCGAAAACCCGCCTTATTGACCCTCCTCCTTTATAACCGTTTTTTTTATTATTTTTAAATGCATGCATAAAATTGAAAAATGACGTCACATCAGGGGAGGAGGTTATAAAAATATGACAACCTGTGACAAGGACGGGGTACGTGACACGTAAATTATGGATGGCCCCTGTGTATACTCACCTCACCAAACACCACTGAAACCATGAAAGAAAAACCAAAAGAAAATTCTCTGACACTGTGTCAAGATTTATTTTCAAAATCCATCATACACAGCAGTCCGAGTGGATCTTAGCCTACAGGTATGTCCTATTTGTCGTCGTCTTTGAAGACCATGGTGCTATGGCATTTGCCGCAGTAGTGGCGATCTTCCATGACGGCCATGAACACACCAGCGCCACACTGTTCGCCAGTGCACTCGCGTCTCAGCCGGTGGATTTTGCCGTTCTCGTCCACCTGCCAAGAGAAAATCAATTTCATATTATTTGTATGAAAATATAGTTATTAAAGATAACCGGGTCTTATTTTGTTTTTACTGCAATTTATTTATTTTATTTCTCGTCCACCTGCCCATAGAAAATATCAATTTTATATTATTCATATGAAAATATAGTTGTTATAAAGTTACCATTTTTTAATGAGGACCTAAGAAGAGGTAAATTAAAAAGGTCTGAACTAGTCAAAATTGTCATTATCAGTTGTTATTTTAATTATAACCGGCTTGGCTAATCCTTCCTTCAAAGCCCGTCAATCCTGGTCAGAAGGAACAGATGTTTGTGTTACGAATACTAGTTTCTATGAATTATTCAGTTTTTTATGTATCACGTATTTTATCTATCCGTTAGCCTAGTATCCATAAGGCGTGCTTACTTCAGGCCAAGCTAATTGGTGTGATTTCCAATGTTATTATTGTTATAATTAAGTATCGTTTCTCAGACTCAGACAAAGAAAAAAACTGAAATGAAGCTATCTATTCTTGCCACCATACAACTAAACTGTATTCAAATACCAATTTTAATACATGTATTTCTGACTTAACGAGCCAGAGATAACATAACCATAGTGCTTAGAGGCTCCTGCCCACCTTTACAAATTTGTCTTTTATCTTAAACACTATTAAACATACGCCTAATAAATCAATTTAACCCATTCAGTGGCGTGCGGTTGGATTTCAAACTCCTATAACTAAGCCAAAAACCTTTGAAAAAAGGAAGATTTTGTGGAATAATTTGTTTTACTAAAATTGATTCGTAACCAACGGCCTGCAGATATCTAAGGTTTTGGAAAAAGTTAGTTCCGACCTTATATGTCGGGACCGCCGATGTGCGGGCTGTTTATCACAGTACGGCGGCATCTGTGGTAATGTCGTTACTTTTCAGGAAGGCAGTGAATGGGTTAAATGCTTACGCATCAACTTGGCTAACCCAGAAAGTCGTGAGTTGTTTTTAGCTTGGGTACCCGTGTTACGGGTAAGGGCCAAACACTATATTTACAGTTGCCTTTCTTTTTTAATTTGGGTTTATTTAATAATTTTTACCCAACAAGAAACAGTGTTACAGGTTGAGGCGACTCATTTGGAAAGAAACGTTATTTTATTTAAAGCATTATTTACTGTCGCTATTTTAATAAGAATTTAATTAAATCATTAATATTTTATCTATTATTTTACACAAGTGCTTTAGTCACTTAGGTTCATAACAATATAATTATAAATAAATATAATTAAATAAATATCTCTTACATACACACCAATTAGCCTAGCCCAAGCACTGTAAGGCTTGTGTTACTAGTGTAACCAATAGACATAAATATATGATACACACATGTTAAATTCATAGAAAAAATAAAAATCGGGTACAATTGCCCCTACCGGAATTCTAACCCAGGACCGTCGGTGCGAAAGGCAGGATCCTGCTATGTTACCGCTGCACCAAGCTGTCGTCAAATGTATGTCGTCTAATATTTGTTTTATTTGTGTTCATCTCAGTTAAGAATACCATTCAAAGTATAAAGTGCTTGTCGAAACTTGTTTAGGGTGATGTAAGCTTCATTGTGAACTCGCCCTAACGGATTACACTACACGAGCGGACAAGTCGCGACTGGATCGTGTGACTAATGCACTATCGGCGGATTTCATGCGAAATCATTGTTTTTGTTTGTAAAGGACTCATTTTAGCATGCACTCAATGGAGCTGTTATAAAAAGAATGATTCATGAGAGGTCATGCATGTAATACTTTTTATCTTTTAACATAGTATGGTATGTAAAGAAGAAACAAGTTTATCTTATAATGGTAAGAATAAGAACAGTTGTATTTATTTGCTAATACCGTGTTTTACAATGATGGTGTTAAATTGATTTTATGAATCAACAGTATTCGCCTAATATACATAAACATACGATACATAACAACGATGTCACGAGATTAAAGAGAAGAGCAAGTCAATCACATAGGTATTTGAATACTGAAATATAATTCAACATAAATAAATTAAAAAATCAATTACTTAAGATATTTTAGTAATAAAAAGAACTTAAGATGCTTAAAGGGTTACTGGAAAAGTGACATATTCTTGCTACTAATTAAAACAGGTCAAAAGCGGAATATATATTTCTTAAACTTGATGGTTTTTATAAAAAACCATGTTAAAAAACTAAGTTTTTGACCGATGACTGTATATATAAAAATAAAAAATTAAACTAGGTATATTGTTTAATGTATAGAAGTAAAATAATAGTTTCACAATAATTGATGTTTAGTTTGTTTAAAAATACTTTTATATGGGACAGTAGATTTGGACTGGTGAATTCTTTTTAGTCAGATTTAATTTTTTTAAAGAAACAGCTCTGCTGTATACAGAATCATAAACAAGAGAAATACATCTTTAAATAAGGACAATAAGAAAAAAAATCACCATTTTATATTATCTATATTTAAAATTCGATTCACCCATTTATAGAATTAAAATTAATAGACATAAATTAGAGAAAAGCTTGTATTTGCTTCTATTTTTTTTTAATTCTCCCATAATAAACAATCTGTTAAATAAATATAAAAAAGTAACGCAAAAAAATAAATGCATTTTAATAATTTGCACTTATTTTACAATAAACATCTTTATTTATCCAGCTAAAAGGCAAATATCACAAAAATAAGTACTTTATGAGCATGGGGCCTTAAAAATCTTTAACCCGTCTTAAAAAAAATTCAATTAATATTTCAACTGACCTTGTAGAACCTAAGGACAGCGAGTTTGACCTTCTTCTTCTTGTGCTTGATTTTCTTGGGTGTGGAGTAATTCTTCTTCTTGCGTTTCTTAGCTCCACCACGGAGTCGCAGCACCAAGTGAAGCGTCGACTCCTTTTGGATGTTATAATCGGATAGGGTGCGCCCATCTTCCAGCTGTTTACCAGCGAAAATCAACCTGGAAGAACTTGTTCTTATAGGCAGGTCCCATAGAAAAATTTATAAAAAATGATATGACATGGGACACAGTTCAAATCTCGCCGATGTACATTGTCGTAACACAACAGTTTAGCATTCTCCGAGAGAACTAAAGAGATTAGGTAGATGGGTACTATTTTTGTTTAAAATTCTAGAATACCATAAAGACAACTTACCTCTGCTGGTCCGGGGGAATACCCTCTTTATCTTGAATTTTAGCTTTCACATTTTCGATGGTGTCAGAGGGCTCGACCTCAAGAGTGATGGTCTTGCCCGTTAGGGTCTTTACGAAGATCTGCATCTTGAATTACCTGGAATAGACACATTTCCACTAAGTATGCAATCTAACATAATAAAAAAAAAATTAAATTCATATTTTGTTATCTAAAACATTCTCTGGCTCTTGCCAGATTTCTGCTTAGTATCAAGTTTATCATTAAATAAAAATAATTTATAATTGAACATTTAAAAATAAAAAAACAAATTACATTAATGCCACAAAATTTTATAATTCAGGAAATATTTTGGTTTGAGTAAATGAAAAAAAAAATCCTAAAAAAAGCAAATTTTCTTTTCTGCTATTAAGTATGGCATGGGAAAACCTACAATGATACTATACCTGCAGATAATATATAAAACATAATAACAATAGATGACTGGCCCATTGCAAAACAATGTGAAATAGGCAAATAGGCAAGTAATAAACTGTATCAATCCTGTGCAGTCTTGTTGCAGTGCCAAAGAATAGTACTACATTTAAATACAGCAAGAACTCAAACTTGTGCCAGTTGAGTTTAACAGTGTTGTCAAAACACATCTTCAAACATATAGTGACTGTGTTGATACATATATTTTGAACTGTTCAGTGATTAATTTTAATAAACCATTATAATAAAACTTAGTTGTTCGAGAAATTCTGTGAAATGGGTGAGATATATTCAGGTAATTTTCTAACAATTTAAAACCAATAAAAACACATTAAAAGCTTCACAGTAATTTATTTATGTATATAAAAATACAATGATGGAATAATTTATACTAATAGTACAGCATTGATGCATCCATCGTTTTCTGGGTTGTTCGTAACTTGCGCATACTTTCCCCATACAACTTTACCCGCCTGTGTCACCAAACCCAATTCAGAAATGTTGACCTCGATCACTGTACCCTTTGTTATAACACCGAGACTTGTATACATCTGTGAACTAGGATTCTTTTTAACACCAATGATAGGTAAACAGAATGTCGCTTTCAACTCTGGATGTGTTACATGTGCCTTTTTGAAACGTAAAGCCATCGGACGGATAAATCTTTCAAACTTAGGCGGTTTACGTGTGAAGTTCTCTCCGACATAGGTCACTTTAGTCACCATACGTTTCCAGGCTTTCCTCTTTGATTTGCCAGACTTCAATACTTTGAATACCTCTGCATCAGCCTGTGCTTTGACTTTGGGGATTGGTACGTCCCACTTACCAGCCTTCTCTTTGCGTTTCTGCTTGATCATATTAGATAAAACTTTAGCACGAGACTGTATATCTCTGTCGAGGAGGTATACAGGCAGTGCACCTTCAGCAACTTTTTCAGTGTTCTGTTTGACATTTTTCTCTTCATGGGCTTTGATTTTCTTCTTCATCTGTATCTTTTCATTTCGGCGTTCTTTGTTGTAGATCTTAGCTTTGATTCCGCGGAGCTTTCGCGCCTTCTCTGCTCTCTTGTGAGGCTCACGGGCCTCACGTTTCCTCTTTCTCTCTTCATAATCAAGCCTCCTACCGTAAAGCTTTTGATGGCGTTCAATATATTCATTCTGCGGCATTGTGGTTGCTTATTCGGCAACTACAACAAAATTATCTTTTATCAATTCCGCTATTATGCTTTAAACTAACCTCTTCGACTAAGATTATTTGTATTTGTTTCTGTTGATCTTTTAACTATTCTCACCTCCAAAAATGCACTACTCAGATTTCGTTTACACTGTATACCTCATGAATTTTCGATTATTTCTTCGTTTCATCAAAATTAGTCTATCCACGTGTGTGTGACTGTTTTCGTTAAACAACCCGATTTCACAAACATAACTTTAAGAATTTCGTAATTACGCAACAGAAAGGGCATAAGGATGAACAAATATACAGACGTAAATGGAATTAGGCACTAAATTAAAGATAGTTGCACAAAATTAACAAACTCACCTTACGCCGACACCATGCCACAAGGAAAAGGAAACAGTTGTTTTTTTAATAACTCAGCAAGGGCTCTCGGCTCTCAGTATCGGCAATAATAGTGTTGCCAGGGCAATTTAGTTGTCGAGCATGGTGGATAGATGGATAGAGCATCCTATGATGAAGGAATTTATTAAATTTCATTATAGATATAATGACATTGCTTTGTGTAATCAGCATCATATGCAAGTACCATCTAAAGACATTACAATAAAAATAGCTCCCGTTTTAGCAGAAGTCAATTTCGTTACAATTTTATTAGAGATGAGGAAAATAACAAATCTGACACAAAATTGTAGGACAGACTGGAAACTAGTTAATATTTTCTTGTGTTAATCGATTTTTTAGACCTTTTATGTGTTATTATTTTATTTCAAAATATACAAAAACAGCGATGTTATTTTTATTTTTAAAATTTTCAATATATTATATTTATATTAAAAATAATTTTCAGAACATTTTAGGCACTACTACTACTTTATCGTATGCCATTTCGAGATCCCGAGTCGATGTAGAAAACAAACTTTTCTATTTGGCAAAGCATATTTTTTCGTAAAATAAAATTAGTTAAAAAGCAAAGCATAAAAAGCAAGCAAGATTTTCTTCAACTTCATGAAGCAGGTTATAACAATGTGATGAAAGAAGATAAAAATTAAATACTGAACATATACTGATAATAACCAGTTGACTCAAGATTTAATCTGCAAATTTCTTATATTTTTAATAAATTTAAAAATATATTTTTACTTTGGTTTCACTCTAAATGGTTTGCAAATCACATCAGCATTTATATTGTTTTAAACTTTCATAGTCACTAACATTATAGTAATATAAGTTATTTACGGGATTGTTACCATGTACCTTGTTATTGAGTTTCCGATATTTCGTACGTGTGGTACGGATAACGAACGCAATAAGAGACTTCGTCGGAGGGTAGACCTATATTTCTGCCAATAACAGCCTACCCGCTATTACTTCAGTCGCTCCGTGATCATGGCACTTGCAACAGTGCCGAAATATCGGAAACTCAATAACAAGGTACATGGTAAAAATTTTTATAAGTTCAGTTTGGTCACAATGTCATGATCTGTATTTATTTTTTTTAGCATTCACTATGCTATATTTCTATAAGATTTAAAATTCATTTTGTGCGGAAAGTATAAGTTTTATATTTAAATAATTTGAAACAAATTACAACAGCAAAAAAATGTCATTCTGTTAAATACAGACGAATGAGCAAAATTACAATATTAAACCAAAAACCACATGTTGAATACTGTCTTTGCTGCGTTGGCTGCAAATAACGTCATATGTAATTGACACGGTAATATATAATTGTTAATATCGTATTAAATAACTAGGCGATGCAGTCGCTAAGCATAAAGCTACGCTGGCACCATATATTGGAGCGGAGCGTAATACCTAAAAAAAGATTTTTATTTTTGTTTCGATGGGAATTTTTGCGAATTTCAAAATTCGGGCTCCGTCACAATCTGGTCCTAAACCTGTTGATTCGATTCCACACAAAAAACATTAAAATCGATCAAGAACTCGCGAAGTTATGGTGTAACAGACATTACGCCATTGAAGCTGATCCATGGGAGCTTCGCTCGCTCCGCTCCAAATAAAGAGACTGCATCACTTATAATTATTGTGTTTAGGTTGGGAGCTACCTTTTATCCGACTGTTCACTTTATGTGGGAGTTCTTAGATATATTTAAATGAAATAAATTCCTAAATAGTTACTTTATTAAATAGTTGTGATATTAAGCATGTACAATAATATTAATATAGTTATGCGCAGTACGTTTAAGTATTTTTTACTATGGCAATATTGTTAGTGTCAATGTCAAAAATATCTATCGACGCTGGTGACGCTGGAAGCTTGGGTTAGTGAGTACTTGAGTAGCACAGAACATATATACTCTCTACCGGTGAGTAGGTATGAATGATTTTGTCTCTGATCAGTCAATCACTGAGAGATCATTGGTGCAAATGGACCGACTTTAAAAGTATCTGTGTCAGTATTGGTTGAAAATAAAATATTAGTGAAATTAAAAATATAATCCACCAATCGCTGTATATTTAAGCAATTAAACGAAGAGGAAGCCAGCAATTCGACTTCGTCCATAACCGACCGACCGAACGGAAACACAGCTTTGTTAATTTCGTAGAGACGCTTGTTTTTCTTTGTCAAATCAAAATATAGGCAATAGCCTGCAAATTTCTACCCAGACTGTTCTATCTATTATGAATACAACAGCATCATATATTTCAGGTATGTAAAAATATAATTGGTGTACATTTTTAACAATTTGTTAGGTCGTTTCATACATACATAATATGTAGATTAGGTTAGGTGTGTGCGTTTCTTTTACGCTACGATTTATGAAGGTCAAATAGTAGTATAGTAATTAATATTCCGCAAGGTATATTTTTAAATAGTATAAAAAATGCGCGTCATTTCTTAAGTTCCCACATTGATGAAAACGGAAGAAGATAATTTATTACTCTCTTCCTCAGTGAGTTTTGTGCATTTGTCTTGTAAATGTAGTGTACATTGAATGCACAATATAGAGAATATAGAGATTGGATTTTCATGTAGAATGCATTATATGCAAGCTTAATTTTGTAAATAATATGTTTACATTTGAAAGTAAGGTTAAGTGTGACGTTCTTAATACCTACATGTAATGATATTTAATAAACTTTGTAATTAATTTGGTACATACTTAGTAATAGGCATAAAATAAATGCTTTTTAAAATAGTTCAAAAGAAAAGTGATTATATAAGTCACCCATACCTCTCAAAATTAAATCTGCTTTTAAAAGGATTAGTATAGAAACAATTGGAGGAAAATAAATTAAATTTTTACTGTTTAATGACTTTAAAATGGCACAAATTTCATTTATTTATGGTTATTATTTCTATGATTCTCTTAAACAAGGTAAAGGGATGGGCTAGTTTCTTTTACTACCTAGTGTATAATTATCACAGCTTTTAAATTACTAATTACATATTAATGTGTACCTAAAAATCAGGCATAATAAAGGCATCATTTAAGAATATTTCGTTGCAGCAGTTTCAATAAAAAAAATATTGAAAATCTGTCAAAAAGATAGTCCATTAACTACAGATATAATTTGCACAGAAATTCCCTAGAATGGGCTTGGAAAAAGTCTTTCATATAATTTTTTTTTCACAAAGTATGTACTTAAACATCGGTGTATTTGTACATACCAAAGCTTTTAAGATTTTCATATATTCTATGTATTTCTAATGCTATCTTTTATGATAAATTATTTTAATAGAAAAATACTAGAAGAAATAGACTCGCCTCACGAGAATTATTTGTAAACTGAGTTGATTTACTAGTATTTTTCTATTAAAATAAATTTTCATACCAAACTTGTTATTTGACTTCTTTTGCAATGACAACCCAAAAGCATACATTAAAGGAGACCTTTCTTTTCGGGCCATAAATGTACCTTGGTACAAGTTATTTGAAAATATTCATAATAATGTACAAACACTTATTTCATATATAATATACCCATAAATTAGATTTTTATAAAGATAATAAAACACAATAAATTATACACTCAATCACAACTGCGTGGAACGAAACACTAATGTGGCACTTGTGTGTGAGAGTCGGTTAGATTTTAACAAGTTTTTCGCGGCTCTGGAACACGGTAGGTATTTTAGTAAAGTCAGTAGGCTGATAAAATAACTAAACGCTTAGAATGATTCGCAATAGTAAGAAATATCTATTTTTGCTCTTGATCCTATGGTAATATTAAAAACAGAAGAATTCATAAAGCAGTATGTTGCTGATAAACTTGTATACATTTTATGTTTTTATGACTGAATATCGAAAAATGTTTATGTAACTTTAAGCTACAAAACGCTTCAAAATCAAAACAATTGTGCTTGCCCGCTAAAAAAAACAATTTGTTGCAAGTAATGTACTTTTTGAATGATTTCTTTAGTGGTACAAATGTATTTAAAAATAAATAAGTATTTTTTTCGGAATATACAATTTTTTTGCTATTTTTTGGTATCTTTGAATCTTAGGTACATGTTTAGCCTTAGTAATATGGAAGAAAGAAAGGCTCCTTTGAAGAACAACTGTTAATTAATTTTTTGAATCATTTGATTTATAATATGCTAAGTTTTTCACACCTAAATTGAAATGGTCTCTATAACAACATTATTATGTAGCTGGCTAATATTCTGGAAAGATCTACCATTTTTATTTTGTCACAGAAACTACATGGAGCCGACGCAGTTCAACAGAGACAGTATTCAGTATACAAGGAAAGGAAACTGGTATGTGTAGATATGAAAGTTATATTTTGTTTGTAGTCTAATGCATGGTTTGTTTAATTCTCTTTTTGGCATAAGTGTGTATTTAACAGTATAATTATTTAATAAGTATTTGAGAGGCATAACTACAATTTGTTGCTTTTTATTCTCTTGTTTCTCTTTGATAGTATCCTTAGTAATATGAATTATTTATATTCAAATACTTTCCATACATTATGTATAGATAGAAATATGATTATTATAAGTAGTTTGTGTATTATTGTAGTAGTTTATTAATAATTAATTAGTTTTTCACACAAACATGGATTCCACAACAACAATAGACAAACCCCATTTTTTTTAATAGGCAGATAAGTCATTCATCCATTTCCCGCCCAAACGCCATGTGCATTTCTAGTGGCGGGAAAATTTTGATTAGAAATTCGGGCACCATAGAGTCAAATAACATTATCTACAACTTTCGATGTAGTATTTACTCATTGGAATTAGTTTTTTTAAACCACCAACGGTATCGAGTTTTAAAGCCAAACTCATTATTGGAAATCGTCTTATTCTAAGTTTTTAAAAGCAAAAGTTTTGTATGTATAAAAGCGTATCTACTGCGTGAATTTGCGAAATATTACACAAAAACGTCGAACATAAGGGCGTGGCTTTACATATTTGTGTATTTAGAAAATGTCTTATCGGCGAGAAGACAAAGGGATTCTCTTTACATTTACACAAAATACTCTTGCCCTAAGAAAGGATTGTAAGGCTTGTTATGAATACTAGAGCAACTGATAGCCATACTATTATTATAAAAAGAGATATATACATAAAAAGTATTATTTATAGAAATATATATAAAAACTCATGACTCGTATTCATCACACTAATATCTGCCTCTGCCGGGATTCGAATCCCGGTCTTGGCTGCGAAGGTAAGATTACTACCGCTCGTCAAAACTGGTTTGTTTCATTTACAAATTGTATACATAAAAAGTTTTGTTTCACCAGAAATATTTACCTATAGCAAGAGACTACTTGTCTGTGATGTTTTTTTTTTATTGCCAAAACGCGCAGGTGATACGCTAATAACATCCATAGTTTTCCTCATTCATGAGCTAAGAATTACGCACTTACTATGTACTATTCCACGCTCGGTCTGTCACTGGCGCATCGCCGCGCATTTTAGTGTTAGCATATGACTCAGGTCTCTTGAATACACTCGCAATGCATTGCACAGACTTGTTCTAACAAGTTTCAGTCTTATTATCTATCAAGGTATTTTAATCTTTTCACACGACACGCTGTGTTGCGTGTACAAAGCTATAAATTGTCTTTTATCTAATTGGTTTATTTGTTATCTTTACATTGATTTACATAAATGTAATATTTTTATTTTGGTACTTATAATATGTATGTATCTAAGTTTTTTTTTTATTTCAACACTTCCTGTTTAGCTGGTACGTCACATGGCGGTAGGTACGCAAATGTTTGGCTTTTTGTTTATGGTTAAACTCTGTAAAGTCTATGGCTAAACAGAACTGGGAAGTCAGAAACTAAACTTTTCGAAGCTGTTACATTTGGAGTATTATAATTCAGTTTTACAGGCAAATTAATTGTGTAGACTTAAATAAAGAAGTATTTGGTCTTTGAAGCTTATTAATTAAAAAAATAAATAAAATATTCGAATTACAGACACTGGGAGACTACAGACTAAATAAAATACTTTAAAATAATAACCGTGAAGTTTTTAGACACAAAACAGATAGTGTTAGCAAGTATCTTATTTTATGTATGTATGTTATTTTAATTTAAAATATATTAAAAATAATGAATTTATTATCTTTTAACAAGTTTAACAACAACAACAAAAAAATCAATAGATTTAATAAATCGATCTCAGTAACGTTAATGATTTCAAATAATTAAGCCCATTCCGTTAATAAAAAAAAAGATTTTAGACAATTAAAGAATAAAAATAATAAATAAATAAATTTTTTTTTTTACATTCACACCAATTAAAAATATAAATATTTTTTTACATTTACACCAATTAGCCTAGCCCAAAGTAAGCTAGACAGTTAAAGAATAAGCGACCTCTCCTAATTTGCTGTGCCCCACAGAGTCCATAGTGTACTTACATAAATTACTGTTTAAGAACTATATAAAGCAAACATTGTGGGAAAGTAAGAATATTGAGTATCGTCCGCAATAACTCATTAAATGAAAAAAAACTTTATTCAAATCTATTTAAAGTAAGTTGTTTTGAATCGTCCAACATTTTTACCTACCTATTTAGGACGACTTTTAACTGACAAGAACGGACGCAAGAAACTCGTCAGCTTTAACAGAAGTATCGACTTTTACAATATTATACGTCGTCACCATACATAATCCACAAAAAACAATATTATTCTTTTATCAAAATAATAGTAGTGTTATGGTTTCATTACATTGTTGACAACAAAGTCAACAAGTATCTGTTTTATCCTTGTACAGTTTGTAATATTTGCCCATGTGTCATAACTTTGTCAAACTCGAATGCAAATTCCTACCGCCACATGCAACCTCTTCTTAGAATTGGTTTGTATTGAATATCAACAATTTTATCGCTGCATTCACAAAAGAGGTCTCTTAAAAACCCCATATAAAATTATGCGTCGGGGTATTCCCCTTTTTATTTCGTGACCGTTATGGGGTCTGTTGATCCCTTGCTTATGGTGTTTTCCTGTTGAATCTTGTTGAAACATGAAACTCCTTTTTTTTCTATTATTAAAAGGCTATGACTATTTTTAAACAAATGGATGCGTCATGTCTGAGTCAAAATAGTTGATAGCATGACATATTTCACATAAAATGCTAATATGTTCTTATGATTATAAAGTTAGTACTGTTGCAAATCATAGTTTTGTTCAACCTATTTTAAAACTTAAACCTAAAACATAGAGTCGAGTTTTAATTTGAAACAGTTTTTTATGATTAATTGTACATGACCTACCTGAATATTTGTGTGTCTATTACAAAAAATATTTACGTACTTATTGTTATCTTTTTTTTATCTGTAGTGCCTGCTATAGTTATATATAAATAAATATATACATTTGGTTGAAACGTTAATATAAAAAAAAATGTTGGGATTAAACCGTTGGTCCTGGTTGCGGCATAACATAAGGATTATTCCTTATGATCCGCAGCGTTTCGTATATTCAAATCTCAAAAATTAAATGAATTTTATATAGATACCGGTTAAATTATATTAAAATATAATAATTACGTTTATATAGTATAAGAGTTTATATGAGCGTTTATTAACAATTTTTTTTTACTATCGAATAGTAAGTAATATTAGTTGCTAATTAATTATAAACGAGCTCGGTTTGTTCTGATAGTGAACTAAATGGCGTCGAAATTGTATTGTAAAAATACGTAAAATTCGGAGATGTACCACTCTTAGTTTCTTCTTTAAATAATAATATAAAATATAGTAGACAATGAAAGGCCCATTTCGTTAACTTTCAGTTTATAATTATTATAAAGTTAAAGCAAAATCGTCACTTCCCATTTTCGTTTAAATGACTGTACGGAGATAATATTGCATTGTACTTTGACTCTGCACTATTTCATTATTTTCATTCTATGTAAAATGTTTATATTTTCTTTTAAGCTTTGTTTAAGGATATCTCGAAGTGTTTCCTGATTATTAGTGTCTATAAAAAAATTAATAAAGACAATTTGGACGTTAAGTTAGTTTAAATAACACTGATTTTCTATTAGACAACGACCTACGCATAATAAAGTATCAATATAAAAAACTATTTTTCTTTATTTTTTACATATAAAATCATTTAATGGGGTATGAATATTCAATAAATATGGTGAGCTATTGAAAACCTTGAGAGTCTGAATAACTTCACACATCGAAGTGTGAGATATCGCACAGGTGTGAAAATTGGCTTCACAGACAAAAATGTATTATAGTGATCTTATGACCACCGACTGACGAATAGTTCTTATTCCGGTTTTCTTTTTAACGCTACTCCGAGGTCCAGGGTTCGATCCCGGCCGAGTCAATGTATTAAACTATATTTTATATATTGACTTGTGTCTGGGTGTTGTGTAGCCGTCGTTGTTTCTGAGTTCCATAACACAAGTGCACATGGATGTGAAGGTGTTATATTATACATTATGAGGAAACAAAAATGTATCAATGGAAGTACGTATACATGTTAAAATAATATCGACCCCAACTTCGTCCATGATACTTACATTATAAAATACTAGCGACCCGTCCCGGTTTCGCACGGGTGGACAAAATTCTTTAAATTTTTTCTAGAATTAATTATATGTTACTCTGCGTGAATGTAGCTTTCCAATGCTGAAAGGATTTTTTAAAATAGGGTTAGTAGTTTTCGAGTTTATTCATTGCAAACATACAAAAACACAAATCTTTCCTCTTTATAATATTAGTGTAGATTACCCTATGTCCATCAAAAATAATTACTTTTAATATAGTGTAACGAAATATATTCAAATTGACGCAGTCATTTTTAAGATTACTATCCACATATTTTAAAATTAAATGAGAGTTATATTTATATTTTTCGATTATGGTGTCTTTAAACACGCTGAACCAAATAAATGATTGATGTTAATCAAAATTATTGATTTACCATAAGTACCACTCTGTAAATAAATCCTCCATCTCCATAAATGTAAGATAGCACAATTTTTGTATTTGGCGCTTTCATATTTCGTATTTATGAGAATTTATATTTTTTTTTAATACATGACTGCTGTCAAAATAGCAAGAAAAACGGAATATAGAAATAAAACCTTTTCATTATTCAATTTACTCAAATTAATTCTATGCTACTGTTGAAAAATAAAACATGGTGGACAATATATTCGCACACAATAGTTATTAAATTAGTAAAACTTAACAGTAGTTAAAAAAATATTGATTTTGTAAAAAATGTATAATTACATCTTTTTTTATAGGGATAGCACACAGCATTAAGAGTATTGCTAATAATAATTTTTAAAGTGTAATTTTGTAGGCCAGTTATGACTATCCAATGGTTTACAATTCGGGCTAGCAAATTTTTAAACATTTTCACCTTACTTACTAAAACTATATAACATTCCAAATAACAACACCCCAGAACAAAATCATGTTTTTAAAATAGTAATATCTATAAAAAATCTATAATATAAATATCGCACATACGGTGCTATAACGTCGCTTATGCAAATGGTGTAATATTTCAGGGGGAGCATTTAAAAATTGAACATCCTTACAACATATAGTTCTTCTATCATCTATCTATCGGCCAAACAAATAAAATAATTAAGCTATAACTTTGAACTTCATTTTAGAGTAAAAGCAAGCAAAGCAAAGAGGTAGATTAGAGGTAGGAGTATTTTCTCATACTCAGTTCAGTTTTGGCTAAAATTACATAAGTGACGTTATTGCACCGTAGGTGCGATATGATAATCGGTATTTTAATTATTGAGATTTAAATATATGTCTGTTATGGGAAGGCCTTTAACCCTATGTACGCCAAAAAACTGGTGAATAACATGGAATCTTTAGATACAGTATGAAAATTTTAATTTATCTATTTTAAGCAATTATTTATTATAATTATCAGTATGAAAGGACTAATAGTTTTGATGGTAAAATTGTCAGTTTCCTGTGAATGCATCACACCCTGGTGGCCCCACGAGCCAGGGGTGAGGTGAGCCATCAGGACGGACCCTGGAATCCACAGCGGACTACATTGTTGTCCTATTTACAAGACTTGTTGTTTTTTCTATAAACAAACATAAACTTTTAGCAGTGCACTATTTTGTAGAGTTGGTGATTATAACGTATAAAAATCTGTTAAAATTATGCTGAGTGTCAATTATGCAAACATTTTGAAGGCTCTTGTAATAAAAACTTTGACATCTCTCTTGAAAAATAGTAGACGATATTCATAGTAATTTTTTCTAACTCCATTTGTATCCGATTTGGCGTACCTAACGCTCTTCACACACGTTTTCGCTCGTGTGGGAACTGAAGAAAAATATGAGACCTTTCACATCGTACGGTTAAAACACGATTTTAAGTCGCGTTGCAGCCGTCTAGTCCTACTGGAGCCACAAGGCTACCGTATCGTCTCTCGGAGTGGCCTACGTGCCTAAATGCACGCTTTCATATAAGACAGTTGCAGTCGTATGGGAGCTGTCTTCATTCTTCAGTTTGCCGTGCAATTCATCAAAGGAGGCGACTGACATTCGCAAGTAGTTAAAAAAAATTTCGCTCATCATTTCGTAGGACTTTAAATAATATGTAAAATATCCCATCTTCCTCACGTCTCTGATTAATTGGATGCCTCCAGTGAAGGCGATTGCGTATTTTTTCCAACGACGATGAAATATACATAATGCAATATGTTCCCGATTCATAATAACAACTTTACAAGCTTTAATTTTAACACTTTCTATCTGATGAAAATAATCTTTTTGTACGGTTAAAACCGTATGGTATGAAAAGCAACCAGGCCGCGATTCAAACCCGTGCGAGTTTTCATGTACGGGCGATAATGTGTAAAGAGCGATACCACCAACCCTTAAGGCTTAGGAGTGTTGTTGAAAGCCACTTATGACACTGGAGGAAAACCCCTTACCATCTCGTAGACCGTAAAGTGAGCAACGGCGTTTTACAAATATGATATTATATTTAGATCTCTTACCTGCCTAGCAAGTTAATAAATTAAAACCCCCTTTTTTGGGGAGGTTTTCGTTCAGAAATGGACGTTTTTATAGCTGGAGTTATATAATGTTTATATACTTAAACATATGAATTGATAATTTTATCTACATTTATCTCTTTGGTATGATAAATAAATATTTTTGTTTTCGCTCACATTATACGTTTAAATAAAACAAATTCTCACTGTTTTTTAAGAATAGTTTATATTTAATCCTGACGTTTCGACTCCTTTATAGCAGCCGTGATCACAGGATGACTAAAGCAACGGTCACATATATTCAACTACCTTCACAATATTTTAATCAGGCACGTTCCTAACAGTTAGGATATAAACAAATATTGTAAAATTGTAATAATATTTTATACAACATTAAAACAATCGTTATGTGAACACCATATGATAGATTGAGTTGATATAACACAAAATAAAGACGTGACTGTTTTCAAACTACAGAAACCTTTAAATTTTTGCATAATGGACAATCTTATTATTTTGGAAATATTAGTAATAATATAGTTATATAAGTAGTTTAGATTAGATTAGTAGTAGTTATTTTGTATTATTTTTATAAATTAATAAGACGGTATGTGTCGAAATGTGTTTTGATGACGAATTATACATTTATTTACATTTAACAATAAGTTTGAAAATAATATTTCGACAAACGCTCGCTGTAAATTTGTGCATAATATGCATTTTCTAATTCCTAACTTCGTTGTTGGCGATTGAAAATGCAACTATGCATTGTTGTTTGGTTTCATATTTAAACTTAATGTAAACGCCTGCATAAGATGTTATTTGTTGTTGATAAAAACTAATTTTTGTTTGGTTTAAAAATCCGATATTGTGATTTTCGAATCAATAAAATAAATATAGAAAATAATTTATTTTTTGCATTCACAATGAATTATTTCTATAAGAGATACAATACACTTGTAAAAGACGATGCTATCCCACGACCTTTCGTTATCCGGAGTGCCCACTCGAAGGCACGGGGATATGGCATAGTAAATACAAAAAATGAAATAAAATATATTACAATAGCCAGTTCCATCTTAATCGAATGTTTTAATATTTGTAAAAATATTACTTTCGATGTTGATGGAACTATACTAGCTAAAAGCAGAAGTTGCAATACGTTTGTAAATTTTGATGCGTCTGCCAGCTTCTCGGTAGATCAGCGGTCAGAGCAATCATGGATAGCGAAAGGTTCATATCCCAGTTCTGAGAGTTCGGAGGCGTGTTGTTTTGAGAGACGTATTTTATATTTTATAGAAAATCATATAAGATGCGAAGAATCATAATAACGGATATTGAAAAATTTCTAATGTATTTGATTATGGAACTCTTGGTAGGTCTGAAAAGATATTTGCAGCCGGAAAACAAAAAATTAATATAAAAAGTGCAGTAACATGAATTTGGTTACATTGTAAATGTTATCAGAAAGATGCAATGCATACGACTTGCATTTATTTTTAATAAATTACTTTTTGGACCAACCATTATGCATTTATGCATGTTCATTGTTTTGCAATTCAAAATGGAATTCCTAAGATGCATGAAGATGTGTTGTTGTTATATTTGGCAGTGAAAAAAAAAATTACTAAAAAAAAGAAAAAAGAACTATACCAACTTAGATAACGAGCAAAAAAAATTGGATATTCAAATGCAGAAAAACATAACATAGAAAAAATTGGAAAATAATGATCTCAGCAAAAAAAAAGAAGTGGAAGAAAATGGAAAAAAGAAATAAAATTAAGAAAAAAATATGAAGTCTAAAACTGTTTGAGTGTTTAAGGGTTAAGACCTTTTGTCAGTGTCTAACGTGCGTGGTGTTTGTAGATTTTGTGCAAGACACGAGTGACACAGAGTGGAGCAGCTGGGACGAGAAGGATGTGGAATACGAACCGGCCACTGAGTCTGAAGAGGAGGCGCCGATATCTGCCGACTCATCGGGACAAACTGACGTACGTTTATTAGTCAATTTTTGAACTTTAGTATTGAAACTATGACTATACACACAAACATACGCACACACATGCACACACATACACGCACACACATGCACACACACACACACACACACACACACACACACACTAGCTGACCCGGCCACGCGTAGGTGTGTAATTAAAATGAACCCTATTCTATGTCCTAAAGTGCAACATATACATCAAAATTGGTTGAGTAGTTTCGGAGTTCTTCGCGGTCAAATACTACTATACCCGCAGATGTAAGCAGAGATCAAAGATTTCCACTTTTTTTCTCTCTTTTATCTTACTGATTTTTTTTAATTAAAAGAACTTTTTGTTTGTAACATGCATTAAAAAATTTAACTTTACAAAATATTAATTACAAGTATTGTTACTTAAACAAAGGCCATTAACTCCACGCCATTTTGTCCTTCGATCCAATCGATTACCAATTCTGTAATAATGCTCATGAGGGTTTTCTTAACAACTTTCTTTAATTTATATGAAGGCAGTTCAGTTTGATGGCTACTATTATAAAACGCAATACTTCTTCCTAAAAATCAACCTCATTTAATGCAATCTGAAGCTTGAAACAGCAAGTTTATTTTTATTTCTATTTTTACATAAAGTATACCTTGCTAACAATTTCCTCTATGGTTGTCCAGAACGAGCCGAGTGGTGGGGTGGTGGCGCCAGTGGGGCCGGAATCGGACCTTCAACTGGCGGACTCTGAGACAGGCTCATACGTTTCCGACAGTGAGCTGGACTTGCCCGCATACTGGAGCTGTGCTCAATGTCAAGGAGTCAACGAGAACAATTTTTACAGATATTGCCACAAGTGTTTCAAGGTAATTTAATGAACAATCACGACATTTTTTTTCTTTTTTTGAATCTTAACCCAAATCAAGCTCTGGGGCCAAGATGGGTTCTACGATGAAGCGAGCTAATCCAGAAGTTTCACTCACCACTGGCTCTGAAAAGAACAGGTTATACATAAAAATATAGACGCAGGGAGGGTGTCCCACTCCTTTGCTGAGCGCAGCATAAAAGTTGTTGAGAAGCGCTTGGTGCGATAACTAGGAATAGCAAGAAGAGGTGGTAGCCCGCAGTGTGTCTGGATATCCGGTGGAAGAAGGGAGACGTCGGTATTTTCTTTAAAAGTCACCATCAAAGTTTTAATTTATAAAAAAACCACCCAAATTGCTAAATACACCTTTATTCAGGTTAATTGATATCATTACGTCACCTGCTTGTAAATCAAATCAATCAAATGGTAGAACATAAAACTTTGATTTATTATAAATATAAATGATTTCTCTATAAAAATCAAATATATATTTTTAAATAACGAGTGAGCTCAATTGGTTACAAAAATGTTTTCTCTTAAGTTAACAACAGATCTTTATATTTATTTTCTTATGTTTCTGCACACATTAAATATATAAATAAAAACTTTTTCATTGTTAAAAAATAAAAAGTACGATGGAGGTCAGTCCCCGTGCCCGAGTTTCTTTCTCCAGTTCTTCTCGAAAGGGCCAATTTCTGAACTAGTAGACTTATACTACAGTAATCTTATTGACAATTAAATAACTGAATAAAATGCAAAATAAAATAATTTTGATTTATATAAATTTTAACAGTTAGGAACGTGACGACCATTGCCATAGTAATCCTGTGATCACGGCTTCTGTAAAGAAGTCCAAATGTCAGTTATAAATATAAAAATCTATATTTTCATTTTATTCAAATACCCACTATTTACATTTGCAGGTCCGCCAGAACTTCTTCCCACCTCGACCTAGACGAAAGGATAAACGACTGACCTCCAAGGATGAATCACCGGTCTCCTCACAAGACTCCGGCGTGGTTTCCCTCAATAGCCAGGAGATGAAGCTCAGCCAGGATCTAGGCGAAGGTCCCTCCCAAACACCAGAAGATGGGCTAGGTAAGGCCAGTAAAAGACGCGCCGATTCTGCTGACCGTACATTCAAAAAGCCAAGACTTGATTCCCACTCGGATGTAGAAAGTAAAAAAGATTTTGAAGTAGCACCCCTTATTAGCACAGTCAGCGATCCTTCCATCACGATTGAATCATTAGAAGCCTCTAAAACCGATTCAAAAGATATGTGTATAGTTTGTTTGACGGAACCGAAAACTGGCGTTTTTGTTCATCGCAGAGTGGCCCATATATGCTGTTGTTATAAATGTGCTGTCAAGGTGTGGTCGAAAGCTAAACGGTGTCCGGTATGCAATTGTAAGGTCAGCAACGTTTTGAAAGCGGTCGTCATGTGAGCGATGTATGGGAGGCTGTATATAAGATCTATTTTCGCTTAACGTATAGCTCGCGTCATGCTCGGTAACACTGAATATAGACGGGATAGAGATATCTTCACTAATGTACGGTTATCCTTGTTATAGTTAGAATTGCAAACTTTCGTTTTTAATGGTCTGGGTTTGTCCAGTTAATTCGTGGAAAGCGAGATATAAGCAAAATTTCACAATTGAATAGTACTCGTAACAATGTAATGTAAAATAAATTACTTATCGCAGTTAAGATATACGCAAACGACAGTTTTTTATCAGATCAGCCTGCGATATGATATCTATCACTAAGGGGATAAGGTTGAATTTGTGGCTACAATCAACTTTACTCGCCTAGTAATAAAGATCATGTCACAGACTTAATACTCTTTGCAGTAGGTACAGACAACAGCACAACAACCTACCATAAACTGTCGCCTTTTCAATTGATTTTGATCTCTCTGTGTTGGTATTTGAACTGAAATTCCGTTTGAGATCACGCTATAAAATATATGACAATATTAAGTAAGAATTTCATAGAAACACACATGATAAGAACTACTAATAATATATTATTTAGTTTTCTTGATACCAAGTAAAAACACAGTGTTCTTAAAACAATTACATTTTTTATATAGGATTTTTACAAAGGAAGTGGAAAGATGGATCTTAAAAAATGAATGAATAACATACTTTGGTGCACCTAAGATCTCACATATATGTAGGTTTATCAGTAATAGGATATTTGGCAGACAGCTAAAATATCTCAAATGGTTCGTTATAGTATAAAACATATGCCATTTGTTTAATTCTTTATTTTCAATAAAAATATTCATCAGAGTTTAAATATAGAAAAAACCCTACAAAACGCTACACTTTCATGCAGGTTTACTTAACATTATTACGACATTTGCTTATTAACAAACTACTGTCAATTGTAATACATAAAACTTACTGAATACTGTAAACAAGCAAGTGACGTCACTCCGTCATTAAACCAATTCCGTGTATCCAATCACGTGGTCTAACATTTTTTTCAATATTTTATAAATGATTACTGAATACTTTTCAATTAAATGTGGGGTAAATTGTTAAAAAAAATACTTTTAAGCTAACAAGATTTTTATCTATATAACACTATAGTTGTTTTGTGGGCAGTCGCAAATAGCATGACGCAAGCTATATGAGATTTTGATATTCATGAATATGCTGAATACTTTGATAAGCAGCACTTTTCACCAAATTTGTTTGAACGCTACAAACATCTTTTATCGTTTTCACTAGTCAAAATACTACAAACAATAATTTTTAATGCAGAAAAATCAAAATTACTAGTAGGTTAATTAGGTGTTATGTGAAAAGTGTCTTAAATTCATTGTGATATTAAAGCCGGGATAATAGTAGTTAGGTAAATATAGTTAATTTTTAGTATATCGTGTAGCTGTGCTGTCTTTATTAGGAAACTATTAGAACACTTAATAACAGATTTTGGCTCTCTTACGATTTTTTGATCAAGCAACATTATTATATCATCTTCTCTTCTTTTGGTATTGCCAGGATAATAAATAAATATTCAACAAAATACCTGAATACCGTAATAGGTGTGATTTGAATAATTGCAATTTAAATATGTTATATAAAAGTCATTTATATAGTTCTCCTTTTTTTATATATATTCATTCATTAAGGAAATTTCAGACATTGCTTTATTAAATATTTAGTTCTTGCACTTTCGCTTTGTCGACTCAATGAAATTAATAAATTTTACGGATAACTAAAACGATTTTATGAAAAATGACAATCGTTTTAAAGGGACCTCAACTGTCAGTACGGAATGGGAACGCTTTTTTTTCCGCTTAATGATTTTTTACCTAACTTATTTTTGCATAAAAAAAAGCATAAATTTATATAGATACATAGCAGGTTAGGTTTCCATTACCAGCCAGCAAGTTATTGTTAAATTATGCCTAATATTTTGCCAAAATAAGAGGACTCACACGAAATCGCATTTTCATGTTCTATCCTTTTCATTACCTAAAGAACGCCGTGTACTAGAGCGAGACAGATCATGTGCAATCGTAATACCAGTCATGCCATCTTTATTACTATAGAAAATTACTTCTCTGAGCGATGAAAAAGTATGAGGCATTAAAAATACACTTCTGTGCTGGCATGTGGTTGCATCCGTAAAAATTATTAAATCTCATCATGTAGTAAATATTAAAATTACATTATGTAAATATTATAAATAAACAGAGTTTAATATATGTCAATTCGTATAAGCTAGGAGTAGGGCTAATACAAATAATTAAACATAGCGTATCTTTTTTACGCTTATTAAAAAGAAATATAACTTCTCAGTAATTAGAGAATGAAGTTAATTTCTAATTAAATTTACTTGATATTTTGTAAATATAACGCAAATGATCTCTTCTCATATTTAACCACAATTTTGTATAAAAATCCTACAGATTACTTAATACTACGCCATCTTATATCCTAAATATAATTAACACCGATTATGATATGAGAAGAATATTCTTGTTCGCAAATAAATATTTGTTTTCATTCTTTTGCCAAGTATTCATCTCAAGTTCACGGTTAGAATTTTTTTTTTACTATAGCACAAATCCATTTTTCTGTTGTACATATTTCACTATATTTTTTTGCATTTTCAATGCTATAATTAATTTAATAGATAAATACTAGATAAAAATCTACTTGGCTCGCAGAAAACCTGCCTGAGAGTTTACTTGTGAGCTGAGTCTATATTTTCTAGTATTTTTCTATTAAAATAATTGATCTTTGTTAGTTTACAATTTGCACTATATCGTAATGTAACCCATCGCTTTGTTATGCACATATCATATAAATATATTATAATGTAAGTAACAATTTATGGTCTCGGGATAAATCCCATTAAACCATAAACATGTAGATTAGTTGTTAATAAATAAATATAAAAGAGTTTTAATAATTTTAGTATAAAACTAAAAATTGGATATTATATTGAGATTAGTAATATTCAATGTCGTAAAAAAATACCGCTTACCGTTAGGGCAAATCTTTATTCTCAATATCTGTTATGTATAAACCCCCTGTATAGGGCATATCTACAATCTAAGCTTATACAATTTTGATAGCGTATTCGGCGTGAAGTAAACACTAGTAGCTTACTAAAAGTTTCAAAGGGTGAACGTATCTATTACATTAGATATAAACAGAGATGTGAGGGCCTTTGAGACCCCACCAGGTTATCAGAAGGTTAAAAGCGCTTATAACGATCAGTAAGATTTCATTTATTTGTTTTTGCATCACGCTACAAGCCTTAAGATTCGATAGAAGACAAAAAAAATATATAATAGGCAGAGGAAAATCGCGATACACAGCCATCATTAATAAAGCAAAATTTGTACAAACACTACCATAATCTTAAACCATTAAATATGGAAATTATATGGTCTTTATCCTCCAGGCATTGTCGATAGAAATTGCAAAAAATTACAACATTTCTGTGGGTATTTACACAATTCTTGTACAATGCAACGTTAATATGGTCATGTGGATGTAGTCATCTGATGCCAACTCTCAGATGAGCCACTTCAGCTCACAGTTACGGGAACTAACCCTTAATAAAATTCACAGTCAGGTGGACCAATGAATATATTATAAACATTATTCAACTGCACCTAAAATAAGTTCTTTTAAATAGTACTGAATTTTTTTACCTACCGCCCATTTAGGTCTTTTTATAACTGACAATAAAAAACAAACGCAATGTGGTTTTGGTAAGCAAATTAGTGCAAAGGAGTCTAGAGCCAGCTGTGACTTTCTATCCGCTTTGAGGGTGAATTTTTTTATATAACGGAAGTTGTTCACCCAGCAGGCAACGAAAAAGCAACACCATGAAGTTGGTTGTTAAGGTGGATAAGCTAACTTCAAGATATCTCATTAAAAAAAAATAACTTCCGCTGCTTTTGTTATATCCTTTCTATCACAAATTACCTACTGTAATCCTTTTTTAATTTTTGCATTTTTAATGATTACTAAAATAATAAATCGAATAATACTAAAAGAAATCGACTCGGCTCCACGAGTTATACTCAGGCGGGACAAGTTCAAGAAAAGTAATTTTCTAATAAAAAAAATATATAGTTTAATTCTATGCTGTATACTAACATAGTAATGTTGTTAAAATGTTGCTTTATATATATATGTGGCATTTTGAAACGTTGTATAAAAAAAAAAAACACAATTTTCTTTTAAAAAGAATTCATAAATATTCAGATACATTTTTCTTTACGTCTGATATCCAACACTTAAAATACGGAGTCTAGAATTAGGTGTTAAAAATAGATACTAATTTATTGAAGAACAATAAAGTTTAGGTTTTTTGTATAAATATTTACTTTTAAAAATTATATTTTATCTGTAGACTTAGTTATGAAAAGTAATAAATGGCGGCCAATTATGCCAGCCAAGACGCAGATTTTTTCTGATTGAAGTAAACGTTAAAATAATTCTTTTGCCGTAGTAAATCGTTGAATCTAATTATACTGAAATAAAAAGCTAATTTGTTTCTACTGCAATTTTTTTTTAGATAGGGGAAAAAAAATGATTTGTTTATCAAATTACTTAGTATATGTTCATAATGGAACAGTGAATTATTAAAGCGATCGTTTAATTTGTGTTAATATTATTAATAAGTGAATTTGTTTATTATGAGTAGAACAAAACCCACCATCCTTTCCCTCCGCAAAGAGGATTTTTATCTATGTTGTTTATTTAATTAAAAAAAATAAATAGATTCTTATTTCGTTGTAAGGGGTCGTATGTGTAGCGAGAGAATGCCAGAATTTAACAGCGTTGCATATAAATGATGCGAATGCAATTTTGAAAATATTGCGTGTGAATGATCGGCAGGTGAATACTATGTCAGCAATGAGATTAATATAAGATTCGGCCACACAACTGAAACGCAATGTTACGGTTCTTTTTTAAAACTTATGTATAAATTAAAGACTTACAGGGATGTAAAACTCCTTTTTAAGTATTCCCCTTTAATCATTGTTTTTTTATAAGTTTGAATTTTTTTTATATTAATTTTGTGTTTTATGTCAATGTAACTCTTTGATTTATAGGTGTAATAATTATGTACACTGTCAGTTATTATTGTAGTTATATTAATGAGAGAGAAAAAAAGAAAAATAAAATAAGATAAAGAAATGAAGGAAACTAAAAAAAAATTAAATAATAAAATTTTTCTTTTTCAGCAAACTTGACTTTTATTGATATTTTATTCCTGCTTGTAGAATAACTAAAAGTATATATATTATAAAAAGTTATAATAGGGGCACAGAAAAACTAAACCGTTATTACTAACATTATATTCAAGGGAAGTTTAGTAAAAGATGATGAAAGATTTGAGAAAAGACAAAAATATTATGCCCCTATTTACTTGTTTTAAAATCGATACTTCATAATTACTTTTATAGAGTGAAGTTTTATCATCAATTACTTTTTAATCCTAAATTCTATTGGTCGAACCCATCGGCCTTTTAATAATCCATTTTAAATATTTAGAATTCACACAAAACCAACCTGGGTTTACATGAACCATTCGCTACATTTTATTGGGCGATGTTTGTGCCAAGCGTATGGTTTTATACAAGAGATATATTTAAAAACAGACTCAATATTCAAAAGTTAATTACAGTAAAATGTGTGCCACAAAAGAAGCGATGGAAGACTTTTTATGATGCTTATAATATCGATAGTTTGTCGGCCTCGGATCAAGGTGATATGGCTCCGCTGTAGCATCGTTATTACAGCTGGAAATTAAAAACGTAACGAAGTAGCGATAAATCTGATTACGTATGGAGTGTATCGGTGATTTGTTGGCTAAACAGCAAACTGAAGTCTCAAGTTTAAGGATATGTGTAACGCAGCTGTAGAACGTTACTACAGCTGTTTCGCTTGGATTATCCCATATACCTTATACTTCTATATTGCAATTCCCTGTAAGTTGTCCCTGTTGTTTATACTAGACAAGTTATGCGCATGCGATGCGACAGTAGTGACGAAATCCCTCATCTCTCAAACATGTACATGACATCTCTTAGACATACGCACAACGTTCAAAGTTTAAATGAGGGAGACAGACATATGTATAATTTCTAGACCCCTACAAGCAATATTCCTATAGTACTAAGTAAATGGGATCTCGAGAATGAAACTACGTAGTGAAAATCTGATTGGGTCATAGTGTGTCGATACTTCAATGATTTATAGTTTGTCGACGCTCGTTTTTCAGACAAAAAGGTACTCTAATGTTATGATGCATAATTTAGAAGCCAGAAGATTATTTTGTGTATTGAGCTATTATTAAAAATTAATGTTATATAGTTATCAGAATTTAGTTAGAAATGAAAGACTAGTTTTAACTGTTAGCATATTTTTTTCTGCTTTGATATTTTTATATATTCCATGTGTAATATATAGACAGAATATGTTATCTTGTCTTCAAGCCCATCTACCTGATAAAAATTAATTAAATGAATGCCAAGTAAGTTAAATGTGATTTGTTAATTTTTATACCGTTGCATAAACTGGTAAAAAGTACGTTTGATTGGAGATCCCACGGATCAGTTTCGATGACGCGATGTCTGTTACGCCATAACTTCCCGAGTTTTTAACCGATTTTAATCATTTTTGTGTGGAATCTAGTCAATAGGTTTAGGGCTAGATCGTATCCTGATTTTGAAATTAGCAAAAATAAAGTTATGACCAAAATACATTGGCTCTATGGGATTTCCCATTGAAACAAAAGTGCGCACTTTTTGAAAATTTTCAATCTTATGGAATTTTAAAAATTACTAAACATTATTGATTTCTGTGAATAAAAGGGTTTGAAGGTTTTGACCCTAATATCAGCCGCCATTTTGATTTTTTTTTCAAAATCGCGGTGCACAATAAATGTCATATGACATAACATCATAAAGCGTCACGTTTCTTGGTTATTCAAAGATAAAAATAACAGTTGTTATAAGGAATTTATTTATTTATTTTGTAGTAATTTCATGTTGTTTAAGTGTTTACTTTTAATCTGAATCAGACAAAGAAAGAAAACAAATATTTTAATACTAATAATTGATATTCTTCATTAATAACTTTTTAATACAATTTAGTATAGGAATCAGATATAAATGTGTTTAATTATAATGATTTGTTATATTACCTATACTTTTATTTTGGTTAATAACTCCGAAACTTGACGCTTTAAGATATCATGTTACATAACATTTTTTGTTTGTATAAGTGTTCTCCATCGAAATATATAACAATCGTTGTGCACCCCGATTTTGAAAAAAAATCAAAATTGAGGCCGTCGTTAGGGCCACCCGCCATACAAAAATCTTCAAGCCCCATTTGAACATATTCTTTTGGTATCAATTTTACTTAACTATTAAACTAATTGTAACAAAAAGCTATCAATTGTACGCGACTATAAAAAACAAAGTATCGACAAACTTAATAACCGATGAGAGTGGCCCACTTGTAATATCGTTGCAACAGCTAAGCCACACATAACCCTTAAATGTGAAACCGACAAACTCTAATACTTGGCTGATAAACTACAGAGTTAATTCTATGAGCAATCAGATTTTTCGATACGTCATTTCTTTTTTTAATGGCTCAACTGTCGTAACATTCAGCTGAGCCATATGTCCTAAACTTGAGACCGACAAACATTGAAACTTAGCCGACAAACTATTGACATCGTCAAATAATTAGTTTTATTTGTTGTAATTGAACTATAGTAACGACAAAAACTTTTGGCTTTCTTTATTATACAATTTTGTTAACGTTCATATTGAAAACTACAGAACTAGTATTGAAAAGTAACTAAGTGGTCATAACTGGTAACAAGAGTGTATTTCCATATAAATTCAACTTACAAACAAAACCACTTTAGTACAACTAGGATTAAATGACTATATTTGTTATTATATTTCGTAATTTAAATTAGATGTTTCTAATATTGCAAATATTTATAAAATATGTTTTAAAACTACACTTTGCTACTATAATATATTTCAATTCAAAAGAGAGAGAGTGCCTTGGACTCTTGGACTGTTTATTGCAACTACTTATTTGCCAAGTCAGGAGGAAGTGCACAACACATCTTTCAACCACGGGGAGTGGAAAATGTTGGTTTTTAGTCACACCAAGTTACCAGAATATTCATTTGATTAAATCTGTTTTATTTATTTCTTTATCTTAAATGCAATTTTCTTATGATAATTTGTATTACTTGTAAGAACGATGAGCATTTTACTTTTCGCTTTATTTTACTGCATTTGTAAAAATGTTTGCAGGACGTAAAAATAGTGTGAAGGGGAAGTCCCGTACTTCCGTCCGTTATATAAAACTTCGCTAAGCCACAAATTCATGTTTGAGCAATTTCTTTTTATTTGGCTCAGTAAACTGGGTACAATCCATTTATATTACACATATAAAAGCATAAAAATTAACTGACTAGAATTTATCCTACTCGAAGTTAGCACAGCATACTTAGTTACATATCGAAATTGACGACTACCTAATATGTAAGTAATCTATCTTTAAATTATATTTAAAAAAAATACCCCAAAATGAGGGACAAATAATAATAACTAAATAACCATTTTAAACAATGCTTGGCCGAGGCAAGAGAACCGTTAAATATATCAATTTTAAAACGTATATAATCATAAAACTCACACATACGATACAACGGAGAGTGATGACCGAGTCGAGTCTTACACTCTGGAAGTGAGAAAGTCTTTCGATTTCGTAGACGACCAACACTGCGTGGGACTGAAAAACTCAAGCGTTCTAAGATGTCTGGACAATCCACGAGACCGTTCACCAAAGAGTATATCTGAATATGAGCGAAAAACGCGGAAATTTACAATCACGCGTTTTTTCGGCAGGGGGCAGGCAGAGATCACAGATTTCCAATTTCCATGATCCTGACATACATTTTTCGCTTCTTAAGTTCGTCAGTTAAGGGTGCTTTTGATTTGGCAAAATGTAAATATTTGTAAAAAAATGTTTTTTTCCTAAAACTATTTCAAAAGCTACAAGTAATTGCAATAAGATTTCTGGACAGGTTGAGAGATTTTTTAAGATATGCTGGCATTTTAATCTCAAAATAGACCTAATGTGGCTTAGCGACCTTTTGACTAACGGACGTATTGGTGCAACGTTAGCAATCCTTCCTTTCACACCGTCCGTCCTGGGTTGGAGTCCCGATTTGTACCTGAGTCATGTGTATTTATATGTATTACTACTAATATTGCTTATTTATGTATGATGTATCTCTGTTTATTCATTACCCTAGTATCCATACAGTACTTACTTTCGAATAAGCTAATTGGTGTGAATATAAAGAGATATTATTATTATTCGTAGAACGTACCACCTTTTTGAGTTTATGGTTCACCAATTAAGGTAATGACGAAGTTAAATATTTAGATCGTGTATTGAATAAGTTTTGTTCCCAACGAGACACACTCCAACGTGTAACAACAAGTCACTGTGTTACTTGTTGGTAAAAATTAACTAAAAATTGTGTTACACGTTGGTACAACTTTTCATACTTGCTCTCAAAGAGTCACATCCCGAAGGTTACACATTAGGAAAAAAAGAATCCCATTTTATAACACTTGGACCGAGGACTTTAATGCTCGACAACGTGAGTTATACGAGTATCGCTTCTCATAATAATAAAAGTTTTTGGAATGAAATATTATCTAAACATTCGTTTAATAATGAAAGTAATGGTTGACTCAAGTGTCTGTTTATTATTACTTGAGGTACATTTTGGTGTAATAATATTTTATGTGTAATAGTTAAATATTGATATATTATAGAACACCCGGTAGCCTAACGTCTGTCGGGGTGTATTTTCATTCCGTAATAGTTTCGTTCTAAATGAGTTAAATTTTTTTGGTAATTGGTTTAATTCAATAAAGCTATCTAGATAATATAGACGCATATCTATATTTCTAACAAGTAAATATCAATCTTGACCATACAGTCGCTAAAAGCGTGATTTTGACGTGACAACGTCTTATAAATTGGTTTGCCGGGTGACACTTCAAGAAACTGCGTTACGCTCCGCTCACGTTATGCGCTTACAATGAGAGCGAGTGAGAGGCACGCGTCCCTTCCACTCGGGCATGGTTAGCCCGCCTAAGAGCGAGAGAGACAGACATAAAAAGTGGAAGGGACGCGTGCCTATAAATTAATGTTTTAAATATAATTCTTTGTATAAATAAATGTTTTAAATTGTTACTATTATTTCATCCTTCTTCCTACTATACGAACGAATATTCACATTAAAATTATTTTACCACTCAAAGTCGTTGTCACGTAAAACTTTCGCCCGTATACCGACTTTATTTCAATATAAACAGTTGAAAATTCAACACTTAATTATCACCATGAATCAAACAGCAGTATAGATACATGAAATATAAGAAAATAACAAGATGTAGATAAGTAAGTAAAAATATATATGTACGATCTGAGTATAACTGTTGTTGTTGTTGAGTCTATATTTTAACAAATTGAAAGCAATCTCAACACATAATCACACCCACAAACGCACACACATTAATTTTTTAATTGATTCAGTCAATTTATTTTCGTTGGTGTTTAATTGTTGTAAATTGTTTAGGTTCGAGGTGGGCGCTAACAACAGGGATAGTTTTTGACTAATGTAGTTGTTATCGTTATTTTGTGTTTTGTAAATCATTATTAAAGATAAATAAATAAAAATAACCTCGTTGAGAACAAAGGGAATGAACACCTTAATGATAAAGATGACATGAAAATTTCGAGTAACCCTTATCTTTTCTCTATTGTGTTTCTTCTTAGAAGTAATTAATTATAATAACAAATAGACACAAGGATAAATCAATCAATAATAGAAATACAAATATAAAATCGTGTAGTATGTATGAACAAAGGAGTGTGTTAAGACACAGGTCCATACCCTGTTTTATTTTAATTCAGAATATGAATATTTTTACCACTTTCTGATTGTCCAGTTTCCATACCGTCTTAACGTGGCTTGGAGTTTGCTATTTTTAGAAAGTTTACTAAATAACTTCCCGCCACAAGTTTTTATTTATATTATAGTTTATTATTATAGTCATTAAAGTGACAGATAACCATCTGTGATTCGACTAGGTAAACTATAATAACAACTATGTTACAATTTAACAACTCTGTTACTTAAGTGCCCCAGATACATTGACTATAATATAGATTTTCAGAAAAGTCTGTCAATAAAATAAATTCATAACTTAATAAGTTGATTTGGGTAAAAGTTAATGTTGTATATAAAAATAAAAAAGTAACTAAGTTCTTTAACATTCGAATTTAATGATTATTTGTTTATAATAAACATGTAAATAATCACGTGGCTGCAATATAATATTCAGGTCTAAGTTGCTTCTCCTTAAAGTAACGGTAACAGAGTTGTATTTTTTCATACCCTAATCCACCAAATGAGAAATAAAGTCATAATTCGCTAGTAATACATCGCGACTAGCTACAATAAATCATAGTTAGGTTTGCACAGGGGAGAAAAGTAATGTTTTAGTAGATACTTCGTTTTTAGGGTAGGTACTTTTGACCCGCTGTTTTTTTACGCCAGCGAAGCAGCGATGAAAAGCGAATAATTAAATAATAAAAATCTTGCGATGTGGCAATATATTTAGGACAAACGCCTTAAGCATAGACGGAAGGAAGCTAATCTATCCGTTTTAATAGGATACATTTCGGAGAGTGTGCAGCAGAATTGCAAAACCTTGTTCCGTGTCGTCCCTAATTTTTCATCGGACAGCCAGACTTACAAATAAGCTCCGCCATTATATGGCGGCTAAACGTTTTGGTTCCAATTTTGTGATACGTACCACTAAAGAGTGGAATTCTTTGCCGGATAAATACAATTTAGGGGTCTTCAAGTCACTAGTGAATAGGTATCTTCTAGGCTAGCGCGTCACATCCTAGATCGCATCATCGCTAGCCATCAAGCAAGATAGTGGTCAAGCGCCCACCTATTTACAAAAAAAAGTACGAAAAACTTTTAATACCAGCAGGCGTATGATATAATAGCTACGTTATGTGTAAGTAAATAAAGCCCAAATCGAGATCTCCTAAAATTTGGATTTACTAATGCTGGTTGCTGTTCTCACCTAAATTCACTATGTTATTCGACGACCGTTTGGTGCAACGGTAGCGCACTAACGATCCTGGGTTTTAATCCCCGAAAGGGCAGATGTTTGTGTGATGAAAACGAGCATTTGTACCTGAGTCATGGGTATTTAAATATATTCCTATAATTATTACTTATCTATGTATCATATATGTATGTCTATCCATTACCCTAGTATCCATAACACAAGCCTTTCAGTGCTTACTATGGGCTAGGCTCATTGGAGTGTATGTAAGATATATTATTATAAATTTTCTGTCGCTCGCGAGTCGTGCTCGGTCCCTCCATGCTCAACATTTTTCGGTGCTGTGTACGTAAATTAATAAAATATATAACTTCGCGAGCAATCGGTAGCCGTATTCCTCGCCCCACAATTCTTTGTCGGATGATTCATGGTAGCGAAGACGCGTAGTCATGTCAGGGAGCTACATTTTATTAGCCACGCTACATTTTTCCACACACATTCGAAAGCGTCTTTATTTGCTCTCGACTCTCGTAATGAAATGAAAATAACTCAATTGCACTTAAAATAAGTTGTTTTGAATCGTCCAACATTTTTACCTACCATTCAGGACGTCTTTTATCTGACAAGAAGAATGGGAGCAAGAAACTCGTCAGCTTTAACAGAAGTAACGACATGATGACTAACAATTGGACTTTTTTCTTTAACATATTTATTCAAGATTTGTTATTTTATTTTGGTTATTTTTACTTCGTTGTGGCTATCCAAGAAGAACCGAAATAATAAATAAAAACAATTATTTGCTTTTTAGTTACAATTTTTCTTTATATTTGTAAACTTATTTGTTTAATAAATATAGCGGAGATATATAATAATGTCTTCACATCTTAATCGGCTGATATAAGTTCGGTTTTAAGCTTGAGAAAGTGTCTCGACATTTTTTTTTAAATCGTTTTTTTTTTATATTCCTTAGTAGTCTATTTTTATTTCAGCTGAGATGAAATCGAGAATAGATATTTCACTTGCTGTGGAAAAATATAGGTTTATTATGTATTAATTAGAAAATTATTTTTATAGACCAAATACCAACTTATTGCCTCATATTTCACGGCGAAAGTAGTATAAATCATTTTTTCCTCTAAACTCCTTAAATAGAGTAAGCAAGAAGCAAAGAAATAAAACTTAATTTAAAACAAAACAACGGTCTTATGATGATTAATCCGTGAAATGCAAACAAACGATAAGTTTACAAAGGTAAGTAATTTTAATATGAACAAAAGGGCACCCGTTGATGTCACCTACATAATCCAATATAAAAAAAAGTTTCCTCATCGTTTTAATTTCAACAAAGCCATCATTGCATGAATCACCGACGTAAACATACGTGGACCGATCTATAACGAAAATATTATTAATCGGGCTTCGGTATCGGAGCGCGCGCCTCAGCCGCCACCCTTCACGCGTCGGCCGTACGCCCGCACCGCGCAAACCCGCCCGCTCATCAGTCGCCTTTTGACGTCGGAACAGAGTGCACGGTACTTCACTCTCCTTCCTCATCACCCCGCTTGGTAAGTGGATTATATACTATTTTAAGACTAACAAACTATACTATATTATTAGGTAGTAATTTTAACAATAAGTGTGCGTGGGATTAAATTGTATCTGCAATCATGTCGCACCGGGAAGCCGGCGATCGAAATACGTGTATGACTGCAAAGTGAAGTTACAATTGCATGCTGTACGAACACATGATTAATTTGAAAAATGTTTGGATTTATGGGGGTATTAATACGATAATAATATGTTGGAATGACTTCATCGCATAACTTGTTTTCATTCGTTTTAATATGTGAATTCCACTGCTATGTTCAATGTTGTGGTATGCATTTGACATCCGTGTAAATGACATTGATAATCCATTTCGTTGGAAGACACGTAGCATCTTATAATATTTTAACAGTTGAACGTAATTAAGTTACAAACGGAAAAAACAATAATCGAAATATTCTTATAAGTAGGTTGACTTACACACATCAGTCGTTATTTAGGTTTTGATGTTAACATGGGGCTATTTAATTGATAAGAGAGACAATATATTAATGAGACCAATGATTTGTTTTAAAAGTTTTATAGTACTTACGAAACTAATAAAACTGTATTGATCATGTTTTAATATAATTATGTGAATGTAATTTAAATATTTTGACATGTAACATGGCGTACCGTTAAATTTACCCTTTCAAAGACAAAAAGTTGACAAATCATTTAGGAACTTCGATTTACGAAGCGGGGGTGAGTCAGATTGGGGGAGATTCGAAATTCAAATCGTACAGACAAAGAAGTGAGTGTGTATGCATCCCGTCCCGTTATACGTGGCCATCGAGCACATAACCCAATAGAGTAGAAATGTCAATTATTTTGTTTGAAAACAATTCCGCTTATTCGCCGCTACCACTCACACTGCTCTAACTGAGCTGCGATTGGCTATCCTAAGGTCAACTATCACTCTAGAGATGTGGTAGTGTCCAAGTATCTAAGGTTCATCGATATCGATAGCCAATACATCAGTAATTATAGCAATAGTGAATAATACAAACGTGTTCTCTTATGGAAATAAATGTCTATAAATGCTGCTAGTGATCAAATAAGAAGATATTAACCGCTGAATTGCACCTCAACAAGAACCAAACCAATTACCAAATTACATTTATTTAGTTGTATTAAAAGTAAAGATGAAATAATAATTAACCATTCATTGGTTTACTGATTTTTAAAATGAATTAGCTACGTATTAATTCTTCTGACTGATTTAGAGTTTCTCTTCGAGTGTTCTCGAACCGAGTATTCTCGAGAAAATTTTGCCTTACTCGAGACGAAAAAACATTGGTCGAGAAATCGAGAAATTTCATCAAACATTTTAGAACACACCGAAGTCAAAAATTTTAGAACACCAAAATCTGGAAAACTTGTACAAAACTGTTATGTCAGTAAAGCCTACGTAGACAGAAAATGAACGGGTTTTCTCCTTGTCTGGAAACTTTGTGACGAAAATACGAAACCGATTGTCAGATGATGATATAAATGCCCTCGTATTTTTAAAGGCTTATTTCCATATAATAACAAGACATAGTGGGCTAGCTTTTGAAGCAGTTTCCACTTTAAAATGCGATTGTAATAAGTCTAAGATTATTTATTTATTTATTACGTTGTTATGTTTACTTACGTAACGAAAAAACTCCATTTATAACAAATATTGAAAAGTTGGACTAAACTAAATTACCTGTATCTTATTGTTATTCGTAATTATAAAGCTAGTCTGATTGTTCTTTGTTTGTACCTAATTGAAAAACTGTCGTTTCATGTTACATAAGTATGTAAGGTACTAAATTTTATTGTGGTGTCATGATGACATTGTTTTTAGAAGATATTTTATTTGTTTTTTCCAAAGAAAAAGACTATTTAGTCCTAAAATTGTTTCTAGAAATAATGAAAAAAGATCTCGCTAGAGTTTATTTCGCTTAATTAAAGTTTTATATACTTACTTAAGTTAAAGTCACATGAAAATAAAAATAAATGTTGTTGATTGATAAATGTTGTTGAATATTGCAAAAAAAAGCGTAGATTTATTTTTAAATCACACATATTTTTAAAAATTTCCGTATTTCTCGACAACCCGGGAATTCCCGGGAAATAGTGGTCGAGAATTCTCATGCTCCGAGAAATAAATATGGTCGAGAATTGAGAAACCCTAGACTGATTGTTTCTCATCATATGTCTTTTTATTGCTACAAAAAGCTAACACAAAAAAAAAACAATTTCTTTGTTACAAACCGATTTATTCAAAAAAGTATAAAAAACGTTTATTTTAACTACACTAGATACCTAATATATCGGTATAATCGATCAAGATTTACATAATCAATAATGCACAACACTTTCAATTAGATCATTAATGCAAATATTATAATTTCAAAATTACTTTTATGTTTGAATAAAATATGTAATAAGCTACAATAATGTTATTTATCGATACACCCCTTGATCCTTTGAATGCAACACTAGTGTTGAGAGCGTAGACTAGAAAGAGATGGCGTAATGAGAAATTACGTTATGTGGAAGCAGGACGCATAGACATCTGAACACGTGCGTCAACCATTTCGCTTTGATTGTCCAGTTTAACTTGAGCCGTGACATTTTTTTATAAAAAGTAATTTTTAACTATAACTTACCGATAAAAGGTTATTCCGTCGGTTTTATAATTTGAAGTCCTGCTGTTTTTCCACACCACCGAATAGAACAGCACGCCATTATGAAACTATTTAATTTAAATTAAATATCGGAATAAGCAGACACGTACGCACAGATCCAATACTGGTTATGTACTGTTTTAGAGGGAGCGAGCGTTAATATTTATAAGTGAAATATCACTAATCAGTTGCGGAGGCGGACAGCCCAATATTACAACTCTATTGGGGTATGTGCTCGATGTACGTGGCCTTTGTATTACTCACTGACATTAATCACGTTTTTTTTTTCACAGCAATTTCTTAAATTTATGTGAAGATGCGGTTGAAAAAGCGCACAATTAACTGTTCGGATACAGTTCGTTAAACAACATGCTAGATTATGTTAATGAATACAATTACAACACGACTAGGAATCCGGTTTAACTCAAAAAGTGTCCGTCTCATAATTCCATATTTTCAAAATTTCTCTATATTAATATTTTAGTAATAAGTTGATTTGGGGGATCATAACGTTTTCGTGAAACGGTGCTAACGAACTCTGTAACTATCGGTTGGTGTTTACTAAAAATAGACATGGTGACTAACGCGACACATGAGGCACTCAATAAAAGTATGCTGTTGCCTGTTTGGCATGTTAGAGTCTGTGCTCACGGGTGACTTTTGTCAATCTCTGGTCTCTATGAAAAATTGCGCTCTCATTAGGACGTGACAACTAGATGACTTCTTGTCTACCGCCGCCCTCGCATAGAGTAGGAAATTGTCATTACCTACCAAGTGTTCTCAAATCTACTGATTTTTCAGGACATCCAATGATTATTATAATAGAGATGTATTAAATACAATTTAATTTCGATGTAAATTTTTAATGGATTAAATTAGAATTATAATGTAGTTTTTGCCTTTTTTATTTAAAAATATAGAGTCAAACTACGTGCTTTCTCTTTATTTATTATTTAAAATATTAAAAGAATTTTATGATTTTAATTCAGGAATCTTCTTAGAACATTATCGGTATCGTAAATCATACCAACGTGACCGACAGACTATAATGGTTATAAATTCTATTTTCCCCCCAAAATGAGGGGTTGGAGCAATGAACTGTCAGATAATGCGAAAAAAATCACCTTTGTCACCCTCGTGAGTGCACGAGTTTAATGATGACGAAAAGTGACAGAAAGTTTTTGTTGTTACCGTGACTCATTTGTCACTTATCTCTGGATCCATAGAGATGTATGGAGAGGTGGTGATTTTACATACATTTTAATAAAGTGACAAAATAGTCAAGATGACGAAAATCACCCGTGCCCACATGCTCTTATAAACGCTTAATGTGACGGACTGAGTAAGTTTACCACCCTTCGATTAGAACTAAAGTAGCTTAGTTATATTAAAAAAAAACTAATTCAGCCATCAGTTTTCATATCATTTTTGGATTATAGTTCGTTATAGTTTTAAACATCGTAAGATTAGCTTTTCGTGAAGGTCGGAATGAATAATCTTGACATGTGGATTACCAATTTTATCTGACAAGTGACGGCAAAGTTATTCTACTTGTGGATCAATTATGCGTTGAACAGGAGATATTCTCGCATTTACCATTGTTGCGTAAATGAGAGATAGGATAGGGATTAGAGGATATTATTCACAAAAAAACATATAAAAGATAGTAACAAATAAAACTAAAATAGATCAGTTAATGCCAGGGTTTCATGACATATATCCTTGATATGTATCATGATTAGGGGACTCGGCCACGCGTTGCTCTGTTATAAATTAAAATGAAACCTACCCTATGCACTAAGTCAGAAGAAATCCAGCAAAATGAAAAAAAAAAACATTAAAATCGGTTACGTAGTTTAAGAGTTCATCGCGGTCAAACAGTGACATGGAATTTTTATTTATAGATATTTATCCTTAGACATGTACCGATTATAAATTTTACAAATATACACGAAAAATATTGCTTTTACTCAAATATTACGAAACGCTATATGGATCATTTTAGTTCTACGTAAACTTGATCCAAACTCAGCATCCTCACTTTAGCAGATTAATTGGATACCTATATAATAAATGTCGGATATTTTAATATATTTTTAAAAATTACATTTTTTAACCCTGGTAAATGATATAAAGCTTTAGAAAACGGAATAATACGGTTTTTTTTTTACTTTTGGAGTTTTCTAAAAATATTTAGATATTTCTCAGTAAGGCAAGTTGTTTTGATTCAAATAGTGCTGTTCTCTTCATAATCATTTACATAAATGTCATATTTGAAATTTTATTACACTTGGTATAAGGTTTAGTTTAGTAAGTCATCAAATTTAATTCGCATAAATCACTAAATAGGTGTAGATAACAAAAGAATTATTTGAAACCGGTCCATGGTAAAAACGCGTTGGTAACTTTCGCCGCTTTCTCGTGGTTATCCGTTATCATTCTTAAATCATGGATTTACTTGCGTATGTATTGTAAACAAAGCTAAGTTAATTATATGTAATTATTTAAAAAATAATATAAACAATTTGTCCTTAGTTAAAGAATCCCATTTATAAATTATTTTGAAGGTATTTACTCAACTATTTGATTGATTGATTGAAAATCGGTTTGTTAAATAGATAAATATGAAGCAAATAATAATTAAAAAAAATATATAAAAAAATGTGCAAGGAAGTTCTGTTATTCATCCTACAGATGGTTTTTTCGTAGTGAAGTTTCTTTTCTTGATAATGATGTTATAAGGTTCGGACTTTTTAGAATAAAAAAAAATTGAATTGTTCCAGTCTCGCTCCTCAAGCATAAGCCCTGAGTAATATCGTAAAGAACAAATGAACAGCGTTTTATTTTTACTTATATCGACTAACTTGTAAGTTCATTCATATATGATGACGACGGATTTTGAAGACCGTTTGGTGCAATGTAAGCAATGCTGACTTACGCACTGACGGTCCTGGGTTGGTATCCCGGAAGGGGCAGATGTGATGAATACGAGCATTTGTACCTGAGTTATGGGTATTTATATATATTTCTATAAATATCTATGTATCTTATAAGTATCTATCCGTGAGCCTAGTATCTAAACACAATTCTAGCAGTGCTAACTTTGGGCTAGGCTCATAGCCACTTGCCAGTCCGCTACCGCGCGCCCCACACCTCTCAACAGTTCTAATACTGTGTAAATTGTAGAAAATGTCGGATTCTTTGATAAAAATGCCATTTTCTCGCCAAATAATGAAGCTGGGACCAAACAAAAAAATACTACCGTAAAGATGATTAATTAAAGAATCTACCACAGTAACTCTGTAACTCAAAAAATAATCGTAATTAAAAAAAAACAGCAGGCCACTCGAAAATTTGAACATGGTAGCAATTGCTACCGGGACTGATAAAGGGATAGGGGTGAATGTGGGAAATATTATATTTGACACGTTGGGGTCGGTGAGGGCGCTAGTGCAGTAAAAAAGTAGTACATATATCGAATGTACCCAAGCAATAAAAAAATGTAGGTACATGTTTTTAGTATATTTTACGAATTCTTGTTCTATACTGTAATATATTAGTCTAATATATACGTATTGTAAACTAGAGTTTTACTACAAGGATATTCAGATAATATTAATATCCCCGTAAACTAGTTGCTTGAACTTCAGGAAAAAGTTTTAATAAAATAAATGTGTTCTGAGCATAAACAGTTTATTATGTTCATGATTTGAAACTCTTAAGACAACTTTTCCTGTCGAGAATCGATGTTAATAGCTAGAAAAATAAAATGCTTTTAACTGGCAATAACTTTTTTATTCGATTTGCTGTAGTTGTATACTTATAGTAATAAAAGATAAAATAAAATGCTTTTCGTTCAATATGAGCATTTCTTGAAAGTCAACTATGCTATGGCTTCGTAAGTCCTACAACAGGAGACCTTGTACCGAGAAGTTGCAAGAAACTGGCAAGGGCAATTTTTTTTCTCCCTTTAATGCTCAGAGTACTGTTTACTCTGAGCTTTAATGTGATACAGATTCTTTAAAAAAACCAAACTTTTCTAGCGCTTGTAAAAATGCGTTAGAAAAATTAACTTTAAAAACCATAAATTAGAAATTAGTTTTCTTAAAGCAAAGGCCATTGACTCCACACTGCCGGCACCGTTTTGTCCTTATCATTAATTTCTTTAATAGCCTTTGCTTATAAGGATATTTTTATTTTTTAATTTCTTTAAAGGCAGTTCAGTTACATGGTGTGGCACCTTATTATAAAACGCAATACATCTTCCTTAAATAAGCCTCTTGTGAAGCTTGAAACAACTTAATTCTATTATTATTTCGATAAAGTTTAATAAATTTATTATAATTGACGAGACAACAGACAATTGAACTGAAAAGAGGATAGAATAAATGCAATAACAAGCTGTATGTGCTATACCTATATGTAGGCAAAGAAATCTGCCCAGACAGGACAGTGGTGGCTAACACGACAGAGTGAGAACAAGCGATTTCACTGTACCATTAGAGGGAGACAAAACAACCTACCAAATGCACGAATCGATTGCCCGAACCAAACGCACCCCTAATGCCTAAAGTGTCAGGGATGTCTCTAGCTGGAATCGCGATTGAAAGGAGTTAATAAACGTATGTATGAGATTTGGGCCAGTTCATGTTTTTTGTAAAAAAAACAAAGTTTTGCATTAAAACAAAAGCAAAAAAAATATTTTGCCTAAAAACATACAGAGGTAGCCATTTGCGCGCATAATATAAATACTTTATTAAAGATATATTATTGAAGTGGCTTAACTTTTTAATAATTTTGTAATTTTCTTTGTGGGCATTGTAAAGTGTAAGTAACAAAAGTAACACTAATAATAAACCTTTGTTGTTTTTAAATGTTATGTGATTATTTCGAATAATTTATATTGTAAAAGATTATGTAAAATGTAAAAGGAAATAAAAAAAAACAATGTCAAATCAAAATACGTACGAAATTTAAGTATTCTATGATAAATTTTGTTGGTGTTTTTCAGGAAACGCAAAAGGCTCAGACTACTGTTATGACTTCTTACTGTGTTGCCATTTTCAGGCAATTATTCTGCCATAATTATTTTTTTTTTTTCAAAAATTAAACCATGTTAGTACAATTTCATCTAAAATCAGTAATGGTGCTTCAGAGCTGGCCCGAAATTTTACTATCTCCTTTAACATACATGTTACATCAACTGAAACTTTAAATTAACAATTTTATTCATTAGGTGCATAGCTTTGCGGAAGCGTTTGGTTTCTGAATACCCCGGATATTGGCTGTTAGCATGAAAGTTAATTAATGGTTAATAGTCGTAACATGATAACATGCAAATCATTTTTTAAGACGTTAAACGTTTTGTAACTCCTAATTGTTTCGCTGTAATTGTTGAATTTCATTTAGGTGTTTAGCGTTTATCGCATGGATGGTCCTGGGTTCGATTCCCGGAAGGGGCAAATGCGTGAGTTTGGGTGAACTGCGAAACTACTAAACATATTTCGATGATTTTTTTTGTTTCATTTTGCTGGATTTATTTCGACTTAGGATATAGGATAGGTTTCATTTCAATTTATAACACAGCAACACGTAAAAATTACATACCTACTTATCATTTATGTTTGTCTGTCCGTCACCTCAGTATTCATAACACAAGCCTTACAAATCTTAGTTTGGGCTACGGTAATGGGTGTGAATGTAAAAAATATTATTATTATTACATAATCTATAGCAATCTATAAATAACCATTATTATGGTTATAATATTTGAGTTAAGTCATAATTATACTGAAAAACAAAACCGCAAATAAAATTGTTTTTTCATAACTGGTGGCAACCATACGGTAGGCTTAGACACTAGCTAGATACCCTATATTACGTTGGTTTATAGATCAATAATGTGCACGAGGGGAGCAAAACTCGCACTGCTCTCCTATATGACCCTGTCTGCGTAATAATAACAAACGATAAAACATTTATTTGGCAGTAAATTGGATAATACTTATAGTCCATTTCCATGTCCATTATAATTTAATTCTAATACCTACATATAAATTCTAATAATGTAATTAATTTTACTTTCTGCATTCACAATGCTATATTTCTATAAGATATAAAATATGTCTTTAAAAACAACCACGCCTCCGAGCCAACAGGTGGGATTTGAACCCACAACCTTTCGATATCTGGGCGAGTGCTCTGTCCGCTGAGCTACCAAGACACTGGCAGATGCGTCGAAAACAAAGGTATTTTAACTTATACTATGAGATAGTATTGTTTCACTAATGTTGAAAGTTAACTACCTTCTACATCGAAAGTAATGTTTTTACAAATATTAAATATTCGATTAAGATGGAACCAGCTATTATAATGTATTTAATTTTATCTTCTGTTTTCACGATGCCATATTCCTATAAGATATAAAATACGTGGTTGTTTTTTACAGGCATATTTTATAGAAATTCTTAAAGTATATCGGTAATTTTTACCATAATTAACAAAATTGTCGGTTAGTTTTAAGTTAATTAAAACAGTTTGTTTAATATTTATAAGATTACATCGTATTCTAGTTAGTCACGATCCAGCGTGAAATGTTTTAATTGGTTTAATGCACTCGAGTTAAAAAATCGGAGCGCATCGGTGACCAGCTTAGCCAGCAGTCATCCGTGAGGTATATTTGAAAATTGTATAATTGCCGGCCAACTTACGCTCCATAAAGTTTTTAACGTATATCAGTTTCGTTCTGATGCTTGTGGAGGTCGATGACATCCCGACTTGTCTACGCATTTTGGATAAACACCCCGAGATCCATGAAAGTTCCGAATGGACTTCATAGTGAGCGGGCAGCATAAATTAAATCAAATATTTATTTTCATTGAATATGCAGAAGACTGTTTAATTATTTTGTAAAAAGTTGTTATTACTCTGTAAGGAAATATCTTGACACTAAAATGAAAAGACTGAATGATGGACATGACATAATAATAATAATCAAACGGAATATAATAATAATAATACAATTAAAAATTATATTTTTGTAACGAATTGTTTTTATGTATGTGAATAATAATTAATAAAAAAAACTGCGGGTAAACCTTCACTAATATCTAGGCAAAGGGTATTTCATTATTCACTGATTGGTCTTCTCATCATCATCTAATTAAGTAAAAAATATTTTCGAGAAATGGCTTAAAGGACACGTATCCAAGCCATAAAATCTTATATAAAAAAACTAAAGAACGGAACATAATTTGAATTGGGAATACGCTGATGGAGTTGCCATTTAAAAAATTCGTTTCGGTGTATAGTTGGTTGCGTTTCAGAAAGGGCATTGTAAGATCAACCTGTTAACTGCGTAAGAATTGTGGTACACCTTGACTCAACTGAATACAACTCCACTGAAGTGACATTGTCGGTAGGCGACGACGTAAATGCGCGCTATTATGATCGTCGACAATAGCAAGGCGAGAAGCGACACCGGTTTGCGTCTTGTTTGTTGCACACGCACTGGTATTCAATGTTTTCTTCAAGTTAGAACATTAAAACCTTCACGAACAGCAAAGCAAAAGTTCTATCTCGGTCACTCTCAAAACACGTGATCTGTTCAAGAGGTACATAGGATAAGATGAAATTCAGATTTCATCATTCATCAGATCATATCAGATTAAATAACGTGACACTGAAATATTTTGAACGTCACTTGAAATTGATAGGAATGCTTGCAAATAAATTCATCATCACCCAAAAATAGCTCTTCGGGTATCGTATTTGTTTTATCCGGCGCAAAGGACCAGTTTTTAGCAATATTTGTGGAGTATATTTGTGGATATAAGTAACCAGTCTTCGCTTTGTTGGATAGAAATATATTTTCTTGCCTATTTTTTCTGTATGTTTGTCGAAACTTAGGCTATTTTATTTTTTGTTACATATTGAACAATTACGACTATGAGACTGTGTCTCCTGACAAATACAATTTAGGGGTCTTCAAGTCCCGAGTGAATAGTGTCTTTTAGGCCAACGCGTCTCATCCTAGATCGCATCGTCGCTTGCCATCAAGCTAGATAGCGCTAACTTATTTACTATAAAAAATAATAATATGGTCTTATCAGTATTGCTAGTCAAAATAAGTTTGTAAAAGATTGTGGATTTAAATAAAATCACTGTTATCATAAGATGTCATTCTTGGTGGTGTTTTTTAAACGTCATGATTAAAATAATAAAATTAAACGCATCATTTATTGTAAATGAATTATACATTTTGTTTTTGAAACTAAAAAATAAACAGTGGCTTTTTTAATTTTGAGATTCGCGTGGAAGTGTTAATTATTAATAAAATATTGCAGCTTAAAAAAAAGAAATCTTAATTTGTTCGTAATCTAACGGGATACTTGACATTAAAAATATGTATGTATACCATAAAAAGATAGTAACGATATTATCTGAGTATTCTATTACAGTAAATAGAGTGTCTTAATAAATCGCTACTCGCTACTGGTTCTCGTAAATTTATTCAAAATTTTCTGAGTGACGTTCATGAATGATTCATTTGTATGTGCCTATTTCGTGATTAGATGCACGTTTATGTTCTTTGTTTGATGAATTATCGACTCAGTCAATGTCCCTATTAGGACTTAATCAGTGGCTGATAAAAGATTCCATTTTATCCATATAATTAAGTTTCTCGAGCACATATATGAGAATTTCTTTCTCTTTTGTTTGGTTGTATTGTTGTCGTGTAATCACCGTCAATCAACAGGATCTTTGATTATCTATCATTTCTTATCTTTTATTGGAAAAATATATTTTAATTTTTGTTTATAATTTGAATAAGTAGGTATTTATTTGTATATGTTACGTTATTTCGTTGTTAATTTTGATTCAGCCTTACATAAACTAGGTCGATGCAGTAGCTAAGCATAAAGCTTCGCTAGCACCATATATTGGAGCGGAGTGGACTGTTGGTTTTAAAAAATATAAACTCTAGAGTTCGATGTTCATATGCTGAAGCTTTAAATTTCTTTTTTTTTTGCTCACCCATAGAGCCAATATTTTTTTTATTTTTGCGAATTTCAAAATTCAGGCTCCGTCACGATCTGGTCCTGAATTCCTGGTGGAAACTCCTGGTTCGATTCATTACAAAAATACGCAAAATCGGATAAAAACTCATAAGAGTTATGGCGTAACATACATTTCGTCATTGCTGATCCATGGGAGCTTCGCTCGCTCCGCTCCAATAATATTTGTATTTGAAATCTAATATGACAAGTTCCACGTAAATCCAGATATTGAGTTGAACGGCTTATCAACTTGTACAGTCAAATTTAATACAAAATATTATAACTCTGAAGTTATTTAATTTACATGCCGTTACTAAGATTATTGTCTTGATTTTGGATTTACTCAAAGTAAGCCTGATTAAGCAAACTTTACAAAAACATAAACAATAGAACTCTGTCAGTGTTGCCTGTCACAATAAAGATAATATCCAAGTAGAAGATTATCTTCTTTTCACCTATTTTAACGACCTCCTTGTTTGAGTGACTCGCTTACCGGTTCTAATGGTAACCCGGGTTCGATCCCCGGCCGGGTTAATGGAATAAATAATTAGAAAGCAGAACTTTCCTAAATTTGTGTGTGTGTGGCGTTGTAGTGTCTTCGTTGTTTCTGAATTCCATAACACAAGTGGTTTAGCTACTTGAGTTAATTAGAACCAGGGATTCAAAAACACCTTTATAAGGATACACTTTCATAAGAGTTACACATTGAATCTGTTACAGAATTATTCCTGTATCATTTATTTGGGTGTTTTGAACCTGTTTTACGTCGAACACTTATAAAAGTGTTACAGATATAATGTTTTCTGTTACCAATCTGTTAGAAACTGTTTTACGTTTAAGTATCTATATGTATACACACTACACCAACATAGGCATTTCAAAGAATGTACCCAAATCATTAGTGAGCTGTCGCATAGTTATGCCAATGTGTACCTTATTGACTGTAACATATATTAACACTTCTGAACCGGTATTTTCTAAAACATATTCGGTGTTACAGTTTCTTTCTGTTTAACTTTTAAAACTGAAATGTAAAACAGTGTTCAGATCACTATTCGGATACCGCTAAAATCCCTGGGCAGAACAATGTATGTAATGTCGTCTTATATTTATAGCTAGCCAGAGTTGTATAAGATAAGCCCTATTTGTAGATTCTGTTATATCGTTTATTACAGGTATACCCATGTAATTGACAATACTGAAGACGTCAGGCTTCCATAGCTGATTTTGTAAAAGGTAAATTGACGTAAATTGACTTCACAATTTACAGTATAAATGAACGAGGGAATTAAAGGAATGTGTGAATTGAATGAACGGAAGATCAAGTTAAAACAAGTAGTCAAATCAGCGTTAATTTTGGGGTCAATAGTAGTCAATACACAGTCTTTAATTTTAATAATAACTTTTAACAAATCATATCAGAATATGTAATAACGAAGGCTTTCCAAATTTCTTAATTTGTTCATTCCAGTCCAGTCAAGATCAGCTCCATTTATGGTATTCAACATATGCATCTCCAATTATGGCGTCTAAGACCCAAGGTTGGCTGACATGTGTCACGCATTGCGCTCGCGGTCTTAGCTGTGACTGCAGGAATGCTCCTCAGTTAAAAATAGATGCAAGGTCATTGCGGATGTGGTTATCGGATACCGCAATAAGATAATATCAATTTGGTTTACCAGATATCTATTGCACTAGAATTTGATCACGATTTCACAAGGAGATTGTGTTCTCAGATGGATGCTTGATACTAGTCTTTAGCAATGAAGATGCTGAAATTTTGCGTTCATAAGTACCTCTCATAATTGAATAGATGCTTCAGTTAAAAGTTTTTTTAACCTGAGAACTTACTTATAACATATTTAAAAAGAAACAAACGATTCCAAGAAGATATTTGTATATTAAAAAAAATGCTTCTTTATATTGCAAAATATATTGTTCACAAACTTTCCTACTACTTTCTAATATTGGAGAAAGAAGCAACTGCATTATTGCAACAAGTTTTTACTAGTTAATATTAAAAAAATACAAGCACGAAGCATAACTTTCCCAAAAGTATCTTATAAAATGTAGTTTCCTAGTAGTAGTTTCCTTTCCTAGTTCGGGTATCAGCCCGCCACGATCCTTAAAATTGAACCATCCAACATTGTACGTATTATAAGGCAATTGTGGTGAGAAATAAAGTAAAATAATAAAATATTTAAAAAGTTTCATTATATTGTTTTTAATGACAATTATTACATACTTTTAGCAACATCTAATCACTATTTTGTTTCGCAGTACTTTATTTAAAATTAAAACTAAAATTAATAAATTTATCAAAGTGATATATTATTAACTTATCTTGTCTGAGAGCAATTCTACCTAAAACTTTTGTGTCAAATTGTTCAAAATGGCTGATTTTAACAAAAATACAATATTTTTTATAAACGGCTGTTTCAGAAAATGTCCAAAAGAATTCCTTTGGTTTACTTCAGTTAAAAGCTATTGATCTTAATCGTTAATAAGTGGCTGCAATTAGAAAAGAAACTAAAACAAGAATTATACATGTCCCCCCAAAAAGTAAAAAAACTGGAGTGATTTTTAAGCTTAGGAAAACAACAAAATTAAGTTGTCCCACAGATTACTTACTCTGCAGATATTATAAGCAAACATTCAAAATCTGCTTCTATCTCACATTTTATGGTATTCGTCTATGGACACTTATTCGTATAGAGTCTAATTATAGAGTATAATAATAAGTATGTAATCTGTGGTAAATATTTTAGAGAGACCTTTGTTTTGTCTTGTTAACTGAGGCGATATGAAATATTTTCCAAATCCCTAATCCCAAGATATCTTCAAATGAGATATTGTAGCTTCGGTTGTTGTTTACACCTTATTATCAAGTACTTACTAACTTCGATGAATCATTTGTCATTGACGCATTATCTGTTGTAAGGGCGTTGCCTACTAGCGATACGTGACCACTATGTTGAATTAAGTTACTTCCTAATCTTGTTCTGCCTAAGTTAAATAATTTATTTTATTGAAACAAGGAAACATACAGCTCAATATGACACTCATTAATAAAAAAATATACAGGCTAACACAGTTATACTTAACATTAATACACAACGGTTGATAATACACCTTAATAAATTAATTAGTATGTATTAATAATATAATTTTAATGCATAAATTCAAATATCTAAGTCAGAAACATACAATAAAAATAACTATTTTATATTAATAAGGAGTTTTTAGTTAAAACTTAAAATTGAAATTGCACTTATTAAGATATTTAGGTTATTTATCATAAGGTTTTGTAGCTGTGTAGTAAATTCTTATGTCTTTTTAATTTAAAAGAAAATTTAAGGAGTATTTATTAGAAAAATGTTATATACTATGCAGGTGCTTTTCTAGTCTTGTGAACAATAATAAAAACAAAATTGTACCAATACCTAAGTATGTGGTATACTATATAACATGTTTTCATTAATTAAATTAGTGCTTAATCAAATTGATATTTACCATATTTACCACCATGTAAAACTCTTCAGACTAAAGAACTGTATTCGTAAAGCAAGTTTTTTAGTCATGGTTTTCTACTTTTATATTTTGCTTGCTTTACGAATACAGTTCTTTAGTCTGAAGAGTTTTACTACTTTCAATCAATATTATAATTTTTATGAGAAAGAAAACAACAACAAATTGTTTGTAAGTATGTAGTATTGTGTCATATTGGAGATATTGTCTTAAAGAATTAATTAAAAATTTACAGAAAGAAAAAACAAATTGCTACTTAAAATGAAAATAACTTTATTCAAACGCACTTAAAATAAGTTGTTTTGATTCGTCCAACATTACCACCCATTTAGGACGTCTTTTATCTGACAAGAATAGGCGCAAGAAACTCAGCTTTAACAGAAGTTACGACATTTACAATATTATACGTCGTCACCATACATAATCCACAAAAACAATATTATTCTGTTATCACAATAGCACTGTTATGGTTTCATTACATCGTTTGATTACAACAAAGTCAACAATGTTATGTATTGACAATAATACTAATTATTAACTGTAAGACTTTTATTTAGAACTCAAAGTTACAGACATGAGACAATTACAAACAGGGTGTCAATCATAGACTATATTATAATTATAGATAACATACAATAGAGAGGTGTAAGGCATAGATACACTACATTTTCTCCCCTTACTTAAAAAGATGAATTCTTACACAATCAAAATTACAAATTTAACTTATGTGGAGGTTTAATAATTCGACCTGAGCGAGTAGAGAGTTTGGGAGTACTAGTCTGAACTTGTAGTGGAGGATTATTATTTTCTAATGGTTCACTACTGGACAGTTCAGTAACAGGTGCTTCCACACTCTTTCTTGGTACTATACAAACACTAGGAGTAACATTACTAGGTGTACAATCCGAAGAACTGGTTATTTTATCTTGTTGAGAATTCTGTAAAGGTATTTGTACACATTTATCATTTAAAATAGTTTCAGGACACACTTTATCATTTAAGATACTTTCAGGACACATTCTCATATCATTAGAGTGAACAAACTTTATAATATGATCAACTTGAACTAAATATGTGGAATGACTTATGATTTTAACAATTTTACCTTTTTGCCATATTTTCAGTTGTTTATTTTTGACATAAACTGATTGATTTAAAGAATACAATAGATTTTTTCTAATGTTCTCTGATTTAGAGCCAAAATCAATATGTTTTTTGTTTAATGTTGGTTTTAACAAATCAAATCGAGTCCTTGGTCTCAGTTTCAATACACTTTCTGAAGGAGGAATACCAGTAGATGTAGACGGTGTGTTTCTATATGTAAACAGAAAATTTAATAAACTAGTTCTTATAGAATGAACAGTCAATGATCCCTTATTTTTTGAAAATAAAGCTTTTTCCAAATTCTTCTTAACTGTCTGTACACTTCTCTCGGCTAGACCATTGCTTTGAGGGTGATATGGGGGAGACTTTATTGGTTTTATACCATTTGACTGGCAAAAGGCTACAAATTCGTGAGAGTTAAATGGTGGACCATTGTCTGAAACTAATTCAACAGGTAAACCAAATATAGAAAAAAATTCTTTTAGTTTAATAATAGTTTCCTTTGCATTAGTATTATTTTCCATAAGCTTAACATCCATAAATTTAGATCTGTCATCTACTATTATGAGAAAAATAAAATCAAACTTATGAAAGAAATCAATATTCACTCTATAAAAATTATTTGATGGTGTTGGCCAAGGTAGCAAACTACTGTTGTTTGTGAAGTTTTGAGACATTTGGCAAACTTCACACAAATTAATGAATTTCTCGATAGCATTATTCATGTTTGGCCACCAACAATAGGACCTTATAAGCATTTTTGTACGAACTATACCAAGATGTTGCTCATGAAAGAGTTGTAGAACATCATTATGTAACGTTTCTGGTATAATGACTCTATGACCTAATAAAAGACAGTTATTTTCAACAGACAGTTCATGACGTCTATGAAAGAAAGGTTTTAACTTTTCATCCTTAACTGTAACAGGCCAACCAGATTTAGTAAATTCCATGACTTTGACTAAAATTAGGTCTTTACTTGTTTCCATTGAAATATCATCAGAATGTAAAGGTATGTTATCAACCAAATTAAAAGAATACAGACAACAAGGGATATCAGTATCACTAGACATAGGCAACCTTGACAAGCCATCAGCATTTGCAATAAGTTTGCCCTTTTTGTAATGAATTTCATAATCATAAGCTGCTAAGGTGATAGCCCAACGAGTAATTCTTGACGCTGCGGTTACAGGTATATTTTTATTTCTACCAAAAATGTATTCTAAGGGTTGGTGATCTGTGACTAAATAAAACTTCCTACCAAAAATGTATTTATGGAATTTTTTTAAAGCAAACATAATAGCTAAACTCTCTCTTTCTAAGTTAGAATAAAGTTTTTCTGCTGGAGAAAGAGTGCTTGAAGCGAACATGACAGGTTTTTCATCACCATTAATGCGATGACTAAGAACAGCTCCTACCCCATATCCACTTGCATCACACGTTATATAAATAGGTAAGTTTGGGTTAAAATGTGTGAGCACATTAACTGAAGTTAATAATTTTTTGCTTGACTGGAATACATTTTCGCATTCCTGAGTCCAATTAAAATCAACACCAATTTTACATAAATCATAAAGTGGTTTCAGTTTACTTGACAAAAGTGGAATGAATTTTCCATAATAATTTAAAAGACCTAAGTATGCTTTAAGCTGTGTTAAGTTACTTGGTGAGGGTGCTTTTTCAATACTGATAATTTTAGATTGTGTAGGGTGTATGCCTTGTTCATCAATTCTATGGCCTAAAAATTCAATGGACTTTTGGTAAAAAACACATTTTTTTTCATTTACTTTAACATTATATTCTTTTAATCTTACAATGCCGGCTATCACATTATTATTACATTCAAATAAAGATGGACCAAAAATCAGAATATCGTCCAAATAGCATTTAACGTTAGGCAACCCTGATAGAATAGTTTCCATGACAGACTGAAAAATACCTGGTGCAGAACTAATACCATAGGTTAATCTGTTGAAACGGAAAAGTCCTAAGTGAGTATTTAGTGTAAAAAACTCTTTTGAAGAATCACTTATTTCTAATTGTTGGAAAGCTCCTTGTAAATCTAAGACTGTGAAATATTTGCTCCCACTTAATGTTGCAAATATATCATCTGGTAATGGTAGAACACAGTGATCAATATCAATGACTCTATTTAAAGTTTTTTTAAAATCAACACAAATTCTAATATCACTTGTATTTTTTTTGGGAACTACAACAATTGGACTTGCCCAATGACTATGACTGACTTTAGTTATAATACCTGACTTTTGTAATTTTAATAACTCTGCCTCAACTTTGGGCTTCAAAGAGTATGGTGTTTCATATGCACGATGAAAAATAGGTGTGACATTATCTTTGACTTTTATTTCAGCTTTAAATTTTTTTATGCAAGAATTAGAATCATTTTCAAAAATACATGCAAATTGACTTTTAATATTAGAGACTAAATCTAGACATTTACTTTCCATGTCTGTAGAACATTTTCCTTGAGATTTAAACTTAATCTGATCCTGACTAACTTGACTTTTGTTTGACTTATGTGTACTTTGACTTGACTTAATTTGACTTATATGAGACTCAACTTGACTTTGGATTGACTTACTATTGACTGACTTTAAAACATTGTTTACCGACTGTGTAATTGTTTGATCATTTTTATTTGATTTTGACTCTACTATAACATTTTTCCAATAAGGGTTTATAACATTTAACCAATTACGCCCTAATAATGGTATAAATCTATTATAGCTATCTAAAACAATTAAAGGTAATTTCAGAACTTGATTATTAAATAGCACAACTACTTCAATTTGTCCAACAATTGACACATTCTGACCAGTAACTACTCTCAATTTAAATTTCACAGGAATTACATTAATGTGAGAGAATAAATCATGATAATCATCAATATGAATGACTGACTTACAGGCTCCTGAGTCTACTTCCATTGAAACATTTTGTCCTTCAATGTTCATTGTTACCTTCAAACTTTCATTTTCTCCTCTGATGGTGTTCAGAAAACCTAGCTCAAGTGAATTGTGATCATCCTCCTCTTGAATTATTTCTTCATTAGACAGATTATGGACCCTGTTCTTACACAATATTGACTTTGCAGTATGTCCCATTTGATTACATGAGAAACATTTCCAGTTCACAGCTGGACATTTATTATCATTGTAGTGGACTCGCAGACAACGTTTACATGATTTCTTATTTTGTGACTGTGTGACATGACTTTTCTTGTCTTCGTGATTACTGCCAACTTGCTGACTTCTGTTATGATTGAAAGTTTGCTTTGATCTTGGGAACTTGTTAAATTTTATTTTATGAATAGCACCTGTGGACTCATTTTCAAATAACTGTAATTGATCATCGGTCAATTCCATTGCTATGGCTCTTCTGAAAGCCTCATCAAACGCTGGTAGTGGCTCTATAGTTAATAGTTTGCGCTTTATATTATTTGACTTAATGCCACATACAAATTTATCACGCAGAGCATCTGGTAAAAATGACTTAAAATCGCAATGTTTTGCCAAGTTTCTTAATCTAATGGAAAAGCTTTTTAAATCTTCGCCACTTTCCTGAATAGCAGACCAAAATTTATATCTTTCTGCAATCACAAGATGTTTCGTTCCGTATTGACTTCTCAAGACTTCTGTTAGCTGACTAAATGTTTTTCCATCTAATTTTTGTGGGGCTAATAAATCCTTGAGGCAGTTGTAGGTTTCCCCTCCGATTAAGGTTAGGAAAAGAGGGACCTTTTTTTCCTCTGTTGTTATGCCGTTGACTTTAAATAATTGCTCCAATCGCTCTATATAGGCGTCTGGATCCGACTCTTTAGGATTAAAATTCTCTATAGTACCAATTAAAGACATTTTTAAATGACGTTGTCGGTTAATGCTTACTTCGACCTTGACGATTGACGAATAGACTTGAAACTTGAAGACTTTAGACTTGACTTGTATTTCTTTTACTTAAAACATGATGACACGCAGGTCTTCCGTTATCGTCGCCAAATTATGTTATGTATTGACAATAATACTAATTATTAACTGTAAGACTTTTATTTAGAACTCAAAGTTACAGACATGAGACAATTACAAACAGGGTGTCAATCATAGACTATATTATAATTATAGATAACATACAATAGAGAGGTGTAAGGCATAGATACACTACAAACAAGTATCTGTTTTAAGTAAGTATCCTTAAAATATACCGGTATGACGTATGTTTCAATAAACAGCCGCCATAAGTTTCAAAGGAATAAGAAAACAGTTATTTTCAGTTAATCATTGTTTCACGAGTCAGACGTCATACGTTGTTTCTTTTGACGTGACAACGTCTTAAATTAGGTTGCGGCTGGGAGTCACTTATGAAAAAGTGTAACGCTCGGTAACGTTACGATGAGTCACCGAACGAGAGAGAGGCCCGCCGAATGCCTTGCGTCTCTCTCCCACTCAACTATGATCGGTCTGCCGCGCGCATTGTGCAATTTAATTATATTCATATCAATAAATATTCTACCGAGAAAAAGACGTTGTCACGTAAAATCTTCGCCCGTAAAACCGACTTTACAGGCAAAAAAAAAAAAAAAAAAAAAAAATTTTAAGTATTTTTTAACTTAATCCTTTCAGAGTTAGATTAGCTCCGATAGGTATGACCGTCTGATCCAAACTGTTTTTGATACTACACATCTAAGCAAGCTAGATAACACCACCTCTTCTAATGTGTTTATTTTATCCATAGCCAAATATTTGAAGATTTTTGAGTGTATAGGTATGTTTGTACTTGTTTATTAGAGATGTGCAAAATCAATATTTTTACGAAACACTAATTTATAAATTTTCATTCGAATTATTTAAATCACTCTTATACATCTTTAGATTAAATTCATAAACAGCCCTTGAATGAATTATGTGAATAACTTACCTACTATTTAATTTAACATAAAAGATTTGGTTACTGAAGATAGTGAGGACTGTCTTTACGATCGCTCACCTTTTTCTATTGAATCTGAAGTAGGTACAATATAGTAGCACTAATAGCAAAACGAACCATACATTCAGGCATGCGATTATTCTTATACGGACTTTTGCATGAGATATTAAAGATGAATTTCGGAACGGTGGGAGTAAAAGATTGAGTGAGTAATTTTTAAAAATGAACCTTCACGTTTTATCAATTAAGTCGTAAGTTACACATCTTTAATATTCATATTAGGTACTGATAGAAAAGCAATTGTGATAATAATCTCCTGTATTTATACACTTAACAAGCAATGTGTTTTTAATATCAGCCATATGTTAACAGTCGAAAAACACGGTTGTTTATATCGCCTAAATACTCGTTTGTGAATAAGCAAAGTTGTTTTTTTAGCGATTATTGAGTTGACTAATGAATCGGCACCGTAAACTGGCAAAAAACATCGTGCGTCGAGGCACAGTAAAGACACGTCGAGGCCAGCGTTCTGCTTACGGTGAAATTTTAATAAGTTTAACTTTCTACGGTGTAAAATGTCGACAGTGGCTCGTCTGACTCACCGGTTCACTGTTCGCCCCCCTCTCATCGCGTCGCAAGCCGGCGATCGATTCAACACAATATTTTTTTTCGCAAGCCGAATTTCGCTGGCCGTTACTTAATCACGAATCGAGTTTGCATAACAATGGTCACTCTCGATATACTCACGGTGCGATAGCGTTGCGGATTAAATGAGAACGCAAAATTCGCTGACTAACCTAAAAAAGCGCCATTAGAAATCGTAGAAGTTTATATTACTTACGTATTTCTCAATTGCTTTCTCGGATTGTCTACGGGTAAACCAAGATTCTTTTTTAACAAGTCTTTTTGGGTTGGGGTCACATAACGCGACCATATGGTGCTTGTCGGGAGGGGACACATTTTTTATGGCGTGGCGCCTTGAATTAAAGACTCGTTTTTGTACGTACTTGTCGTTCCTGTTCGGTTCTTTAGCCTTATATGGTTTGAAAATAGCCATGACACCGACAGTTAAACATAGCTGGATTATTGTCTACTATAATAGGACGTTGATTTTATCAAACATACGAGTCACATGGTTGAGAATATAGACAGGTATATAGTTAGCTACTTTTGTCACAGTTTTTAATTACTGCTTACTTCAAAAAAATACTTGGGTTCTGCATTGGTAGGTAGTACTTAGGCATTGTATTTGACAAGTTAGTAACGAACCTCCTTTCATTTAAAAACGTTTACATCGCAGATTAATACTTCCAGAATCTGGCAAGCCAAAAAACCAACATTTTCGTATGTTAAGTACGAACAACATTAAAAAACTGACAAATTCTATCAATTGATATTAAACTCTATATAATGGACTTCAAGCTAAAAATCTAATGCAGATATTTGAGTTTTCTTTAGATATAATGCGCTGTACCTAAATGAATCATAGTGGGATAGAGTGACGCATCGAAGAAATGTTTACTAGAATTTCGAAGGCAAGAGTCGTGTTATCGACTAGAAACATTTTTGTTTTGACTCATTTGCTAATTGGTTCTCGTACCCGAGAATTTTAACGTTTTAGTCAATTTGTAATACAATTGTACTTAAGTGAACCTTTTTCCTTATTCCGAAGCGTCATTTGATTGTGTGAAACAATTCTAAATAACAAGTTCAATGTTTGCCTGCCTGACTTCAAATAGCGTATTACAAAGACGAGAAACACTCGTATAAAAGGTATTATTTTTATATTAGGAAATTGTAACCAATTTTTGCTTACAGCGTTAGTTTATTGGCTGATGAAATAATAATAATAATTGCCCTGATAATGGGTCATCATCATCTGACATGTAATTTTTTTTCTTACACCCACATGATTAGATTTCTTATTTTGCTACGTTCCTCATGCATACAAGTTTTCGCTTATAATGGCGTAATTACATGCCACATACATTTTCTTTCCTCGTTTATTCTTTCTATGAGTAGTTAACCCGCCTATTCGAAGTCGTTTTCTATTGATTGCTATTTTCTTAATTACTTTTATTCTAATTTGTGTATTCTGGTATTAGGTGCCTAAAGAAAACTAAAATTTGTATTTGATTTGATAATGGCGTGAATCAGTCATCAGTATTAATCAGTTTCTTGAAGATTGCATTGTTTAAACCAACTCTAACGTTTAAAATAATTTAATTTGGCAGATTTGGCGAATAACTGGTAGCATCTGCTCCTTAACATGTAAACCTTTTCTATCTTAATTAATATAAAAGCAATATGAGAGCTGCTTTGTTCACATTATATTCAGGATCAATATTGTTCGCCTAAAGCACTCTCGACAAGCACAGACTCTAATTGCCGGCCATCTTGGGGAGGCGCCATTTTGGTGGATGGATTCCGTTTCATAGGATTAATTTATGCCATTCCATTAGTACCTACTGTGAACGGACGCGGCGTCTGTTCATAAATAATAAACAAAGCTATTTGTTTTCTTAATTGGGTGTTGTAAGAGTGAATATCAAATTCTTACCATTATTTAAATAACGAATTATAAATCTCAGTGAAATCACAGTTGATTTAATAAATTTTAAGTAGGCTTAAGCTTATACTTACCTATTTATGTTTTAAATGGATAAGGTACCTATATTTTATGATAGTAATAGTATTTTAAAATTATTCGATTGGTTAGTAGTTACACAACAACCGAGTTTATATAACTTTAACTGATTATAACGAGGCTGATTTTATTGTTGTTGTTATGGCATTTATTATTAGTCTTAATTAAATCCGGGTAAATTGACAACAGACTAGCGTTCCAACGCCATGTACAACGTACCGCAGTCTCCGCTAACTAATGTTTATATTATGGAACCTTCGTAACAGACCCCAACTTCGTTAAGTCTGTTTACTAACCACTCTGTGCATCTGTTCTAATCTATTGTAATACCACTTGGATGGTGTCCCCAACACTGTTTTTTTAGGCTGGAAAGAGCTCTGTTAGCAGTTCTCAAAGTGTGCACGATAAAGCCCATATTATATTTGTACTCCTATACCATAATTAAATTTTATTGAGTATACTTGGTATTTATTTGATTTTATTTATATTTTTACATTTAATATTATTTATTTTTAAATTATTATTAACACTTATATTTATTAGGTTTCTTTGACACATATAATAGCGGAAAGCACGGCCGGTTTCGTTACCCGGTCCTCGAGTCATTCTATGGACAAAAAGCTGAAAACCAGCGCTTTGCTCTATTAGTGCCAAATACATCGCTGAGCTTTGACTTTTTTTGCATTGCTGTGACACTCTGTCTGTTTTGTAGTTTTTTTTTATTCACTTAGCTGTTCTCATGTGTTTTATGTGTGTGTGCCTTTGATGCAAATAAATAATATCTATCTGTTGTATTTTACGTATTATTTTCTGCCAAGTTCTCTTACTTCGTTAACTTTTCATCCTCCATACTGTCCTTATCATTCTTTTGCCGCTTACTAAAAACTTTCCCATCGGTTCTTCTTCCCGGGACCCTAGTTATAAAATGAACTCTAGGGAAGTTTGAAATTGGTTTATTATAAAGAATCAACTGTAGAATACTAATGAATGATCATAACTTAAATTAGGGCCGATTACACCATAGAATTAATCGCGTTTATTACGCGATGATTTCGAGCTAAACTCAGTTTACGCGCTTAACTAAGTTCCGAGCATGTTTTTAGATTCAACTAATATGTATTGAACGTTTAGTTGAACATCGTTCAAATTCAGAACGGCTGATTTTTGACGTTTAAGGTTAATCGGGTTCAAGAGCTGTCACTGTCATTTTATGATTTTGATAGGTTCACTGTATGATAATAAAAAGAGCGTTAGCACGAAAGATTCTATGATGAATATTCTGTTATTCGTCGTCCGAGACTGCCCATTTTAGGCCAATCCCAGTTTTTATGAACGCGATCAGAATGTAGCTGCTGGAATCGATGTGATGTTAACTGAGATCAAAGTCGTCACTTGAATTTGGTTATGCAGATCATGGTTTTATACGCAAATGGTGAAATTAACCCTTAGTCTTAATCCGGGTATTACAATTGACAATAGACTAACGTACCGAGGCCATGTTAAACGTACCGCAAACAGACCCCGCTAACTAATGTTTAAATTTTGGAACCTTCGTGTCAGACCCGAACCTCGTTAAGTCTGTTTGTGAATCTGTTCTAATCTATTATATTACCACTTGGGTGGTGACCCCAAGGGAGCTCATTCATAACGTATAATTTCAATTGACATAAAGTCACTTGGCGTAATAATCAAAACGCATTAACTGACATACATTGCAGGTTAGGTTAGAAAATTTTTTTTTCATTACCAGCCAGCAAGCTTTTTCAAATTATGCCAAATGATTAGTATGCGTTCTAAAATTATGCATTTTAAATTTCTGCGAAAAAAAGGTAGACCTATCCCCAAGACTGTTGATGTTAGAAGCTCGAAAATTACGTAACTCTGTTGCTAAAAATTCTTGTTTTATATCAATAAAATTCTTACTTTGTGATTAATGGATGAACGATTTGACAGTTTTAGAGTGTCCTCTGTTAGCAACCTGTTAGCAACTGAAACTATCAAATCGTTCATATATTCATAAAAGTTACTATTTCATTAATTTCAAACAACAATTGTTAACAACTGAGTTACGTTATTAGCATGCCGATAGCAGTTCTCAAAGTGTGGACGATTTTCTGCTAACTATCCATCCTCCATACTGTCCAGAAACATTTAGACCAAAATATCTCTTACAGTCGTAGTAATAACCTTATCACTCTTTTGATGCTTACTAAAACCTTTTTTTCCCATCTTATCTTCTTCCTGGGTCCCTAGTTTATAATGAACTCTAGCAAAAGTTAGATATCGTGAGGGGTTGTTTGCAACAAGTTTGAAATCAAGTGAATATTATTCATCTTCTATAGTAAAACATCCTTTTAAAACAAAAGATTGTTACATCGTACCAACAGGATGGAGCCCAGTTCAGTATACAAGTCATGTCGGGGCAACAATGACCGCTTTAATTTATATTCTTGCTACGTTTGTCTGTAGGTAGATGTTCGCCGGCAACGTAAAAACGCTACGAATAGGGGTGTGTGACTGATAGGCATTTTATTTAAACCAAATGGGTGATTGCCTGTCCGTATGTTAGACGGTAGCATATATCGCACCTTTGATACTATAGGGGCACAATTCGAAAAAGATGATTGTTGGAAAAACACCTTTAAAGATTTTTAAGCCCCTGTATTGTCACAAAATCGGTCATAAGTAAATTAGTAAAATAAACTAGTACTAGGATAAATTTAATATGCGATAAATATTTGATGCTTAGTGAACATGCTCTTATGATGTTTTATGATTTTGCTTTCAATAGTTTAATTTTCTTATGACCGATTTTGTGACAATACAGGGGCTCAAAAGTCTTTAAAGGTGTTTTTCCAACAATCATCTTGTGAAGATAGCTCTTAAAACGGAAAAGAGTAAAACGTTAAAATTTAAGATAAATTATTATAATAGAAAAATACTAGAAAAAATCGACTCTGCTCACAAGTGAAGTCTCAGGCGGGAATCGAATCCGCGACCTTTGGATGTCCGGTCCAATGCTCTCCCAATTGAGCTACCGAGCCTTGTGAACACTCGTTGAAATTTTCTAGTACCTTTCCAATTTTACGCTGTAGGCCAGCGTTGATTCTAGTATTTTTCTATTATAATCATTTATCTTATGCATTGAAAAAATGCATAAAATGTAAAAATAATAAAAGTTAAAACTTAATTTAAATATTTCAAATATCGTCGGTCGAATATAGTAGTAATAACAAATAATTTGTTCTGAGCAATTAAAATAATTTATTACAATTGTAAATAATTTTTGAAAAATATTTTTTTTTATACTTACATTTTACCGGCCTTTATATGTATGATTTCTATATGTATAATCAAAAACATATGTTTGTTACCTTATTTGTTTTGGAAATATTTTTGAAATGTTTCCACAACTGTTTCCGACCCACGATATATTCGTCTTTAAAAACGTCGAAAGTTTGGGAAACGTAATACACTCGCGAGCAACCAAATCGACTCAAGCCCTAACTCTGAGTATAGACTCTGTTTTCAAGAAAGTTATAGGAGATATTTTTAAAAACTATATATCATCTGAAAGCTCCAAACTGCAGCTTTAATAAGATATCACCATTATCAATATCCGTTCATTATCTTTGTAATTAATGATATCTAAACATAAATACAGGAAAAACAGGAATTTGTGAGAAGATATTGTGGTTGGGTATTTTAGAAATAAAAGAAAATTGATTAAGAAAATACATAACAATTTAATAAATCAATACTTGGTATTCCCCCCCCTAGCCCTAATCACCGCTTGAAGTCGATTCTTCATTGATCTGATCAACTTTTTGACGTCCTCTTGAGGTATGTTAACCCACTCTTCCAACAATGCTGCCTTCAACTCTTCCACCGTCGAAGGGGCTTGATTTCTGGCTCGTACTCTTCGTTTTAACTGGTCCCATAAATGCTCGATCGGATTCAAGTCTGGACTGAGCGCAGGCCAGTCCATTGTACGCATCTGGACTTCATCCAAAAACTGCTGGGTAATGCGCGCTGTATGACAACGAGCATTGTCGTGCATTAAGACGAAGTCCTCGCCGACAAATCCTTCATAGGGAACAACGTGTTCCAGGAGAATATCGGTGATGTACCGATCAGCTGTAAGCCCGCCTCCTCGGCCTCCATCAGGCACGAAAACGAGCTCCGTCTTTCCCTCTAAAGAGATGCCGGCCCACATCATACAGGAACCACCGCCATATGCTACTGTTTCAGCGAAACAGCATTGGGCAAATCGTTCGCCCGGACGCCTGTAGACTCGGCCTCTTCTGTCGTTGCCATGCAGACACATTCTGCACTCGTCAGTAAAGAGAACCGACTGCCATTGGGCAATGGTCCAATTGACATGCTCTCGAGCAAACTGAAGACGCGCTTGTCGGTGGGCTGCAGTCAATTTGGGCCCCGTCGCAGCCCTTTTTGGAGTGAGATTGGCTGCTCTCAGTCGTCTTCTTATTGTCCACTCGCTTACAGCTACACCACGAACGTGCCTGAGTTCTTGTTGAACATCAACACTCGTCAGATGCCGATTGCGCAGCGATGTTGAGACAATGAAACGGTCGTCTCTGTCAGAAGTACACCGGTGGCGGCTGGTTCTTGGTCTTCGATTGAAGGCACCGGTCTCTCGAAATCGTCTGTAGACCCGGGACACAGCAGACTGGCTCAAGCGAAGCTGGGCAGCGACTACTCGCTGGCTAAGTCCTTGTTCCAACAAGGCAACAACTTGAGCGGCTTCTTCAGGTGTGGTATCCATGGTAACGTGGAAAAAATGATTGCAATTCTCGGAGATGTGTACATGTCAACTTGTGATAAGCGACTGATAAGGTGTGCCGGTTGCGAGAGCTTTTATAGGGGTGGCAGTTAGCGCAAGTCGCGGATAGCGTAATGAGCAAAACGACTCATAGTGCTATTGATGTAAAAATGAATGCATTAGATTTAAAAAAAAAAAACAATATTAGTGTTTTATGAAAGCTTGTATATTGAGCTTTCTAATGACAGTCTTTTTTTATAAATACCTTGTATACTTTACGTAAAAACAAAGTTTGTAAGCAGAATGAGGGCTTGAGTCGATTTGGTTGCTCGCGAGTGTAGTAGTCCATTAGACTTCCAAGCATTTCAAAATTATTTTTCCTAAAGCAGTGCCTGTAATTGAATAAAAAATATCTCTATAGCGACGTATAAACGTTTTCAAAATTAGTCAAGCTATATTCGCATTTCTAATATTTTTTTACGAACCTTTTGTCGTGTAACGGAAGTTGCGTACGTAGCATGCAATGAAAAACCGACACCATGAAGTTGGCTGTTAAAGGGAATGGGCTTACTTTAAGGTATTCTATTTAAAATTTTAATAAAAAAATATATATCTTCTTTCCGCGCCTAAATATGTATACGCACGCTTATTTTTATTCCAGAGGGAAACTAGTTTTACCTAGTATTTATTTACTCTATGATATTAGTATGGATTAAAATAACGTAGTTATTTTTTATAAGTATGGTAATGATGGGACTTCAATATCAGTATTAGTGAATGGGATGAAAAGTATATTTTTCAATAAATACGCAATTTGCTTATTGTACGGTATTTTTAATAAATTTTGTAACGAACTCTTGAACATAAAGATGATCTAAGAACGTGGGTGATACACCATGTACAGTTATTAACCCAGAATAAGAAAGAGCCGAGGCTGCATGTAAAATGGAGCCAACTAACTGTTTCAGCTGTAAACACTGCACATTCTGTGGCTCTCATAATTAACCAAAACACATAATTTATAGTTACACACAAAGCGTGAAAACACGAAATAAAAACTATTTTAAACAGCAAGGAGAATTTATTCGTTCGTTTTTTTTTAATAATTGCCGCCAATTTGTCATTCTTAATTCAAATGATGCGTGTGACGTACAATTAGAAATATGTGAGTTTAAACCAAGAGTTTCACTGTTAACTGCAGTTTGGATTGGGTCTACGTTACGGTCGATTTAGTAGGTAGATAATGTGAACCGACTCGATGTATCATCATGAAATCCGTTATGTACGACGTATGGCTGACTCAACGCCTCTTTGTAAACAAATTGGAACTAATTTTTCATTGTACTCATTTTTATTTGTTCAGTTCATTCGATAAATCAACCATGATAGGTTTATGATCTGAAATAGTTCTGTCTTAAATAAACATAGGTCGACTATGTGAAAGTTTAGCTGGAAATGTCAGCTGGGTACCAAAATACTTGATCTATTTCCGTGTTGCTATTTGCCTAATAACTATATAAGAAACAATTTCCAGTTTATGGTTGCCAGCTAAGTTTATAACAATAATAAATTGCTTTCATCGACAAATATCTCACAACATTAAAATAACCTTAAATAATACAAAACTCAGACGAGAGTTATAAAAAATATGTACTTATGTGCAGCAGCCAGATAAGGTCTAGGCTGGTGTAAAGTTGGCACCATAGAGATAGTCGTAACTCCAATTTCAGCCTTCACCCTGACCGGTGGTTAGGCGAGGGGGTTGAAATATCAGTATACTAGCTAAAACATTTTTAAATGAGTGTAAACTGCAAAAGATTTCGGAAGTGATCCTAAAATATGTTGACAGATTCCTACTAAGTTTTGAACAATTTCTCCTATCGCAAGATATATATAGGTTACTTATAAACCTATATCTTCCTAAATACATGGCGTAGTTCTCTGCGTTGCCGCCCGATCGGTTGGTCAAGTGCGCAATCTGTTCTGCGGTTAGCTTTATGCACAGAATCGATTTCCTTCTGTGACAAACGTTTCGTTTATTCGAGTATATTTAAACGTTTTTAACGACAAAATCTAAATATGTATATTAATAAATTCGTCAGATTTTATATAGAAACAATAGATATTGATTTGTTTATTTGATTAGAGGTCAAAAAACTAAAGAATGATAAGATATAAATCGCAAAGGTAAATCTTTATAATTACTAGATAAACACTCTTTATTTGTAAAGTGCATTGTACACTTAATTTAGGTAGGTGTGTTATTTTTTTTTTTTTTTTTTTTTTTTTTATTTAGGAAACTCTTACAGCTTTTCTTAATATTATGTCTAACAAGTGCATAAACATTAATCCATACACTAAGCCTTATAGAGTTACACCGCATGTATTGTAGATAAGTAGGATAGGATTTCAAATACAAAAAGTTACTTATTTTCTAAACTTAAGATTAAGGTATTATTTCCAAAGCTTACAAAGAAAGCAATTTAATTTAATTTAATTGATTTTATTTAATTTAATTTAATTTAATTGATTTAATTGCCACTCAAAAGCTATGGTCAACATTAAAACTGAGAGCTGTGCTGAGAATTTTAATAATAAATATTTAAATAAATTATAATAATAAACACAAAGCTAGTTAGAACATCACCATAGAAATAAATAATAAAAATAAAAAATAAAATAAAATATATGCTACGAGGGTTTCCCTATAATCCCTTCAACAATTTTTAGTTTCATTGCCCGTTTTGAGTTATGAAACATATCAATATGATTATATTTTTTATTGTATGTGCGTAGCAAGCGAGCAATAACGGCATTAGATGCATAGTTGGTGCGGTAAGTTGGAATGCTAAACAAGGGTGTGTGTCTAGTACGATATTTTGGTGTACAGAACCGAACACAGGATAGCAAATTTGAGCTGCGGATATTATTGTTCAGAATATCATATAATAAGCACATATCAAGAAGTTCCCGCCGAGATTCTAAACTTAAAAGGCGGTAATAACGGCAATCTTAAATCATTAAGATAATTATGTTATCTCACACGAAAGCGTTCACTAAACTCACAAGGCGATGGTGTTTTGTTTTTATTCTCTAGTTGAGATAGATATTTTTAAAAGCAGTTTTATTAAACTACTGTTTCATTCTTTTCCAGTACAACAAATATGGCCTGCTCAGTAGACGCACCTTCCCTGAAGGACCTGCCCAAGGTGGCGACAGATCTCAAGAGCCAGCTCGAGGGTTTCAACACCAGCTGTCTCAAGGACGTCGACACCAATGAGAAGATCGTTCTGCCATCTGCAGAAGGTATGTTTCCTGTTTGTTTTTCAATTAATATTATTTAAAAACATGCTAAAATTTTGATAATACTGTAAATGGTTAAATGATTATATTATTATACTTGAATATTTTTTACAACTTAAATTACCATTTTTTATTTAATTTTTTATTTCTATTATGTATAATTTAAACTTATATGTAAATAAAAGAATATCATAAATACATAATATCAATAAAAATAAATTTATTCTTCAGGTGGTATCATGAAATTAATTTTTTAGATACTATTTAGTTCCATATTGTAGGAAAATGACCTCTACCATGTTATCTATTCTGTGACTCAGCTGTATACGTCTATGGTATCAGATTTTATTAAAAAAAAATACCTACCCACCTACTCACCAGGACTCGCCAAAACATTTTCTTAGGCGGTTTTAATAGGAATCAAGAATCAAGAGATTTATTTGCATTAATCATGTTCAAAAATGATGAGATACATGATAACAACCAACATATTTTGCAATAATTTGGCGTGAAAAACTACATAATTTATGATACCTACCCTATTATTTTTTTGAAATATAATGAAAATAAGAATATAAAAAAACATGAATTATAACAGGTTTTAATCTAAAAAAAAAAACTATTTAAATCCCTAATGAATAATGTCGGCATTTCAAAATTGTTTTAATTATTTAATGTCAAAATATTCTGTAAATTTATATGGGAATAGTAAGGGTAACAGAGTAAGGAGAAATTTCAATTTCTTACCAGACTTAGCGAAAGAAAAACAACATACAGAGCTACTACAAGGCGTCGAAAGATTTCAAACATCTTCACTCAGGCGGACGGACACCGTCGAAAAAATTGTTCTCCCAAACGCCATAGGTATTATTGTGGGTGGACAGATTTCGCGATATTAACAATGTGTCTACATTGCTATTGCTACGGGAACTGGTTTCACTAATGTTTGATAAGAATAAGAAGGCACTCACCCGTTATGTGACGACATTGTTCAGTTGACCCCCGGTAATCTGACAAACGTTTTGCAGGGCATCGATCTATCGAATTTCTCGGATGATAAAGTACTGCCTAAGATCCCCATAGTCCGAAATTTTTTGGAACAGAGTACCTGTAATCTGACAAATTACAGATCAAAATAATAAGATTCTACCTCAACTAGTAAAAATTGAACGCACGCTAAGCCGCTCCGCCGCCTCAGCAAAACAACATGCTTCGAGCACAAAACAGTGTATTAGTGGTGCGTACAAGTTAGGGATGTTGCGGATGCATTTTTTTTCACATCCGCGGATGCGGATGCGGATGCGGATTTTAAGAGGCTCACATCCGCGGAAGCGGATGCGGATGCGGAACTGTACAAAAAACCTATGTTTTGGTTTGGTAGGGTAAAAAGCAGTAATATTTATCCTTTCTTTATTTATACATTAAAAATAAAATTGGAGTGTCGGTTTGTAATATTGAAATAACCGTTTTTTACATGCATATGAATATATGTATATATGGTACATACACCAAAATAACATGTTTTACAATTTTTGTCTGTCTGTCTGTCAGTGTGTTCGGGCTAAACTCTAAAATGGCTGGACCGGTTCTGACGGGACTTTTATTGGCAGGTAGCTGATGTAGTAAGGACTAACATAGGCTGCTTTTATTTTTAAAAATATTTTATTTTAGAAAAATAAATTAATATTGCCATGTCCAAGTACTGTCCAGTACCGCGCGCAACTCTCACCACTTCTCCCACCAACGAATCAATGCTGCCTATCGCGCGGGCTCCAGAACGCGCGAACGGACTATTGCTGATTTTTAATAAAAAAATATATTGCATGGCCGGGTCAGGTAGTTTAACAATAAAGTAGTGAGTGAATTACCATTACTGATTACTTGTTTTAGTAATGAAATTTTAATATGGAGCATTATATTTAATGAAAAGTAGAATGGCCGCATTTTCGGACTCCAGTCTGTTTCGCAAGGGTTCGTGTATTATTCCTGTGCTACTAAATAACAGTTCACTTGGAACACTGGCTGGTGGCGCTCATAAGATTTTGCGGGCTTTTTTGGGTTTGTTTGTTGTTAACAGTTTGAACTCACTTTGATTAACACTCCACCATTTAAGAGGAAACTTATTTAAATTAATTCACTTTTTATTACGGAAAGTAAGTAACTCCTTCTTGTGATTTGTGTCGGGGCTGACAATTTCTGGTGTTTCCTGACTCTCCTCAACATCACTTGATAAATCGAGCATAATCGAGATCACTAATTAAACAAGACTAACATCCTGTAACCTGAGGTCTCTAGTCGTTCCGTTCTGTTTCCATGAAATCTGTCATTCTCATTTTCTTCGCTCTTTCGGTACTTGGAGATATTGTTCGAGAAGCCAAGATGTCTTCCGTGTTTCTGTTAATCTTCAATATACCTAGGTAACACTGAAAATGTTTAGAAAATGAAAAACGGCTTAATGTAGAAAGTTGCCAATATTTTTATTGTTTTTCGAAGTAATCTTTCTACACATCTTTCGATGGAACCACTGAGAAAGCAGTGAGCCCATTCTTCCTTAGGGGTCTCTTCTATGGCATTTTCGTACGCTTTCACCGCATCTTCAGGGCTCGTAAAGCGAATTTTATCTTTAGTTCTTGGGAATAAATAAAAGTTGCAGGGCGCCAGGTCAGGACTGTATGGCGGATAACTCATTATCTCGACACTTGCCAAATATTCAACAGTCCGTTCTGCGGAGTGCGCTGAAGCATTGTCGTGGTGAAGTAGGATCCTGCTTCGAAGGCGCTGCTGTCGAATTTTTTCTAAGACAACAGGCAAACAGCGATTGACATACCAGTCTGCAGTAACTGTCCTTCCATCTTCTAGCACAACTGTCGATAAATGACCATTCCGAACAAAGAATGAAGCAATCATCTTTTTTCCTTGACTTCTTCCTTTCTTTACCTTAGCTGGCCGATCCTTGAAAGGAAACACCCACTGAGCTGATTGTCTTTTGGTTTTGGGTTCGTAGCAATATATCCAGATTTCCTCACTTGTGACGATGTCAAATACAGCATTTGAATCACCTCCGTTGAACTTATCTAATATTTGGCGACACCAGTCCATGCGAAGGTTTTTCTGGTCGTCGGTTAAAGTATGGTACAAAGCTTCTGGACGCCTAAATGTTCGTGTAATATTTTTTGAACTTTGAGAGGCTTTGAGATTGCTACGTCCACGCTTAAACTCGTTAAACTAATTGTAAATAGTGGCACGAGATGGGGCTTCATTCAGAAATGCTAATCGCAGCCTATCAAAGCTTTGTTGAAAGTTTTCTCGCGTTAGGTTCATTTTCACTTGTAACAAGAGTTTTAGATTTGCCGCGAATTCCCAAAAACAAATGACAAATGAATGCAATGAATGCAGGTTACGAAAAAGTTCTAAAATTGAAATTGAAAAAGTTTTCATTAGCAATGTTTCTAACTGGTCAGTTCTAAACATTTTCAGTGGTACCCACGTATCATCTTTAATCTTTTACTCGGTCGACACGCGCCACTAGCTGGCCACTCTCCTTTCTTTCTTATCGCATCCGCATCAGCTCCGCATCGATTTATGCGGGTGCGGATGCAGATGCGGATGTCTAAATCGATGCGGATGTTCCGCATATGCGGATGCGGATGCGAATATTCGCAACATCCCTGGTACAAGTTGCAACCTTAACAATCATGAATTACCTACATTATTGGAGATTTACTAAAATAATGTTTGTGTACCTACATTTAAACAGTGACAGGCATATCGGACAGGGGGCGCCGACTTAGACAGGGGCCGGATTACCGGGGTCCATTGCAGTATTAAAGATCGCTTGCGATACGTTTGTAAAATGTATCATGCTTTTGCTTGATACAATGTAGACACATCGTACTTTTAAATAACTCACGTAATGCGTTAAATTATCTTTAAAAAACGTGGTTGCATTCGCTCATCATTACTGACATAAATAATTTAATACTATTTACCCAGGCAGCAAAACATAATCTTCTACTTATTTTTAGGGCAATATTAACTTTGTGGTTTACTTTATTTAAAAAGACTAAACACAGTTATTATAAACTTAATAGCATGGTATGGTGTATTGATTTTTATGATTTCATTTCTATTTCTAACATACGGATTGCCGCCATTTTGTCTAAATACTAACTTTTACGTTGTTTTTGGTTTTCAGATGTTGCCACAGAAAAATCCCAAAAATCCCTATTTGACGGAATTGAAAAGTTCGATGCCAGTAGGTTGAAGCACACTGAAACACAAGAAAAGAATCCACTTCCCGACAAAGATGGTAAGAGATGCAATAGTTGTGATTGAAATGCATGTCATTTTATTTTAATAATATTCTTTACTGTATGCACTACTGTTGACTTCTATTTTTTCTATGTTTGTTCATGAACTAGAGTGTTTAAATCGATTATTTTTTTGTTTTCTCTAAATCTTTTGACTATGGTATGTTGTGCAAGCTTACATTATAACTTGAAACAAAAATAGTAATAGTAAATCCTGAACAGAAAAATTAAAAATCTGTTTTATGAACGCCACCATTTGTACAACACAGGTAAAATAGTTTTATAGATTCTGTTTATAGATTCTGTTTGATTAATCAAACTTAACTCTCCGTTAATTTTCTATCTGTGTTGATTTTTTTGTCTTGTGTCCATTTTTATGAACTGCGTTAGAATTTTCAGTTTATCCATCATCTTTAAAGTTACTCTTTGCACTGCTAATATTACCAAACGACGTTTCCTCGTGAAAACCATAAAAATAGATGATTCCCTATTCAGATGCAGTAATTTTATTCTTCACTGAACACGCTTTCTGAATGCATTTGAGGCATTATTTTTCTACAGCATGTAAATATATGTCTTTGCGTCAATGTTATTTTATTTTTATTATATGCAGCAGTATTTTATCTAATGCTTATTGAATTTATGATTTCGTGCACGATTCTGCTTATATCAGTTGTCGCAGCGGAGAAGGCACACCAGAATCTCCTAGACGGAGTGGAACACTTTGACAAGAGTCAGATGAAACATGCGACGACGGAAGAAAAGAACCCTTTGCCGCCTATCGAAGGTTTATTTTGGCTTGCTTTTATTTATTTTTGACCCTGTTTACGCTTTGACCCTTAATAAGGGCATATTTTATAGTCTATAAATCCAATTTAAAAATATTGAAAACATATCTTGAATTTTATCGATTTGGTATGCATAAATGAATATGCAAAGAAGTTTTATGATACATTTAATTTTATTTTATTTTGTTTTTTATATCTTATTGCTTTATATAAATTGCTCTGATTGTTTTAATAGAAAATATCGATTCAGCTCACAAGTTTGCCACAGAATACCTTGTAAGCAGAGACTATTTTTTCTAGTATTTTTCTATTAAAATTAATTATAAAAATGATAAAGACACATATATAAAAATAATAAAATTAGTTTCATGTTATCATTATTAATGTACCTGATATATAAAGCAGTCTGGTTCAATAGTAATTTCTTTGGCATACTCCTATGCTCTGAAGGGGCTAGGTTAGAATCCTAGTTGGAAACTATGTTTGTGTTACTACCCATTTATTTATACAATGATTACGTTAAATTTAACTTAAAGATATTTATTGTAGCATATAAATCTATAATCTAAGATCACAGCTGTTTCTGTGTTTGTCTGTCCGCTCTTTTTACCGCTCTTTTTCCATTGTATCAATTAACGTTACCATAGCAACGCGTTAACCGCAAGTAGTTGGTATACCGTACTCTAGATGGCGCTAACGGAAAAATATTTAATAATGGAAAAAAAATAAGAATTTTGTCCACTCGTGCGAAGCCGGGACGGGCCGCTAGTTATCTCCAAACAAAATAATATATTTCTTTTTAATAACATTTTTTTTGTAAATATTTCTTACATTAATACCAATTAGTCTAGCTCAAAGTAAGCACTGTAAGGCCTGTGTTATGGACACTAGGGTAACGGATAGACATACATGTATGATACATAGAAACATATAAACACCCATGACTTAGGTACAAAATGCTCGTATTCATCATATAAACATCTGCCCCTTCCGGGATTCGAACCCAGGACCATCCGCGCGAAAGGCAGGATCGCTACCGTGCAATGGTCGATGATATAATAACGATCCTTCATATTATGCGAATAATTCAACGAATGTTATTTTCTACAGCCATCGAAGCTGAAAAGGAGAAGAACAAATTCCTGAACGGCATCGAAAACTTCGACCCTACCAAGCTGAAACACACAGAGACGTGTGAGAAGAACCCCCTTCCCACTAAGGACATCATCGAACAGGAGAAGACCGCCTGAACGGCTCCATCCATTAAACACTCGCAACCATATTTCGCTAGTATCGCTGTATTTTAATCTCGATGTAAGTTGTGTAACAAGTCAGTCTACCCGTCCTACGATAACAACTGAAGTGTGGACACCATAAGACTAGGACTTTACTGATAATTATCATTAGTTTATAAGAACCGAAATTTCTATGTCACTTTTAACGGTATATATTTTGAATAAGTGTATTTTATATGCATTTTATAATTTATTTAATATTGAAATGAATAATTAAGTATTAATATTCAGTACTGATTTATTTAAGTAGAGAACGCAGTGCATTTCAATAAACAAGGTATACTTTTTGTTCGTCTGTACTGTTGTTCTCGTTTAGTTTGAATATTTAAGGTATTCAAGAGATTACCGCATCTAAGTGCATAACGGCGATGCATCTGGTCAATAAATTAGAATTGTAGTTACCAAGACTTTTGGTTCCAAATTGATTTCTGCCCTTAAATTATGGTCAACATAGTATTATTATATTGTGTTGACATAGAAATAACTAAAGTATCATCGAAAATAGGACTATAATAACAGTACTTGCTCAACCATGTAATGTTAAGAAATTGGTCTGTTTTCGTAAAGCTTAAGTTTGTGTCTATGGATTTTTTTTTCTTAAAATTTCTATAGATACAAAAATATAGCTGTGAATTCTTAACTTAAAAATATAACAATAGTTTGACAAACCAATGTGAATATAATATTTTGTATTGTGTACACATCAGTAATATAATTTTTCAATTTTATAATAACCATGCTATCGATGCCAATAAACAATTTTTATCAGAATTTTGTATGTTTTACAGACGGTGCTTATTTATAAATATAGGTGAAAAATATATTTGCTTTTATTACTCTCTTTAGCCAAGCTAAGCGTAATCTATTTTATAGTTTACAATTTAAAGTACTTTAACCTCAGAGAAGAAAAGATGGTATTAAAAAAAAAGAAAATCAGACTGAAATGAAATGAAAATATGTTTAAACGCACGTAAAATAAGTAGTTTAGAATCTTCCAAAATTTTTACCTACCACCCATTCAGGACGTCTTTTAACTGATAAGATGAATGGGCGGAAGAAAATCTTCAGCTTTAACAGAAGTAACAACATTTACATTATCATACGTACAAAAAACAATATTATTCTGTTATCACAATAATAGTAATCTTATGGTTGCATTGCGTAGTTGATTACAACAAAGTCAACAAGTATCTGTTTGAAGTAAGTATCCTGAACCCGTGACAGGCGCGCCCTAAAAAAAATTGGTTGTCTGTAAAGTCAGTTTACGGACGATAATTTTACGTAATAGCGTCATAAGAAAACATTGATGAAAAATTGCATACTTTTATGCATTCAATTGAATTATGATCACTGAATTATCAATATTCTGTATAATACAAAGAAAGAGTTAATTGAAAATTATTATTTTCTTCTTTTTTTTCGATAAATTAACATTAAGTTGTTGTAATAAATAATGGAAACCACTTCAGCTATTTATGAGACGTTATCACGTTTATATAAGTAGGTGCACATAAACAAAATGCACGGACCTTCAAATGTCTTGGTGGAAAAAAAGGAATTATATTACAACTTTTTGCTCAAGAATTAATTATAAATTTGAACGCAATAAAATGTTTTATTACAATTAAATAACAAGAATCCAAACTAATGAACAAAATAAAAATATAGTTGATTTTTCTAATATTTTTCTATTAGGTATAATAATTTATCTTATAATGTTAACAAAATAAACAACAAAATTTGGAATATTTTACTCTCCCATGATTTGATGATGATATGATGATGATGATCATGATTTTTAGATATGTGTCTCTCATAACATATATGGAACATAAACACCACATGCAAGGTGCAGAGTAGTTAACTGCACAAAGTGCATGTTTTTTGTAACGACCATTTTACTTCCTAGGACATTGTTCACAAAAACCGTTCGGTTTAGTGTCAGTAACATTAGGTATAGGTATACAAATCGCTTTATTATCGATTCTGGACCGTATCTTCAGAATCGGGATCATATAGCCGAGAACTGAGACATTAGTCTGTCATCCATCGATTTTATATGTTGAAAATAACAAACGAAAATATTAAAACAGTAAATTCACTAAGTTAGTCGATGTTTATACACAAAAAATAAGAATGAATAATAAAACAATTTTTATTAATAAAAAAAAAATACACGAGTAGGCGCGCGATGAGCAAAGTGCCGCGCTTCAAGATACTACGCAGGAAGTCCTCACTACGCGTTCCCAACAGCACTGATCTACGCCTGAGCTGCGTCAGGAGGGAGGAGGTGATGGTGGCGCTAGGATGCTGAATGCGCCTTTTAAATAAGTGGGCCCGGCAGACGTCGTTCTTCTGCTCAGAAAAAGTACGCCATCTACCAAATTGTATATCTAATCCATTTGTAAACTCACTCAAACACATATAAAAAAGTATTAAAAATCACTCCGGCCGTTTCGGAGGACAAAGGCCTGTCTATTGATTTTATCTTCAAAATTTTTTTACAAAGAATTTCAAGTGAAATGGAAACACACGGTAATTAAATTACACATTTTATAAAGCGATAGGAGTGAACAGATTCCACTATATTTTCTTTTTGAGTCCAAATATAATATGTCTATGTCTATATCATTAAAATCAATCAAAAAATACCAAATAAAATAAATAAATATATAATTATCTTCTTTGAAATTCTTATTATATTTATTAGGTATACTAATAAATAATATACTTATATAAAAATCACAATGTTTTATACTTTATTTGGCCTAATTATGGACAATTTAAGCGTAACGCCGATAGGCGTGAGCCGCATCGAATTGTTTAAAAAGCCCAATTATTTATATTTTTTGTCACGCCTACCTAAGTGGTAGTATAGTCGATCAGTAGTCTAAAAGATCGGTATTAATTTATCTATTAACCGCTGCAGTTGTATATATCCAACTAATACATTTTGTGCCCCTAGCGCCGCGCCGCAGTCGCAAATATCCAGCAAAAGTTTCTTAAGCCAGTCTTAGTACTGTTATGGGATGAATAACATATAAATGTACCTTTATTATCATTATTGAATAATCAAGAATGATAATAAATGTCAACATTTAATTAAAAGCGTTTTGTTTCTTAATTCCCTTTTCGCGCCAACGGTAAGCGTCTAATTTTAGATTAAAAAAAGTGTAGGTAAATTAAAATACACCATGTAAATTTAATCTAAATATGTAAGGCCACAGTCGTATAAATCATTCTATATTTATAACCTGTACCATCGACAATAGAAATAAAATAATACTTAGTGACCAGCGCTGGAGTTGCATATATCCAACCGCCATCCAGTGACGTCATTGGTAATCGATTTGTGATAATAGTGTGGGTAGTAGTACGATAGAATATTAGAGTATGATAAATTCAATAAGTGGGTAGGACTTGAACGTACTCAATTTCACTAACTGTACAACTTTGTCGAGTGAAATAGCAAAATGTTGAGTGCGTAAGAAATAAATAAAACTTTGGAAGGTCATGAGGAAAAAAACTGAAGAATTTAAGACAGATGAAGAGTTGGATTTGTATTTGGATGAGGTATAAAAATGAATTTCACTTAGTAAAAATATTATTTATATATTTGTAGAAATAACTATTTAAAAACAATTAATTGAGTACCTAAATACTTTGTGTCTGAGATGGCAGATTTTACCCGGCTATAGCGGCCATTTTGAACTCCACATAGGACAAGTATTTGATAATTATTATTAGGTAGGTACTTACCGGAAATAATGTTACTGGCAATCACGATCTAATTCCACATTTCTCTGTTATATCAGCGTCTCAGTTTTATATATACGACTATAGGGATGACAAAAATGAACATTTGTAGGGATATAGGTAATCTTTATCTATGGTATTAGTGTTTGTGTGCTAGAATATAAAATATTTTATAACTTTTATTTCAATTTCGTTAATTTAATGTGATTACTTTACTTAAAAGAAACATTATTAGTAATTGTTAAAAACAGATTGTAATTATCCTACAAAAGCAATTAAAAACCAAATCTATGTGAACCGATTTCAAACTTTCATGTTAACATTTTTTTAAAAGCAACTTATTCAATAATTATTTAAAAAATTAACCATTGTACAGTACAACATTGAGTAATACAATATAAAATCTGTGGATAGCGGGATGAATTGCACTATAGGAAACTGCTTCAAGTTCATATTTATTTTTTGTAATATAATTTGTTTCAACTTTGTTGAACCCCTAATAAATAAATACCTTGAGAGCCGAATCGACTTTTTCTAGTATTTTCTTTTGAAATAACTTATTGTTGTTTCTTTTAAACCGTTTAATTCAACATTTTTTTTTCAAAGTGATGTGTCCCAAGCTCAGTTTTAGCTTGAAATTACCTGTTTGCCCTAGATGTCCTTTCTTTTGCGGTATAACACGGCGGTTAAAAGGTTAATTATCTTTTGATAGCAGGTCGCTCGCTCTCGCTGCTCTCTGTAGTCTGGAACGATATCTTCTATCGATAGTCACACCATCGACACCATCGATGCTTTGGCAACACTAGTCAATAAACTAACCATAGACTGGACGCTCTTAAATCGACGCTATAGATTATATGACGTAGCATCATTACATAGTTGGTGATGATTATATGGCGCTACTCTATGGTAAAATATGTTATTTTAAAGAATGCTTATATTTTTGGCTTAATCAATGTAGTTGTGATCAGGGGGGGTCAACTTCCTTAGGAGCCAATGCAAACATATGGAACGATTTGCAAATAGAGATGGGTTTATGTGAAAGAAAGAGATAGAGCAATGTATCTGACAATAAGAATAATGACAAGACCACGGCCTCCATACAGCCAAATCCTTAGTTATAGTTTCTTCATAACGTTAGTCAAATGCTGCAGAATTAAGTCTGCCCGATAGGTGTTCAATATATGAGGCCCCATTGTAATCCACTTGCAATCCAAAGGCTCTTTTTAGTATGCCCTATTCGGAAAAAAATTTTACTTTTAACTTTTTGGCTGTATATGATCACCTCTTTGCTTTCCCTAAAATTAAAGGAATAAAAAAAAAAAGAAATAAAATGGCTACCTGTTTTTACGCAATTGTTATCATCATTGTTTTTCTTTAAATCCCTGACTGTGTATTGGTCTCTTACGCGAGATTGGCAGATTTGTGCGAAAAGCGCAACAGAGCTATTAATCCAAAAGAAGAAGTAGAACTTTTTTGCAATGGTTGCGAAAAAAAATGCTGTAAGTGCGGCATAACTTCTAAAGAAGATACTCCCTAAAACTTTCATAGATTTCCTCGCCCGTCAATGCATGGGTCACTCAAGTAAGTACCTATCTATACTACATAATTTTATGATACTGCCAAATCAACTCACCTCACCTCTCATTGAACAACAATGGGCTGTCGCTGGTGTGTTTGTGCGTGTAGTTTCAAACCCTATAGTTAGTGCTAATTTAACTATAATTTGGCATAAAATTGAGATTCCCAGGTAAACAGGTATTTTTGACATTACTGGCAATCACGAAAATTGGGTTGAATAAAAATATGATGCATAATACTTGTTTTGTTTTAGGGCTAAAGTATGGGCCACATCCTGTTTTCTTAATCAAGATTGGTCCACTGAAGAATCATTGTCAAGGCTATATGCACAGCATGAGGTGCTCTGCAGCAAGCATTTCGATGCAACATCATATACCAGCGGCAATATGAAAAGTTTGCATAAATTTGCTATACCAACTGGAGCTGAAAATATACTGTCCCAGTTACCAGAGGAACAATTAAAAGCAAACCACCAAGTAGAAGTAACACGGGTAAGATTTTGAATCATTCCTTAAATCCCTAATAAAGGATAGCACAATCATTTTTGTACTGGAGTTGTTATTAGTTAGTTTATTTAATTCATAAGTTTGGATTTTTTTCAGAGTCCTTACCTCAAGAAGCTATTGGCACAGGAATTATAGCTTCCAACATGGACAAGCTCTTTGGTGCTGTCAATGGAAATACAGCAGATAGAAAAAGAGGCAACCATTTCTTACAAATTTATCCGAAAATAGTTTGCATTTGAAGATTTTCAAAAAAATGAAATTGTTTTTTAATGAAATGTAATGTATGCCTAAAACGTTTCTGCAGATTAAAGAACTTAGAGTTTGTTGAGGAAGCCTCCAAAAAAACTCTCATGAACAAAATTAATTTATTAAAACACATGTAAATTTTAAAATCTTGTTTTATTTCTTTTTTCAATATTGCAGTTTTTGTTTTGCAGCTAATTTTGACTGTACCTATCTTGGTATGTACCCCTATATGTAGTTTTTATTTCGCAACCAATTTTAAGTAAAATTGGTTGCGAAATAGAAACTACATTAATTTTTGTACCTAACCAAGAAATTAAATAGTATTTAAAATTCGCGCCCTATTTTAGTTCTGGTGGAACAAACTGGAGCGCTAGTGAGTTTCCATGTTTGCAATTCTTTTGTATGAAGTTGACGTTCTTGGACCTAGATGTATTCTATGGTTGTGATGCCTTAGTGCAAATGCACAATGATTTATATGTACGATGAGAAGCTGGAGCCATATGTGGTATGAAGATATAAAGCGATCGTAGCATCACATCACATCTCTCTACATCGACAGATATCGATTGTCATAAGATTCTTTTTGAAACATTTTTGTCAATCAGCCAGTTTTGTATATCCTTTTAGGAGCTCGATTGCGAAGTCCGTAGCACTCGCCAATCAGTACAAGGCTTGCATTTATGACCAATTTCCTCTTTAACTCGGAATCCAGCTGATACACATTATTAGGATAATAATGACAGGAACATGCATCCAAGGTAGACGGTGAATTGGTATTTTTGCAGTTTGGTATTTAGTTTTCGCTGCCACAAACTATCAAAGATTTGAAAAAAAAAACTGCAGCGACGCAAAGGAACTCAACGTGGAATACATTTGAAGATAGATTATTAATTTTAAGATACATTTTTTAACCCGGCTGACTAACGAACACATTCGCAGACGCTCGAATACTTAACTACCTAATTTTCATAAAACGTGTATACGAAAACCTCAGTTCGCTGTATTTTATGTATACTCAACCCATTAAAAATCTGATGTAAATAGTCTAAATATAATCTTTCTCTTTGGTTTAGTAGTGTTTATAATCTTTGACTAGACTTTTTGGCGGGAGCGGGAAGCGTCACGTAGGTGGTGTTATTTCCCTTGTTAAAATTTGTGTGGTTGTGGATATTAGTGCGTAATAATGGTCGATTATTAACCACAAGTGTTTGTAAAGATACAAGAGTGTCGGCAAGTGTAACAAAGCAGCGGGAGTTGTCTTTTCTTGTTCTTTCAAGAAGTCCACGAGGAGGTTTCAGTAAATTCCTACACATTTACTGAAACCTAGGGGAGAAAATATATTTTACTGTGCATTCATCATCATGAAATTAAGAAAAGAAATTACTAAAGAACTGATAATTATACTCACTAGAGCCACAAATAATGAAAAAAAAAATCTTTGACTATGGTAGTGTGAATTCGTTGGAAATAGGTACCATGTTAGTGCGCGAGCAAAAGAGAAATACCGGCCGGATTTTAATGAGCCTCTTTCTAAATAGTGAGTGGCGCTCTCTGTAATTTTAAATTGAACCTTATGTTCTCAGACTAGACTGAATAGAAGAATATGGTAACACTCATGCAAAAATGCTAAAATTGTAAATTTTGATTTTCCTTCCCGCCGGCTGTTGACGGTTTGCTTTTGGCACGTGCAATTTTCATTCAGTTTCCTTAAAATATTACTTCTTATTTCTAAATACAGTTCAACACTGATGCTGGCTGTTGGGAAATATCATTTCGGTAAGTGTTTTGTAAATATTTTATATGCACACGCTCGACTTAACATTTGCACGTGTTGTATATTGTAGACAGCAAAACAACCATTTGCATTCGCCAAACGAACGATATAGCTACGATATGGTTTTATGACCAATGTTTGTAAGCTTTTTTTCGTTTTGTTAAATGTAATTACCAGAACCACCACGGAAGACTATTTTAATGTTTTGCTAGAAAAGATGGAAGCGTCATTTGTTTTTGTTTACCTGCAGATTCTTAGCTGTTGAATAACATGTCGCCTTCTCCGATCCGCTGTCGTGGACCTTGGAAAATACATAAACGTTCCACGGAACCTGATCGTTGGTTAGATGAGATGGGTTTTTTTCGAAAACACACAGCTAGGGATTCCAGCTGTCTCTTTAGAGCTGTGTCTGAAAACATTTACAATACCCAGAGATACTTTCACAAAGTGCGCCTAGACTGTGTCCAGTACATGGCGTCAAAAAGACATATCTTCGAAGGGGTAGGATTTGTCATTCAGTTATTTAGTTTTATAATTCCATTCTAATTATTAACTAACTACTTTTTAATTTATGTTGTAGTCCTTGAATTGTAACTTTGAAAACTATTTAAAAGAGATGTCTAATACTTCGGAATGGGGAGGGTTTAATGAAATAACTGCTATGAGCCACTTGTATAGGTAAGATGGCTATAAAATTCTATTAAACAGTTTTAATATCACTTTACCTTCCAAATTAACTGTGCTCTACTCCTTGAAACCCGTTTCAGACGTGATTTTGTAATATTTGAAGCTAACAACGGTCCACAAACAAAAATTTCTAGTGGCTATGGAAAAACAATTTATTTGTTCTATTCACCTGAAACAAAACATTTTGATGTGGTATATACTAAAGAAGTTATAACTACATCTGCATTTTGTCAATGTAAGTTGTAATCTTGATTACGCACCATTTATATATTCGTTATTATGGAAAACACAGCATAAATCGCTTTATGAGTGGGTATCTTAACATATTTTATTTGGGCAACCTTTTTTTACAAGTATGTAGTGCATTATTGGGTTAATAAACAGCTATTACAGACAAAACTAATAATCTGTTAATAATGTAATGATGAACCCACTGTTTTATATAATATTCACAGTGTTTCACCATCAATATCATCTATTAATATATATAATTTAAACAATGAGTGCAATTAGTTAATGATGAACTTTGATAATTACGGTTTTAAAATGTTACTATATGACCAGATTTTAGTTTATATCTCAGTTGCAATTCTGCTGTTTTGTGTTGTGTACTTCATAATTTGTGAGTAAGCTTTTTTATGATTTTTTGCAGTATGATATTTTGATTTGTTTTATTTGCGAAATGTTCTGTGATATTCGGTTATTTGTAGCTTTGGTTTATGAAATTCTTTATGATGGTGTGTACCAACTGAAAGATCTCCCGTATGCGGTAGATAAAATGCTACATGATAAAGTGCCCACCAATCATATAGAGTACTTCATGTCTGAAAACGTAGAGCGACGTAAGAAGCAGAAAGAGAGGGCAAAGATTTTTATCGAAGCCACTAGCGAGGATAACAAAGATAAAAATAACAATGCCGTTTCACTGAAGTGCAAGCACCACACTGAAGACCTGGAAAGAGCTAGCCTGCTAAAGGAATCCCTCAGTATTTTCGTATTTAATCGCAGCCTGATACAACTTGAAAATGTGTGCATGAATTGTTTAAATGTGAACAGCGCAAAAGACTTGCTCGATAATGGCATCACCCCTTTTCCATATAAAGTAGCGAAAGCTTTAGATCCTGATATTTATCGAAACATAGAATTCGATGTTTGGAGTGAAATGCGACGAGGTACACTATATCTGTTGTGATGTTTCATTTAAATTGTTGAGTTGTGTGGTAAACTGATTTGGTTTTGCAGAGTTGCGTTACGGTGCTAGATATTCGGATGGCACCACTCTTCAAGTGGGTGTGAAGTGTTTGTGTAGAGTGCAGCCGGAGCAGTCAGTGCCATACCACTGCCACATTCAGGAGATGAGACCGGACGGTGGGCCGTGCCTGGTCTTCATTGAGGAGTTAGGGGAGAAGCGAGTGCTCAATTACGATCAGCTGGAGCCGTTGCCCCAGGACGAGGTTCGCCCTTGGGCCCCTCCTTACAGATTCTCTCGTACTAATTCTCAGTTCTTGACTCTTAGCCAAATGTTGCAACAGATAGGTGCGCTATTGCTTACTATTTAGTGCAAGAGTTCGGAGCAAATCACTCACCATTACATTTGTCCGGTCAAACTTACGGAGTGAAATTGTATCATTAGTTATCATGCCCCTAACTCCTGCACGTTCAATCATGTTGTTTTCATAGTACCTGCATTCACATTTCATTTCACAACATCCAGGCAACATCACTCGAAAGCAAGGTTTAAGCAAGGCCCGCAGTAAGTCGAAGATAGCCACCGATGAGCCCAAAAGCCCAGACAAGGCGGTGGTGTCGCAAAAGCCTAGGCTCAATTGGAATGAGGAGAAGCCCGAGGGGGGGGTCGCGCCCCCATACGTGACTCAAAGCCACGACTTCCCCGCATATCACCATTTGGACTTAATTAATTTTGAACCGATGCCTGTTAGTTCGTCTTTAGTAATGTAGTTTAGAGATTTGTAAGCATGTCATTTGATGTTTCCTTTCAACTTCCAGTCATTTCATAACTTAGTGTCGCATCTTTTAGCATTTCGTCCGGGTTCGAAAATACTCTTTGCTTACCTTCAATAAATAATTACTAATAGTTTGTTTACTTAATTGTGCATAATTATATAATGACTTAGCTGGCAACAATTTAAGTTGTGATAACGTTATTATGTGATGTCTATGGTCCTAATGGAAGTTCTTTGTAATCCAATGAGGTGCTTATGAACGAGATATGCCATATCGTAGCTATTTTCGCTGTCGCTTCGCCTCTTTCTTTTGTAGTCAGTAGCTGTACCCAGGTAAGTGTTTTCAGGTGTTGCAATTTCGGCAGTAGCAATCAATGGTTGTTAGTTCGCTGATGGAGTTGAGTAGTCTTTGGTAAATTATTTTTTTACAGTTATACTTTAAACATTATTTATTTAATGACGTAGTTTAGACTGGTAAGTTGTAGATAAGCTGATTGAAATATGACGTATTTTTTTGATCTTGTATATAGGTAGGTAATAATTAATTATAGCCAAAATATATATAATTAAATATAGCCCTGATTTTAATTGAGGTTTTCTTTTGCTTACTTAGTTTTATACTAGTCTGCGTGAGCACCGCATCCCTGTAACAGTTCAGTCATAAATTCTTATCAATAGCTTTAATAAAAAACATTAATTCGACAAATTAAGCTGAAAATGGTAGATAAATATAATTTGAGCTATTTGTAATAATAACACCATAAAATTCTTTTTAAAAGTATTCAAAACTAGAAACTTATGTTTATCTTTTTGACGACCGTTTGGTGCAACGGTAGCGATCCTGCCTTTCGCACCGACGGTCCTGGGTTCGAATCCCGGAAGGGGCAGATGTTTTTATGATGAATACGAGCATTTGTACCTAAGTCATGGGTGTTTATATATATTTCTATGAATATTACATATATATGTATCATATATGTATGTCTATCCGTTAGCCTAGTATCCATAACACAAGCCTTACTGTGCTTACTTTGGGCTAGGCTAATTGGTGTGAATGCAAGAAATATTTATTATTTATTATCTAAAGGAATCAAGATCGATATGTCAAAAGTACAATTAAGTATTTTTATAATAGAAATAAATCATTCATGTATTTATGGTATGGTAAAATATAATTTGAAAATTTCAAATATTGAATTAACTTATAAAATATAACTCTAAATCATGTAAGTATTATTAATTTGACAAATAAATTATTTTGAACTATACAAATGTCAAATATTATTATAAATTAAAAATAGAAAATTGATTACATGAGTCAAAAAATGCAGTTACATTCTAAATTAAGTTATTAAGTATCAAACCCATAATTTATGTTATAATTTCCTTCGGTAATATCTGTACAGTACTACAGTTGAGATAATTACTGTTAAAAAAGGCAAGGGTATACTTATTTGGCATCTTTGCTTTGAATAATAGCAGTGGTTCGGCTAATACTGGGTCACGAGTCACGTTTGAAATGTCATATGATTGGTCGGCAGGTTGAAGTTGAAGCTCTTCCCCTGATGGTGGACTGCCGGCCGACCGCGGGCGCTGCGCCCCACGAGATCGCGCACTCTGCGCCCAACGGAGCCCCGCCCTCCGAGAACCATCACAACCAGGTAACATCCCCAAAAACACATCAATTTATATAAAACTACTTTTCAACGGATATTTAACGGAGAAAAACTGTTTAAATGAAATGGTAAATAGGTATCTTCGTTCCTGTTGGACATTTTTGATATTTATTCTTTCTGATTTTACAAAATTTCAGAACACATCTGAAAATAATTTTAAATATGTTTCTATTCAATGTGAATTAACTAATACCAGGAATATCTTTGACAATTCTTTTTTGGGTGCAGTACGAAATCTTATCATATGGTCTAAAAATTTGCCCACCAAACATTTGAAATTCTTATACTTAACAAATAGTATATACTAAATATTATTTATTCTTGCTGTTTTTATGATTTAAGGAACTAAAATAATTTAATAAAACCAAAACGGCGTACTATAGTAATAATTTAAATAAAAATAAAACGTAACATAACAACTATAATGACAATTCGGAAGGCTCCATGTGTGTGTTTTTTTTTAAAAGAAAGGTTCTAATTTTAAAACACTTTTCCACGCTAGCGGATAAAACGCAATTTTCCACGCAGAAATTGAATGAGAAACCAAACTTTTCGGAGCTTGTGAGGTGAAAATATTATTATCTGTAATGTTTACATGTTTCTACCTTACTTTAATATCTATCACTTAATGAGTTTTAATAACAAAATATTTCTACCAAGCGAGCTTGTATTATTACTCAATGCATACGTTAGTTTTATTGTCGGCACAATACACACTTTGCATAATACAACAATAAAAGAAAATTAAATTACCATACGACCCTACTGTGTGCTAGCTTCCAAAGATAAGAGCACGCCCCGCAATGCAAAGAAAGAAACCCATTAATTCAGTGTAAATTTTTAATGGCACCATAGATTTCAATCTTTAGCTTCAAATAGAGATGTATGTCGCGTTCCATTATGTAATATTGATTTTTAATTGCGCAATATTGGTTAAATAAATAACCAATATATACGTATATATTAAATATATAGTATAGGGCTCATGTCCATGCACCATTTTAAAATTAATAAGATAAATATATTCCTCTTCTTCGCCTCTAGTACAGAACAAGACTTGCCTTAGCAAAAAATAATTATATTACGAAATTTTGAACTACACACTACAAATAACCTGAGTTTATTTATTGGATAACCAACAAAACCATCACTTATTACATGCATATCCATCATTTTATGAGACACATTTCAAAGTGACGCCTTAATGAAAGGCTGCCTCGACATGCACAAAAATGTTGAGCAAGCTAGCTTTGAAAACATTGTGAACAAAATGCCCTGAACCGATCCAATGCAGATGCGTAACCCTACAATGCAGTCATCTTAGAATCGAGCTTAACTCACTAATGCAACTGTTATGGTCTCACAGTGTACATACAACTTAAGTAACACACATTTATGGGAATAATTCAACGAATGTAATTATCGATAGCCATCGAAGCTGAAAAGGGGAAAAACATATTCCTGAACGGCATTTGCTTCTGTACTTATTTACAAAGTGAGTTGTATGTTACTCCATCAGAGAGTGGTTTTATAGATGTCTTGGAGACAGGGGAAACTTCCATTAGATCTTCACAAACCTTACTGTTATAATTGTAGATAAATTTTTGCCACTTTCTTATTATGTTTAGTTTTTACACATATAAATAAAACAATTATTGTGTAATTAATTGTATAATAAACTAATCAGTGTTTTCATATTAATTTATTACATTTCGAAACCGTGCCGTGCTCATAGTGTGAGCACGTTCTAAGTCAAACTAGCAGAATAACAAGCAAGAGGTTATTTCTCGACGACAAACCGAAGTGCAATGCCTCAATTAACTTTCAAACACCGTGGTACTCATTCAATAATTGTACTAATATTCATAATTTCGTTTTGATAATAATAATTACTGAAAAATTGCTAGCATAGCTTATAATAGGATGATTAATGTAATGGCCGTCATAAATGTGCGACTACCCTCAAAAATTTTAATTGTGCACAATCCTAAGTTTAACCCTAAAATAATATAAAAACATTTATATTTATGTTTCATTTCCGTATTTTAATTACTGTAAAGGGATTGAAATGTCAGGATTAAATATATAAAATAAGATTAAACGCGCAATAAATTGGGTTAAAGTGGATTTATTTAAACCGTTCCCATTAAATACAAAATATATTGGCTTAATTATTTGTTATTTTTATGGATTGTTGATAATAATAATAATAATTCTTACAATCACACTAATTAGCCTAGCTCAAAGTAAGCAAGTCCAAGTAGGCTTGTGTTATGGATATAAATGATCGTATTCATCACACAAACATCTGCCCTTTCCGGGACTCGAACACATGACCATGGGTGTAAAGGCAGGATCGCTACCGTTGCACCGAACTACAAAAATACCATCAAGCGGTCGTCGAATCGATCGGTAAATCTTAACAAATTCCTATAATAACAATATTCCCGAAAAAGTAAAACGACTCACTTATACTGAATTTAGAAAAGTTCTAAGAAATAGTTAAGTGAAAACGTGATTGACGAATTTCTAAAACATTTTAATGAGCAGATTTGTCAGTTAACTAAATTGAATATTCCTGTATCATGATGTGGTTAATTTTTAATTATGCCATGAATTTATAAATGACAGAAAAATACTAGAAAAATCGACTCAGTTCACAAGTGAAATCTAAGGCGGGCAATGTTATAGGCGGCTAATGTTCTCCCAATTGAGCTACTGAGCCTTGTGAACACCCGTCGAAATTTTCTAGTACCTTCCTCTCACTTGTAAGCTGAGTCGTCTAGTATTTTTATTTAAATAATTAATCTTATTACATTGAAAACAGCAAAAAAAAAATTTAAAAATTATAACACCATACACAATCCACAAAAAATAATATTATTCTGTTATCACAACATAATTTCAACAAAGTCAACAAATATCTCTTTTATTTGGACATTCTTATTTTTGGTTACAGCCGAGTGGTAACAACGAGATGGGTGGGCATGGGATCACTTCCCCGGGTGCAGTGCGCGCATCCACTCCTGCAACTACCAACGCCATGCCTGCTTACACCGGGAATGTCTACAGTGAGTATTGCTTTTTTTTTCCACAAAGGGTGTGTGTACACATCACAAATAGAGTGGATTTTTTTTAAACTGTTCGCGTTACTTTAATACAAAATTACAAATTATTTGTTTTTTTCATTTGTTATTTATATGCAAAGGTAATAACAATAATATTTCTCACAATCACACCAATTAGCCTAGCCCAAAGTAAGCACTGTGAGGTTTGTGTTATGGATATTAGGGTAACGGATAAACATACATAGATATGTAATATCTATAGAAATGTGTTTATATAAATATCCATGACTCGGGAGCAAATGCTCGTATTCATCACACAAACTTCTGCCCCTTCCGGGATTCGAACTCAGGACCTGATTCTATCAAATACCTTAGTATTCATAACACAAGCCTTACCGTGATTACTTTGGGCTAGAGTAATTGGTGTGAATGTAAGAGATATTATTATTATTAATATTATCCATGTATTACCGTATTTAATGGTAATAAAAAATTTCAATTTAGCGTCCCACCCACCGGGCATGAATCCGGGCAACGTGGGCTACCCGAACATGGGCGGCATGGGCCCAGGCATGGGAGCTTTAGGACCGGGACCAGGTGCTGGTGGGCCCTACGTGTGCGGAGTCAAGTCGCTGGTGTGGTGCGCCTCGCCTCCCCCACCATCTCACGCCCCCCCACCACCACCCCATGGGGTCAACCCTCATGTCTTCAAGAGCGTCCAGGCCAATGGTGCTGATCTTCCCATGAACGGTAAGCTGATGACGCTATTTGAGAATACATATAGATACCCCCAAGCTATGAAATTAAATTATTTATTCACAAAAAACAGGTTACAATTTGTTATTTTCACTGTCTGTCTTGCCATCATCGAGCATGTGAATGTTTATTATTGTGATTTTCTTATTTATTTTAAATCTAAAAATATTAATAATATTAGTAAAAGTCAATAATATTGGTACAGCTAAATAAGTAAAATTGAATAAAATTGGTATAAAAATCATGTCAAATAATTATGTAAATTAAATATTTATGTCAATTTAGGTCCAGATACTTCCTGACAATATAAAAACATTTTTATTAGGAAATTAAAGAAAGCTGTAGGAAGTTCTGTTAGGGAATGCTAAATGCAAATTTTACAGGGAAAAATATTAACTGTTTTGTTTTAGTAAACCATAAGGTTTACTAAAACAATGAGTTTTGATAAATTATCCCGCCGGAGAATCACTTGAGCCGGATCGAATTTTTCAAGTTTTATCTATTAAAAATAATTTATGATTTAAAGCATTGAAAATGCTAAAAGTATGTAAAATCATAAAACTATAATGAGTTCTTTTTATGGCAATTATCCGGTACATGTACGTTTACCAAAACAAAACATGAAATATTATTTTTTGTAAGAATATGTTAATTATGGAGATATAAATTTGTTAATTTATCTTCCTGCAATAAGCGTATATGTTGTTATATCTTCATAAATATAAATATAAAAATGTGAAAAAAATACTTGTATTGTCCAGGCTGCAAATTTCGAATTCGTCAAAATAGTAAGTTCATAATAGCACTTTACAGACGTTGTTAGGGGACATCGATATCTTACATAAATGCCTTTTATAATTTTTATATTTCCTTATTTCATAAATAAAATTAAAACTTTACTTGTAAATTGATATAGAGGAGTGATTTTTTTTGGCATAGGTGCCTTAACTCTTCAAAGAAAGAGCCTACCTTTAAATTTGTTTATTTTCTTTTGTTAACGAAATAAACATTTTTTTCCTTTTATATTTATTTTGCTTTTTGCATCACAAGCCGAAAGGTCTTTGGTTCGAATTCTACTTGAGAGCTTGGAGATTTGGTTGTTTTTATTAGGACTAATTTCTTCTGATAGGTAATTTTCCGTTATGCTATAATAAAAATAATATGGCGCACAAACATCAATTTCTTATTAAAAAATGTAATCATAACATTAAGATTTTTAAACACTTTTAAAAATGTGTTTGTTGAACATAGCACGTGTTGTGTGCAGATATCCCGACGCTCCGCTACTACTTCAACCTGGGCGTGGAGTGTATGTGGTCGATGTACGGGCCGCCGCCCCCCCATCCCCCACCCCACCACTACTCACCCCGGGACTTGGCGCAGGTATAGCTCAACTGTATACAGCACCACGATTACTCACCAAAATCATCATATCCATAATGCTTTTTTGAATAGCAACTAAGAAGTGTTTGACTAGTTCCATTAAATATGTTTATAATTGGCTACAGAGCTCAAAGATCTTTATAAACTAAAAAATGTCTACAAGTGATAATGATAAGTGAACTGGTGTACAGGATATGCAGCAGATGGGCCTCCACGAACGCAGCCTGAGCGGCACCAGCGCCGAGCAGAACCACAAGCACAAGGCTGGGGAGAAGCAGCCCCCGGCAAACCAGGCCAAGGCCAACGCGCAGCGGCCCCTGCTGCCTCCCCGGTAATTATTTTGTAGCCCACAGTCATATTTTATATTATGTATGTGTGTAAGTATGGCCTGCCCAGGCAGATATACATACAATCAGAGCAAGTGAAAAATGGTCAAAGCTAATAATTAATTGGTTGTAAACCAAGTGACATAAAAAGAAAGCGGGGTAGACCTTTTCAACGATGGGTTGATGATGTTAAGGCCGTGGCTGGTGGTGTGTGGACAAGAGTGGCTAGAGATAAAGAGAAGTGGCGGGAGTTGGAGGAGGCCTATGTCAACTTAGTGACATACAGACAGGGAATGAATGCATTACTGAAAAACATATTATAATAGATTGTTAAAATTGTGAATTGTAATGTGTATGTATTAAAAAAAACAAACAAACAAAAAAAAAGTCTGAATAAAGGCTATAATAAATAAATAAAAAATATGTGTAAGTGTGAGTGAGTGTAAGTGTGCATGTGTGTAAATGTGCATGTGTGTAAGCTTACATGTGTGTAAGTATGTATGTGTAAATGTACATGTGTGTAAGTTTGCATGTCCATCTGTGTAAGTGTGTGTGATAATTGCAAAAAAGCATATTAGTATTGGCACCGACTCCAAAATAATTGTTTCTAAATAACTCATAGATTTACAGTATTAATAATCTTGTTGATCGTCCTGTAAGGCCTTTTTGCATTCAAGTAATTAAATATTTAATATTTTACTTTTAAAGTTTTCTTTTTTAATAATATTAAGAAATATCAGTGATTTATAATTTTTTTTATTCTTTATGTTTGCAGATTCAAGCGTGGTGGTAACAACCAAGATGGCAACCAGAATAGCAACCACAACCAGAACAAGGGTCACAACAACAATATGGGCAACAAAGGGCCCAACAACCGGTTAGTAAATATATTTCTATATTTTTAGCACATGTAACACTTTTTTATATCTAGTTTATTTAAGTAAGTGAAATTTGTCCTCTTGGTTCAGAGCCGGCTGAATATTTTTTGGCTGGTATTTTGAACTTGCAATTTGTTTGTTATCTGTTGTCTTGTTTTGTTATATTAATAAAATAAATGATAAAAAAAAATATAATTATTTTATTTTGTCAGAATATGGAATATCTTCCAATGACCAAGTTTCTTCTTTGTCATATTAATGTTATTCAATTTAATTTGCTTTAATTTTAATTGATATTATTTGATTGGGACATATTTTACCATGCAATAATACTTGAATAAAATGGATCAACCCCAAATTGTAATATTTTATTGTATTTATCATTCTATTCCAAAGGTTGATAGGTAAATAATACTACTTTTTAACAAGTGTTACATTTATTGTACCGATTTGTATTTTCAATAAAGCTCTTTCAAGTATAAATAACAACTATAAATCATCTTTAATTCCTTCCGCTAATATAATGTTTTTTAAAATCTTTATTACTTGTGTTATTGGCAGATATAAGAGTTATTGTGGTACAAAATAATAAAATTAAATGAGACATGTATGAATATGTATGATATACAAAAATTACTTTTGAAAAAGGTGAAAATCAACCTCAATGTTGTTGAGATTTGATTGCTAAACATGTCAACCGAAGAAGCTGCCAGATATTTTGTCTCCATATTTCAATTAAATGGTGGAATATTTCTTTGTGAAAGACACCTTGGCTTTCGGGTCCCATGAATTAATAATTTATATTAAAATCGCTCATTAGCAAAATGCTTTTATTAATATCTTAAAATATTACTTTTGAATTCTCCGACCCTATCCATTTAATCTCACTTTTATAGTACATCTAGTTTAGTATATCGATATTTAAGTAGTTTATTATTTTATATATGACATTATATGTATGTAAATGTATGTTTGTGTAGTCTATAGCTCTCATTTTCTATTTACCCTTTCAATGTACCACCAAAACGCTATCAGTTTCTAACTGGTACATATTTTTTGTGTACAACAAAGTGTAAATAAATAGATAAACTTTTGTAATCCGTTTATTCAACAATGTTTATATTTTACTATTCTATATGCTTTGCATATCAGAGAAGTACGATTAGCATCTCAAAATATTTCTTTTGTGAGCCAATATGAGTATGAATATAATCGGGTACTGTTCCCCCAACCAGGCAGTGGTTCAACAACAGGGGGGGCCAGATGGAGCCTCGCGGGGGAGGCGGAGGTGGCGGGGGAGGTGGGGGAGGTGGGGGAGGCTACCCGCCCATCTCGGTGGGCGACGAGTGCGCCGCCGAGCCGCCGCTGCTGACGCTTCCCTACATCCCCTACCCGCCCCCCATCTACCCCATCCCCTACTACCCCGTCGAGTCGGACCCGAGTGAGTAGAAGTATAATCATATATTTATTTAAATCAACGTATTCAAACTCATCGTCCATTTCCAAAGCCAGGGTGAATAGGCACCTTCTGGGTTAGCTCGTTCATTGTGGATATTGTCTTGCCCCCTGGCTTGATTAGGATCAAAAGCGAACCCATTCAAAATAAAATAAAAGATAAGTAAATAAATTTGAAGCTGTTTGCTAGAGCTATGAAACTTTAATTGAAATAAAATAAATAAAAGTTTTATTTATTTGATTCATTTTAATTGCCACGAATATATAATTACTTGAACTTTTTGTCTGTTCTACACGTCTGTTAGTGGTGGAAACTCTTTGCTTTTGTACTAAGATTCTGTTTTACAATGTTCCATTAAATGTTGTATGTTTGGCTAATAAATGAATCCCATCCACAGCCATGATGGGTATGATGGGTGGCATGGGCTACGTGGGCTACGAGGAGGGGGGAGAGTACGGCCCCCTCCCGTACTACCCGCACTACCCGCCTCCCCCCCACCACCCGCATCTGCCTCCCCCTCACGCGCTCGACCACAAGTGAGCGACCACCAGCATCCGAAACCGACCACCAACAGCTAAGTGACCAAATAAAAAAAAAACATTCCGTTGTATAACATTTTTAGGTCACTTTGATTCTATACGTGTGATGTGTCGATTCTCTCGTTACAACTTGAACATAATAAAATATGTAACTATTTAATATGATAAATTATTTTAATGGAAAAATATTAGAAAAAAATATTACTTGAATCCCAAGTTATATTCAGACGGAAGCCGAGTCAATTTTGTCTATTAAAATAATTTGTTGTATAAAATAGAAATAGCAAAATTATAATAATCATTAGATTTTATAAATTGCAAAAAGTTGGTTTAGTTTCAGTATCTTCGCTAAATTACATAGATCTAATTTTGTATTCATTTTTAAGTTATTCTAAATTTCTATAATAATAGATTATATGAAATTGTAAAGCCAGAATCGACAATTCAACATTAAAAATTGTTACTATGCAACATTGTATTAAACGTCATTTTAAATGCAAACGATAAAAAATGACAGCACAAGTTAATACCTATCATAGTAACAAAAAACTATTCTAAATTCTGTATAATGTTTACTTTATTAAAAATACTTTTCAATTTCTCTTTATATTTCATAAATTTAAAAACATCCTATCTTAAAACTATGCAATTTTAATTCTAATTAAAATTGTTAGAAACGAGTAAGTACGGCATTTGATAAATATTTTAAAGCCATAAAAATGAATGAAATATAAAGAGAAACGGAACTTTAATTGAGAAACAAATATTTGTCGGTTTCACAATAATAATTGCAGATATAATACAAGTCGCTTTAATATACGGGCGACTGATTTTTTATAGCTCTTGGTTTTTGCTAGTTATGGCATTACACAGGCTTCTGTTGAACAATATGATACATGAATTTATAATATTAAATTTTCCACCGGTTAGTAATTTATTTAGGTAAATGAAAACGTCATAAATAATGTTTCTTTAATACAATTTTTTTCATTAAAAATTGTTTTGTAACCAATGGATTGTCGGGGACGTTTCTAGACTGATAATGGATACCAAGTTTATTGGAACGGTTGAATGAGTCTCACTTAATCTTTGTTGAGAAATTATTGACATCTGGTCTTCATGAAGACTTAACGTACAAATAATGTGGAACGTCCTAGTAAATCCAAACAAAAAATTCCTAAATTCTTATAACAACAGACGCCTGTGTGTGGCTTAGAAATCAGATCCGAGCCTCGAAGTCCAATTTCAAACAGTTACCTAGATTATTGCCCGTTGAAACATTTTTACCAATTTACATAGGACAATCGTCTAGGTAATGTTCTCGGTCACCCATCTTTGGATTAGACCGACCACGTGATTGGCAAACAACGATATTTTGCTCATCGAAAACGGTATACGATTTTGACGATGTCACAATGAAGGTTCATTTCTGGTGAACTCGGCATTGCGACTTGTCCTATGCTGTGTGTACTCTGAAAAAATATAAAAAAAATAAATAAAGAAGCGTCAATTATTCAGGCAATAAGTTGTTGAAATATTTTGTTTTTTATTTAATTAAAAAAATTACAGTTTATCATTATATGGGGCGCGGCACACAGCACAGCGTTGTTATTTATACGAAGTTGATGCGAGATGACCACAGGTGTATGTTAACTATTGTCTAAATGTGTAAATGAGTGTCGTACGTAATTAGGGAGAGAGCAGGATAGCAGACGTCTGGCCCTTTCGTTCAACCACACAGAGTGTCGTCCCTCTCTGAGCGGAACGTTAGACAGGGATAGGCGCACCCGCTGTGTTCTATACGACTGAATTGTGCCCCATTTGAGAAATATCCACTCAGATTGTTTTCGAAATTTTTTAATTCCTAAGTGTTCATTGGTGCTTCGAAATTGTCGAGGATGACAGGGTTTTCGAGATATTTTTGTATGGATCGGCATTTACATACGTCGCTAGGCGTTAGGCGCCGTGTATCATTCCTTTATAATGTAAGGCGAAACTGTAAATTGTAAGCCAATTTAATGTAGGTTGTACGTCGCAAATTAAGCGTTTAGGTTTCCGCTCCGACATTCGCCGCCATCTTATCATTTAGTACACAAAAGACAAATATTGACCCACATCTTAGTAATCAATCGCATTTCTTCATGTTTTATCCTTTTCTGTAGCTTACCAACGTCGTTTGTTAGAGGGAGAAAGATAGCGTTAGATATCCTTTCTCGCTGTGCCAAATGACATTCCCAAACGTCAGAAATTGAGCCGCCCTTTTCAAGAAAAAATGCGATTCTGCTCTGATAGTTTTGGGTCAACCCTAAATAGTATTAATTTAAGTTGTTAAGTTCCTATAGCAAACTCTTGTGAAGTTTAAAAAACTTCAAGTACTCGAATAATTAATTGATAATAGGGTTGCCAGGTCTTTAAACCAAAAAGTCAGTTTAGCCAGATATTTCAGTAAAAAAGCCGGATACCTTAAATTTATTTTTAAAGTAAAACAAGGTGTTTTTTTCTCATTTACCATAATATCCTCTTGAATTCTAATAAAAATCAATAAAATTGAATTGATTAGACTTCTTTTTTCAGTTACTATTCAATATTCATTACATTATTAATGTTGTGATTCTAAACCAATATGACAGATGTAACAAACGGTCAAATTTTAAAGCCGGACAGGCTGGATACCGTCTAATTTGGCCGGACAAGTATACAAAAAGCCTGACCGTGTCCGGCTTTAACCGGATACCACCTTTACTCGCACAACAGTTTTAGGAGAAATATTTTAGATAATATGCCCACTTAAATATTTAGTATATTTAAATTTTAATTATAAAAAAGATATGTATTTGATTTCTAATGATTAATGTATGAATGTAATGTAAGCGTTGGTAAATAAATAAATAAAAAACCTGAGCAACCTTAATTAAGAATCTCTAAGGCAGATCTCGGAGGTAGGAGGCGGCGAATAGACGAAATAGCGGGCTTATATTAGTTTAGTTTTGTAAGCGTGGAGGCTCCTCCCACTAGGTCTACAGTCGCAGATCTCAAGGCCGTGTTTAAAATCGAGTCCTAATATGATCTCATCGTAAATCTGTCACGAGATAAAAATCCTGGTGCTTGGGTAGTCATTTATCGTTCTGAGCCTAGTCTTTGCATTTAGTAGGGGCCCAATATATTTTATAGCTGTTTAAAAAATACATTCTTCTTGGGTGATGGTAGGTTAGTTTATTATATAAAAAATCCCCTCGTAATTTTGAATCCATTTCGCTGATTTATAAATGTACCAGTATAAAAGTTTCTTCCATTAAAAATCTATTTTTGGCGTCTAGGAAATTGGCTGTGATTCGATTGTAATCTCAGATGTGCTTGGTAATATGGTCAGAGTAATTTACTATGTAGGTAAGGGAGACGAATTCACATTATATACAAGTCTTAAGAGGGTAGTTTAACATTTTTTCGGAGTTATATTAGTCCGACTACCGTCGGCTCGTGACTTGTGAAACTTTAAATCCGCCCACGATTTTAGAATCCCTACTTTATTATTCCTGCATATGTATGACATAAGTATATATTTAACCTTACTACGTAACAAAATCTTCATTGTTTGTACAGAGCGTTGTTAAAAAAAAAATTGAAAAAAAGCAAAAAAAAAAGTAAGTGTACTCTTCTATAGGTATATATGTGTGATGTTCAATGTAAAGTCATTTTTGGTGTTTTCAGTATTAGTTTTAAATCACTAGGAGTTAGAATTTATGTTAGTCGTTAATTAATGTTTACGCGAGAATAATGTAGTGTTAATTTTTTTAAGAATACCCTCAGTTACTTTAGTCTCGTCAAAAAAGTGCGCAGGAGTCGCGCGTTTTGTTATAAACATATTGTGCCAATGTTGATATTGCGTTTCGTTCGAAACACGGCAGTAGACCAGCCCAATATTGAATCACCGACTGCCAAAGAACAAAATTCTTGTTGTCATATCAGATAAACATAATAAATGTTGTGAATATATACTGTATGAATAGATGTACGTCTAACTGTATGGTTGTATAGAGCTCAAAGTAAGCGTTGTGTCCGCCTTTGAGATGTTATTTGTAATTTTTTTCCAAATTCCATCAAATAAAAGTCAACTGATTTTTCAATTTTGTGTTTTACTTCACTATTCCTACCTAATTTTAAATATTAACCCTTTGCACTCCGTTGTCGCCTTATTTGCGACATACAGTGGCTACGGCGACACGGTTATTTTACTGACTCAGCGCCTAACACTTAGATAAGTGAAATCGTCTGTGTTTATCTTATACTGTTTATGATATGTTTACATTATAACGTTATAACTTTCCAAAGATATTTTACTTTAAGAAACACACTTCCACACTTTAAGAAATTTTAAGCCCTGATTTTTGTTTTTCTTTTATAATATTACTTAGATTATGTTTCTTTATAAAATAGCTGAGAAATAATTGTTTTGTATTGCAACAGCTCCCATTTTTCTTTTACATCACAGGTATGTACTTTTAACTAATATAGTGCTGGAGTTATTGTTATCCTCTATGAGTTACTAAGCTGGAGTGCAAAAAGAGAAAGTTGTAAACACTATAACATAAAAACAGACGATTTCACTTATCTAAGTGTTAGGCGCTGAGACAGTAAAATAACCGTGTCCGCGTAGCCGCGACAGTGGATTTAATGTTAGCATTTTAATGTCGCAAATACGGCGACAACGGAGTGCAAAGGGTTAAGCTGACCCGGCCACGCATTGCTGTGGCTCAGTTATGATTTAAAACTTCTTTACGCACGCTTGACTTGGGGAGTAAGCTGGTGAATGCGTGGCGAGAGCGTTTTGTATATTACTGTAGGGGTAAGAGAGAGAGAGAGGTGTGAGCGCACATTTTTTTCTCTCTTTCTCTCATAGACAGTTACGTTTCGTATATCTAATATATATGGAGCTAAAGAAGTTTTACTTCAGTCTTGTGCTCTAAAGCATACTCTTTTTTATAGTTTGCATTAAATATTTATAAGTTATAACAAATCTAGCAAAATAAATAAAAAAACAAAATCGATTGAGTAGTTTCCGAGTTCATCGTGGTCAAGCATTGTGAATGGGAATTTTGATAAAGATAAATATTAAAACACATTACATTTACAACAGTTGAACTCGAGCCAATATATACCAATGTACCCGAGTCGATTTTTTCTAGTATTTTTCTATTATAATAATTTATCTTATAAGATCGCATTGAAAATGCATAAAATACAAAAATTATAAATCTAACATGGCTGTTTCATCTTAATCGATTGACCAAACATTTGTAAAAATGTTTCTTTCGAATACGAGAGGATGTTCCTCTCATTGATGAAACAAAGCTGGCCTACAGCGTAAAATCGGGAAGGTACTAGAAAATTTCAACGAGTGTTCGCAAGGCTCGATAGCTCAATTGGGAGAGCATTGGACCGGATTTCCAAAGGTTGCGGGTTCGATTCCCGCCTGAGATTCACTTGTGACCCGAGTCGATTTTTTCTAGTATTTTTCTATTATAATAATTTATCTTATAAGATCGCATTGAAAATGCATAAAATACAAAAATTATAAATCTATACCAATGTATTTTTCTACATTGACTCGGCCGGGAATCAAACCGGGGACCTCAGAGCGGCGTTACCAAGAAAACCGGTATATGAGCCACTTCAGCACGAAGGCCGTCAATATTAGTTGCTAATTTAATAGATAAATAATAAAAAAATGGGCGCGTGCTTACTTACGTACGCGCGTGAGAAGTTATACTTCTTTGGCATCATTAAATTAAATAATTTAATTAAATAATAATAATAATAAACAAATAAAAATAATACAATTCCGACAGTTAACCTCAAATCAATAAACGCATTTAAAAAGTTTATAATATAAAAACTACTTTTAAATAAAATTGTTATAATGTAAATATTTAATATAAAATTACTATAATATCATATAAATTATTGTCAACCACCATATATAATTTTAAATCACATACACACATTCATAATTAGCGGCCAACTTCATCCTGCTGGTTTATTCCATGTCGCTTTAACGGGCAACTTCAACCTGTTACTTTTGTGTTACAGTGCGCATCTTCTAAAATTTCACTGTCATCATTTTTTCATAACGCGCCTAAAGAAATATAACTTCAAAAAGTATATAATAATTTATTTGTGGTTATGGTGCAAGAGGATATGGAGAACCAATCTGAAGTGATATGAGATGTCATGATGATCTGTGGTTGTTAAGATAGGCAAAGATCACCGATTTCCACTTACCATGATCCTGACACATCGCTCGATTAGTAAAATAAAAATATGTAGCTTACTACCGCAAAACTCAAGCATTGTGCACCGCCCGCCCGCCCGCAAATAAATGCAGGAACCGCAGACACCGGCACCTTCACCAACTACTTCACAGGTGTTTCGCCCCCACACGAAGCATCATCAGGAGCTGTTAGACCGTGCAATAACGAGCACTAAGACTTAGTCTAATTATGTTTTTATTTAATGTTTTGCATTTACAATACAATATTTCTATAAGATATAAATTGTCGTGAAGGGACAAAATATAAAGACGGAAGATCAGGGTAAAATACAGTTTATCTATTCACAAAACAAAAAGAATTGGAGGTAAGAAGAGTGAGGGCGATCTTCTATGTAGGCGGCTTGAGGCCCGGGGCTTTAGGGCCCAGAGGCGGTGAAACCGTCGGATGAAGGGTGGCGCTGCCGGTAGACAGGTGGCGGGGCAGACGTCGGCCGGAGCTGCTGGTAGACGGGCAGCGCTGCTGGTAGGTCGGGAGGCGTGACAGGTAGGTTGGGCGGCGCTGCTGGTGCACGGCCTGCACCGATTTTCTGCCGTCGCTGCTGGTAGACGGGCGGCGCTGCTGGTAGGTCGGGCGGCGTAGCAGGTAGGATGGGCGGCGCTGCAGATGGATGGCCTGCACCGCTGGTGGTCAGGCAACGTTAGTGGTAGAGAGTGGCTAAGTTAAGTGTAGGTTCTTGAGCCAAAAGTTTGCCTTACGGCGTTGAGGACTTTTCTTGAGTCCCGGGGCAGCCGGCCCCAGAATAAGGCCTTTAAGAATTTTTGAAGAGCTCGGTAGCGAGCTATAGATGTTAACGAAGCAACTTTTGCCGAAGAACTGAATGACTTGGCAGGTCAGCTCGGCTTTTTATAGGCCCAGAGCCATTTAAATTTAGATTGTCTTCGAGAAGACATAAAAAGAATAAAATCTGGTTTTCTTTGGAGGTTGAATACCATAAATGAAAGATCGTGACATGGGTAGCCATGGCAACGGAGAAAAACTTATATGTAAATAAATTAAATAAATACATTTTTAGTAATAAAATGAAGAAATAATAACGAAATAGATTAAACAAAAAGACAGGTTAAAATAACAAGCAATGCCGGTAAGAGTGTAGCATTCTGAATAGAAGTTTTGAGTGGTTGCGAAGCTCTATATGAAAATTCAGTGTTTCTTTTCAGAAATGAAGAAATTATTAAGTAAAATATTATTGTGTATATATATATATATATATATATATATATATATATATATATATATATATATATATATATATTTACAGAGATTAAAACGTTTACAAATGACGATGCAAAATGGAATGATAAAATATACAATTTAACGAATGTTATGAATGAAAATCGGAGACTATAAACAGGGTGTCCACATTCTGGAAAGTCAGGGAAAATCAGGGAAAAGTCAGGGAAGCTCATAGCAGTCAGGGAAAGTCAGTGAAATAGAGGGGTCACCTGGAAAGTCAGGGAAAAATTGAGATTTTGTCTACCAAAACACTGTTTGTCTCTTAAAATTTCCCAGTGATTGTAAAATGAGGGATATAATTAATTTATGCTCTAGAAAGACCCTTAATCTTGACTATCGAAGCATTTTTTATTTTCAGGTTTGGAGTGATCTACATTATGACTTTGTGTTTAGTCATAATTAAATTACTCCTTTTTAGTTTTTTATCTAATGAAGTGGATTGATATAAATTATGACATAATTTCGTTCATAATTAGATTACTTTCATATAATTTTTTTTTTCAGGATTAGAGTGACCTATGTTATGATTTTTTTTGTCATAACTAGATATCTCCTTTTTGTTTTAATAGTTGTACTTTTTTGTTTCAGTAAAATAATATATTTCCTAATGTCGATGTGAAAGTGCAACTTATAAGTTATCTTTATTTATATTATTTTTTAGAATTATTTATAGATTTGATTATTGAGTGCAGACTAGTGAGCAGTTCACAGTGAGTGCTATTAATATAATCAATATAGTAAACGGGCAACAGTGTTAAAATGAGTGCTAAACAATGTACATTTAATAAAGTGTGGCTGGATCCTAAACTCAGTTCAGAATTTTCGGATTGGTTGAATGATGTCCCAGATAAACCAGGATTAGCATACTGTAAAGTATGTTGCAAATCATTTAAACTAAGTAATATGGGTAGACAAGCTTTAGTTGCCAAGGGACCTAAACATATTAAAAATATTGAGTTAAAAAAAGGGCAACCTGACATTTCTTTTTTTTCGCAAAAGATTACCAAATCTGAAACTACAACTTCAACAACAGTCAGCATAGAATTGGCTCAAAGCACCAAAAGTGGTGATAATCAACCAAAAACCGAAGAACCAAGAAATATACAACACCATGCATACAATGATGATGACGTCACGTCCGCCGAGATACTTTGGGCCTTACAAATTGTATTCGATAAAATGTCACTTAATTCCAGCGACAGAAGCACTGCTGCCTTTAAAAGAATGTTCCCAGACAGCAAAATAGCCTTAAATTTTTCATTGGCAAAAACAAAAGCATCATATGTGATTAATCACGGAATTGCTCCGCATTTTAGATCATGTTTGCAAGCAGAGCTTAAAGATTGTCTATTTTACGTCATTTCTTTTGATGAATCACTGAATAAAGTCTCACAAAAATGCCAAATGGATATGGTCATAAGATTTTGGAACAAGAATACCGACAGAGTTGAGACAAGATATTGGACAAGCATTTTTCTAGGGAATTCAACTGCTAATAATCTATTGGATGGATTTTTAGAGGGTTTGTCAAATCTAGACCGAGACAAGTTGTTGCAAGTTTCGATGGACGGACCGAACGTGAACCTTAGCTTTCTTCAACAGTTAAAGACTGAACTCGCCACGGAAAATTCAAAAACTCCATTAATAGACATCGGTGTTTGTGGTTTACACACCGTGAATGGCGCTGTTAAGACTGGACATAAACAAACTGGTTGGGATATATACGAAGTTTTGAGAACAATGTATAATTTTTTTAAAGACTCGCCAGCCCGTCGAGCTTTGTATACAGCAATTACTGGAGGTACAGAATTCCCACAGAAGTTCACTTCAATAAGATGGCTCGAAAATGGCCCTTGCATAGATCGAGCTTTAAAAGTTTATGATAATGTAAGGAAATTCGTTCAAAACTCCTCTGTTCCAGAAACACACAATAAAAAAAAATTAAATGCTGCAATGAAAGATCCTTTGCTCAAAGCCCAACTGGCAGCTGTAAAGTCGGTTATATCTGACTGCGAACCTTTTTTAAAAAGATTTCAAAGCGAAAAACCACTTACGCCATTTTTGTACACTGCCATCGTGGAGTTAATAAGAACCCTAATGGCAAAGATAGTGAAGCCTACAAAACTCGAGGACGCGTCCAGTCAAAATATTATTGATCTAGATTCGAAAAACACGGAAAATTTATTATCAACGGAAAATATCCACATTGGGTATGAAGCAAAGCGTCTCTTAAAAGAAGCAAAATGTACTGACAAAGATAAACTTTTGTTCAAAGGCGCTTTCCGAAAATTGATTATAGCTTCGATTGAAAAATTGTCGGAAAAAAGCCCTATTAAGTACCGTTTTGTACGCGGTTTGACATGTTTTGATCCAAAAGTCATAAAGCATCAATCTGAGGTAGCCAATAAACGCGTAGATGTATTATTGGAAATTATGCACGAATCGGACAAAATTAAAGGGCATGTGGCTGACAATGCCAAAGGCCAATATCAAAAAATGGTTTTCGAAGCGAGGAACGCTTGGAGCCAATATTTTGAAGACGTCAGTAATGATGACAAAATCGGTGTCGATGAATTTTACCATTCACTCATCGGGGCTGATAAACAATACGCTGACATATGGAGCGTCATGAAAATCTGCTTTATCCTCTCCCACGGCAACGCGAGTGTGGAGGGAGGGCTTTCCATTAACAAATCTCTCTTAGTGGAAAATTTATTGGAAGAGTCGTTAATATCCCAAAGAATTATATATGACGCCTTAAAAAATATCGGTGGTCCTCAGAATTTTACAATCACAAAATCTTTGATCGCTTCTGTACGAAGCTCGCGTAGAAGGTATCAAGAAAATCTAAATAAAAAAAAGAAAAAATATCAGATGAACAAAAGAAAAACAAGGAAAAACGAAAAATAGATCAACAGTTAAAAGAGGTAGAAGAAAAAAAGAAAAAAATAAAAATACAAACAGAACAAGATCTTGTGCAATTGGAAACGTTAAAAAGAGCTTTACAAGTTAAGAAAAGAAATGTATAAAATGATCACATCTTATACACTTATCAGAGTATGCCAAATAATTATAACCCTTGATCTCGCTTTTTTAATTTTTAGATTCACGTGAAGACACATCTTACTTTTTGCTATAGCGCTAGCTATCGCTTCAATATTATTTATCTATTTTTTTTATATGTAGATTGTTACTCAGTGGATATTTGTTTAAGTATCGTAATTATTAGTCTTACTCACCAAATGTTTATATATAATTATGTTTTTTATTTATTCATCTTTTGTTATTTTCTTAGAATAAGATGTTCTTTCGGCATTAATATCTCAAGTTATAAAATGATTGTCAATAAATACTGGAAAATACTGATCTCAAGTTCTCATTGTTTAAATAATATAATAATTTTATTGATGATATGTTTCAATATAATAATATTTTTTATTTTTCTTACAATAAGGTGACACTTTCTGCAACAATAAGTTTAAATTGTGAAATTCCTGTTATACTAATTACGTAAAATAAAAAAAAATATCTGAAATTTATCTGTAATTTTATTATATTAAAACCACCCCAACTTTTTAAGAAATTACAATTTTTAATATCAATTAGTTTAAAAAATTGCCAAAAATACTGTAAAATTTGAAGCACTTCAAAGTATTTCGAAAATATATATTGTATTTTATTTTTCTATAAAATGAATATACATAGTTGGTCAGGGAATTTTGAAAAAATTGTCAGGGAAAGTCAGGGAAAAGTCAGGGAATTTTTTCGAACATTTGCAGTGGACACCCTGATAAAGGTACATATTAGTATACATTACAAAATACGCGTGTAAAAAACAACTACGCCTCCGAGCCCTCAGGTGGGATTCGAACCCATGACCTTTCGCTATCCGGGCAAGTGCTCTGACCGCTGAGCTACCGAGGCGCTGGCAAACGTGTCGAAATTTACAAACGTATCTATTTTAACTTCTACTATGAGCTAGTATCGTTCTTCGTTTGAACGCTAACTGCCTTCAACATCGAAAGTAATATTTTTACAAATATTAAACAATCGACTAAGATGGAACCAGCTATAATTATGTTTTTATTATTTTTTTTGCATTCACAATGCGTGAATCGTGGGTTCGAATCCCACCTGAAGGCTCGGAGGCGTAGTTGTTTTTTTTTTACACGCGTATTTATATTTTATAGACAATAATGTTAAATATTATTGTATTTTATACCTATGATGTTTATTCAGCCCACACGAAGGGGCTACACTATTGATTTTATAGGTCAGAGGAGCTAAATTAAAATGCGGAATTATGGTAGAATAAAAATATTAATTATATGCTTTTAAAATATTTTCCACTAGGGAGCTATACGACCGACTCCTAGCACAGCAGAATATAAAGAGAGAGAAATGAAAGTGATTTGAATGGAACGTGTGAAAGATCGAATGAGTGAGGATTGAATGAGAGGCAAATGAATGAGCTAATTTACTTTAGCCTTTACTAGTCATATTAATTTCCTTTAATGTAAATTCAATATAAATAATTCATTTAATAAGATTTATTTTTATTTATTATGATACATTAATTTCAAATTCAACATACACATTATCACTTTTAACTGTCAGTAAAAACTTTCGCTTTTATTGGAATACCACTTATTAGCCAAACTTGGTTTATTAAAAAAAATGAAATAAACAAATCGAACGCAGATAGTGGTTTAAAAAACCTTTATTTACATGTAAACCTGATTTACATAAACCGAACTAAATTTTTATCAATAAATTGGTAACAGAAACTACCTTGATTAGTCTCTTGTGTTTCCATTAATAAGAAGTAAGAAAGAATGATTTTATTGACCCATAGTACAAATAAAATCATATTATACAAAACAGAGAAATAAAAAAAAAACAAGAAGTCTACACACCAGGGTTGCCAGATTTTTTATTTGGCAAATCGGGATTTTGAAACTTTTTGAGTGAAAAAATCTGGATTCTTTCGTCGAAAACGGGACATAATAAAAAAGACGTATAAAATCAGATGTTTTTGAATATTTGGTTTGGTGCAACGGTAGTGATCCTGCCTTTCGCACCGACGGTACCGGGTTCAAATCCCATAAGGGGCAGATGTTTGTATGATGAATACGAGCATTTGTACCTAAGTCATGGGTGTTTTTACATATTTCTATGATTATTACATATTTATGTATAATATATGTATGTCTATCCGTTACCCTAGTATCAATAACACAAGCCTTACAGTGCTTATTTAATATTTATCTTTTTATTTGAGTATTTATTATGTTAACATAATGATATATATCAAAAAATAGCCATCTTCGTCTTAATAATTATAATAATAAAAAACAAAAATCAAAGTAAAAAAATGTTGTTTTTTAAACAATAGTCTGAGAGTTATCCTCCGACCGAGGTATTCCCGAAAAGCGGGACTGAGCCTGTCCCGCGCGGGACATTTAATTTTTAAATTTAATTTAATCATAAATTTAAAAATCGGGACGTCCCGCCAAAATCGGGACGTCTGGCAACGCTGCTACACACACAGTTTAGACAACAATTCCGTGAATTCAATTTAATAAATATGTGCCTACAATATATCTAGTTTTAAGTGATATGAATATAATTGAGAGCCCTTAGCAAGAAAGTAGAATAGACAATTGTCTAGCTTACTTATGCTATCAGCTTCATCATTCAGCATTCAGCATCAGCTATATAAAAGAAGCCTGTATCTTGTTATTTCAACCTCCTGGCCGCACATAATAGACAGTCAATTTATTCAATATGCTAATAAGTATTTATAATAAACTAGCTGATCCGGCCACTGTGTTATAAATTAAAATGAAACCTATCCTATGTCCTAAGTTGTAACAAATCCAACAAAATGCAAAAAAAATCATTAAAATCGGTTGAGTAGTTTGGAGTTCATCTTGGTTAAACATTGGGACGCGGAACTTTTGTACACATACTAGCTGACCCGGCCACGCATTGCTGTGTTATAAATGAAACCGATCCACAGTGTTTTATGGAACCAAAAAAAAAATACACCTTCTGGTTTTTACATAAAGATTACATTCATACCCTAAAAAAGGCATAAGTTCAATTGGCAGATCACTATTTTCAGTAAAAAAAAATGAGGTAGCAAAGTTTTTTAAATTTGCGCATGAAAAATGAACAATTTTATTTCCTCAAAAGACGGTTCCACGTCTGTCCATGAGATATTTGCCACTTGATAAGGAATTATTGAAGGGAAAAATTCGCAATTTTATTTTATTTATGTGTCCTACTTTCTGAAAAATATGTATTTTTTAATTTTTGATTTTATTTCTTTTCTCCGAAAATCGACAAAAGTGGAACCTGGATTTAGTATAGAAAGGTTCTATAAGCCAAGTTCTGTCACCCATTAAAAATCAATTCCCACTTTTGCGGTTTTAAGAAGTTATGATAGAATTTAGATAAAGGTCAGCTTTCATGGTCTAATGTTGTCACAATGATCAACTATGTGTTAAATAAAAATGAAATCGGAACAAAACCAATAAAAAGAAAAAAGAATCATATACGTTAATCTGTGAGAATCATCATCATCATCGGGTGTTTCCGAGTAGTTTCCGAGTTCATCGCGGTCAAACACTGACAAGCAATTTTTATAAATGAACATTAAAATAAATGATGGAACGTTGTTTGTATGGAAGTTGAATGGTTACAACCAAAACGTTACTTTAGTGGTCAAGAATATTATGACAAACAAGTAAACTAAATAATCGGCTGACTAAATATTTGCACAGCTGCTTGTTTGAATTATTGTAATCGGGCAATTAAATATTACTTTTACTATTGCTAATGGCAAGTAAATGGCTGACAAATTCGATATATCAAACTGGCAGTATGCGTATAGAGCCGGCGGAATGGCAAAGGGTCACTGCCATTCTATCACATTACATAACAATATTAGTTATAACAAGAATTTTCAACTTTACAGCTCACACATTAAAGATCAACTTAGTATGCATTTATTCAGTGTGAAGTTCTTACAGATCGCAGACGCAGCACGAATATCCAGTTAACATTTACTCATACAATCAACAACACGTCAAATATAGCATTAATATTTCTAAGTTAGCTTATAAAATTAATGAAAGGAGTATCTTACGAAATGTATTGAGTTAAATAAGTAGTTGATTATTAACAATATAGTTTTTATATTATCAAGAAGTTTGGTGAAGGTTTGTATACAGTTTTACATCTCTTTTTTTCTTTTGAATGGCCCTTATTATTATACTTTGAAGATAATAGCGTAAGGTAGAATATTGCGTGGCATTCGGTTAGTAGAAATTATTACACACTCATAGTTTCTCAGTAAAAACTAGTTTTGAGATATTTGAAGTTGTGTAAAAGTATTTGTGTTTTTACTTTGTATATTGGTTTTCTTGCTTATAAAATTGAATTTATACATTATATTGGGTATATTTTTTATCCCAATTAGTCTTATTCATGAGATACCGCTACACCGCTTAGTAATAATTGAATGAATTTGAGTTACGGCTTGTTTGTTTAACTGTTCTGTCACAAGTTTGTTAGAAAAAAAAATATATTTACTGCCAACTAAAATACACATTGTTTAAAAGAAACCACCGACTAAATGATATTTATAAAATCTATTTAAACTTATAATTGTATAAAAATAATAGATAAAGGAATGAATTTAAAAAATCAAATAAAAATAATTTCAAAATATTATCCTTATTGTTTTTAGAAATGTCCTCTAGTGCAGTTTTCTTTTTTGGTGCTGGCAAAACATTAGATTTTAAAATTTTAGTTCCGATTATGCTGGGGTCTTTATTTAATCTTGTTTTGTATGTCACATCAAAACTGCCTCCATTATAGTGTCGTGTAATCTTCCCAGATGTAAAGTTCTTGTACAGTCTTATCTTTAGGTATTTGTATTTAAATATACGACTACGCTAACGTAATATTTTGACGACCGTTTGGTGCAGCGGTAGCGATGCTGCCATTCGTACCGACGGTCAAGGGTTCGAATCCCGGAAGGGGCACATTTTTGTACGATGAATACGATCATTTGTACCTGAGTCATGGGTGTTTATATATATTCATATGAATATTACATATCTATGTATCATATATGTATGTCTATCCGTTACCCTAGTATCCATTACACAAGCCTTACAGTGCTTACTTAGATGAATAAAGAAAATTATTTATTTATTATGATATTGATATACTTACATCTAGAGAATACAATCCCGAGCATGTTTACCAATCCCGGGAATACGGGAGTTTTGATGCGTAACCCCGACATCCCAGGGCTATCCCGGGATTAGAATATGTGATTTCTATTTAGATTAAAATGAAAAAAAATCTTGAGTAATTTTAAAAAAACGTTTTTAATATCGATGCACACAAAACACAAATCACAATTAAGTAAATAAAATATGCAAAACAAAAAAAAAAGTACAGTCCCGGGATTTTCGGGGCCAGAAAATGGCTGGGATCCAGAGATTCGGAAGTCTCTATATACATCTAATATCCTTAGTGATTTAAGGTCTGATCTGATCTGAGATAGGGTGAACTTTTTTAAGGTTTTTTCCAAATGTTCTAAACAAAATACCGCTAATAGGCAGGGCTGAATTTGGGGGAGGGCAGGCGGGGCTTTCGCCCTGGGGCCTCCTCAAGAGAAGGGCCCCCACAGTAAATTGATTTATTTATTTATGTTTAATAAAGGTTTACTTAAAATACAAAATAACGTTAACAACTACATCAGTCAAAGACTGTGTGGCAGTTATCAGCGCCCACCGCGAATCTATACAATTCGCAACAAATGAAACAGAAAATAAAAATAAAGTAACTGAATCTAAATGCTATTCAATAGAAACATTCTTATAAATATAAAGGTATGTGTATGTGAGTGCGCTTATGAGGGAGGGTATGTGTGTGTGATTGTGTGAGTTATGTGTAGTGATAAAAAAAATTGCGACAGGTTACTTTCGGCCATCGGGCTTTTTTCCTAAACAGATTTTTTTTAATTTTTAGACGGTAGAATATAGAATAGCTTTTAACATTGTTGTTTGTTGTAACTTACGTATTCGCTGTAAACGTATTGAATTTTTATTCGAAAATAATAAGAAACATCTTCTGCCCCAAATTTGGATTTGGAGGTGTGGACGCCCACCTCCAAATCCGGTCCTGCTAATAGGCTTAGTTCATTAGATCCGATGTAAGCTATCCGATGCAATAAAAATCAGCTTACGATTTTTTTTTGAGTTACGGCCTTTGACCTTAGTGCAGAATAGTATCGTTATGAATTGTTATGTGACGAGTGTATGGAATGAATTAATTAAGAAACAAATTTATCATTTCGGTACGCAGAATTGATAATAAGGGCACAAAAAAATATCTACGCACAACTTCACAATAAATCAACTTCATTAATTCCAGTACTACGTTATATCGTTGTTTATTCATGGTTTATGAATGAAATAACTAATTAGACGGTTAAGTATTGTGCATCACAGACCGTTCTTTCATTCGGCAGGCGTATGCTTATCTCTCACGAGTTTGATTATCAATAGCCGAGTTGTTTTGCTTTGACGGACGATCGGCTTAAATCATCAACGACGCTTGGGTCCAACTCATTTTGAACGAGAAACTGTTCTGGTTAAGATCTCACTGCTAGAAATTAACTGTAATTTTACATTTTTTTACGGTGCATACTACGATTTTGAGAGTGAGTGTACTTAATTTTTTTATTGTATAAAATATACCTATTTTTGTGCATTTTTAGTGGATGTGTGAAATCGAAAAAGCTGGTAGGTATTAACGGTGTGTTTTCAATTAGATCTCGGAAGTTAGATGAAGAGACAAAATCTCTTTGCGCTGAGTAAAAATGTTTATTTTTTTTTGTATTTTTGTCGTTTTTTTTTTTATTATTCCTGTAAAGGCAAAGGATCCTGTTTGGTACCTGACTCTGTTTAGAACAAGGTCTCTCCACTTTCCAATGGGTGAACCGATGACAAAGCTGTATGACATTTATTAACTTAATTGAATAAATAATTTTAGGTTCTTCGTGATGATTCACGGAATGGAGTAGGTATTGCTACAAAATGATTCTTTAATCACGAGTACCAATGGCTTCACGTATCTTATCTAACGTGTCGTGATCTGTCGTTACTGGCAGAATAAGAAACGCTTTTTTTTCATATTTAAGAGCATTCCCGTAACAATTCTTTCCAATTACGCTCTCGGATATTTAATACTGTTAAATAAATCAAAACATAACACGCTCGTTGTTAGTAATTAGGATCTACTACAACTAGAGTTGCCAGGTTATATAACCAAAAAAACCCGGATTTAGGTAAAAAGGCCGGACACCCTTAATTCTTTAGTCTTACTATAGTACAATACGTTGTTTTTTAGGTGAAACAAGATTTTTTTATCATGTACCATAATATTTTCTTGAATACTAACGAAACAACAATAAAACAATAAATTCAATATTCATTACAATTTTTTGACTTTTATATGTTTTTTGCATTTTTTCAATGCTATCTTATAAGATAAATTGATATCATAGAAAAATAATTTATTCATTACAATGTTAATTTCGATAATTGCAAATCAACACATGTAAAATTGCTCAAATTGAAAAGCCTAACAAAAACCGGACAGGCCGATTCCGTCTTATTTGGCCGCACACGCAAACAAAAAGCGTGACTGTGTCCGGCTTTATCCGAACGCCTGGCAACACTAACTACAACAATAATCGCTTTATCGCGTGTTTACTTACGATAATAATATCGAAATACATAAGTAAATATAAGCCGTTGACACCGATTAAACGTAATTTATATATATTAAAAGTATTTTACAATTGACTAACGAAAGATTAAACTAGCAGTGGCATAAGGTAGGTAGACTAAAGGGATTATTTATTTGATGTGCTCTGTACTATAGTATATAAGAATACAGTTTAATTTTTATTTTTAATTCTTTTATATATTTTTTGCATTTTTCAATGCTCTCTTATAACATAAATTATTTTACTAGAAAAGTCGACTCGACTTCACAAGTGAATTCTCAGGCGGGAATCGAACCCGCAACCTTTGGAAGTCCGGTCCAATGCTCTCCCAATTGAGCTTCCGACAAGCCTTGTGAACACCCGTCGAAATTTTCTAGTACCTTTCCGGTTTCACAAATAAACTAAAATAGGCGAAAACCAGCCACACCGCTACTGTTGAAATGGGTGTCCAAAAGACTGGTAGTTTTTCCTCGTTAGTTACTTTATACTTAAACGTTGGCCGAAGAAGCTATTAGATCTTATGTCTCCAGTCGCTTCAATTAAATGGGCGGACATTAAAAAAAAAAAACCATATTTTTTTTTTTTTTTTTTTTTTTTTTTTTTTTTTTTTTTTTTTTATTTTTTTTTGCCTGTAAAGTCGGTTTTACGGGCGAAGATTTTACGTGACAACGTCTTTTTCTCGGTAGAATATTTATTGATATGAATATAATTAAATTGCACAATGCGCGCGGCAGACCGATCATAGTTGAGTGGGAGAGAGACGCAAGGCATTCGGCGGGCCTCTCTCTCGTTCGGTGACTCATCGTAACGTTACCGAGCGTTACACTTTTTCATAAGTGACTCCCAGCCGCAACCTAATTTAAGACGTTGTCACGTCAAAATTAAGATGCTGCAGCGCACGCGTCTTACGCCTATCACCTATTATCACACGCCTATAGCTAGGCTCAACGATCTGTTAATAATGTGGAAACAATCTGTAGTTGCCCTAGTGAACAGAAGATACACTACAAAGGCGTGACAGATCAAACACATTTGATGACACTGCGTTCAGTTTGATATTGGACGCATAGTATATTAGATGTCCGCTGCGTAAAGTTCACCCACAGACTGAGCGATCTAGCTTTCGACAAGTACTTCACGCCGGAACAGTTGCTCATCCTTTACCAAGCGCAAGTTTTATCGTGTATGTAGTAAGTACTGTCTTTGGGACGGTTCCACCGTCCCCATTCTTTTATCGGACAACCAGACTTACAAATAGACGCCACCATCATATGGTTGATATACCAAATAGTCGCACTAAAGGTTCCAATTTTGTGATACGTACCGTTAAGGAGTAGAACTCTTTGCCTGAGTCTGTGTTTCCTGACAAATACAATTTAGGGAGACTCAAGTCACGAGTGAATAGGTATCTTCTAGGCAAACGTATCACATCCTAGATCGCATCGTCGCTTACCATCAGGCGAGATAGTGCTCAAGCGCCTACCTATTTACTACTACAAAAAATATGTTTTTTTCTACAGATGTCGTGGAAAGTTGAAAAGGTGACAGAACCATCGGTATTGGGTGAGGGCCCGCACTGGGACCAGGCGCAGCAGGCTCTTTACTTCGTCGACATCAAGGGCCCTTCTATACATAAATACAAGCCGGCAACTGGGGAACACACCAGCACTAAACTTGGTAAGTTTTGAGCCAAATAAGATTACCACGCGTGCACCAAGGAATTCATTCTTCAAGAATAAGACACACAAAAAGATTTTTAAGAGAATATTATAAAGTGTAGGAACAAAACTTTAAATAAAAGAGATAGAAAGCCACGCCGGCCACGCATACTGACATGAGTGAAAGCGAGACAGAAAGTAGAAGAGAGGAGGAAGGTAGAAAAAGACGTAGAAGGACAGAAGAGACATACTGAGGTGGGAACTTCCTTAGAATTTAGACATTTTATTGAAAGCTTAACGTATAATATACGCCTTGCAATTTTCGTTAGAACGCCCGTTGCTTCTGAAGTGAAGTAAGGCGGACCGATGCTCTCTCTCAAGCATGGAGGAGCTCGAAACCAAAAAAAAAATTTGATTACCCTCCCAAGGACCAAATCTTGCAAACGTTGCTTCACCTCCCCAAGCGTAAACTGAACGCTTACCACTTCGCTATATAGCTCGTCATGGTTCGTAGAAAAAAAATCAGCGAAAACTTTATAACACTGGGTTTAATAAAATTTCGTAATAAACATTCCAGGAATAGAGAGTTCGAACATCCATGTTGCCAGTACAAAACACAAAATCAGTGTTGCAATATAAAAAAAATATTTATAGCAATAATTATTCAACACCGTTTTTATATCAAATTAGAAACATGTTTGTTTTATTCATTCTCAGGTGACACTGTAGGTTTTATAGTTCCGTTAGAGGGCACCGCTGACCAGTTCGTAGTGGGGGTCGGGCGGCAGTTTCAAGTGGTGCAGTGGGACGGGACCAACGGTACTCCGGCGCGGCTGTTGAGGACACTCGGCGAAGTGGACCAGAAGGAACCAACCAACAGGCTTAATGATGGAAAGGCCGACCCGAGGGGAAGGCTATTCGCTGGTAACCTTCCAATGTAGTCTTTTGGGCTATAATATTACTGATATTATCGGCTGTATACGGCTGAATATAAGTTAAAAAAAGACACGAATGAAAGTTAATAAACTACTTTTATTAATACTACTATATAAATCTGTAGGTTCTGTCTGTACATTTATTTATCTGGACAAATTTTATGATAAATATAAGTTTAATGATCACTGCTACTATTTTTTAAATTTAAGTCTGTCTGTTTGTCCTTCTATAAGTCAAGAGCGGGTTAACCGATTTCGATAAAATGTGGTATATGGTTATCACATGTGATTGTGCAAATGATAGGCTATATGTCATATCGGTAAAAACCATTATAACTAATATCATCAATACGAAAGTGAGTTTGTAGGTTACACTTTCACGCCTTAATTACTCAATCGATCATCATCAAAATTTTAAATATACCCTGCCAGGGCTACAGAAAAGTACGTAAGGTATCTTTTATGTCGGAAAAAGTACTGTTCCCTAGGGATAGATACATCTTTTAATCGGTCATCTATACGTTGACGCAAGCGAAGCCGCGGGTAATCGCTAGTATTATAATAAATACAATACATAATCAATGTTATTGAATTATTATTAAAAACAGGTACCATGAGTGCTGAAGAAATTCCAGGGCAGTTTTTGATGAACAAAGGCTCGCTTTTCCGCCTGGACGGACCAAAGATGAAGACCGTGGTGGAAGGGGTCAGCATCTCCAACGGATTAGCTTGGGACTTGAAAGAGAAGGCGATGTACTACACCGACTCTTTGGAAAACAACATAAGGAGATATGACTACAATGTGGACACTGGAGAGATTTGTAAGTGTAAAATACTGCAAAGGTAGCGAAAGAAATTACTGGTAGTCCACCTACTCTTTGCCCCGGCTTAATAATGATATGTCCATCTGGAATGATGTACTTTATTTCTATACGAGATTACCCAGATTATGATATATTTGTTTTTAAATGGTGATAAAAAAAACAAATAAGTAATTAGTTATTCTGGATAATACCTTTTTAATTTAAATGGGTGGTTATTATTTCTCGGAGATATGATGAGGTTTGATTTCTGGCACAGAGCTTTTGCTTAGTTCAGTTAGTTTTCCGCTCGCCTCCACGGTGTTAAGAGATTATTCACGTACAGTTCGTGCCTTGTGGAATTTAATGTAAATATACGGGTACAATTCTTTAAAATCAAATAGTGAAGTTTCATTTAAACCCCATAATGTAACAGGACACAAACTTATGAAACCTTTTCTTTCAGCCAACATGCGCTACATATTCGATTTCAAGAAGAACAATATAGAGGGCGTCCCAGACGGATCAACCATAGACACGGATGGTAATCTATGGGTCGCCGTGTTCGACGGCTCTTGCATTCTCCAGATTGATCCGAGAACCAGCAAACTGCTTCGCAAGATTCCCATACCAGCGTTGCAGGTAAAGCCTTATTTGGCAATATAATTGATATCGAAGGGAACCTTCTCTTTTCTTGACAGACAATTAGGTATGATCGATTGATGATTGGAATTTATAGTGATAGATATTACGCGAAATGCTCCGCTTGCCAATAGTTAGCCCAGTAAGGCTCAGGCCAAAAATATAAAAAATACAACAAAAACTCTTATTTAAACAATAATAAAAATACATTCAAGCAAGTTATTTCTCACTTCGTTTGGAATATTTTTTAAAGTTATTTTAATTACACTTTACATAGATTGTTAATATATGACAATAATAAAGTTTTTTATTATTGTCATATTTATTTTTGTTATTATTATATTTGTGCGTAAATTGCATTTACGAGGGTGGGCCAAAAAGTTCGCGGAATGGAGGGTAAAAAGTAATAAATAAAACACAAAATTATTTTTCCTTTTCAATGTATCCCCCCTTAACTCTAATATATTTATTAGAGCTATCAATTAATTTATTAATAGCTTCGAAAAAAAAATGAGTTCTCTTTGTCGTCAAAATAGGCCGAAATTGCCTTCACTCCTTCATCGCTGGAAAATTTCTTCCCTCGAAGCTCTTTTTTCATTTTTGCGAACAAATAATAATCACTTGGGGCTAAATCTGGGCTATAGGGAGGATGTTCCAAGATTTCGAAGCCCCACTCTTTGAACAGCGGCCATCGCAACTTGATGCCTGCGCGAAACTCAATTTTCTCCATGTTGCAAATTTTCTTCCGGATTAACTTGTTGATTGATGTACAGCGCAGGTAATAATGCCCTATTTTTTTTTAAACTTAGTATTTATACTCTTAATGAGTGTCACAACTAGTGCAGGTAGTAAAAAGTCAACTTTCCCCCCTCCATGCCCCTCATTCCGCGAAGTTTTTGACCCGCCCTCGTATACAGTAGTAATTTTCTAACGTATTTGATGGTTCATAATAAAGTATATTAATTACAGATAGTTACAAAACCAAATTGTTGACAGTTAATTAGTGTGATTTATACTACTCTATGACAATGATCGGGATGAATGATCAAGATCTCGTTCACTCACTTGCTTATATTCAATCAGCTGGATTTTGACATTAGAATTGAACCCTTTTATTAAGTGCGTTTCGCGATTTATATCAGCCTTGAACGATTGTCAATATTTTAATAAAAGTTTTTTTTAAATTTCAACATACAAGAAATTAACGCACTTCAGTCAACTAAATAATATTTGCTTTTAACTAAATAATATTTGGGCAGGTGACATCTGTGACCTTCGGTGGACCCGGCCTGGATATCTTGTTCGTGACTACTGCTAGCATGAATATCAAGGCCGAGCAAAAACCTCCTTGCGGCTCTACATTTATGGTCACCGGTTTGGGCGTGAAAGGGCACCCTAATGTCAATTTTAAATTGTGAATGTATTCACCAGATGTCGCTGTATATGTGTGGCTATGAAAGTGGATCAATTTTTTGTATAAAAATCCATTTTATTCCGAACTATATTCTTAAGATACTTCATATTGATTATAGATATACAATGTTGTATGTTAATTGAATGTATATGTATACAGTAAGTGTGTTCTTATGTTATCCAGTAAAATTGTGATTATTATATAAGCGAGTACCATTTATTTTAATGTTTTCATAAAAATCATATTTCCTTATACTTAGTGCGTACTAATATAATTTTTACACAACTTTTGTTTTCTTTATTTCATTAACAATGATTCATTAGCATTTAATTGTACACAAATATACAAGAGCTAAACTTAAACATAAGTCAATTACAAAAATAAATGCTTCTTTAAAATGAAATATTAAAGCAGGTAAAAAGTTACAAAGCATCGAAAGATAACGTATCCATCTTCAATTGTAAGTTTTTCTTTATCATGGGGTTATCTGATACGTATAAAGATAATCTAAAGATATATTCTTTAATTATAAAATATTGTTACGTGCTAGGGTTCGCTGGATTTGGAGAGAAAGACCTGCTGACTCTTTTGAAGACTTTATTCACGAAGCACTAGGTCCAACACAAAGCACTAGGTCCAAACACTAAGCACTAACGATGTCCTAGGTCGTAGCCAAGTCGTAGGTTTCACTGGTATCACTCTTGATCACTGGTTTTCACCTCGAAGTCGCCTTGAAGGTAGCTCAAACTGAACTGACTGCTCGCCTCTCTGCGGCTATTTATATGGGCCGAGACGAGCCCCAGACCATTCCAGTAAGTTCCTTTCTGGAACGTACCCGACTCGCGCGAACGTGATCGGCCGTGTCTGGAAAGTTCGCGCATGTACCCGGTTTTCGAGACTATACTTCTATGTAGTTCCGCGCTCGTTTCTTTGCGCTTTGTGTGTTCGTAACACTACTCCCCTCTTAGAGATGCTCGTCCCGAGCATCGTTGTTACTGCCATGGTAGCGCGCCAGACGGTCTATGTGTACCACTTTGAATGTCCCTCTTGGTTGCTTTTGAATCCTATAGGTCACATCATTCAGTCGGGTAACCACTTTGTATGGACCGTCCCACTTGGTCTGCAACTTTGGAGATTTCCCTTTCCGGCGAGTTGGGTTATGTAGCCACATCAGTGACCCTTCCTCGAAGCCGCTCGTGTTCGATTTCCGGTCGTATCTGGTTTTCATTTTCTCACTTGACTGTAACCCATTTTCCCGGACCAAGGCGTGTATATAGCGCATTTTTTCCCTTAAATCGCAGACATAATCTTGTACGGTGTTTGGTTCCTCCGGTGACCCTCCTGTCAATAGATCGACTGGTATTCGTAGTTCTCTACCGTAATTGACATACGCCGGGGTAGCTTTTATGCTCTCATGCTCGGCGGTGCGGTACGACAGAAGGAAGAGTGGTATATACTTGTCCCAATCCTTTTGTTTGTCGTCTACCAATTTCGCCAAATGCCTCTCAAGGGTCTGGTTAAATCTCTCAACCATTCCATCAGACTGTGGGTGGTACGCGGTGGTCCTCGTCTTATGCATGCACACTTGCTGGAATACTTGCGATTCGAAGTTCCTGCCCTGATCCGAATGGATTTCTAGAGGCACACCAAAGCGACATATCACTTCTTCGACTAACTTAGAAGCGACTGTTGTAGCTTCTTGGTTTGGTATGGCGAACACTTCGGGCCATTTGGTGAAGTAGTCAATGACGACCATAAAATACTTGTTTCCCGATTCCGTTACAGGAAATGGCCCAGCTACGTCAACTGCAATTCGTTCCCACGGTGCACCGACGTTATACAACCGCAGGTTCCCACGGCTCCTGTTCTGTGGTCCTTTTACAGCAGCGCAAGTAGTACATTTGCGGCACCAATCCTGTACATCATCTCGACAGTGCAACCAGTAGAATCGTTCTCGTACTTTTGTTAACGTCTTCTTGACACCTAGATGACCTCCTGATACTCCATCATGTATTTCACGGAGAACATCTGGTACTCTCGTTCTTGGGACAATTATCTGAAGATGAAATTCTTTGCCGTTAGTCTTCTCCCATTTCCGGTAGAGTATTCCGTTTTGAAATATCAGACTGTCCCATTGCGCCCAGTACGCCTTAGTGACAGCGCCAGTGGGTGCAACCTCACTCCAGATTGGTTTTACGTCACCCCGTTTCTTCCATGTGATGATGTGCCGAAGGTCGTCACCTCTCTCTTGAGCCTCCCTCATAGCATCATTCTCCCAGAGACCCAAAGGACTTGTTCTCGTTAGCTTTAATGTCGCTTCATTAGATTCCTGCTTAACGCAATGTTTGCAGTCTTCCGAACACGGCCTTCGTGAGAGTGCGTCGGCATTCCCATGCGTCTTTCCGCTGCGGTGTTCCGTCTTGAAGTCATACTCCTGGAGCTGTTCAATCCATCGAGCTACTTGACCTTCTGGGTTCTTGAATTGCAGTAGCCACTTCAAGGCTGCGTGATCAGTTCGCAGTAAAAACTGTCTGCCGATGAGATATTTGTTGAAATGTTGTAGCGTCTTTACAACAGCCAAGAGTTCTCTTCTTGTCACACAGTAGTTTCTCTCTGGTTTGGATAAAGATTTGCTGAAATATGCAATAACAACTTCTCTTTCACCCTGTTTTTGAGATAACACCCCTCCAATGGCCGTGTTGCTTGCATCCGTGTCGACTATAAACTGGCCTTCAGTTTGTGGATACCCCAGGATTGGTGTTTCACACAGATGTTTCTTCAGTTTCTGAAAAGATTCTTCACAAGTCCCATCCCAACTAAATTGTCGTTTATCTTCTGTCAGCCGATGTAATGGCTTGGCTATCTCTGAGAAGCCCTTAACAAAACGCCGGTAGTATGAGCATAGGCCGAGGAATGCCCGCACTTCGGTTTTGTTCTTAGGGGTAGGCCATTTTTGAACTGCTTCCAGTTTCTCCGGGTCTGTCTGGATGCCATCACTGGAGATAACATGGCCGAGATAATTGGCCTTATTGCTGAATAAACGACACTTTTTCGGGTTCAACTTTAAATTGGCTCCCTCTATTTTGGTGAAAACTCGCTCCAGGTTCCGCAAATGGTCCTCCAAGTCACGGCCGACAATGATGACGTCATCTAAGTAGACTAAGCAAGCCTCTCCAACTAAGCCTGCCAGTACACACTCCATGAGTCGCTCAAATGTGGCAGGTGCGTTGCACAATCCGAAGGGCATGACGTTAAATTGCCATAAACCTTTACCGGTCGAGAAAGCTGTCTTCTCCTTGTCTTTCGGATGAATTTCCACCTGCCAGTATCCAGATTTCAGGTCGAGGGTCGAGAACCATTTCATGCCACTCAAGGTATCCAAGGTGTCGTTGATTCGAGGTAACGGGTAACTCTCCTTCTTAGTGACGTCATTGAGACGCCTATAGTCCACACAAAATCTCGTGCTACCATCTTTCTTCTTCACCAATACAACAGGTGAGCACCACGGACTTGCAGACGGTTCAATAATCTTATTCCTTCTCATGTCCTCCAAAAGGCCTTCAACTTCTTTTTCCTTTGCAATTGGTATCCGTCTTGCTCGTTGACGAATTGGTCTCTCGCTTTCGGTATCTATCCTGTGCTGAACCATCGATGTTCTTCCTAGGTCCCCTTCTTGACTGGAGAAGATATTCGCATAACGCTGTAAAAACTTCTTAGCTTTCATGTGCTGCGAATGAGTCAGATTACTCTTGCAGTCATCGAGAAGCTCAGTCACTAATCCGTAGTTGTTACTGTTTGCTGGGTCTGCGCCGGTCGTCGAACTACACTTTTTCATCCAGACAACTTCCTCGCACTTTCCAATGACGTCACCTTTGTTCAAGCAAATCTCGCGATCATCAAGATTCAAAACCTTGACCACAGCGTTACTGCTTCCACTAACAAGGGTTCTAGCCGTCATTAGTTTCTGCGTCGATGTCTTGGTGAACAGCCTCGACCTCCAAAGCATGCGCCAATGCTTCTTTTAGCGAGGTATGGTGACGAAGCCTCACTGCAGCTCTGACCTCCAGGTCTTTGATTCCGTCGACAAATGCTTGAACAATGTTCGTGTCTACCATCTTGGTGTCGGCTCCTGGGTGTGCCTTCCTGACGAGTTTTTCAATTTCCAACGCCCATTGTTGCAGTCCTTCTCCTGAGCGTTGGACTCTGTCACGCAGTTGGGCACGGAACACGTGCTCCAGGTGTCGCTCCCCGTATCTGGATTCAAGTGCCTCCATCAGGTCTTGGAACCCATTTCCTGTATGTGGCAGTGCTTCCAGGACCGACAAAGCTTGCCCTCTGAGCGCAACAGTGAGAGCGGTCAGGCATTGTTCTTCCGTCCATCCGTTGGCAGTAGCAACAGTCTGGAATTGCTGACGATAAGCGTTCCAAGAAGTAGTACCGTCGTATGGCGGCACTTTCACTCTTGGTCCTTGCGCCACTCCAGTAGTTCCACTAGACATTGCAACTCCCGTGGTTTCAAGGCGCACTACTTTCTTTTGTAGTTCAGTGAGGCCGGTTTTCACATTTTCAACATCCAATCCTAACCCGGTAACTCGTCCTTCCACTACGTCGACATCTCTTCGAAGCTTAATCACCGTGACACTAACATCATTTATAGCCCGAAGCACATTTTCTTGGAGGTCTTTTTGTTGCTCTTGAATCGTAGTCAGCTTGCGTTCTTGTGACTCTTGCAAAGCGCCGAGCTTGCGTTCTTGTGACTCTTGCAAAGCGCCGAGTTTGCGTTTGTTAGAATTAGTAATATTTCGGAGTGTATTAATTGTGTTACTTAATCATATTCATTATCATTATTAATATTTAAATGATTATTTATTGATTTACTAAATTGATTTATTGATTGATTTAACTATGTACACTTTTTAGTACAATATTTTTCATCATTGTCTTTGATCTAACGTGACCTGTCATAGCATAGACAACACGATCGGTCCACGTCACCTCCCCGCCAGGCGGTGGAGTGACGCGGTGCCTTTATAATGCCTCGCATTGAGTCAGACGCTCTCTTTCTTTGCTTGACGCTCGGAGCCGGCGGACGCCCGGCAGTCCTTATCGGATTATATTCAGCACAAATCGTTGTGCCAAAGATAAGTATATATTGGTAAAGTGTGAATATTAATTGTTGAATCATCAAACAATATAAATTTAGAGCATTTGAATATTTAGTTTTCCATTTTGATGGCAAATACATGACCTAGATGAATAAACTGATTTTGGCCACTTAATAAATACTTTATTATCTACCCTCTTTTTGATATTTCATTTGATCAAAAGAAAATATAATATTGCCTCTTTTCCGTAATCTCACATCAGAGGTGGGATTCGAACCCGTTTTAAGCAACACTAACTAGATTATCTTTACAAATGGATCCCGCTGTGTTTGAGGCTTTGTTAAAAGCTATTCGTGATGCAGTGGCTGGTAATCACCATGAAGATGACGTTGGATTGTCACCGTTTCATCCAGAAAATAATGACAACGGCGCAGAAAGTTGGTGCAAGCACATCGACTCCGTAGCCAAGGATAGTGGTTGGAGCAGCATCACAACCGTTGGTAAAGCAGGTTGGCCGAACGGTTTGTGGAAAGTGCAACAATCAATACACACTATTGTGCAAAAGTCAACAGGGTTTTTACTAACTAGGTTATTATTGGTTGTAATGGAAATATAACTCATGTACAGGTTCGGCTTGTTAAAATACAGGATAATGATTCTGTTCAGCATCATTAGCCGTGTTAGATTATTTAAATAAAAAACATAATACACTAATTACAGTATAATATAATTCATTTGATACTTTTAAGGGGATTTCAGTTGATTATTAATTTTATTGAAACTGTTCTCAATGCTTATTCATAATAAAAATTATCACTGTAAAAGGATAATAAAAAAATGAATAATTTGGATATATATAAAAATTTAATGTAGAAGAAGACCTAATTTACGTATACCTCTGAATATATGCTAATTCAACATGAAAGAAATGGACATTGTTTGAAAGAAATGATTCTTATGGTCATTTGTTTGATTTGCTATTGTGAAAACATGTTGGTTTGATTTGCTATTATGAAAAAAAACTGCTGGTCGGTCACTGCCCTGATACCTTTCTGAAATTCACTCGCAGCAGGTGATAGGACTGGTATGACAAGGCCAGATGACCAATAGCAATCAAACCAATGTGTGTGATAAACTGCTGGTCGGTCACTGCCCTGATATCTTTCTGAAATTCACTCGCAGCAGGTGATAGGACTGATATGACAAGGCCAGAGACCAATGGCAATCGAAGAAATGCCTATGATGAACTGCTGGTCGGTCACTGCCCTGATACCTTTCTGAAATTCACTCGCAGCAGGTGATAGGACTGGTATGACAAGGCCAGAGACTAAATTATAGGAAAAAAAAAACGTGTTCCTAACCAGTAAAGTATACAGTAAATTGGGTACTTCGAGAGCGAAGTACTGGTCAGTCTGGCCGTGTTAGATTTATTAACTATAAAGTATGATAATTAAGTATTTTACACATGTTTCCTTTTTTACCTTAAAGAAAAGCATCTTTTGCTTGATAGTTTGAGTGATTTTCTTGTATGTAAATGACAAATTGTTTTCAATAAGAATCATATAATTTACAAAAGCAAAAACCAACCTTTAAGTAATCTAAACTCTGTTTTCATATATCCATTAATATCTCCAATTTAATCAATGTGTGTTGTATACATAACCTTACAATTTGTTCCTATTAAGTTATTTTTGCAATTAAAAGCTTAATATCCTAGTTAACCTCCTTTAAATCTCTTTTGATATAATTAATTCATAGTCAATTTGAAAGATATTGTTAAATAGAGACAAATGAATGACGTCAGAGAATATCGTCCGATGTGACTCACTTGTTTGTCACCGCCTATAAAAGACTGTGCTCCGGTCGTACTCGGCCCGCTTCGAGCCGCCGTGCGCACCAGTCGTCCCCGTTCACAGGTGCCCCCTAGCGGCGCTCGCCACACTTCGCTCGCCTTCCGCGTCAAGCGCTCCAGCAGAAGCCGAAGCGCTCCTGACTCGCTGATCCGGTCGGATAGGCAGCCGCTAGTTGCGAGCCTTCTCGCGACCAGCGGCCCTCGCGTCGGATCGCGTCTCTCTCTCTCTCTCTTTTGCGCACCGCGGTAGTCGTTAGGGCAGCCGCTAGTTGCGGAACCTTCCGCAATTAACGGTTTTTACTTCCGATTTTCGGTTGTAATCGTTCCGGGTTAGCTGGAACCCTTTGTTTGTATTAAAATAAAGGGTTCCTCTTCCCGCCCGCGTCTTGCGTCGACGGATACCTTGCGGTGTTAACGAAGTCGGCGGAGCAATCCCGGTTTGCTCTCTAGGGCCCTTCAGGCTCTAGGAAAACCGAAGGCCAAGTCCCACTGCACTTGGGCTTAGCCCAAGGGGTTTGGCAGGCGGCTATCCGTTTAGGGATACCTGCCCTCGGTCGCGTCACCCCCCTCCCCCCTGCCTCCCGGCAGGGGGTGTCTCTTGCATTAGTTTTCTTTCTTGTTTTTTACTCTTTAATTTTATTTTCTAGCTCACGAAATGGCGTCTTCGGACCCAAGTGAGCTCATCAACGCGCTTTCGGGTGTCGACCCACTGCTCTCGCAGCTTCCTGCGAGTAGTGTGGCGGCACTCCTCGCCTTTTTTGAAGCGCGGTTCGGGCCCCAGCCCGTGGCCGCGCAGACCCAAACCCAGGTAGGAACCCAACGATCCCAACGATCCCTTCCTATCATCCTATCCTCCCCGGCGTCTCCAGACGCACAGGGGATACAACGGTCACCCATCCCGACCGTGACCAGACCCAACTTCAGCGACATGGATTGCGAGTTCCTCGCATCCAAGCGCTCGGCCCCGAGGCACACGCCTCCCTTCTCGTCCGACTCTGCCGACGAGTCTTCCTCTACGCTCACCGATGGTTTCACCACGGTAGAGGGAAAACGTTCGAAGCGCACTAAGCGCAGGAAGAACGTTTCTCCGCCCGCCACTCCAATGGCTTCCACCACCACCTCAGCCGCCCCGGTTAAGGCAGCCCCTACGGCCCCGAGCAGGTCCACCGGGGACCTGCCCCGCGCCGCCCCGACTGCACGCCCATCCACCTCGCGTCCACTTTCAAGGTGCGACGCGCAACCTACAAAGGTTGCTGCCCCCTCCGCCGATCCAACTTCAGGACAAGGCCAAGTGGGGCTTAGTGTCCGCCTTATGTGTACAGGAGAAAATCCAGTACACAAAGGCCGTCAACAAGGGTTTGACCATCGAGGTCAACACCCCCACGATCGCGGACTTTAGGTCTCTGACCCGACTTCTTGCCAACAAAGGCATATCCTACTACACCTTTGCGCTCCCCGAGGAGCGCAAAGTAAAGGCCGTTCTTAGGGGCATCCCCGAAGAACTTCCGAACGAGGACATCCTAAATGACCTCGTTCGACAGGGCTACCCTGTTGTCGGCGTGCACAAGTTGCACGCTAGCAATGGGAGGTCCTGGCCCCTCGCTTTGGTCATAATGACCAACAACGAAAAGGCCAAACCCATCTTCCGCGCCAAAGACCTCGTGGTCTGCGGCCTTTCTGGCATTAGAGCCGAGCCCCCCAACAAGCGTGGGTATCCTGGGCAGTGTCACCGCTGCCAGCTTTACGGCCATGCAGCGGCGAACTGCAACGCTTCACCGAGGTGCGTCAAGTGCCTCATTCCACACCTGACCAAGGAGTGCTCTCGCACGAGAGACTCCCCCACCCCTCCCGACTGTGTGCTGTGTGGCCAATCCAGCCACCCAGCTAACTATAGGGGTTGCTCTCGCGCCCCTCGCCCCAAGCCTCCCAAGGCTAAAAAGCCTAACCGGGGACCAAAGGCATCTTCTTCTCAGAAGAAGAGGCCTTCTGGCCCCCCGGCCCCTCCTAAGCCTTCGCTGGCAAATTTCCCACCCCTACCTAAAGGGGCGGGACAGCCGGCTACCACCACTCCAGCCCCCCCCATGCCGGCCTCCGGACCGGCCTGGGGACCAGCCCCTCCGGCACCGGCCCCTGGGCCGGCCTGGGGCCCAGCTCCCAAGGCGACGCCGCCTAAGGCGACTCCGCCAAAGGCGGCTCCGCCAAGGCGGCTCCCGCCTCCCAAGCCCCGAAGTCATCCCTTATGGATGACTTCTCTATCATCTTCACCACGATGCAAGGCATCAATATCAATGAGATATCGGCCTTGGCATCCAAACTCAGGATGGCCCAAAACGCCCAACAACGGCTTCTAGCTCTCTGTGAGCACGAAGCCCTTCTCCGGTCCCTTAACTAAGGTCCATAATGCCAGGAAGGATCCCATCTTCTTCTTCTTCTTCTCCGACTGTACCAGTCGCTCCTCTCACCGGTCGAGTGAAACCTAGAGGTGTTTCGCTTATCTCTTTCAATACCCGCTCCCTGCGCAAAAACATTCCCGAGCTAAGGGTGTTTCTGCGCGAAAGGGACCCCGACCTTGTCCTACTTCAGGAAACATGGCTCAAACCGTCTATACGGAAAGGGCTATCGATTCCTTCATACTCCCTAGTCAGAAATGACAACTTCACCCCAGCGGACCAGAACCGCAGGGAAATTGTCTCTGGTGGCACGGCGATCTACTACAAAAGATCGCTTCACTGCTCACCAATCCCCACTCCTGCTCTCTCTAACATGGAAGCCACGGTATGCAGACTGGCTATGTCGGGTCACAGAACACTGATCATAGCTTCTGTCTACATACACGCTGGCACCACTCCATTGCGGAGCGACTTCGAGTCCCTTCTGTCTTTGGGCGACTCAGTCATTCTGTTTGGAGACTTTAACTCCAAGCACACTGACTGGACCTGCCGTAAGACAAACACCGGCGGGCGGCGTCTGCTTCAGATCACACATGATCTCGAATTAGACGTCTTCAGCCCGTACGAACCCACCCACTACCCAGACAACCCACAGAATGATCCCGACGTACTAGACTTCGCTCTAGTCAAGGGAGTCTCCCTCCCATTTAGGACGATTGAGACCCTCCAAGACCTCGGGTCCGATCACAGGCCGGTTTCCCTCATTATGGGAAACAAAGAGCCAACCCCTCCCTCCTTCAAAACCATTACTGACTGGGATCGGTTCAGATCGTCCCTCAAGTCGGCAATGGAAGTAGGCAACCCTTCGCTCTCTATGGACCCCGACTATTACGATAGTTCGGAGAAAATAGATGCAGCCATTTCCGAATTTACTCTTTTGGTCCAAAGAAAGACTGCGGACAGTGCGAGGAAGGTACCTGTGAAAAATCACAATGCCATTCCTCCCACCCTCCGCAACCTGATGAGGGCCAAAAACGCAGCTCTCGGGAGAGCTGCTAGGTACCCGACCCCTGAGTACAGAGCCAGAGCCAACCGTCTTCAACGGTTAGTAAGATCTCAGTTGAACGACCTGAGGAATAACCAATTTGGTGACCTCATGGCGGACATCACTCCCTCCCATGTAGCCTACTACCGAGTGGCCAGAGCCCTCCGTAGTGACACCTCAAATTTCACACCCCCTCTCCTCCGTCCCGATGGCTCCACAGCCTTCGACGACGAGGAGAAGGCGGAGTGTTTTGCTGACAGCATTGCTTCACAATGCTCAGTCAGCACTCAGACTTGCGACCCATCCCACCTTCAGTCGATTGAGAAGGAGCTCAGCGAGCTGAACTCCAAATCTCTAGACTCTGATCCCATCACAGTGTCCCCTGATGAAGTCCATTCCTTCATCAAGGGCCTCAAGACCAAAAAGGCCCCTGGCGCCGACGGCGTCTCCAACATGGCCCTAAAGCACCTACCATCTCAAGTGCTGGTCTTACTGTCCCTTTTATTCAACGCCTGCTTCGATCTCTGCTACTTTCCAGCAGCCTGGAAAGAAGCAATCGTAATAGGCATCCCCAAGCCGGGGAAACCCCTAAACCTCCCTGCGAGCCACCGCCCCATCAGCCTCCTCAAGGCAATGGGGAAACTCTTTGAAAGGTGTATCCTCGCCCGCCTAAAAGACCATCTCTTTACGAATGACCTCATCATACCCCATCAGTTTGGCTTTCGAACCAAACACTCATGCCCCCAACAGGTTCACCGCATAGTCGAGTACATCTCGAGCGGCTTTTTCCCTAGGAAATATAAGACCGTGGCGGTTTTCTTTGATGTAGCCAAGGCCTTCGATAAGGTCTGGCACGCTGGACTAACTGTCAAGCTGTACAGACTTAATCTGTCAGTGAGACTGGTCCGGCTAGTAGCATCATTTCTCCAGCATCGTACCTTCCGTTTCAGATACGAAGGTACTCTCTCAACTCCGCGTAACATAACAGCGGGCGTGCCTCAGGGCTCTGTCCTGGCTCCTCTGCTGTATGTTATTTACACCAACGACATTCCCGTCCCAACAAACGGGGTACAACTGTCCCTGTTTGCAGACGATACTGCTCTGTATCTCAAGGGCTCATCATGTAGGAATATCCTCCCGAGGCTTCAGACCTCCATCAACTCCTTAGGCGACTGGTTCCGCGAGTGGCGTATCGATGTAAACCCGGATAAGTCATCCGCTGTTTGCTTCGACGCAAAACGCACGCGTGTACCGGCCCGCCACAACCCACCCCGACTCCAGGAGAAGTCCATTCCATGGCAACGCACTGCCAAATTTCTAGGCGTCACCCTTGACCAAAAACTGACATTCTCTCCTCACGTCAAGAGAGTGTCTCGTAACGCGCGGTTTTACTTGGGGCGTCTCAACCCTATGTTGGGGCGTCACAGCCGCATGTCACTTCGGAACAAGCGAACACTTTATAAGGTTTGCATACGACCGGTGATGACCTACGCGTCCCCGATCTTCTCACATGCAAAGGCATCAGTCCTTAATAAATTGCAGGTGAGTCAAAACCTATTCATACGTAGGGCCTCAAATTCTCCCTGGTATGTCCGCAACGCGGACTTGCACAGGGACTTTGAACTCCCTACTCTCCAACAATACTTCATAAAGGCCTCTGAACGTTTTTTCGAAACAGCAGAGAGCCACTCTAATCCACTTATCCGGGGCGCATCCAACTACACTCCTTCCTCATCCACGAACCCTCTGTCTAGGCGACCTAGGTCTGTCCTGACAGACCAACCCAGTCAATTGTCAGCTGACCTGAACCTCCTCTTAGAGGCACAGGAATCAGCCAAACGTAGAGCCAATACAGACCCATCAGGTCTACCCCAGTCCTCTCAGATGCCGACTGGCCCCCCTTCTGGGAGCCAGCCGACTTAACTTCATTCACGACTGACACCCCTTCTGGGAGTCAATCGTTTTTTCTATGCGCTCTCTCACCTAGGTGAGTAGCGCTTGCGCCACCCCTCTCTAGAGGGGTGGTCGCCTCAGATGACGGCTTATGACCTTCTCCGGGTGCAAGCCAATCCCAGGTGGTGTTTAGTCAGTACGAGTCTGACATAACTATCGGGCCGGCCCGAAGTATCCATAGAGGATTCACCACCTCCCTCCCCCGTGTCCGGAGGGTGCATTTTGCATAAAAAAAAAAAAAAAAAAAAATCGTACTCGGCCCACTTGCTTCGCAGCAGCCGCACCGCACGGACCTAAGCTAAGTATACAATTATTTAGTATATGTCAGGAAGACATACTATGTACCGCTTGTGTGTTGGTGGTATATAGGTACAATGTTTTCTTATTATCGAACCCTGAATTAAATTAGTAAAGTGTATACCTTGTTTTATAACTTGATATTTAAAAATGTTTTAATAAGGTTATTTTGGATAGCTCCACACTATTTTACTAAATGTTTAAGTAAATGAAGTTATTGTGGGTAGTTTTATGTTCAACTAAATTATGTTGATAAATGTTATAATAAATGTTATTCCATGACATTCTTCTTATTTGCTTAGATCATTCTATGATTATGATGATGAGAATTATGATATGATGAGATTAAATGAGATTAAAATACTTTTTTTTAGTATTCTGCCTTTCTCTCTTCTCTATTTTTTTTAACTTATCTCACATCAGAAGTGGGATGCTCACGCTCTGTACTTAATTTTTTTTTCTTTCTTTCAGCATGTGACCAAGGTCGGTTAAATAGTTCGATATAGACCCTACAATGCTGAAGGGATTGTTGATGGCAATACGTGATGCGGTATAGCCTAAACCTCGGCAATATGACATTGCCACGTGTTCAGCAAACGAGTAAATTTAATGAATCGTGACTAAAAACTACTAAAATATTTATACATAGCCGAGAAAAAGTAACAAAAAAAAATAAAAAATAAAAATTAATGAATACCTACAAAAACACACATTGCAAGATCTGATGATGTGGTTAGCTCTGTATGCAAATAATAACAGTAAGATGGAGGTCGGTCCCCCTGCCCGAGTTTCTTTCGCCAGTTCTTCTCGGAAGGGCCTCCCAATTTCCGAACTGGTGGTAGACTCAGTAGTATGCAATGTAATCGTGGTGGGAATGTGGTAACGAAGTGGAATTTAAAAATAAAACAATTTAATTTTAACAATTTGGAACGTGCCCGATCGAAGTGTTGTGGAGGAGGTAGAAAATACATAACAACCATTGAAACATCGGGATTAAATGTAAAATAAAAAGTGCGCAAAATCCGTAAAAATAAAAAGTGTTTTATTCAAATGTGTAGTGTGTGCGGAGGTGTAAGAACTAAATGAGAAATAACTAAATTTAATATTAGGTATTGGTGTAAATTGTAGTCTGATAAGGGAATGTCTAGCAAAGCGTCTTAAATATCACTTCTCATCATGTTACTTATATTTCGATAGAATAGGAAAGGCATGTCATCTACACGTCTTTTCGAAAAATTTTAGTGCCTGTTACTACATGTTCTGATTCATCAGGCTGGCCGAACAGGCTTTGGAAAGTTCAAATTTTGATTACAACTGTCTTAAAATCAACCGGATTATATTCTCTTCGATTATTAACAGGTCGTACTGCAAACTTACCTTACAGGCTCGATTTAATGAGGTTACGAAAGGTAATGAACATAACTTCATAGATGAAATGCTTCTATAGAAAATGAACTTGTAAATAGTGATAATGAAAATGAACTTGTAAAAAGTAATAATGAAAATGAAACTGGAAAATAGTGATAATGAAAATGAACTTATAAATAATGATAATGAAAATGAACTTGTAATTGGTGATAATGAAAATTATTAATTGAGTAATAGTGCAACAGAATCGTATCATAAAAACAATGATTAAGAATAAATAAATCAGTTGCTGGGTACCGCTATGCTTGGTGTTAGTTTGGTCTTCACTAACCAGCAAGTGATGGAACTGTACATGTCTAGGCATAGAATTTATAAAAAAAAGATATGCTGGATAACCATGTGCTTGGTGTCAGTTTGGTCTTCACTAACCAGCAAGTGATGGAACTGTACATGTCTAGGCATAGAGGTTGATAAAATTAAGAAACAATAACTTGATCTCTATTAAAATGAATAGAAATTTGTGAAACGATATCTGATTTATGTCGGTGTTTTTTTTATATAATCTAAAAAGTACTTCGGGGACGAAGTACTGTCAGTATGGCCGTGTTAGAATTAGGAATATTTCGGAGTGTATTAATTGTGTTACTTAATCATATTCATTATCATTATTAATATTTAAATGATTATTTATTGATTTACTAAATTGATTTATTGATTGATTTAACTATGTACACTTTTTAGTACAATATTTTTCATCATTGTCTTTGATCTAACGTGACCTGTCATAGCATAGACAACACGATCGGTCCACGTCACCTCCCCGCCAGGCGGTGGAGTGACGCGGTGCCTTTATAATGCCTCGCATTGAGTCAGACGCTCTCTTTCTTTGCTTGACGCTCGGAGCCGGCGGACGGCCGGCAGTCCTTATCGGATTATATTCAGCACAAATCGTTGTGCCAAAGATAAGTATATATTGGTAAAGTGTGAATATTAATTGTTGAATCATCAAACAATATAAATTTAGAGCATTTGAATATTTAGTTTTCCATTTTGATGGCAAATACATGACCTAGATGAATAAACTGATTTTGGCCACTTAATAAATACTTTATTATCTACCCTCTTTTTGATATTTCATTTGATCAAAAGAAAATATAATATTGCCTCTTTTCCGTAATCTCACACGTTCGTGTGATTCCTTCATTACCCGAATTTCAGCCCTTTGCAGTTCCAATAATTCAATTAAACTTTCTAATTGAAGAGCCATTTTAGGGGCTGTAGAAGCTGCGGTGCCGCTGGTAGGCGTGGCTTGTCTGGTGGGCGTGGCCTGTCTGGTAGGCGTGGCAAGGTGGGTGGAGCCAGTGGGCGGGGCCTGAGCCAAAGTGGGCGGAGCCTGAGGGGCGTGGTCAGTAGGCGGGGCCTGGTGGGCGGGGCCAGTGGGCGGGGATTGGCCCACAGTAGGCGGAGCTTGGTCCTCAGTGGGTGTGGCCTCCGCAGCTCGTTGTGCCCTTGTCCTGACGCCCTCCTGGATGTCCTCCTTGAAGTCCTCTCTTGGAGTCAATGGCATCTCCAAATCTCACTTCTGACACCAGTTGTTACGTGCTAGGGTTCGCTGGATTTGGAGAGAAAGACCTTCTGACTCTTTTGAAGACTTTATTCACGAAGCACTAGGTCCAACACAAAGCACTAGGTCCAAACACTAAGCACTAACGATGTCCTAGGTCGTAGCCAAGTCGTAGGTTTCACTGGTATCACTCTTGATCACTGGTTTTCACTTCGAAGTCGCCTTGAAGGTAGCTCAAACTGAACTGACTTGCTCGCCTCTCTGCGGCTATTTATATGGGCCGAGACGAGCCCCTGACCATTCCAGTAAGTTCCTTTCTGGAACGTACCCGACTCGCGCGAACGTGATCGGCCGTGTCTGGAAAGTTCGCGCATGTACCCGGTTTTCGAGACTATACTTCTATGTAGTTCCGCGCTCGTTTCTTTGCGCTTTGTGTGTTCGTAACAATATGTATTTGCGCTACGTTGCCGCTTCGCTCGCTTGTGCGCTTTTGCCACATTTAAAAATTGAATATTGTTAATGAAATCCTCAATTATGGCTAAGGGGTCGTCCGTAAAATACGTCACGTGAAATTATACCGTTTTTGGATCTCTCACTTTCTGTGACAAATATTACGTCATAAAAACTAGGTGCTCAGAAATAACTATAATCTGTAGTGATGTATCTTTCTTTACGTGAATAATTAAGAATTTTCACTAATTTTGAATAAAAGCTTTTTGTACTCTCTGTTGAAAATAAAAAATACTCGTGAAAGAATTATTTCGATACGTCAAATAGTTTCCAAGATATAGAATTTTAAAATGAGCGCGCCACGACTGGTCCGCATTCGTGTGACGTTATAGTACAACACTCGCTGAGCCCGTTCCCGCTATTCGTACCGCTGCCTTGCGTTATTATATTTTGCTATTAGGTATTTGTGCTTGCGTTTCGCTATAAATGATTTATTTTTTAATGTCCAATCCAAATACTAGAATATCATGTATTTAGATTTTAGGTCCATCCATTGTAAAAATCCATGTACAAATACAACCATAAGTCCATCTATTTTTAACCCCCGACGCAAAAATGGCGGGTGTTATAAGCTTGTAAGCATTGTATGTATGTCAATGCTAGATTGTAGTTCTTAAACTGATGAATCGATTTTCATTTAGTTGCTTTTGTCTAAAAGATTTCCTAGTCGAGAGTTTTTAAGGCTATGTTTGAAGAAAATTGATTCAGCCGTTTAATAGTTATGGGGGGTGGAAGAGGGGATGAATAAACGATAGTAAGGGAATAAATTCAAGTCAGGTATCAAATGAAAGGCTTTGAATTATTGCAAAATTGGTTGTATCAAAGGGGAAGGGAACAGTTTTACTAATGTTACGAACATGTGCGAAACTAGGTAGTGCATCTGTGGAGCGGCTTTGTTTTAAAAGACACAAAGTTACATCCTTACGCCAATAGCAAAAATATTAGAGCCATTTATTTTTATTGCACAACTGTTTAAATAAATACAATAAGGAAGTATTCATGCATTGTTATATTATAACGTTAAAATTCAGACAAATGTATTTTTAGATAAAATAAAATAAGAAGTAATTACATTGTACTTTTCTACTAACTACGGTTACGAAAATAAGTACCTATAGACTTTCTGTAACAAATCCCAAAAAATCCTATGGTGAAACAAGATTTGTACCTGTTTCCTTTTGAACCAAGAAATAACTATTCCAATAACAATCATTTTTTTTTAATCAAAATACTACGTAATAATATTACGCTTATCCGTCATAAGGTATCATAAAAAGAATAATGTTTGTATGAAATATATTATTATCAAAAATATTTGCTTAGAGATAGATTTCGACAGATTTATTCGGTTCGCTTATGATTTATAATAGAAACCTGTTATTCGGCTTACAAAATAACTTTAATATGCAAAGTTTGAGTGGCTGTTGGTTTCTTAAATAAATTAATATTATAATTGACAGCCAAGCAGTTGATACAACTGATAGCACCTGTATCTTGCTATGGTATGAGTTTCGATTACTTAAAATAATATTTATAATATCTGTCTAGTTGATTTTTGAACAGATTGTCATTTGGGGCAAGGACTATATCGTCTGGAAGCTTATTCCATTCCTTGACAACTCTGTTGCTGATCTTGCATAGGTTGTTTTTTGCGGTGGATGTACTTCGCTTGAAGCTGTGGCCCGTTACTAATAGAAAAGTCTCTGAGAAATCTTTCCCGAACCAGCTCCGGAAGAAAAACAACATTGTGATATATTTAAAATAATTTAATCGAGTTTTACATTCACATTGGGCAACCCCTTCGCCCCCAGCCCTGAAACCTTGAAGGTAGCTCCACATGGGGGGTGCTGGACTTCTCCTCGATCTATGGCTGCTGACGTAACATATAACTCGTCCAGGTTAGGACCACCCCAGGTGGCTGACGTCACTTGGAGGGCAGGAATCGGGATTTTCTGGAGTATCTTACCCGCTTTGGGGTCTATTTTGATGACCTGTGTAATTTATTACATTACAATTTTAAAATAATAAAAACAGATGCGCTTACTTTCTCTCTGCCTCTCTCTGTAGACAGTAAGTGTAGAGGAAGAGAGAAAGCGATCGTTTTACTAACGCCGTAGTGTAATGTGCAGTTTTTGCTGGCCAGTCAAGGGTTGACTCCAAAACTTCCTATAAGGAAATTCGTTCCAAAAATATTTTTTACACATCAAAATAAAATAACTTTTTTACGGATAACTTGGCCATACTTAAAGTTTCAACTGCTTTACATGAGCCGTAATCACAGCATGACTAAAGATAGGAAAAAAAATTTCATTTTTTATAAATTTCTTATTTATTATCAAAGAACAAATGCTTAAAGATAAAATTAAAATATGTTATATCACATTTCCATTAAACGCAAACTATTTTCGATTTTTCTATAATGAAGTTGAAGAATTTTGTCTGTCTAATCATGTAAATCTCTTCAAATTGAATTTTATTTTTTTTTATTTGATAGCACAATATTTGAGGAAGTTTAATGGTTATTTAATATCACGCCATCCATGGCTTTTAAGGCATGGATCAAATAGAAAAAAAAAAACAGTCCAAAACGCTTATAATATTTTTTACACTCACATCAATAGGCTTAACCCACAGTAAGCACTGCAAGGCTTGTGTTATTCGTATAAATACCCATCATTCGGGTACAAATGCTTGTATTCATCATCCAAACATCAGCCTCTTCCGGAACCCGAACCCAGAACTACCGGTGCGAAAGGCGGGATCGCTAGAAGAAATATTCGAGATGTTTGTGTATTGTATACCTGGCGATTGTCGAAGTTGGCGACCCACAAGTGGCCATCAGTATCGATGGTCATGCCGTCCACGATTCCCGCTAGTCCGTGGTCCGAATACTTGAAGATCAGCCGTGGGTTGGCTGGATAAAATAAATAAATGATTTATTTTACACAATAGAGAGTCCATTTTCTTATCTCTATGTTAGCAGCATTTTCACTAATATTAAAAAATATATTATAAGATATAAAATACGCCCGTAGCTCCCATCAGGTGGTTGTTTTTACAGGGCTTTTAATATGGCAATGTGATTGCAAACAATATAAATAAAAAAATGACCGTTTTGTTATGTACACGCGGCAGAAGATGTACTTTTTTTGTTAAAGTTTTAAATAATGTGAAGTTAGCCTATTAACTGCTAAGTTCATGGTGTCGCTTTTGCGTTGCATGTTGCGTGCGCAACTTACGTTACATGAAAAATGTCACCCTCAATACCCTAACTTCAAAAATTGCACATCGATGATTGCATTGACAATGTTTAATTACGTGCAAATAAGGAAACCTACCGTCATCTCTGCTATTATCCTAATAATACGATTTTATATATTTATCTGTTTATTAATTACCTACTAGCACGTAAAATTCATAACCTCAGTTGCATATATTTGTGGTAATGTAAGTCATATAAAAAAGGTTAAATATTTTCTGTCACAAAAGTTTATATTCCTCGCCAAAATGTTTCCCCTGATTATGATAATCAGAATTCCGAACAATTCATTCGGAATTATTTATAAAATTAAAAATACACCTGTAAAAAAACAGCCACATGTCCGATCCCTCAAGTAGGATTCGAACCTACGACCTTTCGCTATCCAGAGTACACCCAGTAAAAGTTATGCAGTACACACATAAAAATAAATACAGTTTATTTAGAAGTTTTTATTTTGAAGTTGGTTAATGACAGATATTTATTAGAAAACATTACGTTCATTGTGTACAATATAGAAAAATTCATTTTCTTCGAGGTTCTTCGAGTTCGGGACCGGCTGAACCGGACCGTTCGAGTTTTAACCCGGGACCTCGGAGTGACAGAACCATGAAAATCGGTATATGAGATAAGATAGTAACTTACATATGTCTCCAGTTTCGACGTCATAGTCGTATCTTCTGATGGCGTATTCAAAGGTATCAGCGTAGTAGAAAGCCTTCTCCTTTTCGTCCCAGCAGAGACCGTTGGAGATGTCGATGCCTGAATCCAGGAGTTTCACACCCCCCTTTTCTATCCGGTATAGAGAACCTTTCTTCAGGTGGAATTTGCCTGGTTCGTATTCATGTCCCATTGTGCCTGGATGATATATATAGTCTTTATTGCAATTATAAAGTAATTAAACAGTACATTAACTTATATTAGTAAGCAATGGAGGGCTTTTCTCTAAAAGAGATCTCTTCCAGCCAACCAAGGCCAACCAATGATTAAACAGGTAAGCGGGACAACTTAAGAGTGCAGATCATATAATATTCATAAAAAAAAAATTATAGTCAATCCAAAAAAATAAAAAAGCTATTATACTATGTCAATATACTACATAAATAGGAACTAACTATATACTACATAAATACAATAAATAAATAAAATGACACATTGAGTAAATAGATAATGTAGATAACTAAAGTAAAGGTTGTAAGTAAGTTGGTTATGTTCAGACTATGATAACTGTGCTAGAAAGTGATCTTTAAGTTTGGTTTTAAAGGAAGTGATGGACGGACAGTCTTGGATGCCTAAAGGAAGTTTGTTCCAGAGTAGTGCCGCTCGGAAAGAGAGGGAGTTGTGAAAAAAATAACATGTTTGATCGAGATGAACTCCTATACTACTCAACCGATTTTGATGTTTTTTTTTTCATTTTATTGAATTTGTACCGACTAAGGACATAAGATAGGTTTCATTTTAATTTATAACACGGCAACGAGTGGTCGGGTCAGTTAATACAATATGAAAGTCCAACCATCCAATTGTTTTGGTAGATGTATTGTGTTTCATAATATATGCCACACCATGAAATGAAAATAACTTTATAAAAATGCAATTAAAATAAGTTGTTTTGAATCGTCCAAAATTATTACCTACCACCCATTCAGCACGTCTTTAAACTGACAAGAAGAATGGGCGCAAGAAACTCGTCAGCTCTAACAGAAGTAACGACATTTACAATATTATACGTTCGTCACCATAAATCATCCACAAATAATAATATTATTCTGTTATCACAATAATAATAGTGTTATGGTGTCGTTACATCGTTGATTACAACACAGCAATGAAGTTTATTTAAACACTGCAATTATATACTGAGTATAATAGACAAAAAGAAAGCAATATAATGATGAATGTTTCCTAAGGTAGCACGCGTTCACGAGCATGACGCATGATAGTTGATTCGCTTTTCTACTTACCAGCGAATAGCCTTCCCCTAGGGTCAGCTTTCGCATCGTTGAACCTGTTGTTCGGATTGTGATCATCGACCACGGCTACAGTCCTGACCACTGAGGCTCCATCTTCGGCCCCCTCCCACTTCACTTCGACCACGGCCCTCCCTAGACCGACCACGAAGTGGTGTTTCTTGCCTTCGATCGGAATTATGAACGTGGGCTTGCCATCTATGACAATGTTAGTTGACAAGATTTAATTGTTAATTCATTGAATATACAGTTATATTATATTTTTGAAGTAGAAACTTCTTTTGTGTGTGAAAAGTGTTATCGGGCGAGGCGGACGGAAGTTGAGAGGGGGATATATGTTAGTGAAGATATAAAGAGAGTTACGTTTCGTATGTTACTGTAGGGGTAAGAGAGAAGTGCGAGCATACATTTTCTTTCTCTCTTTCTCTCATAGCCAGTTACGTCAGCCAGATGGAGCTAAAGAAGTTTTACTTCAGTCATATGGTCTAAAGCACACTCGTATTTTCAATATAAAATTAGATAAATGGACTCAGTACATAAGTTATTTTCAGGCGGGACTAAAACCCGCAACCTTTTGATGTGCATTCCACCGCTCATCTAATCGGGCTACCGAGCCTTGTCCGTCGATTTTTTTTTTGTAATTTTTTACTTTATTTCGCTGTAGGCCAGCGTTGCCTCGTCAATGAGAGGAACATTTGAAAGAAATATTTTTACAAATATTTCGACAATCGCTTAGGATGGTAACAGTCATTTAATTTCTTGATTTTGGAAGAACACTGGACCAGTCATCCACTTGTGAGTCAAGTCGAATTTTCTAGTATTTTTGAATAAAAAAAAAATATCATGCAAGATAGCATTAAAATTGCAAAAAAAAAAATACAGTATTAATAAATGTGAAAAAAAATTAAGATTGTTTATTTTAATTTTTGGTAGGTATATTTCTTTTGAAATAAATGCATTATTAATGAATAAAAAGCATTTTATCTTTATCTTATCTTTTATTAATCGTTTCATCTATCTTAATAAGGCACAGGCATCGAATAGGTTACCTAAAAAAGATACCTAACTCGCTAACCACTGCGCTATCGAGCTTCTATAATTAACTTTAAACCCTATATTAGGTATCTATCTTATAAAGATGGCTTGATAAACAGCTTATGTCAATTACATCTGATTTGATACTGTTTATCTTATCACCAAGTTACTGTCGCAATCAGATAAGTTATTAGAGTAAGTATTGTATTCGTGGTAATAGTATTATGTAAAAGTATAACGAAAGCGTATGTAATCGGAATTAAAAATCTCTCGATGATAATAGCGCATTTGATTACAATGGGAAGATCGAACTGTTGTTAACAGTGAATTTTTTTTAAACCAATTTATCCCACATATTTTTTATTTGTATGTATATTTTTTTTATTTATTTATTTACTGATTTACCAACATTTGAGTACATTATTTGATCCATAAACAACAAATCCTAAAATTTAACACTAAATGCATCAAACAATGATAGGTAAATACAACATGCTCAAATAGAAATTTAACAATTATTTTAAAATAAATAATTATAAACATTAGAAATGTCAAATAATTGTATTGTAAATAATTGAAATATGTAATTGAATTGTAACTTTTTTTTGTTATGTTATGTAATGTTTAAATAAATGTACTCTTGTGTTTAATGTAATTTGTTTTAATGTTATGTGTTGTAAGATGGATATCTTTGCGAAGCCAATAAAGGTGTTTCTTGGTATCAATTCAAATATTGTGAAAATAAAGATATGTTTTTTTTTTCAATTTAATTTAACACCTAAGTGCGGTTAGTTTATTCTTATTTGATATATTTAGTAAACAATGTTGTTTGGCAAAGTATTTTTTTTATCTTATATTAAAATAGCTAATTTAGTTAAAAACATGCCAAGATTGCTTACTAAATAAGTTTAATGAGTAAAAGGGACTTCACATATTATCACTGTACAAATTAGAAGTACAGATTTTTTTTAGTGTTTAGAATATTTAGTGTTCAAGACCTTTTTATTGCTTTTGTTTTTAACTCATAATATACTCTTAAATAAAAAGTAAGAAGACGTAGCTAACCAATAAGACATAGATTCGAATCCGATGTGATGCATATTTTCTTTACTATGAAATGAAAATTTTAGATTTTGACATGCGGATATAGTCTCAGTACTGTATAAAAAACAGAACTGTGGATAAAATCAGTACTAATAACGAAAATGTCTTGTATATGAGAGATATTTTTAACTAATTAGTATTTTTTTTATATATTTTTTGCATTTTTTCAATGCAATCTTATAAGATAAATTATTTAATAGAAAAATACTAGAAAAAATCGATCGGCTCACAAGTGAATTGTCAGGCGGGAATCGAACCTTTGGAAGACCGGTCCAATGTTTCTAGTATTTTTCTATTAAATAATTTATCTTATAAGATTGCATTGAAAAAATGCAATCTTTTTACATTGAAAAAAAAATTGAAAAAAATTTAATAATTTTTTGTTAATTTGAAAATACCTACCTATAAAACAAAAAAAAATTAAGATTTTTTTGCTTTGCGAATGCTAAAATAATAAAAAAAAATTAACTTGCCTTATATTATAGTGTTTATGTAAAATATTATATAAATTCGACGATTCTTTCATACCTAATTTAGCTTTAGTTTGCGCGCCCGTGCTCGGCACGTATTTGTGTATGGTGTGGTCGAAGATGCTGACGAAGTACAACGCCTGCTCGCTGTGGTCCCAGTGTGGTCCCTCGCCCAACCACACCGGCGACGTCACTGGCTCCACCACGGCCGCCATCTACCGGGGAAAAGTATAAAGTTTATTTATTTAAGAAAACAAACAGCATTTAACTATCTATATTAATACTAGCTGACCCGGCCACGCGTTGCTGTGTTATAAATTAAAATGTAACCTATTCTATGTCCGAAGTCGAAATAAATCCAGCTAAGTGATCTCATCAAAATCGGTTGAGTAGTTTCAGGGTACATTGCGGTCAAACACTATGACAGAGATTTTTTATATAGTAAATATATTGATAGATATAATTGAATTGATGATATGTTCGTTTTACGATTCACTCATCTACTATTTTTAAATTTTTGTCTGTCTATCTGTGTGTCCTTATAAGTCAAGAACGAGTTGACTGATCTCGATCAATTTGATATATGTTAAGATCATGTGATTACGCAAATGATAGGCATTTTTTATATATGTTAAAACCTTATAGTCCTAACTAATATTATTAATACGAAGGTGAGTTTGTTACACTTTCAAGGCTTAACTACTCAATGAAATTTTGCATACACTTTGCTAGGGGTACAGAAAAGTACATAGTGTACCCTTTATCCAAATTAGTATAGTTACCTAGGCATTAAAATATACCTAACTTTTATCGGTAGTTTACATTGACGCAAGCAAAGCCGAAAAAGCTAGTATATAACTAACTTAACAACTAAAACAGTACATGAGCCTAATTAGTTTCCAAAACCAGCTAATAACATTATTAAAAAATACATCCCTGTGTTGTTCCTTAACTACGCGAACATAAAAAAAAATGTTAACAGATTTAGAGTAATAATTTTTTGTCTGTGAAAGGGGCACATGGCCATCCATCCATCGCCAGTTCGTCTTAAAAAGCACCAAAATATTCTCAAGTAACTTTTAAACATCATCTTTTATTGTCGCAAATACAATTTCAAAATTAATTCCAATACTTAAGATAAAGCAGATTAATTAGATAATGAATCATTACTGTTTTGATTGTCTGTCTTTTAATTCTCAAACTTTCTTTGGAATAGTTTCCGAAGGGTTTAAGGATTAAAATAGAAATACTAACAAATATTTAGGTATAGTATTTCCGTCGATATCTTGCAGGTATTAAAAGATATGAATTTATATATTTGTTAACCCTGTTAGTGCCATCTAGCGGACATATACATAACCAATTGGCCACGCTAAAGCCGACAAAATGAGAAAATCCTAGACTGACGGCTTAGTTTCATAATTTTTATGTGTCCAGACTAAACTAGAAAACCCTTACAGACTGACAAAGCTATTTAGATTAATTTCAAAACGGGACCCTATTACTGAGACTTCGCTGTCTCTCCGTCCGTCTGTCTGTATCCAGGCTGTATCTCAAGAACCGCGATACCGCGCTAGACAGTTAAAATTTTCACAAATTATTTATTTCTGTTGCCGCTATAACAACAAATACTAAAAACAAAATAAATATTTAATGGGGGCTCCCATACAACAAATGCATTTTTTTTTGCCCTTTTTTCCTCGATATCTATATTGGCAACAGTGAGGCACTTGAAATATTCACAAAATACTCAATTGTATTTTACTTTAATATTAAATAAAATAAAATTAAAAGAAAAATTTATATTTAAAGGGAGCTATCATACAACAAACGTGATTTCTCTACTTAACTATGTATGTACGGAACCCTACGTGCGCGAGTCCGACTCGCACTTGGCAGATTTTTTATATGGTGGTTGGTTTCAATTTAAATTGAATGTATTCAGAGAAGGAAAAAAAAAATTAATACACTTATGGGATATTTGTGTGAACAAGACTATAATTCAATTTGAGCAGGAGTGTCTGTCGCGTAGGATAGTTCATCAATTCTGATAAATTTAACAATTTGCTAAGATCATGCTGACCATAAAATAAATATGTGGATTCCGTGCTCTAATTTTTATGATACTGAATCTAGATAAAGTAAAGATTTAAAATCTTATAAAGTACATTTGAAACGTAGTTAATCTCACATAATAAAGTAGAAAACGTAACTTTACAATGCTTATCAACCTAAAAGATGTATTTAATTTAATTTTTTGCATTCACGATATTTCTAAAAGATAAATTAGGTAATATGGCTCCCACCTGAGGGCTACGATGCGTGGTTGTTTTTTACACGCGTATTTTATATCTTCTAATGAACAATTAAATGAATTTGATTATTTCAGAGTCATACGACATAAGTACTCGTGTTGACAGACTAAAATATCAAAAGAAATGGTTACACTTTCATTTTTATTTAACATACTCAACATAAATTTTTACAACTGTGTTTAAATAGGATATTGATAAACAGTTAATGATACAGTCATTAAGTTATAAACAAATTAGATGTGATAACCATATTAAATAATACCGGTTTCTATTGTTCTTCAAACACTTCTTTAAAACATTTTTTATTTATATTATATTGACAATAATAATATTTGTTACTATCACTATTTTTAGCCCAGCCCAAAGAAAACACTGTAAGGCTTGTGTTATGGATACTAGGGTAACGGATAGACATATATATGATACATAGATTAGTAATATTCTTAGAAATATACATATAAATAACCATGCCTCAGGTACAAATGCTAGTATTCATCACACAAACATCTGCCCCTTCCGGGACTCGAATCCAGGATCGTTGGTGTGAAAGGCAGGATTGCCACCATTTGGGTGACGATGTGACTGTAAAGTGGCGAGAATATAGATTAATTAAAATAAATGATAAACTATCGAATTGTTAATTTGAATGTTATGTAATAACCAATAATTATATACAAGAAAATCAATTTATAAAAACCTTACATTTGAAGAAAGAAAAACAATTCACACCAATTAGGCTAGCCCAAAGTAAGCACTATAAGGCTTGTGTTATGGATACTAGGATAACGGATAAAGATACATACATATGAATCATAAATAAGTAATAATAATAGAAGTATATATAAATACACATGACTCAGGTGCAAATGCTAGTATTCATCACATCCCTTTATGGGACTCGAAACCAAGACCATCGGTGTGAAAGGTAGGATTGATACATGCACCAAACGGTTAAATTAAACGGTTTATTTAAACAAATTCATCTTGTAAAAATCCATTAACTCACACAAATAACGTAAAAAATATATTGCACTCACTCACACTTTTAAAAAGGTAATAATTTCACTTGACGACCGCAAAGGATTAAGTTCCTGAACGCTTCAAGCAACTCGTAAGAGACAGAACGGCGACGTAATCTATGGATTTATTATCAGAACCGCTATATATTAGCGTGTATCTAATCAAAGTCATCGACAACGAGATAGTGTACAGTCGACCAACAAATTAAGTTGTACAAAATGACAATTTCTCCAAACGATTTTCAACTTTAAGTACCGGTCATAGAGTTTAATATTGATTTACAAAAATTTGACAGCATATGGGTAGTTTAATCTGCTGTCCTTACATCTCAAAGGTTTGCAAATGCAACAAAGAAAGTATAAAATATAAATTAGAAGAGCATTGGACCGGCTTTCCAAGGTTGCGGGTTCGATTCGCGCCTGAAATTTCACGTCGAGTCGATTTTTTTCCAGTATTCTTCTATTAAAATAATTTATCTGAGATTTTATCTTAAAAATTAACGTGTTTTGTATTATAAGCATTAAGAAAATGCGAAATCTCTTAATGTATATAATGAAATCGACTCCCACCTGACACTTGGCAAATTGTTCTATTTTTAATTATTTTCTTTATATATGAAAATCTAGTATATAAGATATATAAATATTGGCGTATATAGGGTTTCTTTTCCCCTATATATGCCATAGCCAAATAGATGAAACAGAGTCAATATTCAATGTACAGTCAGTATGTAGGTACGATGAGTAACATAAGACAATAAAATCAGCTTTAATGACGCAATGTCTGTTACGTCAACTACCAGAGTTCTTAACAGATTTTAATAATTTTTGTGTGGAATCGAATCAACAGGTTTAGGACTAGATCGTGATGGATTTTGAAATTTGCAAAAATAAAAAACAAGGCCAAAAAACTTAGGCTCTATGGGATTTCCCCATTGAAACAAAAAGCGCGCGCTTTTTGAAAGTTTTATAGTGGATCACCGGTAATCCGGCCCCTGACTAATCCGGCGCCCCTAGTAATCCGACATGCCTATCACTGTTGAATGTAGGTATACACAAACTTTATATTGGCAAATCATCACTAATGTATTTTATTATGCTCGACGGGTGTTGTTTTGAGTCTGATTGCTCAGTTTGAATTTAACTACATTTGATAGGGGAGCGGCCTGGCGTGCATTCATTGTTTACCAGTATGATGTGTATAATCTGTAATTATAGTCCATTTTTTTAGCATTAGAAATTATGTAAACAAAGAAGCAGTGGTGGCTAACCTTGTGCTGGAGTCCACTTTGACCGGCTTCAGGCTCGGCCATTGTTGAACAGATTAAATAACAAATAAAAATAAAAAACTTCAACAAAAACAATAGAAACTTAACAATAAACCAAAGAAAATATTCAAAACAGATAAATGCAGACGTTGACATATGCATCTATTGTTGTAAATGGCGGCCATGTTAAGCGACCATTTTAATAATCACCTAATATGGTACGTATTACAACATCGGCATGTACTTTTTAATTTTGTCGTGTCAAACTGACCAACGTTTCGTTCCACAAGTTTGCAACTTCTGCTTCTTAAGGTACTTTTTAGTGTAAACTTTTCACGATGTTACGTTTTGCTTGTTACATTATATGTGCACAATAAAGTACCCAAATTTTGTTCTTTCTAATGCTAAAAAAAACGGACTATAGTCGATTTACAAGGTAGTTACTCTGTTTCAAACAATTCTGCCCTATAGGGGATCTTAGGGAGTACTCTGTAATCCGTCAAATTCGATAGTCCGACACTGCCCTGCAAAACGTTTGTCGGATTACCGGGGATCCACTGTAATTCTTATGGAATTTTAAAATTTTCAATATTTTTAGTATTACACTCCGCTCCAATATATGGTGATCACGAAGCTTTATGCTTTGCGGAAATATCAACCTAGTTAAGTGTATTGTAGTGACAAGTAATAACTATACTATGTCGTTACATACAGTGTGTTCAAAAGTATGTAAATTAATGTAATGTACTATATTATAATCTATACTTATAATAAATCTGTAGAGAGGTCAATTCTGTACATGAAATATATTTTCAAAATAACTATCAGGGGGTGATTAGTGATCGATACTGATGCCAAAAATGCAAGTAAAATTTTTGTCTGTCTGTCTGTCTGTATGTTCCTTATAGAAACAAAAACTACTCGACGGATTTTAACGAAACTTAGTACAATTATTCTTCATACTCCTGGGCAGGTTGTAGTATACTTTTCATCACGCTAAAATCAATAGGAGCAGAGTAGTGAAGGGAAATTTTGGGAAAACGGGAGAAGTTACTCCATTTTTAAGCTTCCGTCGCGTATGCAGCCTTAATGGTTAAAGTTACATAGAAATCATGTATTTCGGAAATATTCTACATAAAATTGTCTAAAAAATATCCCGCAACAGCATATGTCTATTTTTTATGGTTGACTCACAATAACACGTGTAACTCCTGACAGCTTAGCAGTTCGGAGCATTCTGATTATATTTGTTTACTCTTACGTTTATAATACTGTCACTCATCCCTTATTTAAAAAAGTTAACGTTATTACCTATTCAATAAAAAAAGAATCATAGAAATCGGTATAGAAACACCAAACTTATACATGAAATAAGCCATCGCGCCGTCGCACGTGAATACTGACGTGCGAAGGATTATTTTTGTGTAACGGTTGCCGCGCTCGACACGGGTCGCGGCGGTAGGGTATAAAAAGGCGGGAGGTCCCAGAGCAAGCCTCATCTTAATATATAAAAATCCAGTGTCACAATGTATGTTCCCAGTGAATTCTTCACCAACTCAACCGATATTGGTGAAAATTGGTATTTATGTGTAATTTGGTCCAACTGAGGAGATAGGATAGTTTTTTTTTTTTTTAATTCATACCACAGCAACGCGTGGCCGGATCAGCTAGTATGTAATAAGTATGTAAAATGAAAACACCAAAGTGAGGCTACGCCGCAAAAAGTCCCCAAAAAATTATAAAGAAGTGTAAAAGAATAAACCATAGATAAAAAAAAATAATGCAAAGAGGTCGCGGCTCCATACGGCCCTTATGGAATAAGTGGCATAGACAAGTTCTTACTCCACGGTGATGCGTCATCGTTCATCGCAAGGTGCGGCAGGTGATGTGACGGTCACCCATCACTCATGGCCCCGATAAGGGACCTTCATCACTTCTATACCCTTCCCATACACGCACACAGTTATAAAGTCCCTGAAAATAAAAATAAATTAATAATTTATTATTGATAAAACATCATAAATTTTACTTTTTACAAAGTTACAGATTTTTTTTTATCTTTAAAATTAAATAGCGATTAAATTTAAAGTGACTTATTTAATTCAATTTTTTTCATAACTAATTCCATGATAATAATATGCATGTTGAATTTATCGACAGAATACGTTGGTGATCGAATGTAACCTATCTGTTTGTACCATATTCTTGCGATTAAATAAATTGATTGATTGTTTAAATATCTAATTAGTTATCAACAACTTGTCAAAACATATTTTATGTTGACAGCTGTACTAGTTAGAATTGTGTCACAGCTGTCAGTGCTCTCTTATCAAGGTACGATATAATTAAGAAATAAACTAAATTGAATATTAAATGTAGATAAAGAATAAAATAAACTATAGAAATATAAAAACAAACAAAAACAAGATTTTTACCACTAATGTGTGTGTGTTTATATGTGTGTAAGACACACAGTCTTGTTGTGTGTGCAAGTGTTTTTAGTATTTTAAGAGTGAAATAATACATATATACTTTGTATTATATCTAACTTTGTATTGTTGCAGCCTAATTTTAAAAGCTTCCTTACATATCAGTAAAGATTTACCAGAAGTTTGAAGACAAATAACATGGTTCTTACATTTGAAAAGTACCCTCAACGCAAAGAATGGAATCAGATTGACCTTCTGAGGCTACATTGTCAGCATTAAGTTATATTGAACTTTGCATTAAAGACCATGTTTTAAAAAAAATAAAATTGACTGACCCGCACATATCCAAAACATCCATGCCTTGTATATCAGCAACATCGCTGAACATTTGTGTGAGAAACTCGCATTTGATGCCTTCATCATCCACACTCCATCGGGATAAAGTCACTCTTTGATCTATTGACGTTGTTAACAAATATTCTTCAACGAGTTTGATTCCAGTAACTTGCGAACAATGATACATGTTCGTACACCATGAGCACTTCACATATGTACCAATGTTAGAACTTGGTACTATAAATAAAGATAAAATTATTGCATTATCGTCACCTCCGGTAGCCACTAACACTTCATTATCTGAAATCACCTTAGTATCAATGCTATTTATTCCGGATTGATTATTGTTCATGGTGAAGAATGGAGTCACTTCTTTTTCCAATGATTGACGTACATCCCATAGAGAAAGCTGACCTCTAGTCGTACATGTAACAACAATATGCCTGTCCAACAGTTTTATGCAAACTGTTTTCAAAATACATGTGTCGTGATGTTTCACTTCTCCAATTAACTGAAACTTATTATTTATAAATGTAAAAGTTCTTAAATAAGCATCTGAGCAGCCTGCATATATAATGATTATATCATTATCTTCTGAAATAATATCGAGATCCATTATTCTTGTTTCGGGGTCAAAATCAATTGTACTGTTTCTCCAAGTCTGGTTGTTTCTTCTATCTTTGTCGGTTCCTTTGATCATAAAGTTTAACAATTCTTCGGATAAAACCTTAAAGCGATTGTCACCATTGACAATGTTGATTAAGCTCATACAGATTTGTGCTCTACCACCAGCAGATACTACCAAAATACCATCACTTAATTCCGCTGTTTTTAACGTTCTTACATTTGATAAGTGTTTAAATACAATTTCATCTTGAAATTTTAGATCTCTATCAACCGATGACAATCTCAATGTTGTGTCTTCACCCCCTGTAACATAGAACTTTACAGGCACACCTAGTTTACTATCAAAAGTTTTCAAACAGTTAATTTCTTTTGAATGGGAGCTGTTTATTACATTTCGTAAAGTAATTTTGCTCATTTGAAATATGTGGGAATGTATATCAGAGTTTTTAACATATACAAGTCTTATGAATTCATTGTAATCATCACCAACTTTATCTATGTATCTCACAACGTCCCAAGACCTGTGCCCCCCACCGCATGGCACTTCAACCATCTTATAGTAATTTATGACATCGAATACAACAAAAGTTCTTTCTTTAAATCCACAAACGATTTTCTCATCTTTATCAATGAACTTGTCAGCCCACTGAAAATCCAAATGTTTGCTACTCATATATTTAGTTAAAGTTTTATTTGTTCTGTTTAATGTGAAATAATTAATGGTTCCATTCCGTCCAGTTGTCATGATTTCATCGTTTTTAATTGTGATAGATGTTGGACCATATCTTCCATGAATCTTGGTAAATGATTTATATGGATTTTTAGCACCTTGAAAATAAATATGAACACCGCCACATCTATCACCTACGACCAAACATTTATTTGTTGAATCAGTGGCTGATGAGGTGAGCCATCTCTCTTTGCAAGGCGGGAGAGTATAAACAGCAACAGTCTCCACATCAAGATTCCCTGAACTCATTACTGTTATAAACCCTTTCTCTGCACAAAAAACTAAATGTCTGTTTCCAGCCCAATGCATAGATAGAACCCTGTCTAATTTTACTTTAGTGTCTATGAGATTTCTGAGACACATTTCATCCTTGCAATTTTCAGCAAAAACATCGAGTTTCCCATTCATATCACCCACTGCTATTAATTGTTTACAATCAGAAATACTAAACAATTTATATGTAGATTCATGATTCAGTTTGTATTTTATTTGTGTTTTATTTTCTAAATTATAATATACTAAATAATCTTCGTCATCTAGGATTACAAGGTTCTTTCTAGCAGTGAAACCTATTTTCTTTGGAGTCACATCTATGCTAAAAGTCTCTTCTTCTCCATTGTAAAAAGCTGTTGTAAGTGGATGAAGGATGACAGCACCATCTCCTCCACCTGTAACCACATTGGTTTCATCAGCGTCAACCGACCAAATGCATCCATTTTGATGTGTGGAATACTTCTTCAGCAATTTTCCTTCGTAACTCCAGTAACAAATAGCAGAATCCTCTCCGACTGATACAATTGCTTCGTCTGTAATACAACTACGCATCACTCTAGCTGCATGTCCATAAACAACATGCTTACACAATATACTGATATTTTGCCAGTACTTAATTGTATCGGATTCGATATTGTTAGAAGAATTAGATTCTATCATCCAGAATCTGACAGATCGGTCATCCGATGTAGTAACTATTATGCCTTTCTTCAGATCTACAGATATTGAGAATATTACTCCCTGAAAAATGAACTATTGTCAGTTAAAATTCTTTTTCTCCGATTAATGACCATGCATGCTATAAAATTATAACCAGAAATAACTTTTACTCAGGGCCCATCATAGAGGATTGTAAAAATCAATCAGTTGAGGATAAAAGTAAAAAAAAAATTAAAATATGCCTCAAAAAAACAAACAACATTGTAGGTTGAATCCTATCGAGGGCCAAAGATGTGGTTGTTTTTACAGGTGTATTTTAAATCTTAATTATCTGATTTTTTTGACATATGATAGTTGTATAAAAATGTACATAAGGTAGATTTCTTTAAGTAAAAAAAATACAATTACAAACCTTGTGGCCTTCCAAGAAATGGAAAGGGTTTATTTCTGTTGGTGCTTGTATAATGACTTGAGAGAAGACAGTCCCAGAGAATACTAGCAAACCATCTTGCAACGGTAAAATGAGGCCACTATACAGGATGGAGTTATGTTTGCTCAGATACTGAGAAATCATTTTATTTTGAGAGACATTCCGAATCTATAATAAAGTAAAACTATCTATAGTAGTATACATAGACTAATAGTAGTATTAAAAACCTTTTGGTTTTGTCTGTATGTTTATTTTTCGGACAAATTTTATAATTAATATTCGCTTTATGACTCACTGATATTGATTCTACTTTCTACAAGTCAAGAATGGGTTGATTGAATTTTGATCAAATTTGGTATATGTTAAGAACATTTGAAAAAATAATAAGCTATAGGTATATCATACCGGTAAAAACATTAACTAATATTATAAATACAATAGTGAATTTAAGGTTTTACAGTTGTTTTAACTTTGTCAATAGTTACCTGTACTGTATTGTGTGCTGTTAGAACTGCTACTGAATTGTGATCAATCCACGTGCATGAATGCAACCAGTCAATGCAAACTACAGGATTAATGCTCCTAGTTACTGTCACTTCATCTTCACCATTTTTACAACTTTCCAGGCACAATACAGTGAATTGTTTGCCACCATAAACAAGTATGTTACCGCTGTTTTGATGAGGTATAAGTCCATATATCTTTTGACCAGTTAAACATTGTATTCTGGACAATAACTTGAAACTTTCCTTTGAATAAACAAATACGGAGCTACCAATACCTATAAAAAGGTGAAATACCAAAATAAGTAATAAAAAAATCGCTTTGAGTCTTGGATAGATTTTATTTCATAGGTTATTAAATACTAATGCTTTTTTATTTACTAACACGATATAGGTTATACTCGAAATAAATTTAATTTAATTAACTTACCAGCCAATATATATTTTTGATAAATTTTTATTGCAGTTATATCGGTGCGTATTAACAGAGACATTTTAGATTTGAAATTGCTGCACAAATTATTATTTTATTTTACGTTTTTACTCCAGCTGTAACGCACGGTATTATCATATTTGCGCGGGATAGTTTTTTTGCTTTTCCTTAAGAAAAAGCAAAGGTTATAAAGATCATACAGCCTAGTTTAAAGTGTTCGTTTCTTATTAGATGACGATGAGAGCTGATTTATTTATTTATTAAAAATGGTTGCAGCAAAAGCTATCACAGAATTGATAATTATTTGAAGGCAAAAAAGGTGTGGAGTTAATTGCCTTTACTTTAAGAACTATACTTATTAACATCGTGTAACATAAATTTTTCAAATGCATATTTATTTGAGCTAGAAAAATGTCTAAATTCAAAAAATTATGTAACACATTAAAGAGAGAAAAACAGCTCTTGCCGAGTTACTTTTCGGTACGAGGTCGTTGGACTTACAAAGCCATGGCATAGTTGACGTTTAATGCATTGTAAATGGTTTTTTTATAGCCAATAAAAAAAGACCTGGGAAGACAGCAACTGCTTGCGGGTTTCGAGGAGAAAGCTGATAATAATAATTCATTTATGTTTATCCGTTATGTACATAGTCATCATAGTACATGCTGTTGATAAGGAATAAGTGTGAATGAAATATCTAATATGTATTCAATTATTATCCTTGGATAAATGCACATCGCTATCTACTCTTAAACTAGCCAGGTAAAGTTATTTAATAACTAGGTAATACAATCTGAATACTAATAAAGAATGGCAATTGTACCAGTGCAATCTACCCCACGAGAAACGATTCGGTTGCGACTATGGCAGGTTTATTTTTTAAATTACTGAGTTGATTTCAAACAGCTAAACGACTATTGCTGATTTTAAAAGTAATTAATTAGAAGTCCAATGAGTGAGTTTAATTTTCAAAGGTAATATGCAATCATAAATAATCCGGGATTATTACAATTTTGGTGAAACGAAATATTTACTTTCCCACTGGTTGAAGTGTTCACATTGTTCAGTATTGCCCAGTCTGCCCTAACTGTATGCGAGGTCATCGTAATAGGGTCAGCCATCATCATACATTTTATTGTCGTTTAGATTACATAAAATATCCTGCGGTACCAGCCTGGACTCCTGCTCTAACAGTCAATTAATTTTCGGAGATTACAATTAAAACACACAATTGAATGATGATCTTAAATTAATGTGTAATAAAATAATAATACAACAAACAAAGCTTTATTCACAAGTTAACATAAAACATGCATATAGGTACAATTTATTATTTACTTTCATATTTATCTAACGGGTAATGTTCTCCATAGTTCTTAAGGTGGTCTTCCATTTCTTGAAGTTGTTTCCTGAAACAATTGATTTTATTATGTAATTATTATATATAGGCAATACAAACAATAGCGAGCAAAAGAACATTATGAATTTTTTTTTTCGCATTCACAATTCTATAAGATATAAAATACGCTTGTAATGTATTATACATTTATGCCTATACGTACCCTAGTATCTATATCTAAGCCTTACAGTGCTTACTTTGGGCTGCGATAATTTTTTGTAACAAATATTATTATTATTATAAAGAAAGTTTGTGTTAAGATGTAGGCTTATTATTATAGCAGTTGTTTCTTTGGTGTGATTGTAAGAAATATTATTATTATTACTTACTGAATCCTAGGGGGCATTTCATAGTAGACATCTTCTAACATTTCCTTCCACGCGGGAAGTTTTTTCTTCTCAGCTTCTTGCATTGTTTTCAAAACACGATTTCGGGCTTCCTTCTGTAGGGTCTTGTCCAATTCGTCATTCCAGTAACCTTTGAACAAAGGTCAAATGTAGATAGATAAGAGAAGACTCAAATCAGGTTAGGAAAAAGTGCAGGCTAGAAATATAGCTACGCCTAAAGGATGAAGTAGGTTCACACCTTCCCTTGTGCCATTGAGATCGTGGAACCATAACATTATTAAAAAAAAACAGAAACAATAAGAATCCTACACATGAGACAATTTGATTTTTTTTCGTAGTAATTTCATTAGATATAAAAATCTACCTAGTTGTTTCTTCTTCAATGCTTGTTCATTAAAGTTCTATTCCATTCGATGTTGTTGGTATAGAGACTGCGCTGGCGTCAACTTCAGAAAAATTCCACGGGTCAGTTGGAAGAGTACCCGCCCGGATAGCGAGGGGTTGTGGGTTGGAGTCCTGCCTGACATCTGAGATAGGTCGGATATTTCTAGTAATTAAAATAATAATTATAACTTTCTGCGGAGAAACGTTCCTACACGTCATTGTTTGAGTAAATAAAGTGGCTCAACGTACAGTGACGTCGACCAAAGGTATACATTTATTTGCAGAACGTTCAATTGCGTCCGTGGTCTATATCAAATTCTATTAGCTACGTCATCGCGCCATATCAATTTACTTCCCAAGTTTCTAGAGCCGCATTACATTTTTATATTAAATACAGAACGTCTGTAAACGTCCTTTCAATATGTATGGAATTAGTGTGTCATTAAACATAAATCTATGTATCGGGTTGCTCCGCTAAAAGTGTTATAAGTATAATATATTTGTTCAAAAAAAGAGAGATACTTATCTCTCTTATTTTGAACAAATGCATTAATACACGTATGTAATCACTTAAATAGAGCATGATCTCCTAACAGCCACCTTTTTTTCTGTACAAGGATCATATACGTTTTCAGATAAAAATGGAAACCCATTTTGAGATTATCTACTACTCAAGAACTGACAGAGGCTGCTTACCTTTTTGTTCTAAATACAGCTTGAATTTATGAATTGGATTTTCTTCGCTATTCCATTTATGTATTTCTTCAGCGGATCTGTATGCGGTACTATCATCAGACGTAGAATGGTGGCCCACTCTGAAATTAAACAAAGTTTAAAACTTAGGAACCGGATAGAGGCATAAAAAGTTCTCTTTGGTTTGGTCAGAAAGACAGGATTTCGTATTTATTTGGTGATACGTCCGGTAAGAAATTAAGTCACCGTGACCACAAGTTTTTTATTTAAACTGTTTTTTTAGAAATTGAGGATCTTCATGCCTATACTTTTTGTTTTATCAGAAAAATAAAAAATATGGTAGACAGAATTGCCGATTGAAAAATGAACAAAAACCACACTGACATATGACCACAACGACATCACAGTTGACGAAGACAAAGGAGAAAAGTGATTCTAATGATCTGAAAATTATAAAAAATATGAAACCCATAAAAACGGAATAAAATTTTGTTATTCTGCCTTTATAGGCAGACACATTATTGTGTCTTTGTTATCGTCAATGTGATTAAATTTATAAAAATACATTTACAATAAACTCAAGAAATAACAGTCACCTTTTTACTACCAACCTAATGGATCCTAAAATGAATCAATAAAAACAGGGAGGTTATAAAAATGAAACATTGTCGCTTCTATTTTACATTGTCTACTCCGTTCTACTGGGCCGTCTCACCTTTAGAACATGGCCTCAACGAGCACTGGCCTGGAGTCGGTAATATTTATTATGGATAAATTTCTATTCTTATATTTATCAACAAAAAAATACGTAACATTTACTAAATAAACCTCAAGAAGAAAAAAGAATTCAAATAAGTTGTTAAAAAAGCCCTTATGAGCAATCACAGAACATCTATCACAGAATGACGTTATTAATCAATCGCCATTTTGTACTGGTCAAACTTAAACAAAGTGTGACGTATCAGATTGAAATTAAATAAAAATAACTTTATTCAAATGCACTTAAAATATGTTTTTTTGGATCGTCCAACGTTTTTACCCACCACCCATTCAAAACATCTTTTAAAAATTCGTCAATTCGACAAGAAATTCGTCAGTTTTTACAAAAATAACTACATTTAGGTACAATATTATACGTCGTCACTATACATAATCCACTAAAATAGAATATTATTCTGTTATCACAATAATAGTAGTGTTATGGTTTCATTACATTGTTGATAACATTCATTACATACAGTCAACAAGTTTTTGTTTTCAGTAAGTACCTATCCTTAAACATTGCAATAAGTAATATACAGAGAATAAACGACAAATTTAAGAAAGCAACATAATTATGATTTTTTTAGTATACGTCAATAATATTGAAAGTAAAGCAGACCCATCTCCCAAGGCACCCGTTCACGAGCATGGAGCATCTTAGGGAACTTACGACCACCACGTTATGGACCACATGCCACCACCCAAGAGATGTTTTAAGAGAGTGTTAGTCTTCTCCGGTCTACTGGGCCGTCTCACCTGTAAGACATGGCTTCGACTATCACCGGCTTGGAGTCTCGAATCGTGTCGGCGCGTGCTCTTTGTACGGCGACGAACACGGCGAGCGGGTCGGTACCGTCGACGCGCACCGCCCTCAGTCCCAGAGCGGGCCCGCGCGCCGCTATGCCATCGCCGCGGTATTGCTCGCGGGATGGCGTCGATATCGCGTACCCGTTGTTTCTGCTGTACGATACGACGGAATTTACTTAGATTGAATAATCTACGGTAAGCTATCTTAACCTTTTGACCGCTGGATTTCATATCAGTTGTGGTCCAAGCGTCCGGCACACTCGCGCCCGCCCGCCACCGTTATTTCGCACTAAACGTTTTCGTTCCAATTTTGTAATCCGTACCACTAAAGAGTGGAACTCTTTGCCTGAGTCTGTGTTTCCAGATAAATACAATTTAGGGGTCCTTAAGTCACGAGTGAATAGGTATGTTCTAGGCAAGCGCGTTACATCCTAGATCGCATAACGCTTATCATCAGGCGAGATAGCGGTCAAGCGCTTTCCTATTCACGATAAAAAAAAGAATTGAAAAATGCAGGTGTTTAACGTTTTACCTTTGAATACCTGCATAAATTCAGTCTCGCGCTGACAGCGTGTTAAAAAAAGCAGTGTGCAAAGGCCCTTAGCCAACGGACAGCAATAATGCAGTACTGACACAAAGCGCCACGCTAACTCCCATTATTGAGAAAAAATTTGCCCATTTTATCCACTTAGGCAAAAGATTTCCAGACACGATATAACACATCTACTTTTTATATAAAAAGTCAGTTTCGTGCTTCTATAAAAAGTTACAAACCCTTTTTATTTCCTAATGGGTAGAATTCTCTAAAACGTTGATAATCTTCTGCATCACTTATATTTTTTACTAGTCATTTTTATTGAATTTCATTCCTGTTACTTTGAAAACAATAGATTTGCATAAAACAGTTTGTCTTAAAGTTACCCAATAGCGGTTTCATTAAAAAAAAAATTAAGCGTTTTCCCCTTTTAATAGAGATAACCTCCAAATTTCAAGTCTAGAGTTAGCGTATCAGTCTTATCTGTCAGCTAGTCACAGATTAGACCAATAGACGTTAGAGAAATTAAATAAAGTAAGTAAGTAAATATTTGCGCTCCATCAAAAAGTTTTTGAATTTCCGATATCCATTTAATTATGCATACCACAGCATGATGACTGGGCAATCGAGGGTAGCGGCGAAGTTGAAGGCGGCGTGGGCATCTCCCTCGGAAGCAGCGCCTTCCCCGAAGTAGCAAACCGCGCAGCGATCGTTGCCTGGCATTCTCTTCAACGCGTACGCAGCGCCCACCGCCTGAGGCATTTGCGTGGCTGTTGACAGCAACAAAATGAGAGGCTATTATTCAATTTTTTTTTTATTTAGAATGCGTTCGCTCTTGACCCCAATCAAGCCCGAGGGCCAAGACAGGGTCCACAATGTAACGAGCTAACCCAGAAAGTGCCTGTTCACCCTGGCTTTAAAAACGGACGGGATATAAGCACTCGGAAATACAGACGCAGGGAGGGACCCTCTTCTTCGTGGAGGTTCCACTCTTCTGCTGTGCGCATTATAAAAAAAGTTGAGAAGTGTTTGATGAGACAGGTAGGAACAGCAAGAAAAGGGTGGTGCCCGCAGTGAGTCTGGATGTCCGATGGAAGAAAGGTGATGACGGTATGAGCATATGCAGCTCCTGAGCACATTCTGTAGAAGACCGACAAACCTTTATTACCAACTAAGTGTACACTGGTCTTTAAATATAAATGGAACTAAAAAAACTAAGTCGCTCTTTATGGACACAAGAAATAAAGCGAGGGCTAACCATGTTTTAATTACTTACCAATTATAAAATATTATTATAATTTCAATTAGTGAGTAAAAAAATATTGACAGTAGGTACCCATACTTCAATTTGGACTAATCGTCGTATCAATATTCAATTTAGAGACAAATTCAAATTCAAACAATTTATTACAGAAAACTCAGTTCCAACAAAATTAAGAAACGTTTATTTTAGGTATTCATTGATAGAATAGAAGCTTTTATCAATTATATAATCTTCATAAAAAATCTTCTTAATTGGAGTCCATCATCAGATCTACTCCAGACCTTTATTAGATTGTAGTGCTTTAAGTTATATTAAATTGTAGTGCTTTAAATTGATTAATCAATAAAATAAAAAATACTTATTATTTATGAAGAAAACGCACTAGTCGCCCCTACGATTGTTGAAAGTTCCGTTCGATTTCTCAGCTCTGTCATCATCAAACCCTGATTTCCTTATCATGGGGCCACCTTTGAAATATCTTCTTTCCAACAAAAATAGAATCATCAAAATCGGTTCATAAACGACGAAGTTATCCGCGAACAAACTTAAAAAAACATATATACGGTCGAATTGAGATACCTCCTCCTTTTTTGAAGTCGGTTAAAAAGACGAATGTCGTAGGTATGCATTCACTCACCTAATGGACTAGATAAAGTGACGAAATTGATTTGTCTACTGCCGTAGTGGACAGGCATCTGCCTCCCCTTGCCTGGATCCTCGCAGTTTCCATAGCACTGGTTCACGAGTTCAGTTACCGTCATGCCCCGGTAAAGAAGCACCCCCACCTCTCGGTACTGCGCGAAGATCAGGTCTTCGGGGGAAAGGGCCGCGGCGCTTCCGACGTGAATGCCTTCCTCTCCGTTATTCGTCATGTAGAATGATATGCGACCTTGCCTGAAAATAAACATAGTCTGTATTTGATTTCGTATTATATTTTCTTTATATCTCATTTGTGGGGTAATTTATTTATATTTTTATTTAGGATGGGTTAGCTCTTGATCCCAATCAAGTCTGGGGGCCAAGACAGAATCTACGATGGAACGAGCTAACCCGGAAGGAGCCTATTCACCCTGGATTTGAAAATGGACAGGTTATAAGTTTTCGGAAATACAGACGCAGGAAGGGAGTTGCACTCCTTTGCTGTGCGCATTATGAAGGATGTTGAGAAGCGCTTGGTGCGACAAGTAGGAATAGCAACCAAAAAAGGTGGTAGCCTGCAGTGCGTCTGAATGTCTATTTTTTATAAAAGATATGTGGCAAACTCTGGGTTAGAGCATTCGGCTTAAGATTTATGTTATCCAAAAGTCAATAAATGGGTGACCAAAAATTTGGTGTCTTTCCTTCTGATTCAGAAGGCATGTTATCTTGTTGGTCCCAGCAGCATCTGCGAACATGAAACCGCACTGTCAGCCCGTTCTCGCTGTATTGTTTTTATTAAGATAAGGTAAAGATAAAATGCTTTTTATTCAATCTGAGCATTCACAATGCATTCATTGAAGGTCAATCATGTCATGGCTTTGTAAGACCTAACGACAGGAGACCTTGTACCGAGAAGATGCAAGAAACTAGGCAAGGGCTGGTTTTTTATCAGTAGCGAAGACGTTTTCCCCGTTGGAGGAGACATTAATGAGCTTAAAGATGATGAAATGGCATACTACCAACACCCATGATATCTTCCTGTGGTAAACGGTGCTCTTAGAACTCAGGAATTATATAGGTACATAATGTTTTTTTCTATTTGGACTGCAAGATCTCTTGAACCTTAGGGGTATTTTTAGGCTGACAATTCGTTGATCTATACTCTATCTCTCTCCCAGATTATCGACTTACCTTTGAGACTCATATAAAATCTTGTCCATCTGGCTCAACTGTATCATAGTCTTGTACATATTAAGTAACGTGTCTTTATCTATAACCGGTTCTTCTCTGCTATCGATAACCTGGAAAGTAAATAATGCTCGAGTTAATGACGTGTCTTGCGTCCAGATAACTTATTACGGCCGCACAATTTACAGAATATGGACGATTTCAATCGCTTTGAAGTAATATTTCGTTATGCATGCTTGAATTAGGGATTAAGCTTGTGAATTCATGACGTGAGGGTTACGAAAAGTGTGATCGGGCGAGGCGAACGGAAGTTGAGAGGGAGAAATAAGTTGGTGAAGATAGAAAGAGAGATAGCTACGTTTCGTATATTAATATAGGGGCAAGAGAGAGACGTGCGAGCACACATTTTCTTTCTCTCTTTCTTTAAGACGAAATTTCTGATTTCGGTTTTCCTATTTAAAATTATTTCTAGAGTCGTCGATAAACCTGAAGCTACTCTCTAAGAACTTCTTAGAGCTACAAGGAAACCCCATATACCCCCTTATATGCATACGATCTGCATCTTCAAACTATCATCAAAATTCGTATCTTTTGCGTTCGAGCAATAGCTTGAACTTAATCTATAAACAGTTTGACATTGACCTCTGACACTAGCGTTGCATCGGTGAAGCGAGTTTTCGAAAGATAAGTTTTTGTGAAAATATGTATTTGATTGGTAATTTCTTGATTGTAATTTTTATGAAATTAATCTATGACCTTATTCAGCTATTTTTTGTTTGTGATTCGTTGACTTATACCTCGCATTATTCATTGTATGTTTGCCTATTTGAATGCGATTTAAGTACATAATTAAAATTATTTATAAAATGTTTCTGATGGTGACAACCTATAATTGGCTTTCAGTTGTCATATTTACTATTTATTGTAATTACTTTAGCAGTTCCGACAATGGTCTTCCGACAATCAAATATTTAATAGATATATTTATGTAAATACTAGCTGACCCGGCCACGCTTTGCTGTGGTATAAATTAAAATAAAACCTATCCTATGTCTTAAGTTGAAACAAATCCAGTAATATAAATAAAAAATATTAAAATTGGTTGAGTAGTTTCGGAGTTCAGTGCGGTCAAACACTGTGATACGTAATTTTTAAATATATTGATTTATCCAGTATATTCAAAATCAAGCACCTTGTTTTCTCAATCTTTGAAACAGCAAATTACTTGGTTTTATCATTCATTAGATTAACGTGACGGCCGTTTGGGCAATGGTAACGGTCCGACGGTCCTGGGTTCGAGTCCCGGATTGGGCAGATGTTTATGTGATAAATACAAGCATTTGTACCTGTGTCCTGAGTACCTGAGTGAGATGGGTATGTAAATATACTTTTAAATGATTAAATGTATATGTATCATATATGAATGTCTAGCCATTACCTTAGTATCCATGGAGGTTAGAGAGAAGGAGAACGATTGCTGTAGAAAATAGTATCCCATAAATATGGACAAAATAACTGAGGCGCTGCGATCGCTAAATTGACGCAATATAAGCGGGCTGTTATTAAATTTGTACATACATTATTCACTACTTGTTATCTTCTAACTTCATCTACTTGTATTCATAAACAGCTGACTTCGCAGATACTACTTACAGACAGCAACTCGGCTGGTGGCTGAAAAATGAACTGAATGAATTCTACAAATTTTCAGGGACAGGCGGGCTAATGCTTTAACCTAGCGATCGTTCTCCTTCTCTCTAACCTCCATGCTAGTATCTATGAAACAAGACTTACAGTGTTTACTTTGGTAAAGCTAATTGGTATGAGTGTAAGAAATAATCTATTTATATTATGACCCCACTTTGTGTGTGTTTGTTACCATATTGTCTCGCTATCCTTGCAAATTTGCAAAACTAAACTTGCCCTTATGTACTCCCGCAAAAACAATACAATAGCGTGTTTCTACGCGCTACAGCGCCATCTAGTTATGTTAAAACTATAAATACATAAAATTAAAAATATTATTACTTTGAAGCCATGCAATTAATTATATGACATACCGTCGTTGCAAATCTCTTATGTCTCTTATGTGTCATTTTGCTCTAAAAAGGTTTAGCAAATTGTCGAAAAGCATAATTATCCTCTACTTTATTTATTGTGATACAAAATACTTTTGTTCAATACATTTTTATGTCATTGTTTAACCCCTTAAAAATAACACAAAAATATTGACTAAGATAATTTTACACGAGATTTTTTTTGTCATTTTTCTTTATACTACGTTATTTTACTTAAGCCCAATGATTTACCTGTCCGTTGTTATCGAGCACTCTGTAGATAGGGATGGGGTCGTAGCTGGTCTCGCTGACGAACTTCAGCTCGGTGACGAACGGCGCTCGGGCGCCGGGGAATTCCCCCACTTTACCATTCTGTGCAGCCTCCGGTTTCGTGTGAGTCGAGAGGAACTGCACACGACCAAATCAGATGATGTTGAAAAATGTTACGTGAAGATTAAGATTCGACGTCTTAGGCCTTGTTAGATAATAAAAGTAAGCGTAACTACCCAAGTAGCAAACAAATGTCTTAAAAAGGAATTGAAGATATCTTGAAGGCAAGTAGACGAATTCCAGCTGTTGTCTTGACTAAAACTAATATGTCCTTCAATATATCTTCAAGATACACTCCAAGGGCTAGTTAAGTAAAAATGGGCACAGCATTTAAGGACATGTTAAGAAGGAGTTAATACTACTGTTAAGATAAACTTTAAACCTATTTAAGAATTATATTTAAGAAAGGTGGTTTAACAGAACTCTAAACATTGACTTTAAGATATCTTGTAGGTTGATTTCAGATCAAGAGATAGACTTAAAGATATCTACTATACCTAGTTAAAACTTTCACTATTGAATTGCAGATATTCGATTTAATCTTAGTGAAGTAAAATTAAAAACCTATTTTGCTTTATAGTGATTTAAGTTACATAATTTTATAAAATATGGCGAACTTTTAATTCATTACAATAACTGTTTTAAGGTTTACGCAAATGGCGACTAAACAATTAATTTATATGTCTAAAAAGGCTTTCTTATGTCGTTGAATGCAGTGGAAATTTAAAACGCATGATTGTTTCTCGTGTAAAATCTATAGATAGTGCTATAAAACAGACGGGCTGTTGAAATACTAGAAAAAAACAATAAAATTTTATGTAACAATATTGCAATATATTTATTTTTTTGCATATATTGCAAAGTTCTACATTTTCTATAAACATACTAATTATTCATGTAGTTAGAATTACTATAACAAAATGAATAATGTTCAATTTACTCTAGTTTTTGATGAAGTGTTGTCGGAAAATGTATAATAATTTTTTCACATAAAGTGCAAAATGGCGTTAAATCATAACTTTCCTTACGAAGTAAGACTTTAGACAATATTGATTTTGGTATGCTATTTAAGACAAAGTAAAGACAAATTACATTTGAAGTAGTGGTAGTTAAGAGATATTATACTTAACTTATTCTAAAAACCGTATTGGCGAAGTACTATTTAATACATTTTGGTATTAAGTGATTCTATAGTTTGATTTAGTTAGGATCAGATTTCGTCTTAATATTTTCTTAACTTGACATTCTATAGTTCTTGTTTATTTTGTGGTGGGAAGAGGTTTATGCAAGATAGTCGAGGAAATAAAATCAGCGGTAAGTACTTACGTGATATTAAATATCTATCCAATCTCATTTATTTAGAGGGCTAATAAACACAGCAACAATAATGAATAGGTACCTACATTAAATAACTTCTGTTCTAAATAACTTCATTACAGGCACATTGTTCATCTCATAAATGTTACAGAGAATTGGCCAAAATTCTACTTTTGAACTTTTATGTGGGTAAGCCGTCGATATTTACATTTATACATAAATTGACATTTTTACCAAAATTTTCAAAATACTGCAGAATATTTTTATTTAAATCCGTTGTGTCAGTATTCCCCACTGCTACAGTATTCTATATCTACAGATTTTATTGTTTTCAGAAGTGTTCTAGCGTCTTTTGGCACAACACCTGGATCATGCTTGTCAATAATCTGTAATAAGGCATTGATTGCAGTATGTGGTACATTGTGATAAATGGACCAGTTTCTTAATTGGTCTGTTAACTTAACTTACAGTGACTTTACACCTTATGTCACAAGTTGGCAACGTACACTGTGGTTCTTGTGGGGGTTGCAGTTTTGCTGCGAATCTCACAAGAGCCGCATGTATTATAGGTGACTGTTACCACTTACCATCAGGTGGGCAGTTTGTTTGTTTGCCAACTTTATGCAATAAAAAAAAAATAAAAAAAAAAAAATCATGATCAACTTTTGATGCGTTATCGTCAGCTCGTGTTGATCGATCGATTAGTGTCGATTCATTAAGAGTTGGAATCACCTCAATTCAAATTTACCGTGGTATCATGTTCCTCGTTATACATTAAACACACTAAGGTCTGCCTCGAAGGTGTCGCATTGCTCACGTTTGTAGCATTTAAAGCACATTCGAGTTATTTTTGAAGTTATACTTCTTTAGGCGCGTTATGAAAAAATGTTGTGAGTGAAATTTCATCACTGCAGCACAAAAGTTACAGTGTGAAGTTAGCCACAAAAGCGATATAGAATAAACCAGCAGGATGAAGTTGGCCACTAATTATGAATGTGTGTGTGTGTGTGATTTTAAATTATATATGGTAGTTAAAAGCAAATTTATATAAAATTATAATAACAATTTTATATTATATAATAACAATATAACAATTTTATTTAAAAGCTGTTTTTATTTTATAAACTTTTTAAGTGCGTTTATTGATTTGAGGTTAACTTCGGAATGTATTCTTTTTATTTGTTTGTAATATAGTAAATTATTATTATTTTTACATTACTATTGGTTAAACAGTTTATTTTAATGGTTTTTGATATATTACTTGATTCTGTATACAGATATATAGGAAATCTGTTAATCTTTTGACGCTTCTTACTGATCACTAGGTATATAATTTTTAAATTTATCTTTCTTTTCACATACAAATAATACGAGCACACGGGGGGATTTTTTTTAGTTATCTTTTTTTAGTAACGATAAAGAAGTATAACTTTTTACGTTCGTACATAAGTACACACAACGTTCTTTTTTATATTTCTCTATACGTCGACGAAAGGCACCAGATCTTTTTATTTTTTCCAGCTTTATCCATGTTTCTTTTGGTTATATTTGGAGAAAACGTCCCATTAAATGATTTTTTACTCTAATCTTACTAATTTTAGTAAAAAAGGAATGAAAATATACTTCAGATAATCAATGTTTAGAACTTGGTATTAAAACCATCTTAAATTTATCTAGAAGATATTTTTTTTCTTAATGAGTTTTAAAAGATACTTTAATTATTCAATAGAGTTTTAAGTGAGCTTTCAAATAATCCGAGTAAAGTAAAAAAAATATTTTAAGTTTTAAGTGTAGGTATACTTAAATCAAACTAGTTTTAAGAATACTTAACTCGGTTTTTAGTATTCCTTACTCGCTTAAGTAGCGGTAGCTTAAAACTATTTAGTATTAAAGAAAGAAAAGACTTTAGGAAATCCTTTTTGATTTAGCAAAATCCAACTTTAGATAAAGTAAAGATATATAAGATTTAATCACTAGTCATAATTGCTACTTGGGTATTGTTCTTTTCTTATCGTGAATAGGTAAGCGCTTGACCGCCATCTTGCCTGATGGTAAGCGACAATGCAACCTAGGATGTGATGCACTTGCCTAGAAGATCGTCACTCGTGACTTGAAGACCCGTAAATTGTATTTATCAAGAAACACAGACTCAGGCAATTATTAACTTGGAAAATAGATTCAGGAAGGCGGACTTAAAGCTATAAGTCCATTGTAATTAGCATAATTAAACTTATTAGTTCCAATAATGTAAAAAACACAAATATTTACATTTGAATGTCTGTTCAGATTGGAAATCTCTAAATAAAACATGCAAGTGATGTCAAGACGTAACTTTACGGGGTTTTGAAATTGCTTGTAGGAAAAAATCATACAGGTAAGTATCCTTTAAGCATTATCTACACTCAAATTTTAAAGAGGAAAGATTTGTATTTTTGTATGTTTGCAATGAATAAACTCAAAAACTACTAAGCCGATTTCAAAAATTCTTTAACCGTTGGATAGCTACATTCACCGCTGAGTAACATAGGCTATATTTAATGCTAGAAAAAATTTAAAGAATTTTGTCCACCCGTGCGAAGCCGGGACGGGCGGCTATTATATATAAGACATATTTCTAAAATACCTGTATACCTACTGTACACTTAAATGCTACCTTTTATTGCACAATACTTAAGAAACGGCTTTTAAGTCACCGTAATCTGTTAACATTCGTATAGGTTTCAGTTGCAGAGATAATTTGTATAAACAACTGTGACAAACACTTGTGACGTTTTCTTATTTCCATGTGATTCGGATTACACTGATTAAAAGTAGCCGATTAAACTTTTAAATTACTCTCACTTTTAATTATTAATCTAAGGTTTAAAAATAACAGTTAGTTCTTTAGTGTTTAAAAATAACGATGTTTACTTGTTAAAAATAAAAAGATCAGTACCTACCCGCACAGCTTGTCGTAAATTAGTGAGCCTAAACGCACGCGCACCGCTTTGGAGCGCCATTTTGTTACTGACGAAACTCGTTTAAGAATAATGACTTGTAGTTTAGTGCACGATTTCACATTAGCAAGTTAGATAAGGAGCGCGGCCTTATCACAGTATTACGGGGATGGCAGAAATGTTTGTTTGATTAATGATTATTTAATAATTTAAAAAATCTTCGACTTTTGATTCTTGTGCTGATTGAGTTACATAATTACATGCAAGTTTATATTTAATTTTCGGCGCGAAAAACAAGATACAGCTACGGAAACGGATTTTTTTTTTCTAGTTATTTTTGAGGTTCCGATATTTAATTAATACTAATGCAAGTGACTGTTAAAATTTAAAATAATGTACCTATTCTTTGATTAGGTTATGAAAATCATAATTAAAAAAGCATTACATTAATTAGTGTATTTGTCCGTCGGAGCAAAAATAAAACGTAGCCTTTAAATAGCCCGCGAAAATGCCACAACAAATATGGCGCGTATATTTTAGATGTATTAATACAAAATACAAATAACTTATCCTTTTCTATGTTATGTGTATTAAAATACCAACAAACGATAAGCATTGTTTATTTTAATTTCCACAATCGATTTGAACTTTAAGTCCAACTACTAAAGTAGATATCAAATCAAAATTAAAATATGATTTAAAAAAAAAATGTGTTCGGTACTGTACGGTTTGGCTTCTAAATGTTAGGTTGCTTTCGATTATTTATTTTTTGTTGAGCTACATTGCTTATTGACCTACTGAATAAATATCTACTGTGATTGCTTAACGTGCTGTGAGGGTCAATTTGTTATCATTAATAAGTCGATTTAACTAATAAAATGCCTTCATTTTGGTCTTTAGCTAAAACAGAATATAGAACAATTTTGTAATAAACTATTATGTTATGATCGGAAGAAGGGTTTCTGTATAATGGACTCATGTTTAATATATTCTGTATAAAAAACTACTATTATAATGAAAATAAATCTTTTTGTTTATTGAACAACTTAATAAAGTCTCAACAACTAAGAAATTATTTAATCCCAAAGTAAACAGTACTATGGGTACTTTATAACGTATAGAATAAATAAATAAGTATTTAGACGATAATTATCACGCAAAAAAAAACCACCACCAGCGAGCGGGCGTCGAGTCAAATTGATAATAGAATTAAAATAGGTAATTTTAGGGGGTCCAAGTTTACTCGCGTCCGTGGGATTTAACCCTCGATGTCCCACACGTGGCCCCTGGGTGGTGCTAAAGGAGTAAACTTCTTTCAGGTGGTAGGCTTCGGCCGCGGCGTGTTACCTGAGAAGAATTGAGAAGGCTGACATTGCCCAACAGCGATACCCATCCGCTCAACTGGTGGCTCTTGGTGATTTCAACGCACACCACAACAACTGGCTGTTACCCACCACAACCCTTACGAAAAAACCGACCACGCTGGTCGAGAAGCGCGAAAGCTAGCCTTGACACTTGATCTCACCCAACTTGTCCAGGAAGCCACTAGAGTGCCGGACTCTGATGGACAGACAGCTAATTGCTTGGACCTTCTGCTGACGTCAAATCCCGACAGTTACTCGGTGTCGGTTACGCCACCCCTTGGCAGTTCTGACCATTGTGTGGTGGAATCTATGTCGGTGTACTCTCCGACCGACCCAAGCCCAAAAGGCTCCCGGCGGGTTTGGCGTTTTAAATCAGCAGATTGGGATGAGATGCGTTGTTTTTTTGCATCTTACCCTTGGCGGCAGGTTTGCTTTTCTTCTAGCGACCCCTCAGTTTGCGCGGATGCTGTGACCAATGTGCTTCGTCAGGGTATGGAGTATTTTATTCCCTTCTCTGACATATCACTTGCCGGCAAAGCTCACCCTTAGTATAATGCCAAATGCCATGATGCGGTGGCATCTAAACACAAAGCATATTTGGCCTGGGTTGAAGCTCGATCCCGTAAAGCTACTGATACGCGCGAAAAGAAGAAAGCCTTTAACAAAGAAAGAAAGAAAGAAATACTTTATTTGCATATAAATGAGGTGGTACACTGGAGATCTTAATTAAATAATAGGGTCAGCTCATTTAGCCATCTACAATAGCATGCAAAAATTAAATTAATGTCAGAATTACATAATGTCAGATTAAATCAATATTAAAGAAAAATTAATAAAAAAAGAAATAACAAATACAAACATTAGATATTATCTCAATACAATTGAAAATAGATTTATATTCCCTTATAGTTTATATATTCTGTGACACTATAAAATGCCTTTTCAATCAACCATCTATATAATACCATTCCAAACCTACTAAAAGGTAATTCTCGTATTGATTTAGGTACTTTGTTATACAAAATTATACACATCCAGTAACAGTTTTTTGTAAACCGCGTGCTCTTAGGAGTTACGTCAGATACCAGTCTATCTCCATTTCTTGTATTACGTAAATATATGTCTTTAGCTTGCTTAAAATAGTGCAAATTTTGTTTAACAAGTTTGACAACTTCGAAGATGTATAGACAAGGAAGCGGTAAAATGTTAGACAATTTGAAAAGAGGTTTACAAGGTTCATCTGGTACTGCTCCATATATTGACCTTACACATTTTTTTTGAGCAATAAATGCCTTATTAATGTCCGCGCTATTACCCCATATTATTAGTCCATATCGTAGTACGGACTCTATATAGGCAAAATAAGCTGTTAAAGCCGTGCCCCTTGTAGCAATTTTAGTCAGTTTGTGGAGCGGAAACGAAAATCTGTTAATTTTATAACAAACATTTTCAACATGTTGTTTCCAGTTTAGTTTCGAGTCAATTTCTACACCTAAGAATTTTATTGAATTCATGCTTTTTAGAGCTTGTCCATTACAATCTATGTTTAGGTTATGGTTTATGTTATTAAAATTTATGAAATATGTTTTGTCAACGTTTATAACCAAATTATTATTTTTAAGCCAATTTGCTATTGCTTTTATTGTTTTATTAATTTCATCAACGTGTTCATTTATAGTATTTTTTTTATCTGTTGATACAATTACCGATACGTCATCAGCAAATAAGATGCATGGATGTTTGGTTACGTCTGGAAGGTTATTAATATAGACCAAAAATAGGAGAGGGCCCAACACACTCCCTTGCGGTACACCAAACTTATTCTTCTGAAAATCTGAGAAATATTTCTGAGCTATATTATAACGGTCAATTTTTGTAATTTCAACAGATTGTGTTCTATTATCAAGGTAGGTTTTTATCCATTTCAAAGCTGTACCTCTTATGCCACAATTATGTAATTTTTGTAAAAGCTGATTGTGGGACACAAAATCAAATGCCCTTGACATATCAAAAAATAGGCCCGTATTAAGATTATTATCATTTAGAGATGTCAACGTTTTGTTAATTAGATTAAAAATTGCATCACTGGTAGATTTTTTCTTTTGGAAGCCATATTGATTAGTCTTCAATACATGATATTTATTAAAGAATGCTACAAGTTTATCATGCATGACTTTTACGTATACTTTTGAGAGAACAGACACCAGCGTGATGGGTCGATAGTTATCTAAGATTGTCTTATCGTCTTTTTTATGCAAAGGCTTAACTAATGAAACTTTAAGAGAGTCAGGGAAAGTGCCCGTGATTAATGATAGATTAATCAAGTAGGTCAATATGGGGCTGATTATAATACTACATGATTTTAAAACTTTAGTACATATATTGTCAAATCCTTCGGAATTTGTATTATTTAAAGAATCAATAACCTTTTTCACATAATATTCATCAACTGGGCTAAGATAAATGGAATTGCTTAAAGGTTTAATGCTGTTGTCATTTAATAAATTAGAATTAGATTTATTAGTCAGTCCAACAAAATAACTGTTAAATATATTTTGCAATTGCTTTAGAATTGTTTATTATATTATTATTATATTGGATTGAATCCATTTAATTATTACATCGAGGTTTGGTGACAATTTCATCCTGTATTATTCTCCATGTCGCCTTACATGTGTTTTTACTATTTAATACGTATTTATTGTGTGTTGCTTTTTTAGCTTTTAATATACACTTTTTTAATAATTTTGAATATCTCAGATACTTATTTTTAGCTGTTTTATTTCTACTTTTGTAGTAACTCTGTCGTAAGATGCTATTAGTTCTACAACTTTTTTTAATACCCTTTGAGATCCATTTTAAAGGTTCAGCATTAAGTCTGATTTTACGGATTGGGAAACAAAGTTTATAAAGTAAACAGAACCATTCGTAGAAATGACTAAAAGCTTCATTTAGATCAGATATATTGTAAACTTCTGAAAATGAAAGACTAGCAAGGTATGATTTGAACCTTTCGATATTTTCACTAGAATAATCTCTTTTATAGATATATATAGTTTTATACTCGATATGCTTCGATTTTATATTAAAACTAAGTATTTGGGCTGTATCATGATCAGAGCCGCCAAGTCGCCTTGGCGGCTCTGGCAAAGCCGCCAAGTCCTGCAAAAAGGTTGTAAAAAGAGCTCGCTTCGATCACATAGGCCGCATTGGGAAGAAGCTTGCCTCTTACCCTTCAGGTAGTAAAGCGTTTTGGTCCCTGGCTAAGTCGATCGAAGGTAACTTCTGCCGTTCCTCAGTGCCTCCCTTGCTGAAACCTGACGGATCATTGGCACACACGGCCAAGGAAAAGGCCGATATATTTGCCGAATTATTTGCCGAAAGTTCGCGTTTGGATCCTGGCAATGCTGTACCTTCCGGTTTGTCAAGATGTGGGACTTTTATGTCTGAAATTCGTATAAGACAAACCGAAGTCAGAAAGGCATTGCGGGAACTGGACGTGAATAAAGCCAGTGGTCCGGATGGTATACCAGCCATAGTACTAAGGACTTGCGCTCCTGAGTTAGCTCCGGTATTGACACGCCTAAATCGGTTATCTATGGCTAAAGGACAAGTGCCAAAGTCCTGGAAGCTGGCCAACGTGCAACCTGTGCCCAAAAGGGGCAGTCGTGCTGACCCTATCAATTACAGGCCCATCTCGGTCACGTCCATTCTCTGCAAGATAATGGAACGTGTACTGAACCACAGGCTCCTGTCGTATCTAGAAGAAAATGACCTCCTTAGTGACCGGCAATATGGGTTTCGCCGGAACCGGTCTACTGGAGATCTTCTAGCATACGCCACTTACATATGGAGCGAAGCCATCGAGAGGCACGGTGAGGCGCTTGCCGTCTCTCTTGATATCTCGAAGGCTTTTGATAGGGTGTGGCATGAGGGCCTTATTGGCAAGCTTCCATCATATGGTCTTCCCACTGGTTTGTGTGTCTGGATATCGGACTTCCTGAGAGATCGGTCAATACGAGTTGTCATTGACGGCAGCTTGTCTGACCATTTGGCTATCAATGCCGGCGTCCCTCAGGGTTCCGTTCTCTCTGCAACACTTTTTCTGCTGCATATAAATGACCTGCTGTTGCCCGGTATTTTGGGGTACGCAGATGACAGCACTGTTGTAGAGACCTATATGTCTGATGCACGAGCCAGTGCTGAACAGATCCAGCGTCATAGAGAGGCGATGGTTAGCCGCATGAACCTATCTCTGCAGGCAGTCTCCGAATGGGGCGATGCGAATCTAGTAGGGTTCAATCCGGCAAAGACCCAGGCGTGTCTTTTCTCCGCTAAAAGGAGTCCTTTCAACTTGACTCCTACTTTCCGAGGTGTATCCGTGCCGATCACTGACCATCTTGAGCTTTTAGGTATGTCTTTGTCACCAACTCTCAATTTTGGCTCTTTCATTGAGAGCATGGCTCAAGTGGCTTCAAAAAAACTTGGCATTCTGGCGAAGGTGAGAAAATACTTCACACCGGAACAGTTGCTCAACCTTTACCAAGCACAAGTTCGATCGTGTATGGAGTATTGTTCTCATCTTTGGGACGGTTCCGCCCGATACCAGCTCCAGACGCTTGAGTCCATTGAGAGGAGGGCAAAGAGGCTCATCGGCAATGAAGATCTTTTCTATAAAAAGCTCAAAAGCCTTGAGCATAGACGGAAGGTAGCAAGCCTATCCGTATTTTATAGGATACATTTCGGAGAGTGTGCAGCTGAATTGTACAATCTTCTTCCGCCGTCCCCATTTTATCATCGGACAACCAGACTTACAAACTGGCGACACCGTTATATGGTGGATATACCAAAGAGTCGCACTAAGCGTTTTGGTTCCAATTTTGTGATACGTACCGCTAAGGAGTGGAACTCTTTGCCTGAGTCTGTGTTTCCTGACAAATACAATTTAGGGGTCTTCAAGTCACGAGTAAATAGGTACCTTCTAGGCAAGCGCGTCACATCCTAGATCACATCGACGCTTACCATCAGGCGAGATGGTGGTCAAGCGCATGCCTATTTTCTATAAAAAAAAAAAAAAAATATTCGTGAAAATACTTAAGTACCTACTAAGTAGGCAGCACGTAGTAATTATCTAGTGGAGGCCTGTCTCGAAAATAAATACAAAAGATAAAAAAAACCAATGTCAACATTAATTAAGTTGATAAGATAATGCCATGTCGTGATGGAAAAACTTGTTATGTCTCAAGTTTAGTCAAGGTAGTCAATTTGTCTAATATGTTGATTGGTATAAAAATTCAAAGTTTTGGTAATTTCACACGTGGTAAATACTTTCTTTAAACGTCATCGTGGTACATTCACCGGCTTTTAATACTTTTCTTCTGATTAGGTTGGTAGTTATGTTGTATAGACTTGTTGATAAGTAATCGATTACATAGACTACATAGAGTAAATTTGTCATCATTAGTTAATGGTTGCATAATTAGTTTGTTGTAGCTTCTTCAAATTGATTAATGGAATCAAATCACAAAAAAACTCTCTGAATCTAATTAAATGAGTGGCTAAGTGTGAGAGTGGCAAATAGCGCTGAACAGTGTTGCCAACATGACAGATTTTCCGTCAAAACCAATGGATTAGAGTCAAATATAACGACCCCAAAATATATTATGATGGCTAACAGAATCATGAACGGAAAATGTTTTGTTTGACTTATGGATATTAATTGTGTATAAACGTAGACTATCCACTACAGCGCGACCGATTCCAGTAACCATAGTTTTCACTGCCTTTGACTTTTACGGCTCCCATGCCGACTAAAACTGCATCTTTTATTTGACGGAATCCTTTTATTCGACGAAATTCGTTGACGGAAAAACATAAGCACTTAATGCATTTAAGAAGAAAAATACCAAGGTGCTTAGCGTTTTCATATTATTGTTAGCAGCACTGGCGCAAAATAGTCGTACTTTTACATTATCTCTGGCCAAAGGTTCTGGTTCCATGAATCCAGGCATAAATAAATAAATTAAAAAAAAATCAGTCAAGTCGGTCGGTTGAGGTTAGAGGACGATTTATTGATATTTTCACTTTAGTTTATCTTCAAAATGCCTTATTGGTACTACGATAAAAAAGATTTACAAAATACTCCATCATTCCGCGATGGAATCAGTAATGAAACAGAAAATCGGTATCGAAAAGAAGGTGCGAGGTTTATTATTGATACAGGCTCCAAAATGGACTTAGGTTATAATACAGTGGCCACTGGTGTTGTTTATTTTCATCGTTTTTACATGTTCCACTCGTTTAGAACTTTTCCTAGATATATAACAGCGTGTTGTTGCCTGTTCCTGGCGGGTAAAGTGGAAGAAACTCCAAAGAAGTGTAAAGATATAATAAAAGTGGCGAGATCATTGCTTACTGACCAGAAATTTGGTACATTTGGTGAGGATCCCAAAGAAGAAGTCATGACGTTGGAGAGGATATTGCTGCAGACTATTAAGTTCGACTTGCAAGTTGAACATCCTTATGGCTACTTGCTCAAGTATGCTAAGTGTCTCAAAGGAGACAAGACCAAGTTACAGAAGATGGTTCAAATGGCATGGACTTTTGTGAATGACAGGTTAGTTGGTTATGGTATTATTCCTTACTTTCATAGTAAACATAAAATAAGTTTTTTTGTATTACAACAATTGTAACTATTTTCCTATAATATTATTACTCCAGCAGAAGCAATTTTCATATCTTGTGAATTTGTTTGTGTTCTAAACTTATCTCTTAATATGTTTTCACTATAAAAATCTAGTTTTTATAATTAGTACACTATATAATAACTAAGGATTTATTAGAATAAGACTAGTTATTAATTTGATACTACTGCACTGTGGTAATTTTCAAAATAATGACAAATGAAAACACAACTATTTTGAATGTGTAATTTGGGGTTGTTGTACAATGTGAGCCAAATTTGTGTTCAACTGTAGACTCTAAAATGATGTATACATTGTAATCTACCTGTTGCCTTGTAGGTGTAAGTTTTATTGTATTTTTTGCATTTTCAATGCAATATTTCTATAAGATTTAAAATACACCTGTCAAAAAAACTACACCTATGACCTCCCACCAGAGGGCTCATGGAGGTAGTTGTTTTATAGGCGTATTATATCATGTAAGTTTTCTTCAGTCTATGTACAACGCTATGCCTACAATGGGAGCCAGAGGTGATAGCGGTGGCACTCATGTTCCTAGCAGGCAAGCTCAGCAAGTTTGAAGTAGTGGACTGGAATGGACGAACGCCCAAACACAATGCTTGGTGGGACATGTTTGTTGAAGACATTACTATGGAGCTATTGGAGGACATTTGTCACCAGGCATGTTTAATTATGTTAATTATACATATACAAATATATATTTACTATTGAACAAGGTATACGGAAGATAACAATACTTTATACTGTTCCGTTACACCCAAGATTCAATAATAATCAATGATAACTTTTTAATTTAAGGTTTAACTAAAACTGCTACTCTTCAGTAGAATAACAATTCATGTTTCCTTTTAATATAATCGGAGTTACATGATTTTAAACTTCATTGTTTTCTATGCTTCCTATAGTACTAGTATAAACTAGTATTTTGTTCAACTGTTAAAGTGATTTAGATTTTATATTCTTTGTTTTTTAAACTGTTTTTTATTTGTTACTATTGTTCTATTTGACATATTTGATAGTTTTCTGATTGGTTTGATTTTGATTTATTGATGCAATTTTAGTCTCAATGTTTTTGCTTTTAAATTTATTGACGATCGTTTGGTGCAATTCTAGCGATCCTGCCTTTCGTACCAACGGTTCTGGTTTCAAATCCCGGAAGGGGAAAATGTTTGTATGATGAATATGAGAATTTGTACCTGATTCATGGGTATTTTAATACATTTCTATGAATATTACATATCTATGTATCATATATGTTTGTCTATCCCTTAACCTAGTATCCTTAACACAAGCCTTACAGTGCTTACTTTGGGCTAGGCTAATTGGTGTGAATGTAAGAAATATTTATTGATTTATTTATTACTTGTGGTTTGAGCTATAAAATATATCTTTAACTAAGCTCTAATGTGGGCTTGCTGATCAATAATATTATATTTTCTAAAGAATACTTATTGTTTAACAGAACCTAAGCTTTGATATTAATCTGTCTACTTTTCATTTTTTCATTTCAGGTGCTAGATCTGTATTCAATGCAGGCCCAGGCATCAGGTGGCGATTCTCCTCCCCTGCCCTCCACTACGAAGCCGCCAAAAAACGAGAAGAAACCGCCCTCCGGTACACCGCCCACTTCCGTGTCACCTGTCGCCCCTGCCCCCGGTAAGGTAAGTAACGACATTTAATTGAAACAGATATTGACGTTTTTACTATACAAATATTATCATGTTTTGAGGGTCAGGCGGGATTTGACCCCACAATCTTCCGCTATCAGTGAGACTTCAAATTAGTTTACCTTTGTAGACTTTTTTCAATGTGAAACTGTGAAACTAATTTAAAAATAAAATTTTCATTCTCCATTGGCTCAATGCAAATGCCATAACTGGCATGGATCTCGAAATGAAAATAAGAATCATTTTTTTCAGTGCAATCTTTAACAAAAGATTTTTTTGCAAACTATAAACAATATGTTGTGTTCAAAGTCAACAGAGGTGCCATACATAAGACCTATGCTTTTGAAGCACAAAATATATTATTTTATCCTGTTAAGGTACTGCAGGTAGATTGCAGACCGCGGCGACGGTCTTATACTGATATACTGAGTCACTGTACACATGAACTGGTGGTGACTCGGTTAAATAAATAATTTTATTCATTGTTGCTTATATAGTTTTAAGTTTAGTTTTTTAAGACTAAACTTCCAGACAATGTAGTCGTTGCCTCAAAAGTCAATCTATTCAATAATTGAGTGGACAAATATTCTAAAAATAATCGAAACTCATAGAATAGCATGATGCAGGTGCTATCATTTGTACCAACTGCTTGCCTGTCAATAATAATATGTATTGCTAGTTACCTATCGATTTATGGACGTTGAAATAAATTAATATTATTTATTAGGTGATGACGCCGATCAAGAACGGCGCGGAGGTGAAGCCGGATCTGCCGAAGCCGGAGCTGCGGTTCCCACTGTACCCGGCCCCGCCGCCCCCCCCTGGAGCTTCGGCATACAACGCCCCCCCACCTGGAGCGGCCCCGTACAGCGCTCCGCCGGCCTCGGCACCTACATACAGCGCCCCCCCACCCCGCCTTCCCCCTCCCCCCCGCATCCCGCCTCCTATGATGTACTCGGAGCCTCCGCCTGCAGCTCGGTTTCCTCCGCCGGTACTAGTGCCGCCCCCTCCGGTGCCCGTGAACGTGCCCCCCCCCACCCTTCTACCAGGCCCGAGGGCCCCCCCCAGGCCCTCCTCCGCGACCTTACTACCCACCCCCGTGAGGTGTTCAGTGTTGGGTTATTGTGTAATTTTTTACAGAATTATATTATTGATGGACCGCTCATCTTTGGTTGTTTTATTAAATTTTATGGGTGTTATTGCGAATGCAGTTGCACTTAAATTCAGAGTCGTTTATATGATGACGTCTGCTGAATCCCGAATGTGATGAATCTGTAATCGGTTGTATACTAAACTGAAGCCCTAAAATAATTTTCTTTTGAATGTTTGCTTTGATAATTAATAAGTTCAAATAAATGGACTTTTAGCCAGTAAGATATTTTAATAAATCTCAAAGGCAGGTAGTGGGAATATTTTTAACCTAATTGGGTATATTAACCAATCAGTAAATGAATGATTAATAGATAAACAACGGTTGTTTGGTTTTAAATATTACATTAGTACATTATGAACTTTTTCTACTATCTGTAGTTAAGTATAATAGTGTTACGAACACACAGAGCGCAAAGAAACGAGCGCGGAACTACATAGAAGTATAGTCTCGAAAACCGGGTACATGCGCGAACTTTCCAGACACGGCCGATCACGTTCGCGCGAGTCGGGTACGTTCCAGAAAGGAACTTACTGGAATGGTCTGGGGCTCGTCTCGGCCCATATAAATAGCCGCAGAGAGGCGAGCCAGTCAGTTGAGTTTGAGCTACCTTCGAGGCGACTTTGAAGTGAAAACCAGTGATCAAGAGAGATATCAGTGAAACCTACGACTTGGCTACGACCTAGGACATCGTTAGTGCTTATTGTTTGGACCTAGTGCTTTGTGTTGGACCTAGTGCTTCGTGAATAAAGTCTACAAAAGAGTCGGCAGGTCTTTCTCTCCAAATCATACGAACCCTAGCACGTAACAACTGGTGTCAGAAGTGGGATCTGGAGATGCCATTGACTCCAAGAGAGGACTTCAAGGAGGACTTTAAGGAGGGCGTCAGGAGGGCACAAGGAGCTGCGGAGGCCACACCCACTGAGGACCAAGCTCCGCCCACTGTGGGTGGAGCCCCGCCCACTGGCTCCGCCCACCTTGCCACGCCCACCAGACAGGCCACGCCCGCCAGACAAGCCACGCCTACCAGCGGCACCGAAGCTTCTACAGCCCCTGAAGTGGCTCTTCAATTAGGAAGTTTAATTGAATTATTGGAACTGCAAACGGCTGAAATTCGGGCAATAAAGGAATCACAAGAACGCAAGCTCGGCGCTTTGCAAGAGTCACAACAGTCACAAGAACGCAAGCTCGGCGCTCTGCAAGAGTCACAAGAACGCAAGCACGGCGCTTTGCAATAGTCACAAGAACGCAAGCTCGGCGCTTTGCAAGAGTCACAACAGTCACAAGAACGCAAGCTGACTACGATTCAAGAGCAACAAGAAAAAGCGCTTCAAGCTATAAATGATGTTAGTGACACGGTGATTAAGCTTCGTAGAGATGTCAACGTAGTGGAAGAACGAGTTACCGGGTTAGGATTGGATTTTGAAAATGTGAAAACCGGCCTCACTGAACTACAAAAGAGAGTAGTGCGCCTTGAAACCACGGGAGTTGCAATGTCAAGTGGAACTACTGGAGTGGCGCAAGGACCAAGAGTGAAAGTCCCGCCATACGACGGTACTACTTCTTGGAACGCTTATCGTCAGCAATTTCAGACTTGCTACTGCCAACGGATGGACGGAAGAACAATGCCTGACCGCTCTCACTGTTGCGCTCAGAGGGCAAGCTTTGTCGGTCCTGGAAGCACTGCCACATACAGGAAATGGGTTCAAAGACCTGATGGAGGCACTTGAATCCAGATACGGGGAGCGACACCTGGAGCACGTGTTTCGTGCCCAATTGCGTGACAGAGTCCAACGCTCAGGAGAAGGACTGCAACAATGGGCGTTGGAAATTGAAAAACTCGTCAGGAAGGCACACCCAGGAGCCGACACCAAGATGGTAGACACGAACATTGTTCAAGCATTTGTCGACGGAATCAAAGACCTGGAGGTCAGAGCTGCAGTGAGGCTTCGTCACCATACCTCGCTAAGGGAAGCATTGGCGCATGCTTTGGAGGTCGAGGCTGTTCGCCATGACATACGGCAGACCCATAAGATCCGCGAGGTCTCTGAGGAAGCCAAGGAGGTTAAGGCTCCTGCGAGAAAAAGTTTTGGACCCATGTGCTACAAGTGCGGCGAGAGGGGCCATCTTCAGCTCAACTGCCCGCAGAAGGAGACCCAGATGGCAAGGATGAAAAGGATCGAGGAACAAATAGAGGAACTGAAGAAGCAAGGGGCTTTGTCCCCTGCCCGGGATCAGGGAAACAGGACTAAGGGGCGACTACTGGCTGACGCAGAGGAAGCCCCGATAACTGTTATCTCCCAGGCATGCAGCGGGAATAGTCTTGCGATTCAGGGGACTATTAACGGGACGGATTGCAAAATGACTCTAGACACAGGAGCCTCAAGAACAATTGTGAGAATTAACTGTCGGCTTCTTACTGCCTCCGGTCAGCCAATACCCGTCCTGGGAGAAATGTCAGTTACGATGTATGTAGGGGGGTCCTCATACTCTCATAACGTTATCGTGGCTGAGATTATGGATGATTGCATCTTGGGTTTGGATTTTATGAAGAAACACAACTGCAGAATAAATGTCGCTGACGGAGTTTTCAAGTGTGGTGAAGAAGAAATCTTCATTCTTGGAGGCGCCTGCGGGAAAGTCGCATGTGCAAAGAAAGTCACTATACCTGGACGAGCGGAAGCTCGGGTGCTGGTGAAACTGCCGCCAACTGAAAAGAAAAAGTCAAACAGATGCGTATTGATCGAAGACGCACCTACCAAGATATGGGCGCAGAAACTGATGACGGCTAGAACCCTTGTTAGTGGAAGCAGTAACGCTGTGGTCAAGGTTTTGAATCTTGATGATCACGAGATTTGCTTGAACAAAGGTGACGTCATTGGAAAGTGCGAGGAAGTTGTCTGGATGAAAAAGTGTAGTTCGACGACCGGCGCAGACCCAGCAAACAGAAACTACTACGAATCAGTGGCTGAGCTACTCGATGACTGCAAGAGTAATCTGACTTATTCGCAGCACATGAAAGCTAAGAAGTTTTTACAGCGTTATGCGAATATCTTCTCCAGTCAAGAAGGGGACCTAGGAAGAACATCGATGGTTCAGCACAGGATAGATACCGGAAGCGAGAGACCAATTCGTCAACGAGCAAGACGGATACCAATTGCAAAAGAAAAAGAAGTTGAAGGCCTTTTGGAGGACATGAGAAGGAATAAGATTATTGAACCGTCTGCAAGTCCGTGGTGCTCACCTGTTGTATTGGTGAAGAAGAAAGATGGTAGCACGAGATTTTGTGTGGACTATAGGCGTCTCAATGACGTCACTAAGAAGGACAGTTACCCGTTACCTCGAATCAACGACACCTTGGATACCTTAAGTGGCATGACATGGTTCTCGACCCTAGACCTGAAATCTGGATACTGGCAGGTGGAAATTCATCCAAAAGACAAGGAGAAGACAGCTTTCTCAACCGGTAAAGGTTTATGGCAATTTAACGTCATGCCCTTTGGATTGTGCAACGCACCTGCCACATTTGAGCGACTCATGGAGTGTGTACTGGCAGGCTTAGTTGGAGAGGCTTGCTTAGTCTACTTAGATGATGTCATCATTGTCGGCCGTGACTTCGAGGACCATTTGCGGAACTTGGAGCGAGTTTTCACCAAAATAGAGGGAGCCAATTTAAAGTTGAACCCGAAAAAATGTCGCTTATTCAGGAATAAGGCCAATTATCTCGGCCATGTTATCTCCAGTGATGGCATCCAGACAGACCCGGAGAAACTGGAAGAAGTTCAAAAATGGCCTACCCCTAAGAACAAAACTGAAGTGCGGGCATTCTTCGGCCTATGCTCATACTACCGGCGTTTTGTTAAGGGCTTCTCAGAGATAGCCAAGCCATTACATCGGCTGACAGAAGATAAACGACTATTTAGCTGGGATGGGACTTGTGAAGATTCTTTTCAGAAACTAAAGAAACATCTGTGTGAAACACCAATCCTGGGGTATCCACAAACTGAAGGCCAGTTTATAGTCGACACGGATGCAAGCAACACGGCCATTGGAGGGGTGTTATCTCAAAAACAGGGTGAAAGAGAAGTTGTTATTGCATATTTCAGCAAATCTTTATCCAAGCCAGAGAGAAACTACTGTGTGACAAGAAGAGAACTCTTGGCTGTTGTAAAGACGCTACAACAATTCAACAAATATATCATCGGCAGACAGTTTTTATTGCGAACTGATCACGCAGCCTTGAAGTGGCTACTGCAATTCAAGAACCCAGAAGGTCAAGTAGCTCGATGGATTGAACAGCTCCAGGAGTATGACTTCAAGACGGAACACCGCAGCGGAAAGACGCATGGGAATGCCGACGCACTCTCACGAAGGCCGTGTTCGGAAGACTGCAAACATTGTGTTAAGCAGGAATCTAATGAAGCGACATTAAAGCTAACGAGAACAAGTCCTTTGGGTCTCTGGGAGAATGATGCTATGAGGGAGGCTCAAGAGAGAGATGACGACCTTCGGCACATCATCACATGGAAGAAACGGGGTGACGTAAAACCAATCTGGAGTGAGGTTGCACCCACTGGCGTTGTCACTAAGGCGTACTGGACGAAATAGGACAGTCTGATACTACAAAACGGAATACTCTACCGGAAATGGGAGAAGACTAACGGCAGAGAGTTTCATCTTCAGATAATTGTCCCAAGAACGAGAGTACCAGATGTTCTCCGTGAAATACATGATGGAGTATCAGGAGGTCATCTAGGTGTCAAGAGGACGTTAACAAAAGTACGAGAACGATTCTACTGGTTGCATTGTCGAGATGATGTACAGGATTGGTGCCGCAAATGTACTACTTGTGCTGCTGTAAAAGGACCACAGACCAGGAGCCGTGGGAACCTGCGGTTGTATAACGTCGGTGCACCGTGGGAACGAATTGCAGTTGACGTAGCTGGGCCATTTCCTGTAACGGAATCGGGAAACAAGTATTTTATGGTCGTCATTGACTACTTCACCAAACGGCCCGAAGTGTTCGCCATACCAAACCAAGAAGCTACAACAGTCGCTTCTAAGTTAGTCGAAGAAGTGATATGTCGCTTTGGTGTGCCTCTAGAAATCCATTCGGATCAGGGCAGGAACTTCGAATCGCAAGTATTCCAGGAAGTGTGTAGAATTTTGGGCATGCATAAGACGAGGACCACCGCGTACCACCCACAGTCTGATGGAATGGTTGAGAGTTAACCAGACCCTTGAGAGGCATTTGGCGAAATTGGTAGACGAGAAACAAAAGGATTGGGACAAGTATATACCACTCTTCCTTCTGTCGTACCGCACCGCCGAGCATGAGAGCATAAAAGCTACCCCGGCGTATGTCAATTACGGTAGAGAACTACGAATACCAGTCGATCTATTGACAGGAGGGTCACCGGAGGAACCAAACACCGTACAAGATTATGTCTGCGATTTGAGGGAAAAAATGTGCTATATACACGCCTTGGTCCGGGAAAATGGGTTACAGTCAAGCGAGAAAATGAAAACCAGATACGACCGGAAATCGAACACGAGCGGCTTCGAGGAAGGGTCACTGGTGTGGCTACATAACCCAACTCGCCGGAAAAGGAAATCTCCAAAGTTGCAGACCAAGTGGGACGGTCCATACAAAGTGGTTACCCGACTGAATGATGTGACCTATAGGATTCAAAAGCAACCAAGAGGGACATTCAAAGTGGTATACATAGACCGTCTGGCGCGCTACCATGGCAGTAACAACGATGCTCGGGACGAGCATCTCTAAGAGGGGAGTAGTGTTACGAACACACAAAGCGCAAAGAAACGAGCGCGGAACTACATAGAAGTATAGTCTCGAAAACCGGGTACATGCGCGAACTTTCCAGACACGGCCGATCACGTTCGCGCGAGTCGGGTACGTTCCAGAAAGGAACTTACTGGAATGGTCTGGGGCTCGTCTCGGCCCATATAAATAGCCGCAGAGAGGCGAGCAAGTCAGTTCAGTTTGAGCTACCTTCGAGGCGACTTCGAAGTGAAAACCAGTGATCAAGAGTGATATCAGTGAAACCTACGACTTGGCTACGACCTAGGACATCGTTAGTGCTTAGTGTTTGGACCTAGTGCTTTGTGTTGGACCTAGTGCTTCGTGAATAAAGTCTACAAAAGAGTCGGCAGGTCTTTCTCTCCAAATCATACGAACCCTAGCACGTAACAATAGCAATGATATCTATTTAAATATTATAATTTTATTTATAAGTTTGTCCTTAATCAATCATTGGTAATCCATTTTGAATGCAAACGTTAATTTGATTCTTATTACAATAATATTGGTATTAATTTAGTATAAAATATCACTTGCCAACTATTTTAATTTTTATTAATTATTGAGTTATGTTTTTTTTACAATAATACCCCCACATTTCATTATTCCAACTATATATTAATAATAATATAAAGAACGGCAAAATTAAGAAAATTTGTTTTTTTATTAGAATAATAGGTTAAATTTAAAGACAAACTTTTAATAAAAAATAACCGATATTAAATAACTCAATACCGGAACCGGAATTTGTGACGTTTAAAATTCATGTATTTACATATCATTCATCCCATCCATTTTAGTTCCAAAAAAATATCGTTAAATATCAATAACATTAAAATGTCTTTTTTTTTAAATTTATATTACCTTTTTATTATTAATAACTTTTTCAAAGACCTTATGAATTAATTAGTATTTGTTTCTGTTTTTAGGTATTCTGGTAGTTTATAATAAATTTTGATATCATTATTAAAACAAAATATTCCTCATAAAATTTTATTGTCAATACAAACATCACAAATTTTGAGAAAATTATTGCTTACAAACATTCTCTCCGAATAATTAGTATCGATTTAATTAAAATTTTAAAAAAACATATAATAAATGAGAACTAACACTTCGTGATAATAGGTACAATAAATACATTCAATACTGTTTATATAAAGAATTAGTTATAAAAAAATCTATAAAATCTTTTAAATATTAAATACATCGAAACTCATACAAAAAACAAGCGATATCAGACACAAGTGCTCAAAAACATCAAAATCAGATTTAATACATTAATCTTAATAATAAAAAAATAACACTCAGCTGCCATTCGACTAGAAAAATACAAACGCATTTGGGCGGTTATGTCACCCTCATGAAATTAATACGCACAGTACATCTCATTCTATCCATAGGAGAAGAATAAAGATAGTTATAACACACATAACTATTAAAAAAACAATTTATAAATCTTCGTATACCTTTGCTCTCATTAAAAAAAACAGGATTCTTGCTAGTGAACAAAGATATGTTTGCAGATTGTTTAGATAAGTAAAATCCTAATTAAAAAAAAAAATGATGGTTGGAGCGTATTAGCTTGGGAACTATTAATCTATAATCTAAGATCACAGATTTGTTGTTTGTCTGTCCGCTCTTTTCCCGCTCTCTTTCCATTGTATCAATAACGTTACCATAACAACGCGTTAATCGTTAGTAATTCGTCTACCGGACGCTAGATGGCGCTAACGGAAAAATATTTAATAGAAAAAAATTAAAGAATTTAGTCCACCCGTGCGAAGCCGGGACGGGCCGCTAGTATTGTCAAATAAAATTTCAAACAAGAACATACCGGAATACTTAAGAATATCGTTAGATCTTTTTATAAATGGAAGACTCAGTTCGGTTTAATAATTATTTAATTTATCAGTTTCCATCCTGAAGGTAAGAAGGAGATGTACCGTACCAAAATGTGCTATATTATTGAGCCCTTTATATGGACATGAACACAATTAGCGCACCACAGTACGAATAATAAAAACATACACTTCAAAAATTTCATAAAACTATAAAAAAACTTGAGTTTTAATTTGATTATAGGAGTAAAAACATGATTAAAAAACATTAATTTTTTTTTATATAAAATTACAAAATTGATAACTGAGTAGAGTACCTACATATCAACGTGACTTTAATTAGTATTTTTTTTAATCTATCAAATAGATCTCTAGTAGTGATTTGAGCAACCTTTTAAATAAAAAAACCTAAAAAATGAGTTGTATTAAAAAGTTGAATCAAAAGCTTCGCAACGAGCTCTAAAAATAAAATATTAATTTTAAACTAAAACCTACGAAGGCACTCACAATGGACACCATCAGATCGTAAATAATCTCCGATTAATAAGGCACATGATTTTAAACTTACATCCTATATTGAAACTAGTATACACGAGTTACTATTTATACACATACGAATTTTAGTATTATACAGTATAGGCACATAGTTTTATCTACAAACTAACAATACTTTCTGACATATTTCACTATACACATTAAGGTTCCGACAGTCCTTTTAGACCCTATATCATACACTTAGTACTCCTATATTGCTAGTAGGGGTTTAGAAAAATATTTATGTCCCTCTCCCTCATTTAAACTTTGACCGTTGTGCGCTTGTCCGACAGATGTCGTGTTCCCCACTACTGTCGCAACGCATGCGCATAACTCGTCAAGTATAAACGATTGTCTCTCGCTCGGCAACGTTGCCACTTACAGGGACTAGTAATATAGGAGTATTAGGTATGTGGCCTATATACACTGCGTTTTGACGTGAATACGTCTTTAAAATTGCTTCCATAGGGACGTAATTCATAAAAAGAATGAAAACAAAAAAAGGGATACAGTTTAGTGTTGTAAACCATCCCCATCCAAATTTCAATTACACCACTAAAGATAAAGAATCAAAGAATTTATTACGCCGGGTAAAGACTGTAACACATTGCGCGCGGCGGAGGGGGAGCCCCGCCATTTTTAAGGCCATTTTTTATTCCACAGAGCTATTATTTTGCGTTTAATGAGTCTGTGTTGATACAAAAGCGAGTTATCATCACGTCTGTACCGATTCAAGCGTAAAAAAAATATTAAGATATTTAGTTCTTACACTTCCACGCACACATTTAAATAAAATAACTTTTTATGGTTTTTTGCGCATATTTTGTTTTATATTTAATCCTGATGTTTCGACTCCTTTACAGGAGCCTTAATCACAGAATGACTTAGGCAATGTACCCGATTAAAATATTGTGAAGGTAGTAGAAAATATATGACGAACATTGCCTTAGTCATCCTGTAATCACAACTCCTGTAAAAGAGTCGAAACGTCAGAAGTAAACATAAATCCGTAAAAAAGTTCCGTAAAAAATTCTTAAGTATTTTATTGTTATCGCACTTCAAATATTGAACACAATTACACGTTACAGTAAAAATATCAATTAGGCATATAATTATAATTATTAGATTGACTCTGGTGATAAAAAATGAATTATAAGGCACATTATTCGTTTTCTAAGAGAAAGAGACAAATAACTCCGCTGTTTTATGAGGCTAGGGGCAGACATAGTCCCGTCAAACTCACTCCACTGTTTATTAAATAAATAAATAGTAAGGGATAGTTTTGCACGTAATACATTAAATATTAGTTTAAAAACTCTTAAATAGATAGATAGATTTCAACGAGTGTGAAATGGATAAAGATAAAATGCTTTATATTGATTATGAGCATTTAAAATGCATTTTTTGAGTCCAAACAATTGTTTTTACAAACTTTAACAGTTAGTAACGTGCCCGAAGAAAATATGAAAGTAGTATGTATGACCACCACTGCCTTAGGCATCCTGTGATCACGGCTCCTGTAAAGGAGTGGAAGCGTCACGATTAAATATAAGGTATGCGCCAGTATCCGTTTTAGATTTGTTTTATATAATATGTTTTTATTAAAATATCATTTAGTCCTTCGAGCCGGATCTGAATAAGCAACCTAAAAACTGAAGAAACTGAATTTATGACACTTTAGACGCCACTGCCTTAGCCAAGAGCGTCTGTTAGCCACGTTTAGGTCATACAGGCAGTGATATTGTCCATTTCCACCTACCTTATAATATGTAAGAAGTTACTTGAGAATGATTTTTACTTATTTTAGATATAAAAGGCACGACAATCACGTTAAACAAATTATATTGCAGAAGAAAAAGTAAAGATTAGTTAATAGTTTGATAGGTACGGGTTGTATTGCTGTTTAAGGATTTCAATAGAATATAGGTTCTAATAGTGACGTCTCTTGTTAAATATAAAAATTAATAAGATTTTAATAAGTTAGGTTGATATTTGTTCGAATATATTAAAATATTTAAGTTTTTTCATCAATTTTGTAAAATGATTATGGCCACATTATTCCTAATAAACAAATTAATATTTTTTAATACAGTTGTTGGATTAAAATGACTTATATTTTCCAGACAGAAATATATTTTTCATACTAAGGTGCTCATTTTATACGATAAAGTCTCAATTAGTCGCAGTCTCAGAAATAATAAAGTATATTTTAATCTCCAACAATATATTTTAATTAATTTTATAAGTTTCTATCTTGAAATATATTTTTTTTATCCAGAGTTAGGATTATCGCATTATTTTTGAACGTTTGAATGAAAATATGAATATATAAGACTGTGAAATGATTAACTTTTTATGAAAATCATTGAGACATTGAGAGTATAAAGGAAAGGAGTCATTTTTATCATCACAGAGATATTTTTATGAGTAAAAAACTTGAATAATTGCATAACTATTATTTTAGAAATGACTATTTATGGAGTTATGAAAGAGAAAACGTTACCATTATATATTTTTGTTATTAAAGCAATTAACTAATCTAAATGAAATGATAACTTGAAAAAAGCTTGTCTCAAATATCAAGTGGGTATCAAGAACCTGACACTAATTTTCCTAGTAATAATTTCTTTAGCAAATTTACTGTTTTTCATTAATACATTCAAATAAACAAGCAGACGTGAAACACACTGAATCTGTTGTTCCTAGCATTTCACTACAGCTAATACAAAATAATGTTCTTTACAAAATATAAATAGATATCCCATCATTTAATTTTGGTTACCTTGAATGGTTTCATTACGACTTCCCTAAGGATTTCTTTGCACCCAGTACAATCTATAAGTGCACAGAACCCACCACATATCCAGGGTCTAGGTTTGCCAAATGCTACAAGTTTATATGAACCTTTAATTATCTAAATATTGAATATGGTGTTACCAGTTCCTGTATCTTTATCTATTGACTGAGCAAAACATTTTTTTTAAACGTTTCGGCTAACAATTATTATAAATTAAAAAGATTACGATTTTCTTATATGATATTTTAATTGTCTGTCGTAAAAAAGACTGATAACCGTTTTGTTGATGTAAATCATGCAGTGGCAGGTGGCAACACTATCAAAGTTACATGACTATATAGTAGCGATGTTGGTGTAAACCTTACGAGGAGAGTAATAAGTGATCAGTCAACCAGTAGTCTTCAGGAGTTTCTCATATTAGCCTGGAGTGGCGAAGATAAGTGAGGAGTAGCTGATGAAGGAAGCGGTACAGTGGTAGACTGTCAACCAAACCAGCTCGCTGCTCGTGTAAAAGTCCCACCGTACGGGGGATGTCTAGCTCCTGCAACAGATATAGAATAAATAAATATTTCTTACATTCACACCAATTAGCCTAGTCCAAAGTAAGCACTGTAAGGCTTGTGTTATGGATACTAGGGTAACGGATAGACATACATAAATGATACACAAATATGTAATATTCATAGAAATATATATAAAAAACCCATGACTCAGGTGCAAATGCTCGTATTCATCATACAAACATAAATATGATATTAAACAATAGATTTATTAGTTTTTTGCTATATAGTATTAAAATAAAACAATTTACTATTAGTGAACATTGAATTAATGATGGAATGAATACTTAATACAATTTTTATTTACATTCTCTGATTTCGTAGGTATTTCATTAGTGTTATCACCGTGCGACATGTAAGCGATGCAGTAATTTGAGTTCGCTCGATTTGGGCGCGGCGCGTAAGTCAATCAATGCTCGGTAGAATATTTCTTAACTGAGGGTAAAAGATATTTGGGAGAATGCATGCATACACACACCTACATACACATTTACACTTTGATTGTTAAATTCTGTTAAGATTATTGTTGAAATAACCAGTATTTTGTTAATATTTACATAACGAGTTTCTGTAATAACCTGCTTAACTGAATTACACTTCAATATATTTTATTAGTATACGAAAGCTATACACAATCGAGATCTTAACGGCATAGACAGTCTGTTTTGCGCAGCTAGTAAAATAAGGGTACTGAGATGTACCTGGTTGTGGTCGAGGATGTGGAGTAGCAGGTGGGCGGCGAGTGCTGCGCCTGGACGCTCAGGTCTCGTCCCACATAGTGCTAACGGCCAACCCCCGCCCCCACCTCCGCCCCCCTCCGACTCGCATGCCAGACGGAGGCTGTTAACTTCTGACAGGAACGCTGTTAAGATAAAATGCTTTTTAAATTTAACACCAGTAAGCACTATAAGTCTTTTCTAATACTCTTATACTCTATAGATCCGTTAGGATAGACATACATATAAGATACATACTATACATATATATACATAGTAATACTAGCTGACCCGGTAACGCGTTGCTATGGTAACGTAAATTGATACAATGGAAAAAGAGCGGACAGACAAACAACAAATTTGTGTTCTTAGATTATAAATTTATAGAAATAATAGCTTACCCGGCCACGCGTGTCGCATTTATTACAAAATTTCAATACATTTTTTCGATTATTATAAATCAAAATTAAATCTATCGTATGTCTTAAGTCGGAACTAATCTAGCAGAATGAAAAATAACGTCATAATCGGTCGAGTATTTTCGGAGTTCATCAGGGTCAAACAGTGTGACAGTCAATTTTTATATATAAAGAATATCTAAACTCCCTTGACTTAGGTACAAATGCTCGTATTCAGCATACAAACATCTGCCCCTTCCGGGATTCGATTCCAGGACAGGAATATGACGAGTTAGCGTTGCTGGTCTTCTATATTAGAAAATAAATAGTATGTTGATATCGACCAATGAACAGTCGTCTACGTACCCAAGAAGTCGTCCACGTCGGGCGGGGCCGGCCTGTTGTCAGGCCAGTTGCGGTAGGCCACGTGCCAGAGATCCCGGGTCCGACCTCCGCTGCGCACGCGCACCCGCGCCGTCGCACCCCATGCAGTCTCCGACCACGACCTGCAGGATACCTGGAACTGAACGGTGGACTTCGTTTACTGAATCTCGCTGGGTAAGTAATTTAAATACGAACATTGTAAAAATAAAATAATACTAGCGGCCCATCCCGGCTTCGCAAGGGTGGACAACATTTTTTCTATTATTAAAAATTTTCGTTAGCGCCATCTAGCGTCCGGTAGACGAATTACTTGCGGTTAACGCGTTGCTATAGTAACGCATATACAATGGAAAAAGAGCGGGGAAAAAGAGCGGACAGACAAACAACAAATTTGTGATCTTAGATTATAGACTAGCGGCCCGTCCCGGCTTCTCACGGGTGGACAAAATTCTTGATTTTTTTTCTATTATTAAATATTTTTCCATTAGCGCTATCTAGCGTCCGGTAGACGAACTACTTGCGGTTAACGCGTTGCTATGGTAACGTTATTGATACAATAGCAAAAGAGCGGGAAAAAGAGCGGACAGACAAACCACTGTGATCTTAGATTCATAAAATGAAATACTTGTACTATGCGCAAAATCTTTTAAAAAGTGTTTTATTCGAATGTGTAACGTGCGCGGAAGTGTAACAACTAAATACACTTGTATTTATTTAACGGCCGCTTGGTACAACAGTAGCGATCCTATTTTCTGTACCAAAGGTCCCGGGATCGGATCCCAGTAGGGCTTGTGTGATGAACATAGGCATTCGTTTCCAAGATTGGTCGTTAATTATGTATCTCTTTTTCTTCTCTATACATCCACGTCAATAACTTTCGAATATCCGTCGCGATTTTTTAAACGCTTAGTTCCTACGCTTTAAAACTTCTACTATAAAACTTCGGTTCTTTCGCTTTGCTGTTTTCAGTCCCTAGAAGGCACTGTTACTTTTATTTCACATGTACATAAACATAAACACTTTTTTATTTGGTACTAACACAGGACATTACCAAACAACACAAAGAAAGTACATAAAAAATAAAAAATTAAACTAAAAGAAAATAAAACAAAACAAGACAATTATGATTAAACTAAAACTTTAAACAAACAAAAATAAAAACTTAATTTTAACTTAATAATTATGTCCCACGTCTGTACCAAATGGGTGACCAATTCAGCTTAATGTCAGCTTGAGGGCTGATGCTGATTTTCAATTGGCCCCCATTTCTCTTTCTTTTGACACATGGATGCCCCCGCGGAGCATGGCATGTGGAAAGTAACAATAAGAAATTAAATCATGATGCGCGGCACCTCCTCGCTAGTGCAATGCGAGCAGTACCGTGCGACGGCGTCAGAATGGCGGCAGCGACGGCGCAGCCCCCCGGCGGACGACCGAACAGTCTGGAGCGCCGCACGGCAGAGTGAACACGAAAACGTCCATGAAAGCGAACGCGCGATGCGAATGAGCGATGAAAGCGAGTGAACACGAAAATGTATATAACCTTGTTGTATGTTGTGTTACAAATAAATAAATTAAAAAGCACCCACCTCTCCCATATCGACTGTGGTGTTATCCCTGGGCAGGTAGTGGGGGTGGTCATCACCGCCGACTAGGGCGATGAGTCGGGCGCCCACCTGCCAGGCGCATTCCCAAACTCCTGCGCATCCGCAGACGCATCGACCAACCCCCGACCCCACCCGACCGGTGCCCACTTTGATCACCACGTAGAATCGCTGCGAGTTGCCCACTGTCATCTGTTGGTTTAAAGAAAAAAAAAAAAACTTTATTCAAATGCACTTCAAAATAAGTTGTTTTGTATCGAAAAATTATCTCCCATCCGCATTAAACTTCACTCAACATTGAAAAATAAAATCGAAAAAGAAACCATGGTAAAAATATTATCAATCGAAGGATCTTCTCTAACTGAAAAGTAAATATCCATAATTTTTTTATTTTTTGCGTTTACTTACAAATTATATTTGCTGAAAGAAGATTTTATAATCTATCGTGCCATTTTTTTTAATCAAAAAAGCACCTGACAGTGGATAAGAGTTCACAAACATTTAGAAGAAAAAACCGATAGTTAAAAAATGGTGTTACCGTAACATGCGACGCGTTGATATAACCGTGCGGATTCGCCGGTGTGGGCTTCAATCTCACTCGGTTGTCGTCGTAAGGGAGGCTATCCCCAGAGTACCCGTTGAGGGGAGCGTGTTGGGGAAGCAACGCGGTCTGGACTGACCCCCCTTTCTCCCTCCCTTTGGGGAGACGCTCGAAAGCGAACGAGATTTGATCCTCGGACATCTTCCTTTCTAAAAGTTGGCACTGGAAAATACAAATAAATAAACGGTTTGTAAATTATGATAAATCTATTTCGATGACCCATTGGTGTAACGGTAGCGATCCTGCTTGTTGCACGCTACGATTCACGAAAATCGGTCGAGTCGTTTCGAAGTAGTTCAATTACGCACACCGTGACACGAAAATTTTATATATTAGATAACATTAGACACACATTCGATCACATTCATTGTTCTGAAACCAAGGTAAGTAGCTAAAGCACTTGTGTTATGGAATTCAGAAACAATGATGGTGCCGCAACACCCAGAATGACTTTTTCAACATGGGCCCGCTGGGAATCGAACTCGGGACCATGAAAACCGGTATGCGAGTTACTCGACCAAGGAGGTCGTAAAAAAAATTTAATAATGTTCGATTTTATTTAGACCCAAATAAATGAAACGAAAAAAACTTTAACTGTAAATATAAAAATAAATAAATAAAATTAATTATTAAAAAAATCTTGACCATGCCTAAGTTTTTAATAATGACAGAACGATGAAACTTTATTATAGACACAATGGTTTTAAATTGCTTTGTATATATGTTAGTATGAGTCGAAATGACACTGAAATAAATGTTTATCGCTTTGCACAACATCCTTGAAATAATTACAAAACAAGTTTCATTTAATTCAAATTGTCATAAAGATTCAGAATTACACACCAAAATATAGCTAACTGGAATTTTTCAAATATTTTATTTAATGTCAAAAGTCAATGGAAAACCCTTTTCAGAAAAAACAACCTAAAAATTATAACAAATTTTTGATGTTTGTACTGAACATTTTAAACAGTTTATTATAAGGAATAAATAATATATTAATAAATATATATAATAAATATATTAATATTTATTAATTAATTAATTAGTAGTAGCGATCCTGCCTTTATCACCAACGGTCTTACAAAAGTGGTGGACGCAAGTGGTCCTTGCGCACTTGTATACATTTCTATAAATATTAAATAAGGCCTTAGAGAGCTAGTTTCAGACTAGGCTGAATAGAATAGAATTTAGCAAGAATGTGTTACATTTAGGATGGTAAAAATAGTATTATAAAGTGCAATACACATTCACCCAGCTGGGCAGGTTTATACAATTACAACCTATCTATACCATTAATTAATCAATTTTTCCATATTAACAATAAATTCTTAATGTCATATTAACCTAAAATTGGCTGATTGTAGTGAATGTCCAACGAACCAGATGGCTTTTCGAATAGATAATGTGTTAGTAATGTGTTGACAAGTTACAGCGCACAAATGTTGATAAACAGCCGATCTCCGACACATAACAGTGTAACATATCGTCAACATTGAATTAGATTGATAAAGTATGTTAAAAATGTTTGTTTTGTTTCATAATATGTCGGTGTAATGCGATTTTGTGCGTGTTTCTATATTTTTGTGAACATTTTTTGTGAGCTTTGAGAATAAGTGATAGCTGCAGTAAAGGCACTTGAAATATTATCTACGTTTGCTCTTGCTCCCCATCAAGCCCGGGAAACAAGACAGTATCCACGATGGAACGAGCTAATCCAGAAAGAGCCTATTCACCCTGGCTTTAAAAACGGACGGGTAATAAGTACTAGGAACTACAGACGCAGGGAGGGAGTTACACTCCTTTGCTGTGAGCATTAAAAGAAGTTGGGAAGCGCTTGGGGTGACAGATAAGAATAGCAACCAAGAAAGGGTGGTTAGCCCGCAGTGTGTGTTACCAGCTAGGCTATCAACAAATAAGTTAGGATTGAATGATATTAAAAGTGGAAAAAACTAATAAATTTAATGTAGATGTGCTAAAAGATAAACATTAGGAACTACGTTTCGTAATCTGGATTTTTAGTAAAAACACGAAATAAAGAAATAGAAATTTTCTGTTTTCTCTTTACGGTTATTTGTGTACGATGCTGATATGTCTTAAATTTGATGTTGGATGTGATATTTACGCAATGAATTATGCTTATGTATGTAATTAATATTAAATCAAATTTAAGTGTTTGACATTTCCATGCCAACTGATGGCTAGAGAGATTAACCAACAATGTTTATTTAAATATCTTTTAGTGTACTTTATTTTCTGTGAATAAATCATTTCAAAAAAAATATAATATTAATTAAAAAGGCTTGGAAATAAAATTAAAAGTTGAATTTAATAAACTTAATGACGTTTTAATCTGCAAGAAGCGAGAGATGCGTGTCAGGATCGTGATAAGTGATTTTATGTATGTGAATTTGCAAAAATACTCACCAAAGTCTCTTTGGTAATGCTCGGTGGCAGTGGTTGGAACTTGGGCAGGCCAGTGGACCACCTGTGCTTGTTCGCGGGCTGCGGCGAGGGCTTCGCCTTATCCCGACCCAGAGTGGCGCTCCGCACCTCTGCCTTCGCCCCCCTTCCCATAAACACGCCCCACCGCCTCCTCTTCTTCTCTTTACCACTCACGTTACTCTTCCCATCGTCCGTGACGTTTATCGTCGAACTATCCGACATACTCACGCCGTGGCTGCCGGTCGACTGATCGATCGATATCGACGTCACATTCTCTTTATTAATCGTATTGTTATTCGATACTCGCGTCGACAAACTCTGGTACGGAGTCTCGTCATCTTTCATAGACAACCTTTCCACAGATAGAGCGACGTTTTCGAACTCATCCGGTTTGTTAATCGATCGATTTGAAGAGTGCGTGTCTTTGGGTACGCTCGATTCTCTAACCCCTTGGATTATTTGCGCGTTCACGTAGTGACTGTCGGGATTGTCGAGTCTAACCGGAACGTAATTTGGCACGTTTAATGTTTGTTTTAAATTCCCGTAATTATTCATGTTAGGGTGGCTACTGTTTCTCTCGTTTAACCTAGCTATTTCGTCTGTCGTGGTTAGACTTTGGGCGCGATCCCTCATGGTCACTTTATCGCTTTGCCACGGTAATGGGACGTTTTCGTATATAGGTTCCTGAGTGTCGTTCAATTTGATCTGTTGCTGCTGCGTCTGTGATAACATTATGTGTCTTTGGTAAGGTCTATGCATGGGCATAGAGTACATAATGTTCCCTCTTTCGTCGTACACTTTCTGGATGTTATCAGATATGTGGTGAGGATCGATGATGATGTGGGGATTCGGTTCCAAAACTGAAGCGAGGTTGTTGTAAGTGCCATGGGTTGGCATCACGTTGGGTCTGGCGTATGAAGTATTTATGACGTTGTGACTTCCGTTTAGGTATCCTAAGAATTGTCTGTTGAGGGCAGTTCTGGTGGAGACTAGGTCGGGACTGGAGCCGGATACGTGGGAATTGATGTAGCCTCTGTGGTAGTTTAGAGCTTGGCTGGCGACCGCTAAGTCGGGGGTGGAGTTTGAGGCGAGGCCGTTGGAGGGGTAGGGGGGAGGGGGTTTATAGACATTGACGTAGTGCATTTGGGGAGGGATTTCAGTTTGCACATTGGGGTTGACGGCGAACGGGTAGTTTAAGTAATTGAGGGCATAGTAATCTTCGTAGTGGCGGTGGATGTCTGGTTGGGAGCCATACGAGGGTTTGGCTGGGGAGTGGCTTTGGTAGCGTAATTGGGCTTCTGCCCTTTGCTGCTGGTATTTCTGTTGGATGGCCGTTTCGTAGTCTGGCGCCGGCCGGTATTGAGGAAGCAGAGCTCTGTGGAAAATTCCGTTTTTTAGGTTCTGCCAGCCTTACAAATCTTAAGTTGTTTAGTTTACATTTCGAAGGCCGCTTGGTGCAACGGTAGATCCTACCGCCTCTGCTAAAGGTCCCGGGTTCGAATCCCTGTAGGGGCATATATTTGTGTAATTAATATAAGCATTTGTTTCAGAGTCATGGTCGTTTATATACTTATTTATGTACTCTATACTTTATATAGTACGCATAGTACAAGTTCAGCTTAGTTTAGGACTAATTAAATTATCCTTTCGTAACTTGTAAACCAGTGGGAGAGCATGACTATACGAGTAATTGGTTAGAATATAGGAACTTAAAAGTAGCTTGGCCCAACTGGATCGACCGGCAAATAAAAATATATGACAGAGAAACAAAGACGAACATGAGTCAAAATATAAATAGAAATAAATATACAAAAGAGACCTACAAAAGGTCTGCTGACTAGCCAGTTTTAAACACATACACTGATGGAAACAAAAATACCTTTTACAAATACAGGAAACAAGTTTTGACAGTTTTTAGGAGCCTGATTCTGTAAAAATTATTTTATTAAATTTTTATCATATAAATGCTTATACAATAAGACTTATTCACTTTAGCTGGTACAAAGAAAAGTTGTCATGTGTCAGAATTTTACATTGATATTCTCAATAACTTACTTTTGCAAACTAGTTAAATGCACTTGTGTGGCTGACTATACATCATACAACGCACATGTTGTTTAGTCCAACAATATATTTTGCGTTATTAAGAAGCTTTCTTAAAAGCTTTAAGAGACAATTTTGTAAATGAAACGTTTTTACGTATTACGGTTACTGTTATGCTGTCATAATATGGCCAATATATATTTTTGGGGGGCCATAGACATATTAAATAATCTCAATATACAAAAATTATTTGATAATAATAGAACAGGACCTGATAAACAAAAATTGCATGTATTCAATTTCATTATAGTTCCCGGCCTATAAGTTGAGCCTGATTTTGATATCACGTGACATGCTCAGTAGTGAATAATGTATCTAAACTTGTTACTGCGCATGTCACATAATATCAAAATCAGGTTTAACTAATATGCCGGGGCCTATACATAACCATTTGTTGCAGAGTCACAGCCGTGCTTATCTATTTATTTATTAAATACGAATATCTGCTTAGTTTCAGACTAAATAATTACTGTATTGTCTGTAATTTAATTAAAAAAATATATTTACGTTAGCTTTATATATATGAATGTAGGCTTAAATTAATGTTAAATTGAAAAGGACTGTAGGTCTCAAGCAGAGGTCGAAACCGCTAGCCATGTGAGTGGACAAACCACTATGCCACCAAGACATGTTTTCATCGTACCATTGTTCCAGCAAACATCATAACAAACTCTATCAAAATAGGTTAAATTGTTTAGGGGACGTCCATCATTTACTTGAGGTCTAAATAGGGGATGGGAGGTTTCGGAAAACATCACTATGAATCACAATAAGGAAGGGTGGGGGGTTTTGGGTTTACATGTCATATGTATATTTTTGGGTTATTATTTCTTATAAAGTTACTGTTAAACACAGTCAAGCAAATCAAGCAAGCTTTTCAGATTAAGTGGTCTCAAAACCTCACGTGATTAACGGACGGCCCCTTAGTGACTTTACTTTTGTATTTATAATATCAGTAGGAATGAGTTGGTTTATCTGTCTTTGGTTGATGGTAGGTAGGTACCTGTTCCTCGGTTGGTGGTCATTCAGCTCGAGGCAAGATGTGGAGTGGGCTCGGTGTGCGGCGGTCAAAGGCTGCCCCCCCTCCCTCACTTCCCTCGTGTCTAACTCCTCGCGACTCTCCGATAACCCGTGCTCCTACAACGAAATGATTACAAGTACTAAATTATTTTAATAGAAAAACACTAGCAAAATCGTCTCGGTTCACAAGTGAATTCTCAGACGGGATCTGCTTTGAAAAATGTAAAAAATAAAAAAATCATAAAACAAAAAATACATATCAATTTTGTGTGTTGGTTGAAACTGAACGTCACCTACGCCGAGATAAATAGCCGTGTAGTGCATGGAAGTAGACTAGTTTTTTTATAACCGTGAATAGGTAAGCGCTTGACCGCTATCTCGCCTGCTGTTAAGGGACGATGCGATCTAGGATGGGACGCGCCTGCCTAGAAGATACCTATTCACTCATCACTTGAAGACACCTCAATTGTATTTATCAGGCAAAGAGTCCCACTCTTTAGCGGTACGGATCACAAATTACACACACCAATAATCCTTTTACACTTAAGGGTGTCTTAAATGCGACTAATGGTACCAAAGTTCACTAATCACCATACACCTTGCCTAGACCAGAAAATGTGCAGCATAGATTTATTTTTTTAAACCGACTGCCAACTTTTTGGCGGCTCCGTCCGAGTAGACATATTTGGGCTTAAAAAATGATAAATTTACCGGCATTTCATAAAAAAGAGTCAATTAACACAAAATACTACCTATATAGCTACTACTAGTCGAATCACTCGTAAAGTCGCGGCGTACTGTCCGATATTTCGACAGAACAATATTCTTTTTATTGTAAACAATTATGTCATAGATTATACCGGATGACTTAATAGCATTATTCAGTCTGTGAAATTTTCAATAATCAATATAAACATACTTAATATGAATAAAATTAATAATAATATTTTTTACTTCGGACTAGCAAACTTAATCTTTTTATAGTATGAACGAAAAACGCGGAAAATATTTAAAATTTAAGGTTTTAGCTAGAAGTATTTCCAAAAATACGACTTATGAAAATATGATTCTGGGAATCTCTGGAGACTGATCGAAGATTTTTTTCACATTATTCTGGCATTTAAAACTTATTAGGATAAGCGATCTTTAAGCTAAAGGACGGCAGAAGAATCATATTCTCTATCAATATTTCTTTGGGCAATATGATAATTAAAAAACGTAAGTATACTTTATAAATAATTTTGATTTTAAATATTGTAGTGACCTAACGGGGTTCATTATGATAGAGCCTTTATTTGTATTTACAATATATAATATTACTTAAGATACTAATTTGGCGTCCGTATATAGGGTATATCTTCTCTCAGAATGGGGTAAGGTAAGATAGCTTATCTAGCCTAGCAATTGTCAGAATGGAAGTTGGCCCGCACTCTGTAGAGCTACATTAAAATAGTTTTATCTTTTTAGGTCTGTGGATGGATAGGATAAAATGTAGATTTTAAAGGAATGAGTAACGGCCGCTTAGTGCTACAGTATCGATCGTACTTCTGCGCTAAAGGTTTTGGTTCTAATCCTAGTATGGGCATATATTTGTATAATGGTCACAAGCATATGTACCCGAGTCAAACCGCGGGGCATAGCTAGTAAGTTTAATGTCAACCCTTTTGAACAATAATGTGCAAATTCTAAGCAATTTTTGATTGTCTTTCACATAAATCTTTCACGTGCATTATTTTGTAAATTCTGAAAAAAATACTATGATATGCTTTGTAATTAGTTTTATGAGTGTCTTTGAAAACAGGTTTACCAACAGTGTTTTTGAACATTTTTTTTTTTTAATAAACTTCTTGCATTCATTATTAGACTTTCTTTCTTCTTATGCACATCATTTGAGATTAGCTTTAAGGAAGGTGGGATTTCTATTTAGGTACAACGCCAAAAGCTTTTCGCAAAATACTTCAAGAGATTGTTAGATCGAATTATTCCAACATGTTATTTTGAAGGAGATTCAATATTCAAAATATAAATAAATGCAACTGACACATACTTTTTCCTTCCTTTTGCAGTAGAGGCGATGGGCCCTTGGGGCACTAATGCTAAGTTATTTCTTAAGGACTTGACTGCTCGCCTGTTTGAGGCAACGGGTGACCGGAGAAGTGGCAATTACCAGGGATTTTAGCGGTATCCGAATAGAGTGTTCTGAACACTGTTTTACATTTCTGTTTTAAAAATTAAACAGAAAGAAACTGTAACACTTTGAATCTGTTTTAGAAAATACCGGTTCATAAGTGTTAATATCTGTTACAGTCAATAAGGTTCACATTGGCATAACTATGCCGCAGCTCACTAATGATTTGGGCACTTTGAAATGCCTATGTTGGTGTACTGTGTATACACATAGATAGTTAAACGTAAAACAGTTTTTACCAGATTAGTAACAGAAAACATTATATCTGTTACACTTTTATGAGTGTTCGACGCAAAAGAGGTTCAAAACACCCAAATAAGTGATACAGGAATAATTCTGTAACAGATTCAATGTGTATCCTTATAAAGGTGTTTTTGAATCCCTGGCAATTACTTCGCTCAGCTCATAAGCTTGGCCATTCAAAGGGGCAATGCTGCCAGTCTTTTGGGTACTTTGCCTTGAACAGGAGAGTTAGTTGAAATATTTTATTTGTGAAATGTATTTTAAAATTCATTAATATTTCAAAATTTGTAGATTATTATTATTGTAATAAATGCAACAATATACGTCAAAAAAGTGTAGTGTAAAAACACTTTCAACGAATACTATTGTACTAACCATATTTTAACAACTTAATGTAACCTGTGATCTACAATTAATAAATTTGAATTGAATTAGAATTTGAATACTGCACACGAATTCTTCCCATCATTACGTAAATTTATAGTTATATTTATATTAAACTAATAAATTTTCTACACATAAAAAATATGTTTAAACGTCATTAATCAACACAACTACTAAATTTAGGTTATACGTAACACTGTAATGTTTAATTGTCCAAATAAAATATATTATTTTCGGTAAATTTACGTGGTTTATCAACAGTATTCATAATTGTTATGATCAAGATCTTTTCATACACAGTAAGGAATGCAAACAGATTAAAAATGATAGCTATGTGGTATCATAAATACTAACAGACATACACTTTCATATCTGACGAAACAGCAACACATCACAATACGCATTTTCACGCACTAATGTTACATTTAGTTTGTATTAAAACAAACTGTGAAACACATTTTAATTACACTTCACCATTGAACTACATAGGGATCGGTAGCGTTGTATCGATTTTCACGTAATAAACGTGCGCGCGCGCCGATCTATCTGCAAGTGTTCACTTTGGTTTCCGCTTTTTAATTAGCAACGCATCACTGCTGCAGCAATTTCTGGAATATTTATTGTTCCATAACTTAAAAAAATATTTGATTAAAACACTTTTTACGGATTTTAAATAAAATAAAAATCATTTAATTCAGGTGATTAAACCCATACACAAGCAAATTCCTCAAGATCATAATTAATAATGACAATATTAAAATCATATTAAATCAAATCAAATTAGAACAAAAATATAAACAAATAAAAACAAATAAAAACTAAATTAGCAAATAAAATTTACAAAATAATTAAAATTTAAATCATGTCACAAGTTAGATGTCACAATTAATATTATAAAATTAAAATAAAAAGAAGTGATAAAATGTAATAATAAATAATGAAATAATAAGTAAACAATAAATAAGTCATTCTTTCCTGGTATTACCATAACACCCCGCACCATATGTAACATGTTTATTACAACAGTGCCGGATGTAAGGGCAATCCAGCCTGCCCATAATTTATTTTTATTATTAAAATTATTAATTTATTTAAATAAATATAAAAGAAAGGCACGAGCTTCCGTTAAATATATATAGCTACACGTATAATGTGTTAAAAACATGTATCCATTGGCAAGAGTTAACGTTAAGTTGATGTTATTAGATACACAATAGATTGCTATAAAACTGCACCTTAAATTCAACCACATAGTGTTGACTTTTATCAAACTGATAACATATTTTTGGACCTTCAGTTGTTTACATATTTTTACCTTTGCCAGCACCATGGGTGAGTTATGGGCTATATTTCCTAAGATATTGTAATCAATGGAAAAGTACTCCAGCAATGGGACTTTAATAATCTGAAGACAACGAGAATATTCACTGCACTAAATAAACCTAATAAAATTATATCAATCACTTGCTTTTATACAACAAGCGTGAAGTGGAAAATGACTCTAAAAGAATAACATTAATCGTCTTCCACGTACACCGCTGGACAAGTCTCCCCCAAGGATCTCTACAATGACCGGTGCTGCGCTGCCCTCATCCAGGTGCTTTTGCGACCTTCACCAGATCGTCGCTCCACCGAGAGACCTGCCTATACTTCGTCTTCCGATCCGTGTTCATCACTCCAGATCTTTTCTGCCTCAACGGCCATCAGTTCTACGAGCTATGTGCCCCGCTCACTGTCACTAAGCTTGGCAATTCTGCGGGCTACGTCGGTTACTTTGGTTCTTCAACCAGGGCAGACTTTAACCTATTGGAGGCCCTGGGCATATTAAGAATAATGGGGCCCCTATGACTTTGACAGAACACTTTTTTATAACTAGAATAGTCAAAGAGAGTAGATGAACAAGGTTTCAGATTTTTTTATTGACAGTAATAGAAGAATAGACAATCTTTTATTTAAATGGGGAGATATTTAAAATTATATAAGCATGTTGAAATTTGATAGCCTCAGAGTAGAGTAGCTTCGCGCATGCAAAAGCTAAGAACCATGTCGATAATAAAGACCCTAATTGAGGTTCGATTTACTCTAATCAAATAAGTTTTTCAGTAAATGTCGGTATTCCTTTAGTGATCTGGCAGGAACTAGGGGGCCCCTATCAATCACAGGGCCCTGGCCCAGAGTGCCCAGTGGGAAAGAGGGGTCTGTCTCCAACTTCCTCATTTATGATTCGATTCGATTCGATCACTTAGGGAAACTCCGAGCACGCTCCATCGCCCTTTGGGTGACTCGAGTCTCATTATTAGGCCATCAGTAAGGGACCACGTCTCCGTTCCGTACGTCATCACTGGCAACACACACTGGTCAAAGATGTAGTCGTCTGTAGTCATTAATAACCGTACATAAATCAATTGCAAGTTGATCGATCAAAGACGATTTAGTAACAATGAATGTTGTTTTACAGCAATTTAAATATTGTGGTTTAAACCGGAAATATTACTTTACATGCAAAGAAGGGGCATTAAAAATGTAATTTGTTTTTGAAGTTTACTTCTTAAGAATTGATTTTCATAGAAGGCGTTCGATATGAAAAAAATATGAAGAGTAAAATTTAGTTACGTTACGTTACAGCGTTACGTTTTTTGTGCCTGGTCGAAGACAATCTTTCTTAAGGAGCAATGTTCAGTCGTGCGACGGAGCTGACACATACACTTTTTTATTATTTCAAAGCTCATTTAGAATAATGTAAGTTAAAAAATCAGTTCAATCCACAGGAAAAGAGAAATGAACATAAGAAGTTAATCATCGAAACAAAGGAAATACTACTATATATAAGATTATTCCACAATGCTATATTGGTAGTTTTAATGTCGCTAAACACAACCGTATTAATATTAAAAATATCAAACGGTTTAAAATGATAGTTTTAATTTTATTTTTTGCTTTTATAATGCTACATTTCTAGAAGCTGGTTCCATCTTAATCGAATGTTAATAATTGTAAAAATATTACTTTCAATGTTAAAGGAAGTTAACTTTCAACATTGGTGGAACGCAACTAGGTCATACTAAAAGGTAAAATTTGCGGCATAAATTTTACAGCATCAAGGGACCGTAGATGATTCTGAGAAAAAGGTCTTGACACGGACAGACAGAATCACAACAAAGTGATCTTATAGGGGTTATTTTTTTAAAACGCAGTACGGAATCCTAAAAATAATAACTCTGCTCCCGTGTCTGTACGACGCTGCGCATACGCATAACTGTGGTACCAGCCTAAATGATTATGCATGACGCGTTCACTGAAGCGATAAAGCGTTTGTAACTTTCATATCGCCGCATACTCATTTTAAATTATATGTTATTATCAGAACCCAGAACTCGATGGCTGAGCGATTAATCCGGACTATGATTGCGGGTGTTTAGTAGAGGCGAAGCTATGTAATCAAAGACTGGTGCAAAAAAATACAGTGGCACTCTGTGATAGCCGACAGAAGTGAAAAAAGTCAACCAACAAAATTATCGCAATTTTTACTTTTGAAATGTAGAATAGGTTAGGAATCAAGGCAGAAAAAATAAATTACCAATATCTTTGAATTGAGAATTAAAAACTTTTTGGATTTCAAAATTAATGTTTGCTTTTTAAACTGTCAAAAGTGGTGTCCGTAACGGTGTCGCGAGTTCAATGGCTTTTTTCCATCTTAAGAAAGTGCCTAACGCGCCTAAATAAGTGTTCACTTAAAAAAAAGGCCCTTACTTGAGGGAATTCCCCTGTTTCTTTTCAAACAAGTTGGCACGATTAAAGAAGCACTGTAGATACGGCAAGAGTGAAAGTAAATAACACCGTCTTAATTTACTAGCGAAGTACTCAATAAAGGCGAAATTACGTTGGAGGGAGAATTACTTTTACAGGAGACGTAATCACAAGATGACTAAAGCAATGGTCTTCATACAAATACAAAATAGTTTATTTTCAAAAAAACAAGTAACAAGAATGCTATGAATTGGAATCCCCTTTTAAGCTCATAGGCCTGTGTCAGGAGACTCCACTCTTCCATAAAAGCGAGCATTTTACAATTATTCATGTTGGTATTAGAAACATTCTTTATAATTAAATATTTTTAAACATCTTTTATAGAACGACTAAATATGTGTGGTATAGTTTGTCTGTGTTTGGGTGTGTGCGCGTGTCTGCTTGCATGCGTTCGTGCGCCTAGTAACATTCTTTATAATTAAATATTTTTAAACATCTTTTATAGAACGACTAAATATGTGTGGTATAGTTTGTCTGTGTTTGGTTGTGTGCGCGTGTTTGCTTGCATGCGTTCGTGCGCCTAGTTGTGTGTGCCTGTGTGTGTGTGTGTGTGTGTGTTAGAGTGTGTATGTGTATGTGTGGAATGATACCTACATTAATTTTTGTAATAACCTATGTTATTATATTAAGCAAAGCCTCAGTTTGATTATAATCTTTACTTTTAAGCCAGTCACTAATTATTATTTTGCAGTCAATGTATAATTTATTATAAATATTAAGTTCTTTATTTATTTTATTATATAAAAATGAAGATCTAACATAATATTGTCTTTGTGCGAAACCAGTCTTAGTTCTTGGTAAATTTGCTAGTTTATCTTTTCGTCTGCGTGTTTGAACTAAATGATTATATTCTATGGATTTATGTTTTCTTAGTACACAATTTAGTATTTATAATTGTCCGATCGAAAGAAGGTCGCATTCTTTGAATAATGATTCCGTTGAAAACATCTTATTTTTAAAGTACATTATCTTTAGCAGCGATCTTTGAGCCCTTTCTAGATCGAGAAGATATGTCTTGACGGCACTTCCCCATACCGAAATGCAATATATTAAAACCGATTGTACAAGGGATATGTAGATACAATTTGAAGATTGTTTGAGGAGTTCTTACTTTGTGTATTGCTGTTTCTGGGTATAACATGTCGCAAGGACTTAAAGATCCAAGATAGTTTTCTTATTCTGTTTATAACACTTCCGAGATGAGAAAGCCACGATAGTCTTTTGTCCATAATTACACCCAAGTATTTAATCTCCGAAACCCTTTCAATTACTGGGCAGCTACATTGAGAGCTAATTTCATTTTGATCACAAGAGTGTATCCTTAATGCAAAGTCTTCTTTTGGTTGATTACGCGAGTCGATACCAAAACAGATGTAATGTGTTTTCGAGGTGTTCAAAGTTAATTAATTACCTCTCAGCCAACAAGCTACTTGCTTCAGACCACTCTCTGCATTAGATTTCACTTCATGCCACGAAGAACCAGTGAAGACTATTGCGGTATCATCAGCATAAGAATAAATGTTTGCATTTTTAACTTCAAATTGCAGAGATCATTAATATATATTAAAAACAATGTAGGGCCCAAGACACTACTCTGGGGTACACCATACGTGACTTCCTCTTGGTCACTGAAGTGATTTTTAATTTTGACTGATTGAAGTCTATTGCTAAGGTAATCCTTGAATAAGTCAAGTGCTACGCCTCTGACACCGATTCTCTCTAGTTTACGAATAAGGAAGGGGATAGAGACGGTGTCAAAAGCATTTTTTAAATCAAGGAAAACAGACATACATCTCACACCATTATCCAAGGACTGAGCCACCAAAGTACTTAAGTCAACCACTGCGTCCGCAGTAGATTTTCCCCTTCGAAACCCAAACTGAGCAGTAGAGAGAATATCGTATTTAGTCATATAGTTTATTAGTCTACAATTAATTAGCTTCTCTACTACCTTTGATATTGCGGGCAGAACAGAGATTGGGCGATAATTGCCAACTTCGTCTTTATCCCCCTTCTTATGTACTGGTGTTATGATAGACTTTTTTAATGCCAAAATTCATAGATGTGATACATCAAAAAACGCGCCCGATTAAAATATTGTGAAGGTAGTAGCATATGACCACCATTACCTTAGTCATCCTGTAAACACGTCTCCTATCCACACACACGCTCACACCCAAACAGGTACCCACCCGCGCATACACATACTCATATACCCATACATAAACACACACAATCATACATAGACACACACTCACACATAATACACACACTCATCACTAATTATAGGTATTTAAGAATATTTAGGAGAGGAGAGTACTGGTTTGTCTGAGATATAGACTGTGGCCTAGTTCAGATACCAGTCTCTCCACAAAAAAATATTATGAATCTATAATCTAAGATCACAGTGGTTTGTGTGTTTGTCTGTCCGCTGTTTTTCCATTGTATCAATAACGTTACCATTAATAATAGAAAAAAATTAAATAATTTTGTCCACCCGTGCGAATCCGGGACGGGCCGCTAGTTTATAAAGGAGTCGAAACGTCAGGATTAAATATAAATTATTCGCCGTTAAAAAGTTGTAGTTGCAGGATTTGTACCGACTTAGGACATAATATGATAGGTTCCATTTTAATTTATAACACAGCAATGGCTGGGTCAGCTAATATATTATATATTTCCAATTGAACTAGAGATTAGCCATATGCCGATGGCCTGACCATTTGCTGAAGCTGGCATTATCATATTTGAACCGAGAACCGTTCGGTACCCGATGACTGCGACTATTGAATACTAATGGGTTTGCGGCGAATTCCTTTACGTAACGCATGTGTATTGATGAAGGAAAAGTGGCAGTTAATTGATATGTTACCAATTTTATTAAAACTTTCCTTCGATGCGCAAAAACATTAAATGATAATAATGACAAAATACCGACCATTTGCAAAAAAATATTTAGTTTCAAACTAAGAAGAGTTTATAATAAAAAATAATTAAAAGTGAAACCTTCAAAAATAATACGTACACGTAAACAAAATACCACGGTTGTTATGATGCCTTCTCTAAAGTTTTGTACTACGCATGCGCACACAAACACGTATTAACATACGTACATAATGCTTCCTATCTCATTTTCTCCTACGTGAAATGTTATGAATTTATGTGTCTGTCTATTTCTACTGTCGCTTTTTCGTTCCATTCATCAAATCACAACGATGCTAAAGAAGTTTTCACTTCAAAAAAACAAGTAAATAAGATTACATAAACATGGGTATATGTTACTATATCACCAGGATTCCAACCTTTTTAAGTTTCTTGGCTGATTATTAAATTATTATTATAATAATTTAGTATTTAAATAGTAGTGATGATAGGCTATATATCATATCAATATATAGCCTAAAAACCTTATAGTGCTTACAAATATTATAAATACAAAAGTGAACTACTCTCTTACTACTAAATCAATCATCATGAAATACATACAAATTGCCAGGGGTGCAGAAAATTACATTGGGTGCCTTTCATCTAGAAAATAAGTATTATTCCAGAGGGATAGAAATATAACTTTTAATCAGTAGTCTATATTAACGCGCAGGTAAAAGCTAGTTTTAAACAAAACTAAATAAGCTATAAAGTACCTGGAATTTAGGTCTTATGGGCTGGTCGGTGAGCGGCCTCTGGTGGCGCATGTAGAAGGTGTGCTGTTGAATGCACATCCGCCACACGTATTTGCCATCCTCGGGACTCGGTAGCGCGAACGAGGCCGAATCCGCTTGGCGGCAACACTCGATGCTGAACGTACGCTTGTGGTTGATCACGTTCGTTATATCCATCCACCTGTAGGATCACACCTAGTGAAAGAGGTTGGGCATACAGTAAATTAATCCCCCCATCATGTAACACCACGACACTGAATATAAATCTATATAACAGCTCGCGAGTGAATTTAATCGATTTCTAGGGATATTTCCAAACGATTGTTGTAATTTTTGATTTGGAGCGGGTAACACCATGGGGTTGTGAGTGTCGTGGCGGCGTTGCTGTCACTTGTCGCGTGGTAGCTCCGCGGCTCTAAATACAAGTTTATTATTTAAATCAATAACCGAGTTGTTAATATTTTGTAGCGATAATTGATTATAGGTTGATTGTAATATTCTGGCGTTCTTATTTTAATAATTAGTGCACGTTTAAAGCTGATAAATAACGAAGAGGTAACGGATTGGTCATGTCAATCGCTCGAGCAACCGTTATCTATATATATAAAAATGAAACCCGTTTTCCGTTGTCACGACATAACATGAAAACGGCTTGACCGATTTGGCTGATTTTTTTTTTGTAGTTTTCTAATACTCTGTACAAGGTTCTTACGGAAAAAAATATAAAGAAAATCTCTCAGAAAGATTGAAAAATATAACGTAACGAATGTCAACGTCATTCAATTTAAAACAAAAAATCTGTGGTAATCTGTGACACCACATCGATAACCGCGCTGACAAATGTCAACGTCATTCAATTCAAAGCTACGCTAAGGCGGTACGAAGTTCGCCGGATCAGCTAGTTATATATATAAAAAGTCCGTGTCACAGTGTTTGACCGCGATGAACTCCAAAACTACTTAACTGATCTTGATGATTTCTTTTGCATTTTGCTGGATTTGTTCCAACTTAGGACATAGGACGTGGCTGCATCGTATACACTGTTCTGAACCTAAGTTAAGTAGCTAAAGCGCTTGGGTTATGGAATTCAGAAACAACGGGTACCACCCACACTCGTTTTTTTATGTGTAATTGATGTTGGTCGCAGATGACCTTAACAACGATACCGGGGTTTGGGATGGCGAAATCCTTAAATGGACTTCAAGCCGAGAGTAGCGAGCCACTGTAGTGGTTTTCTAGCTGGACGGCATCTCCAATGAGGGAGTCTCCGAATCAGCATAGTTACTACGGCGCTCAAGCCGGAAAGGGAGCACAGGGTGCCTCTAAAGGCTCGGACCTCGGCTATGGTACGCCGTGTCGTGGGGGACCCACACCCGAGCAAATATAGAAAAGTTGGTTTTCTAATTTGACCCGGCCGGTGATCGAACCCGCTTTGAACCATAAAAACCGGTACGCGAACCACTCGAGCACGGAAATCGTCGAGTTGAAATCAAGTATGAACTTGTTTTTTTATGTGAGATTGATGTTAGTCGCAAAAGACCTTAACAATACCGGGTTTGGTGACAGGATCCTTAGATGGACTCAAAGCCGAGAGTAGCGATTCACTGAAGAGGTTTTCTAAATGGACGACATCTCCCATGCAAGTCTTCGAACCAGCACAGATTCAATACGGCGCTCTAACCGGAAAGGGAGCATGTGGTGTCATAGGGCGCCTCTAAATGCTCGGACTACGTGCCTATACCTGGTAAAGCGATACATGAGTGTTTATGTGGTGAGTAACTGAACAGTGTCTGTCTTGTGTGGGAGGAATTGGAGGGGCATTGGATCGAGTGATCGATTATCGGGGGCGTTGAGGAATTGTCGTGGACGTCGAAAGCGAAGCCGTAGGGGGCTGTCAAGTTTTGAGAAAGGGGTTGACAACAAAGGGTTCGGGTGGTGGGGGGGCTTTTTCGAAATATCGAATAAAAGTATGAAATTGAAGCACTTATGTAATAGAAACAACGCACTCACATAACTCAAGACGTACCTGTAGAAGTGCGCCGTGTCGGTGTTTTCCGGGAGCACTCGGATACCGGTGAGCGATATGGCAATAGTGACGTCTCCTCCGTCCCGCTGGTCGCGGGCTGCGAACATCTCCTGTCCGTACCCTCGCAGTTGCTGGCATGTCGTGATAAAGCCTTCCTCCGCTTGGGCCTGAACAAACATTACCAGAAGCTTACAGATATATCTTTTTTATTGTGAATAGGAAAGCGCTTGACGGCTATCTCGCCTGATGGTAAGCGACGATGCGATCTAGGATGTGACGCGCCTGCCTAGAAGATACCTATTCTCTTGACTTGAAGATCCATACATTGTAAAGAAAACACAGACTCAGGCAAAGAGTTCCACTCTTTAGCGGTATGGATTACATAATTGAAACTAAAACGCTTAGTGCGACTCTTTAGTATATCAACCATATAACGGTGGCGCCTATTTTTAAGTCTGCTTTTCCGATAAAAAAATGGGGACCGCAGAACAAGGTATCCTATGAATCATTGTATTTTTTGCTTTTTTGACATTTATATAAGACATAAATTACGCATGTAAAAAACAACCACGCTTACAAACCCTCAGGTGGGATATATCATTTCTCTATATAATAATAATATTTCTTAAACTTCACCAATTAGTTTAGCCAAAAGTAAGCACTGCAAGGCTTGTGTTATGTATACTAGGGTAAAGGATAGACATACATATATTAGACATAGATATGTAATATTTATAGAAATATGTCTAAAAACCCATGACTCAGGTACAAATGGTCGTATTCCTCACACAAACATTTGCCCCTTTCGGGACTCGAATCCAGGACCGTCTGTGCTAAAAGCAGGTTCGCTACAGTTGCACCAAACATATAAATGTTGCATGCTATGCTTTTATGTTATCCGCTGTTGTTTCAAAACTGGAAGTTATGACAAATTGACCATATTTAGTGCTTTACGACCGTCGATAGCTATCCTGCCTTTCGCACCGACGGTCTTGGATTCAAATCCCGGAAGGGGCAAATGCATGATGAATACGAGCATTTGTAACTGAGTCATGGGTGTTTACATATATTTCTATAAATATTTCATATCTATGTATAATATATGTGTGTCTATCTGTTACCCTAGTATCAATAACACAAGCGTTACAGTGCTTACTTTGGGCTAGGCTAATTGGTGTGAATGTAAGAAATATCATTATTATACTTTTTTGTCAATTCTTTACTCAATTGCATTACCTGCAATCAATATTAATTTTAATACCTTTACAAGTTTGTAACCAATTATTGGCGGGTCTGTTATAGTTAAACACTAGCGACCCGCCCCGGCTTCGCACGGATGCAATGCTCTACTATATTATGCATGTTTTATACATATAAACCTTCCTCTTGAATTACTCTACCTATTTAAAAAAACCGCATCTAAATCCGTTGCGTAGTTTCAAAGATTTAAGCATACATAGGGATATAGGGACAGAGAAAGCGACTTTGTTTTATACTATGTAGTGATAATGCGAGGATGACATCACTATGCGTTGGCGACAGAAGCAATAAAAACTTCATAACTGAGAAATTGCTCAACCAACGGTAAAGGATTAGCCTTAAAGAGATTTTCATTCATTCACCTCAGTCGAAAGTCTTTTTAAGATGCTTTAATTCACCTGTATGTTACGACGACAAAAATATTTTACTTTGGTATTTTTTTTTAATGTAAAACTTCTTTACGTACGCTTGACTTGGGGAGTAAGCTGGTGAATGCGTGACGAGGGCGTTACGAAAAGTGTGTTCGGGCGAGGCGAATAGAAGTTGAGAGGGAGATGTAAGTTGGTAAAGATAGAAAGAGAGAGAGTTATGTTTCGTTTATTACTGTAGGGGCAAGATAGAGAGGTGCGAGCACACATTCTCTTAGTCTCATAGCCTACCTTTCGTGTTTCTAATATACACACACACACACATATATATATATATATACGAAAACTGAGTAAAAACTACGTTAGTGATGGTCATTTTGTGCTGGAATTTTGAATTAATCGGACATGATGGAAGACGAAAAGAGCTATGATCAGAGTTCAGAAGAAGATTACATTCGTCATAGGAAAAAAGAAGATTGGTTATTGCCTTCACTATGCTAATTACCTATTCGACTGCCTGCGCACGATCACGATCACTCACTGTACAAACACATTCAAAAAACACCAGCGAAAGACGCCAGAGTGGTGAGGTAAGGGGTTCAGAGGCGCTTAGCTTACGTTAAATATCTAAGTTTGTTCGAGTTAGTCGTGCTATTTAAAGTAGTTTAGTTGGCATAGTTTTCGGTGGACATGTATGACAAACTGGCTTAACTATGTAAATTAAGCTGAACTAACTTAGTTTAGTTGGCGGTGGACGATCGGCTTAAGTTTTCACTTGGTTTAGTCGACGGTGGACGATCGGCTATAAGGGTGTAGTAAAGACAACTAATAATACCGAAAGGAACCACCATATGCTTTCCGTAGACCACAAAAGCATCAGAATTTTATAAATTATGGTCATTTATTGCCTACCAAACGTGGAATATGGCCAACCTCCCCTCCTTATTTTGGGGGAGGGTTCCATTCAACAGTGGACGTCATTCAGCTGATATGACATAAACTCTATGAAACCTATATTGATTTGACATCTAATCTTTGGTCCAATGATGTCATATAAACTTTTAACCTGTTAACCAGGCGGGACGCATAATTGCGTCAGGCGTAAACTCCTCAAAAATTATGTTTCGCCCTGGAATGGGCGGAATAAATAAGAAAGAACGGTCTCCGGGCGGGACGTATTGATATGTCCTAGTGAAAGAGTACGCGCCCGTCACATATTGCATATTCAGAAAATGGATTCCTCGGTTGACAGGTTAAAATCGTTTAGAGCTGGCTGTAGCTACGCGGTGTGCGCGAGAAGATATTTAACCAATACGATTGCGTTATTTTACTAATCTTACGCAGTTTTTCATGAATTTATTCCACGCGCACCTCACCTCTTAGTTACGTCCCAACGCAAACACCAGTAGGAAAACACCCAATTATAAAAGTCGTTTAATAACTATAAATAATCAATTGATGACAGTTTTGTGCACCGGTAGCGATCCCGTCTTTCGCAGCGAATGTTTGTGTGATGAATACGAGCGTTATTGCCTGAGTCATGGGTATTTATATATATTTGTCTTTAAGTTACCTTAGTATACATAACACAAGCCTTACAGTGCTTACTTTGGGCTAGACTGATTGGTATGAATGTAAGAAATATTACTATTTAATCAATAGGCAGGTTAAGTCTGTGCTTACTTTGTTTTGTTGGGATCGTTAAAACGTCCCGGTTTTACGAAAGCTATTCCCAAAAAGTTTCTACATCTGGTTTTCTTAGAGACAAAAGAAAGTCGGCGTCTACCACCCATAAAGAAAAAAAATTACAATACCGCGAAAGTTCATCAGTTGTAACAAACGATATATTACCGACATTCCACCAACTAAGTGGGTTATTGAAATGGCACCATGCCGCTGGGAAAAGTGCTTGAATGGGTCTTATAATATTATTCACACACCTACCGACGTAATTAGCCATCCACCACATATCGGTGCCATCTAAAGAGACAATTTCACGTTTCTACGGCAACGGACGTTCGCGTTATCTGCCCGTAACGATTACTTGTTAGATAACGCACGGATTAAAAATATCAGCTGCTCATTTTTTCTCGACACTTTCCTTATGAAATATATGTAGTAAGTATACTATAGCCAGGCAGAAATTTTAATTGTAAAAAGGGCGGCAATCGTAACTGTCAACATATTCTTTCAAAGTTATAATACACTTATGACACTATTACACATTATACACATTTCATACAATGTAAGCTATTCTTACGGTAAAGAACCCCATTTACTAGCCCAGGGTTGAAATAATCTTAAAATTATTTTTCATCGATTCAACTGTTTCGCCACAAATACGTAACAGACCGACAGTTACTTTCGCATTAATGATATTAGTATGAAATATATTAATAATTTAATTTATTTCATAATTTAATGAATACATGACAAACCTAAAGGTCGAAATTAATTTAATTTCTATAGAAAAATAATTTAACTTATCCTCAACAGAATTATTTGATTAATTCCTTTTCTTTCTCAAAGTATTTTTACTTTGGTCACAATACTGCAATTAACATGTGGTCACAATTTAAAAGTAGCTTGAGAGATTTAAATTATATTAATAAATGGCATGGTAATTTTTTTTTTTTTTTAAGTATTTAAATACAAAAATAGATATTATTCCTACAAAAAAAATCAGGGGGCCTCAGATAAAGTTAGTGCCATTCAGAATCGTCATTACAGAAAACTATTCTTAAGATGGGAGAAGATATGGAATTTATTGGCATATAAAGTTTTTTATAAATTCCTTTCTTCCTGATCTTACATTTTTCCAAATCAATCTTCTTAGTGTGTTAAGAAGACGTCTTTTGATACTTATAAAAGGATAAAAGCTCCAGTTTGAAATTCCAATAGGCTTAATACTAATTATGTTTAAAAAAATCCTATATGTCTGAGATGCAAAACGCTGATTATGATAAATACTAATATAAATATGATGCATAAACATTACAAAGAGATAAATAAATGAAACTAAAATATTATTATACTTTATATTTGGAATATTGTCAACCATTATTGAGTATTTTTTAGGTTTCAGACAAGTGTTATTATCTGAATGCCGATATCAAATTAGTCAGTAAATTTGTTAAAAGATAATGATACTGAAATAGATTGGGGTGTGTTCTAAATAACTTATCTTTACGCCATTATGTACTACTTAAAAGATATATCATTTGTAAATAATGTATGTCATTATTGTTATTTATAGGACATAATAAACAACATGCCTCAATTATGTTTCGGTATGCAATCTCTTGCTTTATTAGACAAATAGATATTTCTTACAACATTTTATATGAGTCCCTGCTAAACCCAGACACCTTCACTGCTAATGATAAGTGTTACTATAACTTAAATGATATGAGACGAAGATAATTATGATTTCTTTTTGTGTTTCTGATGCTAAATGAGTAATACGATTGGTGACAGAAAACAAACTCAATTATAATAACTTTCATTTATTACATACCTGTGACATGTTGTGCAGAGCCATATGGTGTTGAATAACAGCCGCTGTCAGATATTCCAGCTTCCCAGATTCAGCTAAATTACTACCATCAATAATCTGGCCTCCATCAAAAATTTGCTTGGGAAAGGTCAACAAATTCTTTAAATACTCCACTGTATGCCTATCTCGATCATGATTTCCGTACTCAGCTTGCCTACTGTATGATGCTAAAAGGACAGCTTGCTGGCAATCACAAATAATTCGACCCTCAACCAAATCATTCTTAAGTTGTAAGAAGTAATGGTAGCGTGTTACTTCATCAGTGATCAAACTAGTGCCGGATATCACATAGTACATCACTCGTAAATAAAGTTGATGGGAAGGAGCGGCATGTTTATCCAACTGGCGCTTCAATGGGCGATCTAATTGCACCCATCGAGCTTGCTGATTTCTATCAATGTAGCGGAGCCCAAAGAACTCTGGCTGGTTAATTGCCTGCCTCTGGCACACGTTGTCGAGGCACTCTTGCCCTGAACTGTCAACAGACAGCGTACAATCCGCACCACCGCCATCCAGTAGCTCCACATTGATCACAAACAAACTCTTCGACGCAACATTGTATTGCCGCGTCTTCTTAAGCTTCAGCTTAAAAGGCATTTTCCAATTTTATCCGGCGCTGATTTGCAATAACATCACATAGGAAACAAACTGTTACCTTACATTTATGGTATAGGAATGTAAGAAACGCTTTGATTCCGTTGCGCGCGACACATACTAACACATTTCCTATAAGAAAATGGGGTGTGTGAATTTTTTCTTAACTCGATTATGTGAAGTCAGGGCGATGACGTTTAAATAGAAGTATAAAGCAATAAAAAATGCCAGATAAACAATAAAAATACAAAACCACACATTCACAACACGATCATCATAAATGACATAAGCTTGACGTGTGAAGTCTATGGTTATGTTTGACAGGTTAGACAAGTCTTGCTATGTTGCTATTGCTAAAAATTGTTACTATTTTTTAATGACATACAATTTTACTCTGAGCATACAATATTACTTATTATATTCCATCTATGCATATAATACGTACAAAGATTATTGTGGACTACAGGAAAATGCCTTTAAAAGCTCTAAAATATTATTATTATTATGCATTTAGATATTTCTTAACACATAGTCTAATAACTTTATGGAATTTAAATGGTGGAATGAAAAGACGAAGAGTACAATTTTTTTTTCAAATGTGTAATTCGTTGATCCAACTAGCGCAAATAATACAATAGGGTATTTGACAGATTTTCGTAAAGTACTTCAAAATGTTCTAAAGTCGCTAAAGATACGCTTGACAAATCTTTCTCTTATATTTAGAGCCATTTTAATAATTACATTTTGTATTTCCCGCTGAAACGCTAGGTCACGTGACAAATCAAAGGCGTGACGTCACGATGTAATAGTCTTCATGTAAACAATACGTGAGAGATTAGTTTTTCGTTCATGATTCTTTAAAAAATGGCTTCAAAGTCCTATAGAATATGTGCTGTTCCTTTGTGTAAAAATACTAGTAGAGGTTTGCACCGGAGCAGTGAGTACCGGAGAATAACCGGTGATTTACCGGTAAAAGTACTCGATTGAAATAATCGGTAATTAACCGATTGATCTCCGGTGATTGTCGCATCTTATTTTTATATAATAAAGATACACAAATAAAAGACACATTAAACAATCATTTTTTATAATAATTTAACATTCATGACAATTATTTACCAACTTGTTTCTTTCGAATTAGATTAAATATTTCAGTCTTTAATTGAAAGCGGTCTTGTCCGTTTATGTGATTCATTTCACTAGTAGCAACTAACTGGCCCAATAATTTGGTGCAATGTTCGTGGTTATATTTGTCATTTTCTGTTTGCGTTCCTTTTTAATTGGTCATTACTATGGGTTACTTTTTTGAAATATTTCTAACAGAATCACCATCTGGTTCTTCGTCAGAAAATGTGATCCTATGCGCATATTCTTCAAATAGATCTAAATAAAAAAATGGTATATAAAAACATAGATTGTATCTTGCATAAGTTTAAAACAAAATCGTGAACAAATTAAGCTTAAGAACCTAAGGTTCCATTTTAAAAGAAAATTCTTCTTAAGTTAACTGTTTAAATTATATCTACCACGTATTAATGAACAACGGACAAACGAATGATCATTCAACGATTAAGTGAGAAATATACCTTATTAGCTAAGTGAGATATAGGACGCATAGATTTGGGGATTCCGCTTTCATAGAATACCAGGCGATGCAGTCGCTAAGCATAAAGCTACGCTAGCACCATATATTGAAGCGGAGCGTAATACTTAAAATAAGAAAAAGTTTTTTTTTGTTTCAATGGCAATTTTTGCCATCGAAAATTTTTTTGTCATCATGCCGTTCATCCGCCCCGTCTCCATCTGGTCCTGAACCTGTTGATACGATTCCACAAAAAAAATATTAAAATCGGTTAAGAACTCGGGAAGTTAAGGCGTAACAGACATTGCGCCATTAGAGCTGATCCATGGGAGCTTCGCTCGCTCCGCTCCAAAAAGAATTTTGAAATTAATTGATAGCATAACTGCCGCCCAGAGAAAACTGCTTCAGACAACTCAAATAATTAGCCCAGAATGAGAAAAAATATTACAAGATATGGTGCTTTTGCAGGATATATTCGAACAAGCAACCCAAATGATAAGCGGGGACCAGTATCCAACCTCTAGTTTGGTTATAACTATTATTTAAGGGCTATTCGATAACATTGCAGAATAAATTGGCTGCCAAAGATGCTGTAAAAGCAGAAATAAATAATATTTTCCACATCCGAAACATATCTCAAAGCGCAGAAGAAATAGTCACGTCAAGTGAAAATAGTACAAGAGAAACTGGTCGCCCGGATTTGCTTGGATTTCTAAAAAGAAACAGTAATGCTGATATGACATCCGCTACGGCAATGAATTTATTCAAAATGTACACGGAAACACAGTATCCTGAAAAAAAACCACAACACCAGCTAGGTGTTGCCTGCTACTTCTGTAAAGTCAGGGAGAGTATTTTCGGCAACAGGACAAATATGAAATGATAGACGAAATATGTTACGCTACGACGCTGTTGACATGTTGTGTTTCTTAAATCAAAATCAGCATTTGCTATCCTTATAAAACTTTTTTTCTAAAACAAATTATTAAATAAAGTATGTATGAATTATTATCAGTGGTCGGAGTAGGTATATTGATTTTAGATACTTGCGTCATGATATCATAACATGGACATGCATTTCTTCCGGAATGTACCGGAGTTTCCAAAAATTTGGTAAATAGAGTAATAAAATAAAAAACCATATGTAAGCAAACAAAATTGTTTATTGTGAATACAAATAATCATTATTACAGTTTTATTAAAAACAATTATTTTTAATCCTCATCGGTTACAATTTCTACATTTTGATTTTCTGTCTCTATACAATTAAAATAAATAACTATAATTTTTTCAATATTTTCGATTTTTAAGCTATTTCTTTTAACATCTAAGATCCATTTGTAAGTGGAAAATGATCGTTCAACATCTGTAGATGTCAATGGAGCGAATTTGAAATAAAGTTTCTGATTATTTGCTACGCTTTTTTCAATACTCTCGCTGTATTCTCTAATTGTATCTAAATCTGGATTTCGTTCCATAACTGATTCTATTTTATTTTTTATATTCTCATTATTGCACTCGTTAAGCGTAGCCCTTACTTGATCAAATACTAAAAGTGAATCAGCTAGAGATAAATTTTGTTTTTGTAACTCTTTTAGGGCTAGTAGTATAATAGAGTAATTTTCTTCGATATATTTTAAATCATTTTCTAAATTTTGTTTTTCCAAAATGTTTTTTGCGTTTCGTATGGCTATAGCATCAGAACTGCTCAAGCAGGATAAAACTTCTTTTATTTTATCTAAATGTTGAGCGTAGTAAGATGTTGCCTGTAACCAAGTACCCCATCTGGTAATGACTGGTTGCGGAGGCAACGGTAAGTCAGGATATTTTTCTTTTAAAATGTTTACCCTACTAGGAGCCTTTAAAAATACTTTTTTAACATTTGATATAAGAATATCAATATCGTTGTATTCTGACCTTATCTGCTCACTTACACGATGAAGAGCGTGCGCCAAAAATGTCACATGCTTCATTTCAGGTAAGTAATGTTTTAAATTTCGCCCTGCAGATAGCATGTACGCGACACTGTCAGTGCAAAGCATTAAAATATTGTCAACTTTCGCTTCAAAAGTGTTTTGCCATAAATTTTCTAGACATTGCAGTACAAATTGTGTTATTGTTTGTCCATTTACTGCTGTTAGCATTTTACAAGCAATCAAATAAGGCCGGCCTGCACTATTACTAGGATGCAATGGTTTTATTAGGAAATTGACTATGTATCGACCAAAAATGTCTGTTGTCTCATCCAGCGATATCCATAGTTTCTCATTTTTATTAATTTCATAAATCGAATTGATTTTATTCCTATAAAACTTCTCCAAATAAACTTTTCGTAACTGTGATTCGTCAACCACTTTACGATTGGTACAAACGCAACAACAAGTACTGCACATATATTTCTGAAAAAACTCTTTGAACGCTGGATTTTTCATTTGCGACCAAGGAATATTGCATAGAATCAGGAACTTAATGAGGTCGAAGTAAAATTCCTCTTGCGGTCTCTTAAATTTTCCTTGATGTACAGCGCCTTCAATGTGTTTGGTAATGTTGCCTCTATTCACAGCTTTCAAATGACTTTCACACTTTGTACAGTATATAGTGCCACTAGCGTTATCGTAAAGTAGCTCAGGATAGTGCAATAACCACTTTAGCACTGTTTCAGCCTTGACCTTTGCCATATTTATTTATATGTCACCTAAAACAATGATTTAAATTTACAATATATACATACACAACTGTAAAGTCGATAATGAAATTCTGTTTCATATAAAGTGATTTTTTTAACTGAAGCGGTGATAGCCCTGCGGTGTGCGTACCGGACTCTCATGCGCTATGATGATTGCTATAAAGTGATATTTTAACTGTTTCCAAGTTCTAAAACCTTCTTAAATAGTGAAAATAATTAAAACTTACCCGTACAAAAACAACTTCAAATGGGCCCAATCCAAGAGTAATAAATCGATGTCCGTAGTTATAAGCCAAATTCGTCGTTTTAAGTAGATTTCAGAAGACAGTACACAAGCCAGGGTCAAGTCAAGATATTCACAACACATAAAATAAGCGCACTCCACGAACCGAAATAAGTGAGTGAGCCACTTGGTCTGGATGTCGGTGCGAGCATTGTTTTCGAACAAACAGTCAATGAGTCATCCAGGATACTTGATTCTAATTGGTCAGATGCGTTGAGCATAGACATAAGAGGACAAAAGACCCTGTTTGCCGGATGTCGTGTGTTGAAATGAATATTATTATTATATCATTTTATAAATGAGAGCGAGTGAGAGGCACGCGTCCCTTCCACTCGGGCATGGTTAGCCCGCCTAAGAGCGAGAGAGACAGAGCGAGAGAGAGAGTGAGAGAGATAGGCATACACACCGGTTCATGTCTTGCGCTTCTATTTCGCTTAGGCGGTGATATATGAAATTCAGTGCGAGATTCTTTGTATAAATTAATGTTTTAAATATAATTCTTTGTATAAATAAATGTTTTAAATTGTTACTATTATTTCATCCTTCTTCCTACTATACGAATGAATATTCACATTAAAATTATTTTACCACTCAAAGTCGTTGTCACGTAAAACTTTCGCCCGTATATCGACTTTACAGGCAACCAATTTTTTTTACTATTAAATTCTGGCCATCTACGCCACTAGCAGCATAGCGTTGAGAGTATTGATACATTTTTAACTAGTTTCATGTAATAATTTCGATGTTTCGGTATTTTTATCATAATAATCCGGAAACTCGGAGGCGTATCCATATTAACATATACGTTTGATGTCAGTGACCTTAATTCAATATACCTACTCCGACCACTGATTATTATTCTCCGGTGACCTCCGGTTTTTCACCGGAGATTGCCCAATCACCGGTGAATTCAATCAGTTGTCAAAATCTCGCTCCGGTGCAAACTAGGGTGCAAACCTCTAATGACAAGACATTATTTATTACATCGTGACGTCACGTACTCTGATTGGTCGTTGAGACGTTTCGTCTAAATGATGCACAGATTCAAAAACTCTAATTTTTATTTAGGAAAATAAAATATTTAATATTTTATATTTGTAATTTAAGTCAAATATTATTAATTAGGACCTTAAATTCTATAGTGTTCAATACAATATTTATTTATTTGTTAACTATGTCAAATACCCTATTCAGTACGGACAACAGCATACCAATTACAGCCAAGTTTTTTTCCGTGTAAACAGGACAACTCACAAAGGAATTATTCATTAAAGTTTTTACTTTTTAACAACGTCAGCTTAGTGGCATTAATCAACACTAGACATATATACTACTGGCCACCATCACCTGAGAAATAGGGTACGACGACACTCTAGACTTAATTCTTGCCTTTATTCCATAATATCTTACACCCCTCTTATATAATAAGGAACATGGCAATCGAAAACTCAAGGTCTATGTAATATTTTAAATAAGATCAAGCTATCAAATTACATTATTATTATTTATATTTTTATTTGTTAGAATCAGGCGTTACTTGGCGAAAGTCCATATCCATTAGTGACGAGCACTTAGTGCTCGTTATTGCACGGTCTAACAGCTTTTGATGATGCTCCGTATGGAGGCGAAACACGTGTAGAGTAGTTGGTGAAGGTGCTGGTGTCTGCGGTTTCTGCATTTATTTGCGGGCGGGCGGGCGGTGCACACTGCTTGAGTTTTGCGGAAGTAAGCTACATATTTTTATTTTATTAATATTTATATTTTCTTTTTACTTCATTTTTATCTCTGATAGTTTTATTCAGTTATTATGGCTGCCCATCCTGTTATTTCATATCTTGTACTGTCAGGATATCATTTATCATGGGTTGAATATTACCACCTGTTACGGTCAGTAAAAGTAAAGTGTCTGTGACAGCATATATTTTCTTTAAATAATTTCTATAAATGTGTTCATATAGTTTAGTCTAGATAATACTAACGATTCCACCAGAAGTTACCTCTTTTGAGCATAAAATGTATGTATTTTATAAAGAACTAGCTTTCCGCCCGCGGCTTCGCCCGCGTGGAATTCGGTTATATTGCGGTATAAAGCACAACTATAAGAAAACTTCTCATTCCCACGGAAAAATCTAAGAAGCACGATGTAACGTTGGATACAATTAATTGTTAAACCAAAACTGAATGGTACACTATATTATATGTTTTCCCTTGTGGAGCAAATACATGCAGATTTTGGGCACTGGAAACCCGAGAACACGCTACATAGAGCTGACCATGCGAAAAACAATGTTTTTCCAAGTGTACTCCAGCAACCCTTAGAGTTTGGCCTTGTGCTTTATTAATGGTCATTGCAAATTAAACCCTTATAGGAAATAGTAGTCTTTTAAATTGAAATGGGAGGTCTGTTGGAATAATCGGAATCCGAGGAATGAGTCATTTAGTGAATCATTTAGCTTCAAAATTTACATGTTCATATACGTTTGCAACATATAAGTAGATGTAAAAAATAACAGTTTAGACCATAAAACAAATTGTACGTCATCCCTCGGGAATTCCTCATTTTCGGGGATTCATTATCGTATCATTTAGCCTCTAAATTTACATGTTTATATTCGTTTGCAATATTTTACCTTGTTTTAAACGACACACAGCGCCATCTACAATCCATCCATCAAGCAAACAATATTTTTGTTTTTCCTCGGGAATTTAAATTTTTTCCAGGATAAAGAGTACCCTATTATTTAATCCGGACTTTTATCTTTACGTCTGCAAAATTTCAAAGCAATCGGTTCAGTAGTTACGGCGTGAAAGCGGAACAAACAAACAAACAAACAAACTCACTTTCCCATTTATAATATTAGTAAGGATTTTTGCCGGTAAAAACAATTATGCACTATTTCCATTAAATATGATTCAAACCTGAAATTCGCATCAATTATAATACCCAAATTGCGTTTTTGTTGAAGAAGGTCTATTATTCATTTTGAGGAGCTATTTTGAAGACTTGATTTTTAGAAACTACTACCATAAATTTTACATCGTTAATAATACGCTTCAAATCAAAATTAAAGTTAAGGACTGATTTTTGGTCACGACCAGGATGACCAGGTAATAAATCTGTAAGTCATCAGCATATGTGTTAATTTTGAATATTGTTGATAATGTCTGCTGTGTATAAAATAAAAAGTATGGGACCCAAATTGCACCTTTGGGTAACGCCAAGAATGTGCATACAAACTCAATTATGTTCAAGACTGATTTAACTATGTAACAGTTAGTAACAAATATTCTACAGGTAACCTTTGGTGACCATTCATTACACTATATATATACATATAATTATGGATGTGCTATGTTTTAGGACAGTAAACAGTTTAGTTCATGAATCACATAGCTATTGAAATCAACGTTTGTGTGTTGTAAAAAAGAGCATTGCAAAGCATGCCTTGTACAGCTAGTTGCAAATAAAATCAGTCAGCATGCCTACTATGAAGCTATTTATTTGTTTATTTCAGAAAATATAATAACAACAATTCATATTAAATT